>JAOWBW010000402.1:151179-796244 GCA_026119855.1 Campanula takesimana | reverse complement strand
CTTCACTGATGATTATAGTAGATTTGGGTATGTTTACCTAATGAAACATAAAATGAAGCATTTGAGATATTTAGAATATTTCAAATGAAGTAGAAAAAACAACTTGGCAAAAGTATTAAGGCACTTCGATCAGATCGTGGTGGAGAATACTTAAGCCAAGAATTTGATGATCATCTAAAGAATTGTGGAATAGTTTCACAATTGACTCCACCCGGAACACTACAATGGAATGGTGTGTCTGAGAGGAGAAATCGGACTTTGTTAGACATGGTTCGATCAATGATGAGCCAAGTTGATCTTCCAATATCCTTTTGGGTTACGCTCTAGAACCGCTGCTTTCACACTAAATCGTGTCCAACTAAATCGGTTCAAAAGACTCCATATGAGATGTAGGGCGGAAAGAAGCCTTGTCTGTCTTTCATGAAGATTTTGGGGTTGTGAAGCTTTTGTCAAAAGACTTGTCTCCGACAAACTAGCAACAAATCTGATAAATGTATTTCGTGGGATATCCTAAGGAAACTAAAGATATTACTTTCACAACCGAGAGGACAACAAAGTGTTTTTGTTGCCCGAACTGGTGTCTTTCTAGAGAAAGAGTTTCTCTCCAAAGAATCAGTGGGAGTAAAATAAATCTTGAAGAGATTCGAGACCCAGAAAATGACATTGAACCAATAGTGAACAAGAACAAGAACCACAAGGAGTTGTGGAACCTGTTCAAAATACACAAGTAACTCGCAGATCTAGTAGGTTACGATCCGAGCCCAAGAGATATGGATTTCTCGTAACGGATTGTAATGAGGTAGAAATCATTGAGAATGATGAACCGTCAACCTACCAAGAGCGATGCCTTCTCCTGATTCGGATAAGTGGCTTGGAGCCATGGAATCCGAATTGCAATCCATGCAAGACAATCAAGTTTGGAATTTGATTGATGCGCCCGAAGGTGTAAAAACATAGGATGCAAATGGGTCTTCAAGAAGAAGACTGACATGGATGGGAAGGTGCATACTTACAAAGCTAGACTTGTAGCGAAGGGTTATAGGCAAGTTCATGGTATTGACTATGATGAGACCTTTTCACCCGTAGCAATGATCAAGTCTATAAGAATTATGCTGGCCATTGCCGCATATCATGACTATGAAATATGGCAAATGGATGTCAAACCGCTTTCCTAAATGGAAAACTGTTGGTAGTGGTGCCCTAGGCACGTTTAATAAACGTTGTAATTGTTATCATTTATTTCATATCAATAAAGAGATGTTTTGATATTATTGTTGTTCATGCTTACTTATAATAATCCCGTCCCTAGTACTTATTAAGCACTAGTATAAAGGCTAAATGATCATGAGATGATCATGTTAGATTTATGGGTACTTGTTTGGAACAAGGTACTGGACATGACCCGCTGTATGAGATTTATGTCATGGTCTATGTCGAACATATATCTCATATTAGTTATGTCATTTGAATCCTTAGACATGAAGTTATTATAGTCTTCCACTTGATGAACATTGTGTTTGACATATTCAAACGCTACCTTAACACGGTAGTTATAAAGGGTATGATTGGCATAATCGGATTCCGTTGGGAAGAATAATAAGCTAAATGGATTTGTCCCTCCACAGAGAGATGTCAAGCTTGGGCCTCTCGTAGGAATGATGTTGATGAAATGTTCGGCCGGACTCAAATGAATTGATTGGATCAATGTCATTTGGATTATCAACATATTCGGAATCGAGAAAGTATTGAACAAAAACAAGTTGACTGTTTGACCATGACTTGTGTTCAATGACATCGTGGACAAAGGGATTGTGACATATTCTAAAGGAATGCGAACTTGTATCTAGTTATACTATTTGGGTAGGTATGACGGTTTGCTAGAACCTAATCATATCTTATGGGATCATGTTTGAACCCATTGCCAACTTAGTATAATCCTAGAGGGTCACACACAATAGAACGAATCTTTAATAAGAGGACTATATTGGAATTTAGAGTCAAAAGGACCTTGGAGGAATTTTGGAAACATTCTGGGCTGTTTGGTCTACCGAGCGGGCGCTTGGTTCAGACCAGGCGGGCGCCTGAAGTAATTCCAGAAAGACAGGGACCTTCTGGTCATTCAGGCGGGCGCCTGGCCCTTTACAGGCGGGCGCCTGGTGCTGCCGACAGGAAAATTCCTAATTCGATTTGGGAAGGTTTTTGGCACAAGATTCCTATTGGAATAGGTCTTAATTGTGTATAAAAACCCCAATTCGGCCAGACCATATTTACAAGTGATTTTGTGAGTCTCAAAGAGTTTGAGAGAGATATTTTTTGTTCTAAGATATCCTTGATTGAGGAACAAAATAATTCACAAATAAATTCAATATAGTTCTTTATAATATTGTGAAAGTGTGTTTCATAATATTGGTCTAGCAACCAAGATCAAAGATCCTTTGATATTCGTTCGAAGTGTGGATACCGCTAGAGGGTGAAAATCATCATCTTCAAAGTTCGTGTTCAAGCTTTGTGATCGTGATCAAGTCTTCAAGTTTCTCCACCAAAGACCAAGAGAAAATTCATAGTCATCAAGGGTTAGTTATTCCTCTATTCATCTTGTTGTATTTGATTTAATCATATGAACGGATCCATGGCTTTGGGTTTCTTAAAATTTTAATTGCTATATTCCGCTGCGCATGTTACTAGGAAACAAAACAGTGGTATCAGAGCCCCGTTCATGTTGATTAATTCAATACTTGGATCATGTTGTGTATATAAATTGTTTATGTGCCAAGCATGATATGAATATTGGATTATATGATGTTTATGTGTTTTGTGATTTTATGTGGTTTATTGTTTTTCGAACCTTAATCGCACGATTCAATCGCAATAAAAAATTATGGTGGATTCTGAATTATTTCGATTATTGATTTTTGATTGGATCAAAGTTTTAATAATCGGGGAAAAAATATTTTTGAGACAAAATTTTCGAACTTGAAATTCCATACCATTCTGACCATTCAGGCGCCCGCCCGCGCTGGACCAGGCGCGCGCTCGCTTCAGGCGCCCGCCTGTGCTGGACCAGGCGCGCGCTTGCTAGGCCAGAATGTTCTGATTTTGTTCAAAATCTGATTCTGGAATTTTTCGATAAATCCGACAAAACCAGTAACAAGACCACTTCAGACTTGCTGATCTGAATGGGTTTTGGGTAGTTGGTTTGTGTGTGGATTTTGGGGTTTGATTTTCCTATTTGTTTTAGTCTTGTGATTCCTAGATTGGTTCAAGTTTTGGATGGCTAATCTGCGTTCATCGAGATTGTGTTTCCCAAAATTGATCGCAATCAAAGTTTCAAAGACAAAACGAAGTTAGAATTATGAAGAGTTCATAATTGCTAAAATTGAGAAACAAAGTTCTTGATTCAATGATTGGAGATCCATGTGGAATTGTGAATGCAATTGGCCTACGTTCATCGAGACCATCTATTGCTTAGTTTCGGCCACATGGACTACTTTCTTGGTTTCTTGAATTAGTGCGGGATTGTGGTTGCCAAATGGCTTAGTTCGACCGCACTTCTTGTTGTCTTGATTTGGAGATAATAACCAAAGTTGAAATAGTCTCATCCTCATAATTATAGAGAAACTAATGACACATAAATATTATGCTTAAATTAATGGGATTAATTTAGTGGCTAAACTTGATGTGTAACATGTTTATATTATGTGCTCATAAATGTGTTATATGCTATATGTGATGAACCTTCAAAGAAAGTTTTAAGTCTTTTATTGCCATGCCATGATTAAAACACTTGTTAGTACATGAGTGATTTTAATGTAGATTCGCCCTAGCGAGGTGCATTAAATTTATTTATGTTTGAGCAAGATAGATAATGTGGGCACGCCCTAGCGGGACACATTAACTATGCGTTTAAAATGGTTAGACTTAACTGGGCGTCAAAACAGTTTTGGGCCTAGGCAAAGATGAGGTTTAACATGCTTTTGAAATTGGATTTCTAAAAGAATCTCATAAAAGGAATTAAGAGTCATATGAGATATGATTGACAAGAGTTGTCTACCTAATTAATTTGATTTTGTGTAATCCGCCTTAGCGGACTTGAAATTAAATTAAAGTTGGATCTTAACCCAATTAAATTATATTATACATTGGATGTATAAGAAGGTTATATAATTTAGTGGGAGTATTTTGTTTAAAAATACATTATTTATCTCTTTAATGAAAATCGGTACTTATTAAATTTTGGAAATTTTGCATATTTGTAGATAATGACTAATAACACTCAATCAATGTCGTTGCGATCGATCCTTGAGAAGGATAAGCTCGAAGAGAATGGTACAAACTTTATGGATTGGATCCGAAGCATAAGAATTGTTCTTAGGCAAGAAGATAAGTTGTACATTCTCGATGGGCCTCTCCCTGCTGAACCACCGCCTACTGCCCCTAGGGTAGAAAGAGACAATTACAAGAAACATCGTAATGATTCTAGAGATGTAAGTTGTCTCATGCTTGCTGCTATGTGTTCAAAACTCCAACAAAGTTTGGAACATTTGGAAGCCTATGAGATAGGCGTGGAGTTAAGAACCATGTTTTAAGAGCAAGCTAGGCAAGAGAGGTACAAGACCATTGTTGCATTCACTACTAGTAAAATGAATGAAGGGCAACAAGTGAGTCCTCACTTTCTTAAAATGAAAGGTTATGTAGAGCACCTTGAGAAACTTGGCTATCCAATCCCATTGGAGCTAGCCACGGATCTCATTCTTAATTCATTGCCTAAAAGTTATAATCAGTTTGTGATGAATTATAACATGCATGGAATGGATAAGAATCTCTCTGAGTTGCATGGGATGCTCAAAACTGCAGAGATGAAAATTGTGGAGAAAGGTTCTCCCGTGCTCTTGGTTCATGATGGGAAGAAGGCTAGTGCCAAAGGAAAGGGTAAGGCAAAAGTTGTCAAACCCAAGATAAGCAAGGCAAAGGTTGTCAAGGCTTCTGAGGCAAAACCTGATTCACAAAAGGATGCAATCTGTTTCCATTGTCAAGAAATTGGTCATTGGAAACGTAATTGCAAGGCTTTCTTGGAAGAGCAAAAGAAGAAGAAGAGCAGCAAGGCTGCGTCGACTTCAGGTATCTATATGATAGATATTCTCCTTTCTACCACTGATTCTTGGGTATTGGATACCGGATGTGGTTCTCACATTTGTCTAAATGTGCAGGGACTAAAGAATAGGAGACTGCTTAAAGAAGGTGAAGTAGATCTACGCGTGGGAAATGGAGCAAGAGTTGCTGCATTAGCCGTAGGGACTTATGAAGTCACTTTACCTTCCGGATTAATTCTTGTTTTGAACAATTGTTATTATGTTCCGGATTTAAGCAGAAATATTATTTCAATTTTTTGTTTGGATAATGAAGGTTTTAAGTTTCTTATTGAGAATAAGAAATTTTCTATTTATTTAAATGATGTGCTTTATGGTATTGCTAATTCATTTAATGGCCTTTATGTCTTGGATGTCAAGAATGAAAATAATGTCTATCATGTAAATAAGAAATCTAAACCTAATGATGTAAATCATACTTATATGTGGCATTGCCGTCTTGGTCATATTAATGAGAAGCGTATCTCAAAACTCCATGGGGACGGACTTTTGGGTTCATGTGACTTAGAGTCATATGATACTTGTGAGTCGTGTCTTCTTGGAAAAATGACTAAGACACCTTTTACCAAGTTGGGTGAAAGGGCAAGCGACTTATTGGGGTTGATACATTCCGATGTATGCGGACCATTAAGTAGCAATGCTAGGGGAGGATTTCAATACTTCATAACCTTCACTGATGATTATAGTAGATTTGGGTATGTTTACCTAATGAAACATAAAAGTGAAGCATTTGAGATATTTAGAATATTTCAAAATGAAGTAGAAAAACAACTTGGCAAAAGTATAAAGGCACTTCGATCAGATCGAGGTGGAGAATACTTAAGTCAAGAATTTGATGATCATCTAAAGAATTGTGGAATAGTTTCACAATTGACTCCACCTGGAACACCACAATGGAATGGTGTGTCCGAGAGGAGGAATCGGACTTTGTTAGACATGGTTCGATCAATGATGAGTCAAGTTGATCTTCCAATATCCTTTTGGGGTTACGCTCTAGAAACCGCTGCTTTCACACTAAATCAAGTTCCAACTAAATCGGTTCCAAAGACTCCATATGAGATGTGGAGTGGAAAGAAACCTAGTTTATCTTTCATGAGGATTTGGGGTTGCGAAGTTTATGTCAAGAGACTCATCTCTGACAAACTAGCACACAAATCTGATAAATGTATTTTCGTGGGATATCCTAAGGAAACTAAAGGATATTACTTTTACAACCGAGAGGACAACAAAGTGTTTGTTGCCCGAATTGGTGTCTTTCTAGAGAAAGAGTTTCTCTCCAAAGAAATCAGTGGGAGTAAAATAAATCTTGAAGAAATTCGAGACCCAGAAAATAACATTGAACCAATGGTGGAACAAGAACAAGAACCACAAGGAATTGTGGAACCTGTTCAAAATACACAAGCATCTCGCAGATCTAGTAGGTTACGATCCGAGCCCGAGAGATATGGATTTCTCGTAACGGATAGTAATGAGGTAGAAATCATTGAGAATGATGAACCGTCAACCTACCAAGAGGCGATGTCTTCTCCTGATTCGGACAAGTGGCTTGGAGCCATGGAATCCGAATTGCAATCCATGCAAGACAATCAAGTTTGGAATTTGATTGATGCACCCGAAGGTGTAAAAACCATAGGATGCAAATGGGTCTTCAAGAAGAAGACTGACATGGATGGGAAGGTGCATACTTACAAAGCTAGGCTTGTAGCGAAAGGTTATAGGCAAGTTCATGGTATTGACTATGATGAGACCTTTTCACCCGTAGCAATGATCAAGTCTATAAGAATTTTGCTTGCCATTGCCGCATATCATGACTATGAAATATGGCAGATGGACGTCAAAACCGCTTTCCTGAATGGAAAACTCCAAGAGGATGTATATATGACACAACTAGAAGGTTTTGAACAAGATTCTAAGGTATGCAAATTGCAAAGATCCATCTATGGATTGAAGCAAGCTTCAAGGAGTTGGAATCTCCGTTTTGATGAATCGGTCAAAGAGTTTGGTTTCATCAAGAACGAAGATGAGCCTTGTGTATACAAGAAGATTAGTGGGAGCATAGTGCTATTCCTTATTTTATATGTGGATGACATATTGCTCATTGGAAACGACATTCCTACACTTCAGTCTGTGAAGACTTGGTTAGGAAAGTGCTTCGCAATGAAAGATATGGGTGAAGCCGCATATATACTTGGCATTAAGATCTATAGAGATAGATCAAGAAGGCTACTTGGTTTAAGCCAAAGTACATACATTGACAAGGTCATTAGAAGATTCCGTATGGAAAATTCTAAGAGAGGCACCTTGCCAGTGTTACATGGAGTTTCTCTAAGCAAGACTCAATGTCCTAAGACAAATGATGAGCGTGAGAAAATGAATGATGTTCCATATGCTTCGGCAATTGGGTCCATCATGTATGCCATGATTTGTACTAGGCCGGATGTATCTTATGCTTTGAGCATGACAAGTAGATACCAATCCGACCCTGGCGAAAATCACTGGATAGCTGTAAAAGCGATTCTTAAGTAATTGAGAAGAACTAAAGACTCGTTTTTAGTCTATGGAGGAATGGAAGATGATCTCGTTGTAAATGCTTACACGGATGCAAGCTTCCAAACCGACAAAGATGATAGCCGATCGCAATCGGGTTTTGTGTTTATGTTAAATGGTGGAGCTGTAAGCTGGAAGAGTTCCAAGCAAAGTACAACCGCTGATTCTACAACAGAAGCTGAGTATATTGCTGCATCGGATGCTGCAAAGGAAGCTGTTTGGATTAAGAAGTTCATAACTGAACTTGAAGTGGTTCCTAGTATTGCTAATCCAATAGACCTTTATTGTGATAATAATGGTGCTATTGCTCAAGCAAAGGAACCAAGAGCACATCAGAAATCCAAACACATACTTAGGCGTTTTCATATCATTCGAGAGATCGTTGATAGGGGAGACGTAAATATATGTAGAGTACCTACTGATGACAATGTTGCGGACCCGCTAACAAAGGGACTTCCACAAGCTAAACATGATGGTCATGTTAGGTCCATGGGTATTAGATACATGGGAGATTGGGCCTAGGGCAAGTGGGAGATTGTTGGTAGTGGTGCCCTAGGCACGTTTAATAAACGTTGTAATTGTTATCATTTATTTCATATCAATAAAGAGATGTTTTGATTATTATTGTTGTTCATGCTTACTTATAATAATCCCCGTCCCTAGTACTTATTAAGCACTAGTATAAAGGCTAAATGATCATGAGATGATCATGTTAGATTTATGGGTACTTGTTTGGAACAAGGTACTGGACATGACCCGCTGTATGAGATTTATGTCATGGTCTATGTCGAACATATATCTCATATTAGTTATGTCATTTGAATCCTTAGACATGAAGTTATTATAGTCTTCCACTTGATGAACATTGTGTTTGACATATTCAAACGCTACCTTAACACGGTAGTTATAAAGGGTATGATTGGCATAATCGGATTCCCGTTGGGAAGAATAATAAGCTAAATGGATTTGTCCCTCCACAGAGAGATGTCAAGCTTGGGCCTCTCGTAGGAATGATGTTAATGAAATGTTCGGCCGGACTCAAATGAATTGATTGGATCAATGTCATTTGGATTATCAACATATTCGGAATCGAGAAAGTATTGAACAAAAACAAGTTGACTGTTTGACCATGACTTGTGTTCAATGACATCGTGGACAAAGGGATTGTGACATATTCTAAAGGAATGCGAACTTGTATCTAGTTATACTATTTGGGTAGGTATGACGGTTTGCTAGAACCTAATCATATCTTATGGGATCATGTTTGAACCCATTGCCAAGTTAGTATAATCCTAGAGGGTCACACACAATAGAACGAATCTTTAATAAGAGGACTATATTGGAATTTAGAGTCAAAAGGACCTTGGAGGAATTTTGGAAACATTCTGGGCTGTTTGGTCTACCGAGCGGGCGCTTGGTTCAGACCAGGCGGGCGCCTGAAGTAATTCCAGAAAGACAGGGACCTTCTGGTCATTCAGGCGGGCGCCTGGCCCTTTACAGGCGGGCGCCTGGTGCTGCCGACAGGAAAATTCCTAATTCGATTTGGGAAGGTTTTTGGCACAAGATTCCTATTTGGAATAGGTCTTAATTGTGTATAAAAACCCCAATTCGGCCAGACCATATTTACAAGTGATTTTGTGAGTCTCAAAGAGTTTGAGAGAGATATTATTTTGTTCTAAGATATCCTTGATTGAGGAACAAAATAATTCACAAATAAATTCAATATAGTTCTTTATAATATTGTGAAAGTGTGTTTCATAATATTGGTCTAGCAACCAAGATCAAAGATCCTTTGATATTCGTTCGAAGTGTGGATACCGCTAGAGGGTGAAAATCATCATCTTCAAAGTTCGTGTTCAAGCTTTGTGATCGTGATCAAGTCTTCAAGTTTCTCCACCAAAGACCAAGAGAAAATTCATAGTCATCAAGGGTTAGTTATTCCTCTATTCATCTTGTTGTATTTGATTTAATCATATGAACGGATCCATGGCTTTGGGTTTCTTAAAATTTTAATTGCTATATTCCGCTGCGCATGTTACTAGGAAACCCAACAAAAACTCCAAGAGGATGTGTATATGACACAACCGGAAGGTTTTGAACAAGATTCTAAGGTATGCAAATTGCAGAGATCCATCTATGGATTGAAGCAAGCTTCTAGGAGTTGGAATCTCCGTTTTGATGAATCGGTCAAAGAGTTTGGTTTAATCAAGAACGAAGATGAGCCTTGTGTATACAAGAAAATTAGTGGGAGCATAGTGTTATTCCTTATCTTATATGTGGATGACATATTACTCATTGGAAACGACATTCCTACACTTCAGTCCGTAAAGACTTGGTTAGGAAATTGTTTCGCAATGAAAGATATGGGTGAAGCCGCATATATACTTGGCATTAAGATCTATAGAGATAGATCAAGGATGCTACTTAGTTTAAGCCAAAGTACATACATTGACAAGGTCATTAGAAGATTCCGCATGGAAAATTCTAAGAGAGGAACCTTACCAGTGTTACATGGATTTTCTCTAAGCAAGACTCAATGTCCTAAGACAAAAGATGAGCGTGAGAAAATGAATGATGTTCCATATGCTTCGGCTATTGGGTCCATCATGTATGCCATGATTTGTACTAGGCCGGATGTATCTTATGCTTTGAGCATGACAAGTAGATACCAATCCGACCCTGGCGAAAATCATTGGGTAGCTGTAAAAGCTATTCTTAAGTACTTGAGAAGAACTAAAGACTCGTTTTTGGTCTATGGAGGAATGGAAGATGATCTCGTGGTAAATGCTTACACGGATGCAAGCTTCCAAACCGACAAAGATGATAGCCGATCGCAATCGGGTTTTGTGTTTATGTTAAACGGTGGAGCTGTAAGCTGGAAGAGTTCCAAGCAGAGTACAACCGCTGATTCTACAACAGAAGCTGAGTATATTGCTGCATCAGATGCTGCAAAGGAAGCTGTTTGGATTAAGAAGTTTATTACTGAACTTGAAGTAGTTCCTAGCATTGCTAATCCAATAGACCTTTATTGCGACAATAATGGTTCTATTGCTCAAGCAAAGGAACCAAGAGCACATCAGAAATCCAAACACATACTTAGGCGTTTTCATATCATTCGAGAAATCGTTGATAGGGGAGACGTAAATATATGCAAAGTACCTACTGATGACAATGTTGCGGACCCGCTAACAAAGGGACTTCCACAAGCTAAACATGAAGGTCATGTTAGGTCCATGGGTATTAGATACATAGGAGATTGGGCCTAGGGCAAGTGGGAGATTGTTGGTAGTGGTGCCCTAGACACGTTTAATAAACGTTGTAATTGTTATCATTTATTTCATATCAATAATGAGATGTTTTGATTATTATTGTTGTTCATGTTTACTTATAATAATCTCCGTCCCTAGTACTTGTTAAGCACTAGTATAAAGGCTAAATGATCATGGGATGATCATGTTAGATTTATGGGTACTTGTTTGGAACAAGGTACTGGACATGACCCGCTGTATGAGATTAATGTCATGGTCTATGTCGTACATATATCTTATTAGTTATGTCATTCGAATCCTTAGACATAAAGTTATTATAGTCTTCCACTTGATGAACATTATGTTTGACATATTCAAACGCTACCTTTAACAGGGAAGTTATAAAGGGTATGATTGGCATAATCGGATTCACGTAGGGAAGAGTAATAAGCTAAATGGATTTTTCCCTCTTCGGAGAGATATCAAGCTTGGGCCTCTCGTAGGAATGATGTTGATGAAATGTTCGGCCGGACTCAAATGAATTGATCGGATCAATGTCATTTGGATTATCAACATATTCAGAATCGAGAAAGTATTGAACAAAACAA
Organism: Campanula takesimana; assembly: GCA_026119855.1. Lineage (NCBI taxonomy): Eukaryota > Viridiplantae > Streptophyta > Magnoliopsida > Asterales > Campanulaceae > Campanula > Campanula takesimana. Next base: position 784,694 of record JAOWBW010000402.1, on the reverse strand, counting down.
GTTGACTGTTTGACCATGACTTGTGTTCAATGACATCGTGGACAAAGGGATTATGACATGTTCTAAAGGAATGCGCACTTGTATCTAGTTATACTATTTGAGTAGGTATGACGGTTTGCTAGAACCTAATCATATCTTATGGTTTCATGTTTTAACCCATTGCCAACTTAGTATAATCCTAGAGGGTCACACACAATAGAACGAATCTTAAATAAGGACTATATTGGAATTTTGGAATTTCTGGAAATCTGGGGAAGTGGGCGACCGCACAGTATGGACTGGGCGGCCGCACACTTAGCTCATTTTTGTACCAGTTTGTCTCAGATAGTTGTGCAACCGCACAGTGGGTTCTGGGCGGCCGCACAGTACTGTCGGATGGCAGATTCCTAATTTGATTAGGAAACGAATTTTGGATGATTTTTGACACAAGTTTCCTATTTGGAATAGGTCCTACTTGTGTATAAAAGACCAAATTTGGCCAGCACTCTTAACCAATGTTTTGTGCAAGTCTCCAAAGGGTTTGAGAGAGTTTTATTTTGTTCTAAGACATCCTTTGATTGAAGAACAAAATAATACACAAATTAAATTCCATATAGTCATATTAAATTGTGAAAGTGTGTATCATAATTTTGGTCTAGCAACCAAGATCAAGAAGTTCCTTGATATTCGTTCGTGGTGTGGATACCGCTAGAGGGTGAAACTCATCATCTTGAAAGTTCGTGTTCTTACTTTCATTGTGATCAAGCTTCAAATCTCCACCAAGATCAAAGCTAGAATTCAAAGTCATCAAGGGTTAGTTTTTTCCTCTATTCATGTTGTTGTATTTGATTTAATCATATGAATGGATCTATGGGCTTTGGGTTTCATAAATTTTAAATGCTATATTCCGCTGCGCATGTGACTACGAAACCCAACAAATTTCACCCAAACAGGAACAATAGATGAATCCGTTTGGGGCTTCCAAGTTGGAGTCCAAACTGAAGTACGCATTGGAAATCGATTAACATACCATACCTCTCTTGTCCAAAGACGTTGGAAATCTTCTTCGTTAGTTAATTGAATCAACATATGATGGGTATCAAGATGGCCCAATTTATATGCCCCCTTCAAATGAAACGTGGCAAAAGCAATTCTTGCAGCCTCCATAGTGGCTCGGCCATTAGTAAATTTGCCCACCAAGGTCCAAGCAAAAGGCCGTGCAAATGCCTCTATAGCTTCCTTCGACAGTTTCAATGATGGAAGACCTTTGTGGATTGCGGCTGGAAGCAAAGGAATGTCTTTGATCAGAGTAGATTGAGAGGGGTGGAGAATGGATGCAAAAGATTTGCTAGGGTTTGGGCCAGGCGGCGCAATAGGTTTGGTAGGGTTTGCATGGGAATTAGGGTTAGGGTTCAGATCATGCAAAGGCGGCGGCAAGGTTGAACTAGGATTAGGGATTTCTTTTGATACACCAGGATGATAAGCGGAGCCAGCCATAGAAGCTTGCAAAGGTGGAAAATGTGCCGAATCAGCCATGGAAGGCTGCCGGCGGCGGCAAAGGACCTAGGAAACCCTAGGAGGGAAGCGAGGCTAGAGAGAATTTTCTAATGTCTCGTACGAGACATCCCCCTTGACAGACGGGTTTTTTTTAGCAGTTTCCCTATAGAACTCAACCTCGTTTCTTGGCAAACACTCCATAATCCGAGAAAGAAAGGAAGGACAGTCTGAGAGTCCTAAAACAACTCCTTGGGAATTGAGTCTTTGATTCCCATCCAAATTTACCTCCTTGGCTTGATCCCTAAGTCACCAACTCATATAAATATAAGGGTTCTTGAACTAAAATCAAAGAGAATGTCAATGGTCAGTAAGTCTAAAACATAATTACACATAGTTATTTTTGGGAGAGGGTGATGAGGAGGTTCTGTCCGGATGAGGAGTATCCACCGCAATATTACCCACAGCAGCCGCAGATGCCATATTTTAGGCCATCGGACATGGTTTGGGATGGCCCGACTTGGGCCAACCAAGAGCAGCATCAGTATGGAGCAGGCTCTAGTACCAGTGGTCTGTGGGACCAATTATTTCGTCTGCCTCAGTAATTGGTTAGAGGTACCTGTAGATACCCCATTTTGAACACTCTCTCATAATTACACTACTTATGTGTATCGCCTTTCATTTGGGTCGAAACTCGTTAAGTTTGACAAGCTTGTTAAAAAAAAAAAAAAAGACATGTCTCGTTAAGTTTCTGACTGACTTCGTTAGTTAGGGGCCAAAATGAACATTAAAACTGAAGCTAAGGGCAAAATTGTGATTCCAGCACAAGATGCCTGGTACGAGACATCTAAAGTCTCGTACGAGACATCCCCCTTGACAGACGGGTTTTTTAGCAGTTTCCCTATAGAACTCAACCTCGTTTCTTGGCAAACACTCCATAATCTGGGAAAGAAAGGAAGGACAGTCTGAGAGTCCTAAAACAACTCCTTGGGAATTGAGTCTTTGATTCCCATCCAAATTTACCTCATTGGCTTGATCCCTAAGTCACCAACTCATATAAATATAAGGGTTCTTGAACTAAAATCAAAGAGAATGTCAATGGTCGGTAAGTCTAAAACATAATTACTCTCTACCTATCACTTAAAAAACAACTTCATATCAGTCCCTCAAGGAGAACCCACGAAATTCTTGAAGTCATAACACAATTCAAGTCAAGCTTTTGGATCATCAAGGCCTTTTGTCAAGGCTATCCATAGGATTCTCGAAGAACGCTTAGGTAAATTCCTCTGTTTTCTCCTTTCTCATCTCCTTCTTTGCTTTGAAGTAGTGTGATTCTATCAAAAGGATCAGCCTAGAGCCTCTCTAATTCATGGATATGGTCTCGAAGCACATGATCCGACATTCCAAATAAATAAGATATTATTTATTTGACTCTCTTTGTACACAATTTGCATAATTTAAAGATGATGATGATGTTTTCGTAGCAAGACCAATCCTAGATTGGGTGGATTGGGTGCTCCTTGACCTTCCCAATCCATAACTTAACCCCCAAATCCAAGATCTCACGGTCCGTGTTCCGTTAAACAAGGTGGCAACTCTCAACAAAATAAGCAACAATCAAGTCCTTACAAACAACCAAACAAGAAAACCGACCCGAAAAGGACGCACGCTCACAGTGGCGACTCTGCTGGGGATGATCAGCTAAGAGGGTTAGACTTGCGTTGAAAAGATCATCATCATTCTCAAAATTCTACATATTTTATACTATTTCTGATCCCATAATGGGATGTCTCGTACGAGACATTGATGTCTCGTACGAGGCATTTCCCTTTTGATCGACAGATCTGTTCCTCTGGTTTGAAAAAGGGATTTCCGTCCAGTTCAAACGCGTAAACAGAGTTCCAGATCTGTCCTCCCCCTGTTTCTGAGTTTTAGGACCTTCCTAACGACAAAAAAACTCCCCGTATATCATGAAGCTAACCTTTGTTTTGCAGGAGTATTTGCAAACTTAAAATTTCCTTGCTCTTCATATGTTATGCTTTATGTATGAACTAGCAGGCATATTTTATATCTCATACATAATAATCAAATTAATATTACAACCACATAATCCCATCATCAACTAGCATGCATATTTTATATCTCATATAAATTTCCATCACAAAATTTCATCTTATCATGATCATACAAATTAAATAATCGAATTAAATAATTATATCATGACAATGTTAGAATTATTGATCATCAACAGGGCTCTGATACCATGTTGGGTTTTCGTGCAATCATGCGCAGCGGAAGAATAACATGAAGAAACCCAATAGCCTAGATCCGTTATGATCAACAATTCATAATATGAAGATGAAAGAAACTAACCCTTGTAGATCGATATGCAAAACTTGGATTGAGATGTTAAGAGAAATGCCCTCTACCGGTGATCCACACAACGAACAGATTTCAAGAACACTTCTTGAACTTGACTGCTAGGCCTTCGGTTTGAAAAACGATGATGAAGAACGATTCTTCAAAGCTCCTAAAGATTATTGTGTTTTGATAATTGGGAATAATCAAACACAATGAACCTAGTATATTATGTGTATTCTCTCTCTCTCCAAGAAAGAGTTTGGAATTGATCAAATCAATAATGTGGGAACAATTCCCATCAGTCCACATTATATACAAGGGGTGTCCAAAACCCTTTAGGACTTAGGTCTTCTTGTCCAACAAGAAAAAACATAAAATAAACTATTTGCCGGGGGGACGGCCGTACGGTGCAAGGCCAGCCGTGCGGCTCCTTGGCTGCCGTACGGTCGCTCCTCACAGTTTCCTCATTTTCGCTCCTTTTAATTATCAGTTTTGCGTGTGTGACCCAATAGGATTATACAAAGTTGGCAACGAGTCCGAACCAGTCAAACCTTGTAAGTCATAAGCGGACTCTAGAAAGCCATTATGACTACCCAATTAGTATAACTTTGAAATCCAAAGTTTCCTAAATAGAACATAACACAATCTCTTTGTTACACAATGTCAATTGAATGTAAGCCATGGTCAATGGTCAACTTACCTATGTTCAATGCTTTCTCGATCCCGAATGTATTGATAATATAAATTACATTGATCCAATAAATTCATTTGAGCATGGCCATGCATTTCATCAATACCATTCATCGAGTGGCCAAAGCTTGACATCTCTCTTGACGAGGAACAACTCCCATCTTGGCTTATTACTCTTTCTTACATGATTCCGATTACGCCAATTATATTCTTTATAGATACTCGGTTAGGGGTAACGTTTGAAAAGGGAACATAGGCAACGAAAGTGCGGAAAAAAAGTTTGTCACGCCTTGTGCATAGGTCACCCTTCATAGGTCTCTCCGAGTTTGTGGGTTTATAAGGGAGTGTAAATAGTTGTCACCCTCCAAAAAGATTTTACTTTTGAGTCATTTTAAGTTTTCATAAAGGATATTATGCTTGTTCGTTTGTTTATGGTGATGTGCAGTACTAGTTACCCAACCAACGCATTGTGGAGGTGAGTGTGGAGCAATAAGGGTGGTGTTAATTTTTTTTAAAAAAAAAAGTCCATATCACTCCGGGCGGCCGCGCGCCTCCTACCCGGACGACTGCCCGCGTTGATCTGACTTTTTTTTTTTAAAACCAACTGGTCACACGGGCGGCCACGTGCCCCCTCACGGACGCTCGCCTGCATTAAATGGGAAAAAATGAGTTTTGGGTCTGTCAACCCGGGCGACCGCCCGCCTCACGAATCAGGGGTGCCTTAGCTAGATTTTTAGAGATTTTTTTTTACTTTCCCTTTCTTCCTCAAAGACCTAGCTCTCCCTCTCCCTCTCCCTCTCTCTCTCTCTCTCTCTCTCTCTCAAAGTTTCAGCCCCCAAGCTTTCTCTCTCTAAAATTCTCATCTTAAACCACAAATTCACCACCCACAACTCTCAAAATCACCCTCCACCATAACCCCCCTCAAGGATTACTAGTGTTTAGCCTCCATTCAGCATAAAGTCAAGGGTTAATTGCTTTAAATTTTTCTGTGAGAATTGTTGTTGGGTGATTTGAAACCATGGGTAAGAATAAAGCGCTGAGTCATGCATCCGACTCTGTGCCGCATTTTGATAAATCCCGGTTTGTGGGTGAAAAAGCCCAAACATTTTATGAAAAATATTCTAATTAGAAATGCAATGTAGAGAAAGAGTTCAAAAAGAAAGAGCTAGATTTGGATGAGATTTTTTAGTATTACGTGTGGGTAAAACTTGCGGAGTGCCCTAGTGTAGATACCCCGGAAAAACTCACTACTTGGCTAGAGCAGTGGAAGGATCCTAGGATGTCTAACTTGTTTTAATTTGTAGAGTCGCCACCTATGTTATTGAGGGAACATAAGAAAAACCTAAAGAAATAGCCTAATTTATGTACAAAACCAAAAATTCGGGAGAGAAGGGTTCGGGGGTTAGGTGACGGAGTGGGAAGTACTTAAACACCCACCCCGCCCCGCTTACGCGGGTCTTGCTACTATTGGTGTTCTAATGCTAAATGTCCTTATTTTAATATGAGAAAAGTGCTAACAATTATAATGTAAAGAAAAGGGGAATTACAAAAGAGAAATAAAAAGAAACTTATTTTATTGATTTTATGCTAAAGATTATATGTAACAATTACATTAATATGAAATGGGGGAATTAAAGTAATATTTGAAATGTTGGAAGATAACCTTGACCAAACTTCAATAGTGAAGTGGCCTTTTAGGTCATGTTTCCTTTTATGAGGATTGCATACATTGACTAGACAAATAAAATAGAAGAAGAATAATAAAGTACCTTTAGAAAAAGAAGAACTTCAAACTTTAACTTAGAGATGGAGTTGTTGTAGAAAAATTTTTGTGTAGAAATTTGTGTAGAGTTTTGTTGTTAAAACTTTTGTTAGGAGAATTTGTGTATATTAAAAGTGTAGAGAAAGTTGAAGTCCCTTTCTAAGATGAAAAGAAGAGGTTTTTATAGGTGAAAAAGAGAGGAACAGATGGCTTTTCAACCAATAAGAAAATAAATAAAATTCAATAATAAAGAGAAAATCAAATAATGAATAAAAGAAATATTTTGTTTTAAAGAAAAGGCTAGAATAAAGGGATTGGATGTTACAAAACTAGGGGGGATGAATGTGGAAGTAAAAAGAGTTTTTTTTTTTGTATCAAGAAGAGATGTTGTAAATAAGAAAAGGGAGGGGAAAATGGTGCAATCCGTTACTGCCAAAGTGGGAAGCGCGCGGGTCCCACTTTTGGGGCGAGACGCGTGCACGGCCCATTGACACTTTCGGAGGCGCCCGAGTCTAAGAATGACAGAATGACAGAAAGACCCTAAAAGTTAACTCTATTATGCAGTTTAGTCCAAAACTAATGGAATAAGTTAGGAATTTAACCGGAGTAACAGAAATTAACAAAAACAAGTTAAATAAAAATACTATGTATGCAATCGGGGTGAGAGGTTCAAGGTAGGGTGTCTACAGAGCCCCTCGGCGACGTGGATTGCAAAGCAAAACACGCCGACGAAAGTAAAACAACCGCTAAGGACATCGACAAAAGAAAATAAAGACTCGATAAAAAGCAGGAATTATTGAAATTGCAAGGGATAGGAATGCACTCCCTGTGTGAGCGACTTTTGCTGATATAGGACTGGCGGGATCTGAGAATCCGTCTGCCGTATTTAAAGTCTAGAGAAGACCTAACGAGATCCGAGGATCCTTCTGCCGCATTTAAAGTCTAGAGACGACCTGGCAAGATCCGAGGATCCTTCTGCCGAATTTAAAGTCTAGAGACGACCTGGCGAGATCCGAGGATCCTTCTGCCGCATTTAAAGTCTAGAGATGACCTGGCGGGATCCGAAGATCCTTCTGCCGCATTTAAAGTCTAGAGACGACCTGGCGGGATCCGAGGATCCTTCTACCGATTTTCTGTGTGCTTGTACCTATTATGCGTATGCTTTGCAGATGCATGTGCTCGTGTGAGAAGTGTGAAATTGTGCTTGTGGAGCTTTGTGATTTGAAAAGCATATTTGCATGAGAGAGATTTTGAAAGGATGGAGAAATTGATTTTGTGTGCGATGTGATTTGTAGAAAATGTGGATGATGTTCATACCTTCACTTACCATGGCCGCTTGATTCGGGATGGATTTCTGATGCCGTGGCTTTGATGAAGGATGTCGACACTTTTGATGAAGATGAGTCGCTTGTACTTTGATGGAGTGTCGGTGAGATGATATTCTGGATGATGGGTTGGTCGTGCCAAAGGCTGCCTACGTATCCCTTGAAGGGAATCAGACCAGCGTAATTCAAGGATAATGGAGAATGCTGGGGAAGAAGCTAGGAGCAAAGCAAAATGAAGCACATACTTTTTGCACAAGTAAGAAAAAGAAAAAAAAGAAAAATCTTTTTGTTGTTTTTTTTTTTTTTTTTTTAGTTAGAAGGAAAGAATATGCACACATGTGAGAAAAAGATATTTATTTATTTTAGTTCGTGGGTGAACCATTTTAACCATTGTGTGTTTGTGAAGCCAACCTGATACGAACACGGTTAGGAAAACATCAAGTGGTTTGGATGGTCCGAAATAACCATTATTAAAGTGGATTTTCAGCCCTAACAATGGCCTACTCATGGTTCATTCCATGGTCATGGTCTTTAGATAAGTTGTTTTTGACATTTTGAGCATGTTTGGTATTTTCAGCATTGTCCAGATTTTTGGGTTAACTTCAACAAGACTTCTGGAATTTTCTAAACACTCAAATAAGGTTTATAATATATTTTCGGAAAGCCACGGAAGTCTAGTTTCTACAGCACCAAACGGATCCTTAATCGGAGTTTTGTAGCAGAAGTTATGGCTGGTTTATCAAAGGGTGATATTCATAGACGGGAATTCATATTTTGCCTCTAGATTCATTTAGTTATATAGTTCACATTATATGTTAATCACCCCTTATTTATACTTGCATTTCTCACATGTGAAAATAAGTGTGAACACATCCTTAGGACTTATCGATACATTTATTACATAGTTATCCTATCTTGGAGGGATGTTCCAAAGAGGCTATATATAGCCAAGTTTTCATGAATAATAGATCGAATATTGAGTTTTATGATAAATTGAGAGTGTTTCTCTTTTTTGAGCTTATCGAGAGGATTCTCGTGGTGCTCGTTTCTTTAACTTATCAAACGGTTTTCCATCCCCGTTTGTGGCGTCTTCACTTATACCAAGGTTCTTGTCTAGATATAGACAACGGGTCAAGGTTCCACCTTCCATCATCTTCACTTGTACCGAGGTTTGCGTCTCTAATAGGCGTTAGGTCGAGGTTCCACATATCAAAACCGAGTTAGAACGATCCGATAATTCCGCGTTTGATTTGGGTCTAGTCATCCTTGGATAGGTTCACATCATTTGGTATTTAGAGCCCGGTTTCTAAGAAGTCGTATACTATCCTTCTCTACTATTCTCTTCTCTTGTCTTCGCATATTTTGATTTTCTTGGTATTCCATTATTCATAATGGATATTAGGCTTTATCACAAGTTGACAAGGAATTTTTCAGTGAATTGTGGGGGGTTAAGAAATCAAGTTTCTACTTACAATCATATAGGAAAAAAAAAAACCTCATTCGAATCATCAATTTCATTCTTGTTTTCATCACTTTCTTGTTATTATCAATCTTGCCTATTTCAAAATTCATCTATTTCAAAAACAAGTCACTATTGTGTCATTGTAATCATCAAATCTAATTCTTGATTTCATCATTTCCTTATTATTATCGATTTTGCATAGTAATTATTAAAATCATCTCTATCTAAAAGAAATCAACTTTTGGTGGGATCCTTGAGAATGGATTTTTTTTTTGGTGAGATGAGAAACATGTTCAAATCAGAATTTGAGTTGTTGCACAAGAATCTTGATAGGATTGAACACTTATACTACAAGCAGCATACCCCTCTTCCAAACTCGGGAAAACGAGAAAGAGTTTCACCATTACGAGATAAGACAAGCCTTGAAATTGTGGAAGAGCAATGCATCAGAAATATTGACAAAATTGTTTTTGGCTTTGATAGAGAAGTTAGTAAATGTCAAAAGAAAGAAAGAAAAGATTCGAGTGAGAGGAAAATAGAGATTGAGAGTCAAGAAGGATTTGAGGTAGATGAAGAGAGTGAACCAAAAATAGGATGCAAGAGATAAGAAGAAGAAAAAGAAATTCAAAATGAGTGTGAAAAGATACTTGAAGATATTGAGGCAGATGATGTGATAAGTTAGTTGCAGCAGACATGGAAGAAGAAGACATGACGATTTGGGAATATGGGTTGACTGATTTTCGTGGAGTTGAGCTGAATCCTCATTATGATGATCCATATGATATTCCGAGCCCAACAATATCACCAATTTGGTTTGCAAAAAATTTGAGATTTTCTCATTTTGTTTCAAGTCAACAAATCGATTGGATGAGTTTCATCTCGAGTTCAACCAAGTTCCATGTTCACCAAACATACAAAAGTGACATAAGAGTTATTTTTTGGAAGGTGAAATCAGATGAGGAAAATATTTATAACATTTACGGTATCAAGGATGGTGTTTCTTATCCATTTGATCCATGTGTAGATTTGAGGACAAATCACTCTCAAGAACAGGGGAATGATGTCACGACCCGAAAGCTAGGCTCTATTTTATTAGTAATAAATAATTATTATTTATTTATTTGCTTATTTATTTATTTAAATTATTATTGATTTATTTATTTGATTTAAATATTTATGTGTGCATTTTATGTGTTATAATAATTTATGCCTAGCATTTTATTTGGGTCATTTGTGCTAGTGTAGAAGTGTTGAGTCTTAATTGTTAGTGGGGAGTTTATTTGAGAAAGGGTAGTATTAGGGGAGGGGCCTAAGTGTAAAATGTTCAAATAATCTTTCTCCCTATTCTCTCCCTACTCTCCTCCCTCACCTCCCTCACTCTTTCACTCCATCTCTCTCTCCCAGCATATCTCTCTCTCTCTTTCCATGGAAAAAGGGTAAGTTTTCTTTCTCTCTTCTCTCTTCATTTTCTTCATCTTTCTCTTGTTATTTCTCATTTCTTAAAACATGAAACTTGTTTAGATCGTCGTTAGGATCGTAGAGGGCTAAAAATATTCGAGTTCTGGCAACTTTGAGAAAATTCAAGTAAGTTGCTTTCCCCCCATTTTCATGCTAAAATGTTCATATCATGTTTATATAATGCTTGATGTGTTATATTTGAAGTTTGATTGAGTTTGGAATTTGTTTGGAATTTATTTGAGTTTTGGTCAAAAATGGTGATTTTAGGAATGTTGGGTTTGAATTTTGATCTTGGTTGATAAATGGTATTATTTGAGTCCCCATTCTAGTTATAAGTTGTTTTGGGTTCATCTTTATGCTTGGTGGAAGGTTGATTGTGTTTGATTTTGATGGTTGTGTGAAATGGGTAAGAAAAATGGTAGAACCCAGCTGGGAATTCCTCCCAGCCCGTAGACTAGGCGCCCGCCCGAGTTGGACCAAGCGCCCGCCTACATGCCCGGTTCTGATGGCCAGACCTTCTGGTCATTCAAGCGCGCGCCCGACCCCCTCCAGGCGCCCGCCCGCCCCTGTTTCAGGAAATTCTTCCTTTTTTCTTGTTTTAACTAGATTGCTTCCCTAGTTTTAATTTATCTACTCAAATTAACTTAAATTAACATCGTGGGACATGTTAGTAATTGGAATTGGTTCCCTTGTGATTAAAAATGTTATGAAATTTAATTAAGTACCGTTTGGGGAATGTTGTACATCTTTGATGTGTTGTTTGGATTGGTTTGCCTTTGTGGTAAATTATTTGGATTGGTTCCCTACTTCGGAATCATGAGTTGTTTATTTAAGCTAGTGTTTATTACTTAGCTTTTATTTGAAAGTCCAGCTGGTTATTTGTGTATCGAGTCAGGCAATGGATAATGCTATAATGGCACAAGCCAAGTCCAGTATAGCATCGCCCATTGGTCCTTGTTTCCTCATCCATATTGGCCTTGGATGGGATGAGCTAGCTCCTTTTGTGAGTATTCTAGCTAGGCGTTTTGGAGCATGACTTTGTGGCATGGCTCCTGCCCTTTGTGGCATGTTACTTGGTTATTGGTTCCGGTACCGGGGGTTTTCTCTTCAGGCTTTCATGCTATTATGAAGATGTTGATTGTTGATTATTGAAGCTGCGCAGCGACCTTTATTTGGTTTATCGGTTTGGAAAACCTTGGCTAATATCCTTTGTTATGTGTTTATTTCCGCTGCTATCTGTTATGTGATAACTGCTATGTGCTATCTATGATTTATTATTGATTATTGCATCATAGCATGTCATGTAGTTGCATTAGTAACTTATTGAGATTTATCTCACCCCCTTTCTTTTTATCTTTGTTTTTCCTTAACCCCCCCAGGTAGAAAGGATTAGACTCGCTGATCACGAGACAGGACGTCGAGTGGGTTCGAGCTTTTGGGGCAGGTTGATATTGGTGGGTTTACATTATATAAATGTGTAACCTTTTTGGGATATTTGTACCAAACATTGACGTCATTAGGATTTGTATATTTTATAACTTTGGCGTATAAGCTTATGGAGTTTATACTAGTTTTATTTTGTTGTTGTTAAATTGTTTTCCAAAACCTTGTGTTATCCTCTTCTGGTATAAAAGGAAATTTTTATCTCCGATATTTTGGGTATTTTGATTAGTAAGTCGACGTCCAGCTCGCGTACTCCGGGCCTGCGGGGTCGGGGTCGCGACAGTTGGTATCAGAGATATGGTTTGGCTCTAAGTATAAGTCTAGGTGGACTAGTATGACCTAGGAGGGTAGTTGTGTTCTGAGTGAGTAACGGTTGATGTTTTATGCAGGTAATTGTTTCCAATGGCTAGAAGAAGAACAGGTGAAGGTTCTAGTGGGGCTCAGAATCAGAATGATCTTCGGGAAGAGAACCGTGCCATGTTCCAAGGCATTTTTGAGGCGGCCATGAATTCTATTCATGACCAAGGGCCTAGAGAGGAGCATGTGCCACCTCCACGTTACGGGTTGGAGCAGTTTTTGAAATTAAAACCAAGAGAGTTTGACGGTGAGCCCGATGTGAAGAAGGCCGAATTATGGATCGAGTCAATGGAGAAAATTTATGATGTGTTTGGGTGCACGGACGAGGATAGGGTCCGGTTTGCGGCTTATAAGCTTGTGGGTGCCGCCGAGCATTGGTAGAAAGGAGTTAAAGCTAGTTGGGATGACACTCACACCGTGTATGCATGGGATTTGTTTGTGCGGAAGTTCAAAGAGCATTTTATTCCGGTAGTGGATCAGAACCGAAAGGAGATCGAACTTCTCAACTTGGAGCAAGGGTTGTTGTCTATAGCTCAATACTCGGCTAAGTTCACAGAATTAGCCCGGTATTGTGACTATCTTGTGAGGACCGAAGAACAGAAAGCTATGAGATTTATTCGGGGTTTGAAGACTTCTATTCGGACTCAACTTATAGCCCAAAGGATTGTGACATTCCAGAATGCGGTGGACCGAGCCTATATGATCGAGCAAGATATAGAGGAGCATAAGAAGAAGGTAGAGGTGACTAACCCGAGCAAACAAGGAGGGCAAGGCAAGCCACAATCCCGTTCTGATAACCGAGGTAATTTTGGGGTACAATCTCAGTCCCGAGGGCAACCAATCCCAAGGAACCCGGGTACTACTTTCGGGAACCAAGGAAACCAAAATAGGAGACTTTGTTCCTATTGCCAAAAGGAAGGTCATTCTGAGGACCGGTGTTGAAAGAAACAGGGGAAATGTATTAGCTGTGGGCAGTTGGGGCATTTTGCGAAGGATTGCCCGAGATTCAGAGGTCAACCATCCGGGTCAGGAGTTGGTACTACTCAGGGTCAGAAAAGGGATGCTACGGGGAAGCCCAAGGTCCAAGAAAGGGTATTTGCTATGAATCAACAACAAGCTACCGATGATCCTTCTGTTATTGGAGGTATTGTTTCTGTGTTTAATGTGAGCGCTCGAGCGTTAGTAGATCCAGGATCATCTCATTCTTACATTTCTGTGCAATTTGCTTCCTTGTTAAATGCTGCATCTGAGTCTTTGCCTTATGTGCTAGAGGTATCGACCCCTATAGGAGAATGTTTGGTGACTGATAAAGTCTTTCGTGCTTGTGATGTGCTTATATGTGGTCGTGTCTTGTGTGCGGACTTGGTAGTCCTTCCTATTCAGGACTTTGATGTTATTTTGGGTATGGATTGGTTGAGCAAGTTTCATGCTTCTGTTTTCGTAGGAAAATTGTTACTTTTTCTATCCCTGATGTGCCTAAGTTTACTTTTGAGGCTATGCCTTTTGGTAGAAATTTTCGTATCATCTCTTATGTGAAAGCTAAAAGATTATTGCACCGTGGTTGTGAGGGGTACTTGGCTAGTGTGCTTGATACTAGGAAAGAATTCCCTAGTTTGGAGAGTGTTCGGGTAGTTAGGGAATTTCCCGATGTTTTTTCTTCCGAATATAATATGCCTCCCGATCGTGAGATAGAGTTTTGTATAGATCTTTTGCCGGGTACATCTCCGATTTCAAAGGCACCGTATAGATTGGCTCCCGCAGAATTGAAGGAACTAAAGGTTCAGTGGCAAGAGTTGCTTGATCGAGGGTTTATCCGCCCTAGTGTTTCCCTGTGGGGAGCACTGGTTTTGTTTGTGCGGAAGAAAGATGGTTCGTTGAGATTGTGTATTGACTACCGAAAGTTGAATCAGGTTACAGTGAAGAACAAGTATCCTCTACCTCACATTGATGATTTATTTGACCAACTTCAAGGGTCCGTGGTGTTCTCTAAACTTGATTTGAGGAGTGGGTACCATCAGTTGAAGATTCGATTGGAAGATGTTCCGAAGACTGCCTTTCGCACTCGGTATGGTTATTACGAATTCTTGGTTATGCCGTTTGGGTTGACTAACGCGCCTGCCGTATTTATGGATTTGATGAACCGGGTTTTCCATCCTTATCTTGATTCGTTCGTGGTGGTCTTTATTGATGATATACTCGTCTACTCTAAATCTAGAGAGGAGCACGAGCAGCATTTGAGAACAGTGTAATCCGTTCTTGCGAGGGAGAAATTATTTGCGAAGTTTAGTAAATGCGAATTTTGGCTCGAGAAAGTGTCATTTATGGGCCATGTGATTTCTAATGACGGGATTTCTGTGGATCCCTCAAAGATTGAAGCTATAGTGGATTGGAAGAGACCCGAGTCAGTGACCGAGATTCGTAGCTTTCTGGGTTTGGCCGGGTATTACCGAAGATTTATTGAGGGGTTTTCGAGGATCGCTACTCCGATGACTCAGTTGACCCGGAAGAATGTCCCGTTTGAGTGGACCGAGAAATGCGACAAGAGTTTCGAGGAATTGAAGAAGAGGTTGACTACCGCACCGATCTTGACCTTGCCTGATGGGAATGATGATTTAGTAATTTATAGTGATGCTTCGAAAGAGGGTTTGGGTTGTGTTTTGATGCAGAACAGGAAGGTGATTGCCTATGCTTCGAGGAAGTTGACCCCTAGTGAACAGAATTACCCGACTCATGATATGGAGTTGGCGGCGATAGTCTTTGCGTTGCACAAATGGAAGCACTACCTTTATGGGGCGAAGTTTGAAATTTTTACCGATCACAAGAGTTTGAAGGATTAAGATTGTACGATTTCCTATCACCCGGGAAAGGCGAATGTGGTCGCCGATGCGATTAGTAGGAAGTCTTATGTGGCTTCGATGATGGTCCGTGAGTGGAAAATGCTTGAGGATGTTCGAGATTGGTCTCCTCGTGAATCGAGACATGGGGCTATTTTTGCGAATATTAGGGTATCTCCGACCATAATTCAGAGGATAAAAGAAGCTCAGAAAGAAGATCCCGAGTTGGTGAAGATAATGGGTAAATTGAAGGAAAAGAACTTCGAGGATTTTTCTGTTAGCCCGATTGGAGTGATGACTTTCCGTGGTCGTTTGTGCGTACCCGATGTTGGTGGAATAAAGAGGCAAGTTTTAGATGAAGGTCACCAATCGAGATATACTATTCATCCGAGTAGTACGAAGATGTACCAGAATCTGAAGCAACATTTTTGGTGGAATAATATGAAAAGGGAAATAGCGGAGTATGTTTCGAAGTGTCTAACTTGTCAGCAGGTCAAAGCCGAGCATCAGAGACCCGCAGGACTACTTCAGCCGTTAGAGATTCCGGAGTGGAAATGGGAGCATGTGACTATGGATTTCGTTACGGGACTACCTCGTACCCGTAGGAAGTATGACAGTGTTTGGGTAATAGTGGATAGATTGACCAAGAGTGCCCATTTCTTGCCTATTGACATCAGATATTCGATGGAGAAGCTTGCGACCCTTTATATTGATGAGGTTGTCAGATTACATGGTGTTCCGGTTAGCATTGTGTCAGATCGAGACCCGAGATTTACTTCTAGATTCTGGAAGGCGTTTCAGGAAGCTTTGGGTACAGATTTGCGATTCAGCACAGCTTTTCACCCTCAGACCGACGGTCAATCCGAGAGGACCATTCAGATTTTGGAGGATATGTTGCGAGCTTGTTCGATAGACTTTTCCGATTCTTGGGATAGACATTTACCGTTAGTGGAATTTTCTTACAACAACAGTTATCAGGCTAGTATCGAGATGGCACCGTATGAGGCCTTGTATGGAAGAAAGTGTAGATCACCTATTTGTTGGAACGAGGTCGGTGAAGCGAAAGTTTTGGGTATTGATTTGCTTCGGGATTCGGTTGAGAAAGTTAGGGTTATCCGGGATCGATTGAAAACAGCCCAGAGTCGACATAAGAGCTACGCAGACAACCGAAGGCGAGATCTTAGTTTTCAGACCGGTGATTTTGTGTTTTTGAAAGTATCTCCAAAGGTGGGTATTCGTAGGTTTGGGAAGAAAGACAAATTGGCTCCGAGGTTTATAGGTCCGTTTGAGATTTTGGGAAAGGTTGGACTTCTAGCGTATCGACTTGCGCTACCGCCATCTTTAGACCGGTTGCACAACGTGTTCCACGTTTCTATGCTTCGGAAGTATGTTCATGATCCCTCTCACGTGTTACCGAGGATACCGGAGGATATTGAGCCCGATATGACTTATGAGGAACGACCGGTTCGGATCCTAGATTCTAAAGTTCAAGAGTTGAGAAACAAAAGCATTGCGTTGGTTAGAGTTCTTTGGAGGAATCATAATATCGAGGAGTCGACGTGGGAGCTCCGAGATGAGATCGAGAGGAAATATCCGTGGCTTTTTAATTCGGGTAAGTCTCGTTAAAATTCGTGTCGAATTTTCTTTAAGGGGGAGTGAATGTCACGACCCGAAAGCTAGGCTCTATTTTATTAGTAATAAATAATTATTATTTATTTATTTGCTTATTTATTTATTTAAATTATTATTGATTTATTTATTTGATTTAAATATTTATGTGTGCATTTTATGTGTTATAATAACTTATGCCTAGCATTTTATTTGGGTCATTTGTGCTAGTGTAGAAGTGTTGAGTCTTAATTGTTAGTGGGGAGTTTATTTGAGAAATGGTAGTATTAGGGGAGGGGCCTAAGTGTAAAATGTTCAAATAATCTTTCTCCCTATTCCCTCCCTACTCTCCTCCCTCACCTCCCTCACTCTTTCACTCCATCTCTCTCTCCCAGCATATCTCTCTCTCTTTCCATGGAAAAAGGGTAAGTTTTCTTTCTCTCTTCTCTCTTCATTTTCTTCATCTTCCTTTTGTTATTTCTCATTTCTTAAAACATGAAACTTGTTTAGATCGTCGTTAGGATTGTAGAGGGCTAAAAATATTCGAGTTCCGGCAACTTTGAGAAAATTCAAGTAAGTTGCTTTTCCCCCATTTTCATGCTAAAATGTTCATATCATGTTTATATAATGCTTGATGTGTTATATTTGAAGTTTGATTGAGTTTGGAATTTGTTTGGAATTTATTTGAGTTTTGGTCAAAAATGGTGATTTTAGGAATATTGGGTTTGAATTTTGATCTTGGTTGATAAATGGTATTATTTGAGTCCCCATTCTAGTTATAAGTTGTTTTGAGTTCATCTTTATGCTTGGTGGAAGGTTGATTGTGTTTGATTTTGATGGTTGTGTGAAATGGGTAAGAAAAATGGTAGAACCCAGCTGGGAATTCCTCCCAGCCCGTAGACAAGGCGCCCGCCTGGGTTGGACCAGGCGCCCGCCTACATGCCCGGTTCTGATGGCCAGACCTTCTGGTCATTCAAGCGCGCGCCCGACCCCCTCCAAGCGCCCGCCCGCCCCTGTTTCAGGAAATTCTTCCTTTTTGCTTGTTTTAACTAGATTGCTTCCCTAGTTTTAATTTATCTACCCAAATTAACTTAAATTAACATCGTGGAACATGTTAGTAATTGGAATTGGTTCCCTTGTGATTAAAAATGTTATAAAATTTAATTAAGTACCATTTGGGGAATGTTGTACATCTTTGATGTGTTGTTTGGATTGGTTTGCCTTTGTGGTAAATTATTTGGATTGGTTCCCTACTTCGGAATCATGAGTTGTTTATTTAAGCTGGTGTTTATTACTTAGCTTTTATTTGAAAGTCCAGCTGGTTATTTGTGTATCGAGTCAGGCAATGGATAATGCTATAATGGCACAAGCCAAGTCCAGTATAGCATCGCCCATTGGTCCTTGTTTCCTCATCCAGATTGGCCTTGGATGGGATGAGCTAGCTCCTTTTGTGAGTATTCTAGCTAGGCGTTTTGGAGCATGACTTTGTGGCATGGCTCCTGCCCTTTGTGGCATGTTACTTGGTTATTGGTTCCGGTACCGGGGGTTTTCTCTTCAGGCTTTCATGCTATTATGAAGATGTTGATTGTTGATTATTGAAGCTGCGCAGCGACCTTTATTTGGTTTATCGGTTTGGAAAACCTTGGCTAATATCCTTCGTTATGTTTTTATTTCCGTTGATATCTGTTATGTGATAACTGCTATGTGCTATCTATGATTTATTATTGATTATTGCATCATAGCATGTCATGTAGTTGCATTAGTAACTTATTGAGATTTATCTCACCCCCTTTCTTTTTATCTTTGTTTTTCCTTAACCCCCCCAGGTGGAAAGGATTAGACTCGCTGATCACGAGACAGGACGTCGAGTGGGTTCAAGCTTTTGGGGCAGGTTGATATTGGTGGGTTTACATTATATAAATGTGTAACCTTTTGGGGATATTTGTACCAAACATTGACGTCATTAGGATTTGTATATTTTATAACTTTGGCGTATAAGCTTATGGAGTTTATACTAGTTTTATTTTGTTGTTGTTAAATTGTTTTCCAAAACCTTGTGTTATCCTCTTCTGGTATAAAAGGAAATTTTTATCTCCGATATTTTGGGTATTTTGATTAGTAAGTCGACGTCCAGCTCGCGTACTCCGGGCCCGCGGGGTCGGGGTCGCGACAAATGATGTAATCTCATTTAGGAGCTCAAGTCCAAACACAACAGATCTATTTAAAGAGTTTGTTCCAGCCCAAGAAAAGCATAGAGAATGGAGTCCAATTGAATGTAACATGAAGTTTTGTGGTGGAGAACGTTGACCCACTGAAAGAACACAATTTGAAGCCCAAATTGAGTCGAAAATAAGTTTCTTCAAGTAAGCCCAAAGAGAGATCCGAATTTTACAAGTCTCATGAAGATTCTAGAGTGAAGATAAGGTAGATAAATTCAGCACATGCTTTTACAAAGTTGGAAAGTCATTGGATAACTCATTATAATAATTGTAGTCTTTATCATGTAATTAAAGCTTACATCATTAATTACCTCATTTACCTAGGAATCATCACCATTCCATCCTATAAATAGGCCATTTTTGTAGTCCATTTGGACACACAATTCAGATTTTAATCAATTTGAGAGATTTATTTTACTCTTTGGTTCTTCGAAATACTTAGACTTATCAAGTGTAATTTTTTATACTTGTGGCGTCTTTCTAGCTTATCAACCAACTTGGGTGTAGTGGTTGTGGCGCTTCTAAACAAAGTATCCTATCTTCTTAGGTAAGGGGTGCGGTTTAACACCTAAAAGCGATTTTCCTTAGAACGATCCTCGGCTACAAGGTAATTTTGATCCTATTTCTTGTAGAAATCACATCATCTGGTATTCAGAGCTTCGGTTCTAATTCTGGTTTTGCCTATCCTATCTATCTTTCATTTGTGTCATCTTTAATAAAAAAAATTAAAAACTCTTATATGTCTCTTTTATAATCTTGTTATTCTTGAAAAAAAAAAATTCACTTCTTTTCGTGCCCTTAGAGTCGTCACATCAAATTCTCATTTTTATTAATTCTTGATATCTCTTTCTCAATTAAAAAAAAGAGAGAAAAAATCCCTTCTTTCGTTTCGTTGGAATCATCAATTCAATTTCTTGTTTTCATCAATTCTTGTTTCATCAATTGTTGGTTTTATAAATTCTTGTTATCGAAAATATGTCTCAAAATTTTGAAGTTTTCAAAGAGAAATTCTTGGGTGAGATGCGAAGCGAGATCAATTTACAAATGGGGCTCTTTCATAAGAGGCTTGATAGGATCGAACGTTCTTATTACAAGTATCCCAACATGCCATCGTATCCAAGAAGAAAAGATGAAGTCTCTCCATTACGAGATAAGACGAGACTTGAAATCTTGGAGGAGCAATTTTCCAACAAACTTCAAAATATTATTTTTGATCTTGATAGAAAAATTAGAGAGAATCAAAAGAGTGAGAAGAAAGAGAAGATTGAGGGAGAAATAGAGCGTGAGAAAAATAAAGAGAGTGTGGGAAGAGAAAACGCTATTGAAAAAAAAAAAAAGAGTGAGGAAGAAAGAGAGTGTGAGAGAAAAGAAGAGAGTGTGAAAAAAGAAGAGGAAATTGAGAATAAAAATAAGTGTGTAAGAAAAGATCAGGAGATTGAGAGGGAAAAGAAGTATGTGGAAAAGAAGAAATAGTTGAAAAAGAAGAAGTTGAAAAAAATGAAATTATCGGGGGCACGAGTGTTGAGCATGAAGAGTCTTATGAGTTTGTAGAAGAATAAGGAGATAAACAAGATGAGGCACATGAGAAGCATGAGGAATCTAGTATGATTGACTTTGAGAGCATCAAATCAAATCCTCTATATAAGGATCCTTTTGACATCCCGAGTTTCAGTTTCTTTCCTTCTTTGTTCATCAAAAAGTTGATAATCGATCATTTTATCGCTACACAATGGGCCGAATGGATGGACATCATTACAAGTTCCATAAAATTCAAAGTTTGTCGAGTTTGTAAAGTGAAATTTCAAAGTGTGGTACATCCCATATTCATCCTTAAAGCAGTCCTTAAAATTCGAGGACGAATTTTCTTTAAGAGAGGGAATGATACGAACACGGTTAGGAAAACATCAAGTGGTTTGGATGGTCCGAAATAACCATTATTTAAGTAGATTTTCAGCCCCAATGGCCTACTCATGGTTCATTCCATGGTCATGGTCTTTAGATAAGTTGTTTTTGTTTGGGTCAACTTCAACAAGCCTTCTGGAATTTTCTAAATACTCAAATAAGGCTTATAATATATTTTCGGAAATCCACGGAAGTCTAGTTTCTACCGGACCAAACGGATCCTTAATCAGAGTTTTGTAGCAGAAGTTATGGCTGATTTATCAAAGGGTGGTATTCATAGACGGGAATTCACATTTTGCCTCTAGATTCATTTAGTTATATAGTTCACATTATATGTTAATCTCCCCTTATTTGTACTTACATTTCTCACATGTGAAAATAAGTGTGAACACATCCTTAGGACTTATCCATACATTTATTACATAGTTATCCTATCTTGGAGGGATGTTCCAAAGAGGCTATATATAGCCAAGTTTTCATGAATAATAGATCGAATGTTGAGTTTTATGATAAATTGAGAGTGTTTCTCTTTTTTGAGCTTATCGAGAGGATTCTCGTGGCGCTCGTTTCTTTAACTTATCAAACGGTTTTCCATCCCCGTTTGTGGCGTCTTCACTTATACCAAGGTTCTTGTCTACATATAGACAATGGGTCAAGGTTCCACCTTCCATCATCTTCACTTGTACCGAGGTTTGCGTCTCTAATAGGCGTTAGGTCGAGGTTCCACATATCAAAACCGATTTAGAACGATCCGACAATTCTGCGCTTGATTTGGGTCTAGTCATCCTTGGCTAGGTTCACATCACAACCCAAGATCAAGTCATGTTCGGTCGAAGACCGGATTTCCTCGCTTGAATTCTATTGTCGCCGTTGTGCCCAACGAAGACGGATGTCTAGCCCCGAGATATTTGTCGATTATGGGGCTTCAAAGACTTTCGATGCCGAGATAAGGGGTTGCTGATTGTAAAGCACCTAGAATGCCTTTGATGGCAAACTTTGAGTGACTTGCATAGCCCCAAGATAAATCAGCTCTTGACCCATTTTAATAAATCGCCTTTTGTTGTTGACGTGAGCGAGCCCCAAGAGAAGATTTCTAAGCCTCAAATGTCATGTATTTTTTGTTTGCGAGCTTCAAGATGGTGGAATGTGAAGACCCTTCGATGTAAAACCTCAAATTATCTTGGAATCGGCTTGGCATTAAGAGCGGATGCACCGTCGGGTAGAGATCTCCTTCTTACTCTTACTAGGGAGATGAATGGCCTCATTGTGGTCGGTACCCAAATGGCGGAGGGCTTATGTCAAAAGATGCAGTAATGCCTTGTGGTGTCGTCGAGATCACGGATGGTAAGGTCTTGGTGTGATAAGGTCCCAAATGAGTATGCTTGCTGGAGTCTTCTTGAGTTGAACTAATGACGGATCTTCGGACGCAACTAGTGCTTGAAGCTCAAGAGCCGCACTTTTTGCTTTTGATCTTGGAGAAGGGGTGCTGAATTGCAGAAACATTGGGATTGCCCGTGGCATTTCCCGCTATAACCCTGTTTTGATAGAGTTTAGCATATTGAATCTTTTTTTTTTCTCTAAGACTTCCTTCATAATCTCTTTGTAAGTTCTAACAAGAATCATCAAATTCATTCATAACATCGGAGCCCTCCTTTCAAACCAGAAGACCTTTTGACGTGAAGTACTAGGAGACCCTTTAAGCTTGGACTACTCCCCACATTGCATTGCTCGAGTACCATTGCCCAAAAGATTATCAATTGCGAAGCCCCAATATTGCCCTTTGCTTGGATTACTGTAATGCTGTAGCCCAAAAGATTTGTAGATTGCGAAGCCGCTTGAGACCTTTTGTGCCAAAATAATTGAGGATGCTTCCAATGTTGCACATGACTTTGCTAGGGCCACTGTTGGGGGAGGTGAAGTGAATTACATTTTTGCCAATGGGGCCTTTCAAACTTGATTATAGCCCCTAGGGTGCCACCATTGATTGCAAGTGGAACGAGAAAATCATATCCTTGATTGGAGGAGCAGGCACGAGCACACATGACAAGAAGGCTTCTCGACATTTTTTTTGAGAGACTTTGAGGATAGTCTCACACATCTTTCTTGAGCGTAGCTGTAGACACCCCGCCTTAGACCTCTCAACCCAATTGCATACATAGTATTTTTATTTAACTAGTTTTTGTTAATTTTTGTTACTTCGGTTAAGTTCCTAACTGATTCCGTTAGTTTTGGACTAAACTGCATAACAGAGTTAACTTTAGAGTCATTTCTGTCATTCTGTCTTTTCCACCCGCGGGCGCCTCCGGCACGGCTTGTGGGCTGCGCGCGCGTCTCGCCCCTAAAGCCGGACTCGCGCGCCTCCCATTATGGCAGTTACGGACTGCAGTCTTTTCCCTCCATTTTCTTGATCACAAAAACCTCTTTTCACCACATGTTTTATTCTAGCATTAAAACATTTTTATTTGTAACCTCCCAATCCCATATTTCTAGCCCTTTTCATAAAAAATAAAATATTTCCTTTTTATGTTATTTGATTTGATTTTATTTATTTTATTTATCTTATTTTTGATTGGTCAATTCCATTTCACATGGATTGATCATCCTTTCCCTCATAATTTCACCTATAAAAACCTCTCATTTCTACCTTAGAAAGAGACCCAACTTGATCTTCTCTGTAAAAACTATACACAAGTTCTTGGACTTGAAACTTCTTCACAAATACACTATACACATTTCTCTCCAAGAGTTCTTGACAAAGAATTCTATTCAAGCAACAAAACTCTACACAAACTCTTTGCAAGTCAAGTTTGAAGTTCTTCCTTTCTAAAGGTACTTAATTCTTCTTCTTTTATTTTACTTGTCTTAGTCAATGTGTGCAATCCCCATCAAATGGGATATGACCAACTAATCACTTTATTACATTAAAGTTGGTTAAGGTTATCTCCCTATATTCCAACTCTACTTTAATTTCCCCATTTCATATTAATGTAATTGTTAGAATAGTTTGACATGTAATCTTTAGCATTAATATAATAAAACAAGTTTCTTTTATTTCTCTTTTGTAATTCCCTTTTTTCTTTACATTATAATTGTTAGCACTTTACTCATATTAAAATAAGGACATTTAGCATTAGAACACCAATAGTAGCAAGACCAGCATAAGCGGGGCGGAGTGGGTGTTTAATTACTTCCCGCTCCGTCACCTAACCCCCGAACCCTTCTCTTCCCGAATCTCTAGCTTCGTAATATTAAAATAGGCTTTTTCTTTAGGTTTTTCTTATGTTTCCTCAATAACATAGGTGGGGACTCAACAAATAAAATCAAATAGACATCCTAGGATCCTTCCACCGCTCTAGCCAAGTAGTGGGCTTTCCCGGGGTATCTACAGTGGCGACTCCGCTGGGGATAATTTAGAGGGTTAAACTTGCGTTTCGGCTTTTGGTGTTCTTTTATTCTGTTTTCTGGGCATTCTGGTAAAAAGGTTGGAAGCGCGCGCCTTTGTCCTTCTTGGCCTAAAGCGCGCGCGTCCGACCTCAAATACCAGAATTGCCCGCCTCTCATCTCATCCTTCAATTCCATGTTTCTGTGCTAACTATTACTGCAGGGGAAAGTAGTTATTATTTAGGGTCAAGGCAATCCCTTGAACTCACTGATTTGCAGGTTTTCGCCCAGAAGCGGGCGCCTCTGCCCATCTTCCTCTAACGCGCGTGCCTCCCGAGTAGGTAGCCCAATGCGCGCGCTTCTGGGCGCATTTCTAGAACAGAACAGTGCACAGAAACAGAACAGTTTTGACAGTGTGTGGACACCGTGCCTGCACATAACTTCTTTTACTTTCTGTTTATTTTATCGGTCACACGGGTGATTCGAAAGTTGTAAATATGTGATTATTTGCTTTTTTTTTGTTTTAAAAAAAAATTGTCACTTGGCTTGACCTCACACTACGTGCACAAATTCCTATAAATTTCTCACTATCGAGTCGCACAAGTTCATAACCCCAAACCCGTCGAGGTCCGTCCTAGAGAGTTTCAAGCTCCACCCGACCTTGACTCTCTCAAAGCGGTAAACCTCAGGCCGTGGCGTAGTTCATGACTACATGCCGGGGGTGACCTTAAGCCTCTCATTGGCCGAGTACAAGCCAACACAATTCTAGTTAAGGTCTAACACTCCGTGACTAAGGTTGTTTTCATGTGCTGAGATTTCCCTAAACTAATGTCTTCAAATCATACATGCCGTTTCCAAGAGAAACAAGTGGTTATCATGGACGAAATAAAAAGCCGTCCCCAAGTGGTTATTATGGACGAAAATAAAAAATCCGTCCCCGCATGTATGTTTTACTACATTAATTTAGTTTAATCCCAACACATGTAGGAATCACAAGCGTGGTGGAATCCGATGAGTATATGAGACCACGAGAAGGTCTATATACTAGTGTGACGATTCCACTATTTTCTTAGAAAACCCAAAAGGGACTCCGTCCCTCCGACTTATAAAAAAAATCATTTTTTCTTTATGTGGTTGAGTCTTTTTTCTTGTTTGTGGGTTAAATAATTTTACCCAAAAGGTATTTGTGGGCCATCCTAAGATCAACCGTGTTCTTCAAATAGATCCAATGGCTTCCGACAGCAACAACAACGGTGACAATCTTTCCCGGTCCAACGAGGATATAGACAACATGATCAAAACACTGAATGGACAAATTGATACGCTCGCCGAGAATGCCCGACGCAAGGATGATTTGTGGCAAGCCCGTCTCAAGCATGAGAGAATGGCCCATAAGAAAGAATTTGCTAAGCGCAAAAACCAATTGAAGAAGCTCACAAATGAAGGGAAAATGGTCCAAAGCATTGATAACAGTTTGGTCAACACTCTCATGGCATACATTGACCAACGTTTTAGTGGGCTAAATTTGAACAAAGGCCCAAGCTCCGATCTCCATCAAGCTTATCTTCTCATGAGCACTATGATGGCCCTTCCCGAGAAATTTAAGATGCCCGATATTAGCAAGTTCAAGGGAAACTCTTGTCCCTATGCTCACATCGACTTCTACATTTGGGCCATGCTACCGAAGAAAGTGTCTCATCAAATAATGGCACAATGCTTCCCACTCACTCTTGATGGATTCGAAAATATTGGTATATGGGTCTCCCAGTTTCCACCCGCCTCAATTGGGATGCCGCTATGCTTGCCTTTAAGTCACAATATGAAGGCAATTACATGCACCGTCCCACGAAGAAAGAATTGGAGAACACCATGCAAGATGGCAATGAATCATTTGGGAACTTTTCTCGCCGTTGGAATTACAAGTTAGCCGAGATTGTGGATAGGCCCTCAATGAAGGAACAAATGGACATCTTCTTGAAATGTTTGACTTTGGACCACCGAATTCAAATTAGTGGGACCTTTTATCTGGATTTTTCAAGCATGTACGATGCGGGAATTAGAGTTGACAATTTGCTCCAAGAAGTGGCCGAGTCCTCCTATTAAACAAGCTTCAACGATGAAGGGTTCCCGAGCAATCCGAGCAATGACATGGAAGAATGTAGTGACATGGAAGACTACAACGACAATGAGGACTACAACGACATGGGGGACGACGACAAAAACCTCCGTTTCTCTTTCTCTACCTAGTAATAGGAATAAAAAACAAAAAAGAGTCAGAAGTCCCCTTAATTGTGCATTAAATTTTCTCTCGTCCCATGTTAAATTTTGAGTCAATTATCAAATAAAAGTCGTTCTTGTTCTCATACACCATTCCAAGTTATTCAATTTAATTCTTGGCAAAATGATTAAAGATGTCTAAAAAAGTTTTAGAACAAAGGCCATCACTTGAACGCCTAGGGGCTAAACATCGTGACGAAGGCAACAACATCAATGACAAAGCCAAGAAGCAAAACAAGGTGGAGCAACATCAAGCAAAGTTTTCAAAGGGGGATTAAAAAAAAAAAAAAAAAAAAAAGCTCGCTAGGTTGACTCTTCAAAACAACCTAGGCAAAAGTTGGAGCATAAAAAAAAAAAAAAAAAAAAATCCCCCTCATTCAAAGAAGTTCACATCAAGATCATCTTCATCATCCTCCAACGAAGGACGAAGCAAAATCAACAATCATCACGGCGAATAGAGTATTCACAAGAACTACGGTGACCTGAGCCTCTACACTGGAGGAACGTAGGCAACCTTCGGGTCCGGTCTCATGCAAGAAAGAAGATATGTTTAACCCTAATGCGTTATGGTGATCGGCCTTCATCTCGAACTTGTCAAGACATCTTTGTACAAGTCATTTGCCAATGAATTAATCACCTCAAGATTGAACAACTTTCTTAGAATTGGAATCGATTTGCGTTCCTTATCGAGTCTAGGGGCTTCTTATGTTTCAGCGATACTCCCAGTTTCTTGCAATCAAATTGGGGCTTTCCTTCTCTTATCTCTTAATGACTTACTTGCCTTCGTAAGTCATTCAATAAATAAAAATACATGTCAATACTAGGGACAACTTCCCTAGTCATGTCAATGTCACTCATCATTAGTGACAAGAGGTCTCCACCGCAAAATCACATGTAGAGTCATCCTCAGCTAGAGTCAATGCACACTTCCTCATTAATCGAGTCAATATGAAGACGCAAAAGAGATGCCCGCTAGATTGAAAACCC
Organism: Campanula takesimana; assembly: GCA_026119855.1. Taxonomy (NCBI): domain Eukaryota; kingdom Viridiplantae; phylum Streptophyta; class Magnoliopsida; order Asterales; family Campanulaceae; genus Campanula; species Campanula takesimana. The sequence goes on along the minus strand of JAOWBW010000402.1, from coordinate 757,155 downwards.
GAAAGGGCGGTTTAGGTAAAAAACAGGGCGCGTCATAAAAAAAATGAGAGAGTGAGAGAGAGAAGGGAAAGACAAATGGAGATCCCCAGCCTCTAAAGAAGACAAGTTATACATTGAATCTCCTCAGCAAGTCAATTCCCCAATGAGTCATCTTCAGAATTGCAAAAGGCTCGATAAGTTACGGCACAATCAAAGGTTGTCTTGGGTTATTGGCATAAGGGAGATTGTTCTTGCAATATGTATTTTTGGGTTCATGTGAAAGAAGGCCCGTCCGAGAATGAGCTCATGATTGATATGTCATCAAAAAGTTAAAAAGGGGTATGAGGTTGCACAAATAGTCCCTAGTGAGTCAATTGGTTTGGACGACGAATGGCAACAACGTGTGACTCAGTTTTCTAGCTTCTTCAAGCATGTGCCCCTAAAGTATGTCAAAAGGCTTCCCAAGAAATGGAGTAACTCTTTCCATGTCCTCTCATGTTTGTTCCCCCGCACGAGGACGAGTCTCTTGCTTTGCTCTACAAATGATGATGCCCTAGGGGCTATGTGACTCAAGAACGAGAGCTTATTTTGCTACTCTCGACATCTAATGAGCCCTAGGGGCTATGCCCAAGAAATATGTGTGAGACTACCCTTAAAGTCTCTCAAGAGGAATGTCGAAAAGCCTTCATGTCATGTGTGCTCGTGCCTGTTCCTCCAATTAAGGATATGTTTTTCTCGTTCTACTTGCAATCAATGGTGGCACACTAGGGCTACAATAAAGTCCGAAAGGCTCCCTCATCAATAAGCAATTCACGTCATCTCCCAACAATGGCCCTAGCAAAGTCATATGCAACATTGGAAGCATCCTCAATTATTTGGCACCAAAGGTCTCAAGGGGCTTCACAATCTACTATCTTTTGGGCTACGGAATTTCAGTAATCCGAGCAAAGGGCAATATTGGGGCTTCGCAATTGACAATCTTTTTGGGATGATACCCGAGCAATGCAATTTGGGAGTAGTCTTATGGCTTCATGAAAGCGATCAAGAGGGCTCCGATGTTATGAATGAATTTGATGATTCTTATGTTGTGACTTACGATGAGGTTATGAAGAAATTCTTAGAGAAAAGGAAAAAGATTCAATATGCTAAACTCTATCAAAACAGGGTTATAGCGGGAAATGCTATGGCCAATCCCAATGTTTTTGCAATTCAGCACCCCCTTCTCCGAGATCAAAAGCACAAGTTGCATCCGCATGAGTTGCATCTGAAGATCCGTTATTAGTTCAACACAAGAAGACTCAAGCAAGCATATCCATTTGGGACCTTATCACACCAAGACCTTACCGTCCGCGATCTCGACGGCACCACAAGGCATTACTGCATCTTTTGACATAAGCCATCCGCCATTTGGGTACCGACCACAATGAGGCCATTCATCTCCCCAGTAAGAGTAAGAAGGAGATCTCTATCATCCGCTCTCAATATAATGTCGAGCCGATTCCAAGATAATTTAGGGCTTTACATCGAAAGGCCTTCACATTCCACCGTCTTGAAGCTCGCAAACAACAAGTACATGAAATTTGGGGCTTAGCAATCTCTCGAAGCTTGGGGCTTGCTCACATCGACAAAAGGCAATTTATTTAAATGGGCCAAGAGCTGATTTATCTTGGGGCTATGCAAGTCACTCAAAGTTTGGCATCAAAGGCGTTCTAGGGGCTTTATAATCAGCAACCCCTTGGTATCTCGGCATCAAAAGTCTTTGAAGCCCCATAATCGACAAATCTCTTGGGGCTAAACATCAATCTTCGTTGGGCATAACAGCAACAACGGAATTCAAGTGAGGTAATCCGGACTTCGACTGAACATGATTTGATCTTGGGTTGGCTTCACAAACACACAATGGTTAAAATGGTTCACCCACTAACTAAAAAAAAATATAAAAAAATATCTTTTTTTCTTTTTCTTGCAAATAAACTTTATTTGTCTCCTTACTTGCGTAAAAGTATGTGTTTCATTTTGCTTTGCTCCTAAGCTTCCTCCCTAGCGTTCTCCATCATCCTTGAACTACGCTGGTCTGATTCCTTTCAAGGGATACGTAGGCAGCCTTTTGGCATGACCAACCCATCATCTAGAAAGTCATCTCACCGACACTCCATCAAAGTACAAGCGACTTATCTTCATCAAAGCCACGGCATCAGAAATCCATCCCAAATCAAGAGGCCATGGTATGTGGAGGTATAGAAATCATTCATCAAAGCTTTCTCTCAAAGTCTCTCTCAACCAATCTCTGCTTTTCAAATCACATCACACTACAATCACAATTTCCTCTCACAATTTCTATTTCACATCTCACACAAGCATATATATCTACAAATCATACACATATCAGGTATAAGCACACAGCTCCACAGTGAACCACTGAAATCACTACCTCATCAGCAAAGTCTACTCAAAAAATTCACATTCATCTCTAGTCCCCTATACAGACTCTAAATCAGCAGGCAGACTTTCGAGTCCCTCTACATCAGCAGGCAGACTTTTGAGTCCCTCTAAATCAGCAGGTAGACTTTTAAGTCCCTCTACATCAGCAGGCAGACTTTCGAGTCCCTCTAAATCAGCAGGAAGACTTTCGAGTCCCTCTACATCAGTAGGCAGACTTTTGAGTCCCTCTAAATCAGCAGGCAGACTTTCGAGTCCTTCGACATCAGCAGGCAGACTTTCGTGTCCCTCCACATCAGCAGGCAAACTTTCGAGTCTCTCTAAATCAATAGGCAGACTTTTGAGTCCCTGTACATCAGCAGGCAGATTTTCGAGTCCCTCTATATCAGCAGGCAGACTTTTGAGTCCCTCTAAATCAGCAGGCAGACTTTCGAGTCCCTCTACATCAGCAGGCAGACTTTCTAGTCCCTCTAAATCAGCAAGCAGGCAGACTCTCGAGTCCCTCCAAGTCCTCTATACGGACTCTAAATTTTGGCCACAGTGGGCCGATTTCTATCACCATACCCCTTCTATCAGTAAAAGTCGTTCACACAAGGAGCGCACTTCTATCTCTTGTAATTTTGAGATTCTTGTTTTCATCGAGTCTTTGCTTTCTTTGTGATGTCCTCGGCGGATGTTTTGTTCTTTCGTCGTCGCGTTTTGCTTTGCAATCCACGTCGCCGAAAGGCTCTGTAGATACCCCGCCTTGGACCTCTCACCCCGATTGCATACATAGTATTTTTATTTAACTTGTTTTTGTTAATTTCTGTTACTTCGGTTAAGTTCCTAACTGATTCTGTTAGTTTTGGACTAAACTGCATAACAGAGTTAACTTTAGAGTTATTTCTGTCATTCTGTCTTTTCCACCCGTGGGCGCCTCCGGCACGGCTTGTGGGCTGCGCGCGCGTCTCGCCCCTAAAGCCGAACTCACGCGCCTCCTATTATGGCAGTTACGGACTGCAGTCCTTTCCCTCCATTTTCTTGATCACAAAAACCTCTTTTCACCACATGTTTTATTCTAGCATTAAAACCTTTTTATTTGTAACCTCCCAATCCCATATTTCTAGCCCTTTTCATAAAAAACAAAATATTTCCTTTTTATGTTATTTGATTTGATTTTATTTATTTTATTTATCTTATTTTTGATTGGTCAATTCCATTTCACATGGATTGATCATCCTTTCCCTCCTAATTACACCTATAAAAACCTCTCATTTCTACCTTAGAAAGAGACCCAACTTGATCTTCTCTACAAAACCTATACACAAGTTCTTAGACTTGAAACTTCTTCACAAATACACTATACACATTTCTCTCCAAGAGTTCTTGACAAAGAATTCTATTCAAGCAACAAAACTCTACACAAACTCTTTGCAAGTCAAGTTTGAAGTTCTTCCTTTCTAAAGGTACTTAATTCTTCTTCTTTTATTTTACTTGTCTTAGTCAATGTGTGCAATCCCCATCAAATGGGACATGACCAACTAATCACTTTATTACATTAAAGTTGGTTAAAGTTATCTCCCTACATTCCAACTCTACTTTAATTTCCCCATTTCATATTAATGTAATTGTTAGAATAGTTTGACATGTAATCTTTAGCATTTTTTTTATTTTTTTGTTTTTGGCGAAAGGAGACGGTACTCCCTAAATTTTATTAATATGAAAAATAACTACAAACGAGGTGGGGGACATGACGGCCGTAACCACCTAAAAAATAAATACTAGGGGAGGAGGCCTTACACAAATTGTAAGGTCCTCTACAATAAAGGAGGGGGATACTACCAAATAATCTTTAGCATTAATATAATAAAACAAGTTTCTTTTTATTTCTCTTTTGTAATTCCCCTTTTTCTTTACATTATAATTGTTAGCACTTTTCTCATATTAAAATAAGGACATTTAGCATTTGAACACCAATAGTATCAAGACCGGCATAAGCGGGGCGGAGTGGGTGTTTAATTACTTCCCACTCCGTCACCTAACCCCCGAACCCTTCTCTTCCCGAATCTCTAGTTTTGTAATAGTAAAATAGGTTTTTACTTTAGGTTTTTCTTATGTTTCCTCAATAACATAGGTGGCGACTCAACAAATAAAATCAAATAGACATCCTAGGATCCTTCCACCGCTCTAGACAAGTAGTGGGCTTTCCCGGGGTATCTACAGTAGCCCCTAGGGCTCATTAACTATCAAATGAAGCAGAAGAAGCTCTTGTTCTTGAGTCACATAGCCCATAGGGCGTCATCATTTGTTGAGCGAAGCAAGAGAGGGAACAAGCATATGAGGACATGGAAAGAGCTACTCCATTCTCGGGAAGCCTTTTGACATACTGTAGGGGCACATGCTTGAAGAAGCTTGAAAACTGAGTCACACGTTGTTGACATTCGCTGCCCAAACCAATTGAATCACTGGGGACTATTTGTGCAACCTCATACCCCATATCAATCATGAGCTCATTCTCGGACGGGCCTTCTTTCACATGAGCCCAAAAATGCACATTGCAAGAACAACCACTCTTATGCCAATAACCCAAGACAACCTTTGACTGTGCCATGTCTTGTCGAGCTTTTTGCAATTCCGAAGTTGACTCGGTGGTTAATTGACTTGCTGAGGAGATTCAATGTATAACTTGTCTTCTTTAGAGGCCGGGGATCTCCATTTCTTTTTCCCTTCTCTCTCTCACTCTCTCATCATTTTTTTTATGACACACCCTGATTTTTGCCTAGACTGCCCTTTCGGGTTTTCAATCTAGCGGGCATCTCTTTTGCGTCTTCATTTTGACTCGATTAATGAGGAAGTGTGCATTGACTCTAGCTGAGGATGAGAGACATGTGATTTTGCAGTGAAGACCTTTTGTCACTAATGATGAGTGACATTGACTTGACTAGGGAAGTGGTCCCTAGTGTTGACTTCATATATTTATATATTTATTAAATGACTTACGAAGGCAATTGTAGATACCCCAGGAAAACCACGGCTTGGCTAGAGCGGTGAATTATCCTAGGATGTCTAATTTGTATTTATTTTGTAGAGTTGTCACCTATGTTATTAAGTGAACATAAGAAAAACCTAAAGAAATAGCCTAAATTTATATACAAAACCAGAGATTCGCTAAATGTCCTTATTTTTAATGTGAGAAAATTGCTAACAATTATAATGTAAAGAAAAAGGGGAATTACAAAAGAGAAATAAAAAAGAAACTTGTTTTATTGATTTTATGCTAAAGATTACATGTAACAATTGCATTAATATGAAATGGGGAAATTAAAGCAGTATTTGAGATGTTGGAAGATAACCTTGACCAAACTTCAATAGTGAAGTGGCCTTTTAGGCCATGTTCCCTTTTATGGGGATTGCATACATTAACTAGACAAATAAAATAAAAGAAGAAGAATAAATAACCTTTAGAAAAGAAGAACTTCAAACTTTTACTTGAAGATGGATTTGTTGTGGAGAAATTGTTGTGCAACACTTTGTGTAGTGTTTTTGTAGAGAAAATATTGTTGAGAAAATGTGTGTAGAATTTTGGTGTGTAAGAAGTTGAAGTCCCTTTCTAAGGTAAAAAGAAGAGGTTTTTATAGGTGAAAAAGAGATGAAAAGATGATTTTTCAACCAATAAGAAAATAAATAAAATTCAATAATAAAGAGAAAATCAAATAATGAATAAAAGAAATATTTTGTTTTAAAGAAAAAGCTAAAATAAAGGGATTGGAGGTTACAAAACTAGGGGGGATGAATGTGGAGGTAAAAAGAGTTCTTTTTGTATCAAGAAGAGATGTTGTAAATAAGAAAAGGGAGGGAAAAATGGTGCAATCCGTTACTGCCAAAGTGGGAAGCGCGTGGGTCCCGCTTTTAGGGGGAGACGCGTGCGCGGCCCATTGACACTTCCGGAGGCGCCCGAGTCTAAGAATGACAGAATAACAGAAAGACCTTAAAAGTTAACTCTGTTATGCAGTTTAGTCCAAAACTAACGGAATCAGTTCGGAACTTAACCGAAGTAACAGAAATTAACAAAAACAAGTTAAATAAAAATACTATGTATGCAATTGGGACATGAGAGGTCCAAGTCAGGGTGTCTACAGAGCCCCTCGGTGACGTGGATTGCAAAGAAAAATGCGTCGACAAAAGTAAAACAACCGCCGAGGACATCGACAAAAAAAATAAAGACTCGATAAAAAGCAGGAATTATTGAAATTGCAAGCGATAGGAATGCGCTCCCTGTGTGAGCGACTTTTGCTGATAGAGGACTTGGCAGGATCCGAGAATCCGTCTGCCGCATTTAAAGTCTAGAGAAGACCTGGCGGGATCCGAGGATCCGTCTGCCGCATTTAAAGTCTAGAGACGACCTGGCGAGAACCGAGGATCCTTCTGCCGCATTTAAAGTCTAGAGATGACCTGGCAAGATCCGAGGATCCTTCTGCCGCATTTAAAGTCTAGAGACGACCTGGAGAGATCCGAGGATCCTTCTGCCGCATTTAAAGTCTAGAGACGACCTGGCGGGATCCGAGGATCCTTCTGCCGCATTTAAAGTCTAAAGACGACCTGACGGGATCCAAGGATCCTTCTGCTGCATTTAAAGTCTAGAGACGACCTGGCAAGATCTGAGGATCCTTCTGCCCATTTAAAGTCTAGAGACGACATGGCGAGATCCGAGGATCCTTCGGCCGCATTTAAAGTCTAGAGACGACCTGGCGAGATTCGAGGATCCTTCTGCCGCATTTAAAGTCTAGAGACGACCAGGCGAGATCCGAGGATCCTTCTGCCGCATTTAATGTTTAGAGACGACCTGACGAGATCCGAGGATCCTTCTGCCGCATTTAATGTCTAGAGACAACCTGGCGAGATCCGAGGATCCTTCTGCTGCATTTAAAGTCTAGAGATGACCTGGCGAGATCCGAAGATCCCTCTGCCGCATTTAAAGTCTAGAGACGACCTGGCGAGATCTGAGGATCTGCCTTCCGCATTTAAAGTCTAGAGACGACCTGGCGAGATCCGTGGATCCTTCTGCCACATTTGTTGTGTTCTTGTACCTGTTATGTATGTGCTTTGCAGATACATATGCTTGTCTGAGAAGTGTCAAATTGTGCTTGTGGTGCTTTGTGATTTGAAAAGCAGATCTGCATGAGAGAGATTTTGAAAGGATGGAGAAATTTCTTTTGTGTGCGATGTGATTTGCAGAAAGTGTGAATGATGTTCATACCTTCACTTACCATGGCCGTTTGATTCAAGATGGATTTCTGATGCCATGGCTTTGATGAAGGATGTCGATACTTTTGATGAAGATGAGTCGCTTGTACTTTTGATGGAGTGTCGGTGAGATGACATTCTGGATAATGGGTTGGTCGTGCCAAAAGGCTACTTACGTATCGCTTAAAAGGAATTAAACCAGCGTAGTTTAAGGATGATGGAGAATGCTGGGGAAGAAGCTAGGAGCAACGCAAAATGAAGCACATACTTTTTACACAAGTAAGAAAATAGAAAGAAAAAGAAAAAACTTTTTGTCATTCATTTTTTTTAGTTCGTGGGTGAACCATTTTAACCATTGTGTGTTTGTAAAGCCAACGCAAGATAAAATCATGTTCGGTCGAAGTCGGGTTGCCTCACTTGAATTCCGCTATCGCTGTTGTGCCCAACGAAGATTTATGTCTAGCCCCAAGAGATTTGTCGATCATGGGGCTTCAAAGACTTTCGATGCTGAGATACCAAGGGGTTGCTGATTGTAAAGCCCCTAGAATGCCTTTGATGCGAAACTTTGAGTGACTTGCATAGCCCCAAGATAAATCAGCTCTTGGCCCATAAATCGCCTTTGGTTGTTGGCGTGAGCAAGCCCCAAGGGGAGATTATTGATACCAAGCCTCGAGAGATTGCTAAGCCCCAAATGTCATGTATTGTTGTTTGCGAGCTTCAAGATGGTGGAATGTGAAGACCTTTCGATGTAAAGCCCCAAATTATCTTGGAGTTGACTCGGCATTGAGAGCGGATGCACCGTCGGGTAGGATTCTTGATAGAGATCTCCTTCTTACTCTTATTGGGGAGATGAATAGCCTCATTGTGGGCGGTACCCAAATGGCAAAAATCTTATGTCAAAAGATGCAGTAGTGTCTTGTGGTGTTGTCGAGGTCATGGATGATAAGGTCTTGGTGTGATAAGGTCCCCAAATGGGTATGCTTGCTTGAGTCTTCTTGAGTTGAACTAATGACGGATCTTCGGATGCAACTAGTGCTTGAAGCTCAAGAGCCGCACTTTTTGCTTTTGATCTTGGAGAAGGGGGTGCTGAATTACAGAAACATTGGGATTGGCCGTGGCGTTTCCCGCTATAACCCTATTTTGATAGAGTTTAGCATATTTAATCTTTTTCCTTTTCTCTAAGATTTCCTTCATAATCTCGTCGTAAGTCACAACATGAGAATCATCAAATTCATTCATAACATCAGAGCCCTCCTTTCAGACCTTTGACGTGAAGTACTAGGAGACCCTTTAAGCTTGGACCACTCCCCACATTGCATTGCTCGAGTACCATTTCCCAAAAGATTGTCAATTACAAAGCCCCAATAGTTCCCTTTGCTTGGATTACTGTAATGCCGTAGCAAAGATTGTAGATTGCGAATCCCCTTGAGACCTTCGGTGCCAAACTAATTGAGGAAGCTTCCAATGTTGTATATGACTTTGCTAGGGCCATTGTTGGGCGGTGACGTGAATTACTTCTTTCTGAAGGAGCCTTTCAAACTCGAGTGTAGTCCCTAGAGTGCCACCATTGATTGTAAGTAGAACGAGAAAGGCCTATCCTTGATTTGGGGAACAGGCACGGGCACACATGACAAGAAGGCTTTTTGTCATTCCCTTTGAGAGACTTTGAGGATAGTTTCACACATCTTTCTTGAGCGTAGCCCCTAGGGCTCATTAACTATCAAATGAAGCAGAAGAAGCTCCCATTCTTGAGTCACATAGCCCCTAAGGCATCATCATTTTTCAAGCAAATAAAGAGACTCGTTTCAAGGGAATAAACATAAGAGGACATGGCATGAGCTACTACATTCTCGGGAAGCCTTTTTACATACTGTAGGGGCACATGCTTGGAGAAGCTTGAAAACTGAGTCACATGTTGTTGCCATTTGCCACCCAAACCAATTGACTTACTAGGGACTATTTGTGCAAACTCGTAACCCTCAATGATGGGCTCATTCTCGGATGGATCTTGGTTACCATGGGGCTTCTTTCAGATGAACCCAAAAGTGCACATTGTCGGAGAAAACTCTTACTTCAATAACCCCAAACAACCTTTGATTGGGGCATGCCTTATCGAGCCCTTTGCAATTCCGGAGTAGACTCGGTGGGGAATTGACCTGCTGAGGAGATTCAATGTAGAACTTGTCTTCTTTAGAGGCTAGGGATCTCCATTTTTCTTTCCCTTCTCTCTCTCTCACTCTCTCATTTTTTTTATGACGCACCCTGATTTTTGCCTAGACTGCCCTTTCGGGTTTTCAATCTAGCGGGCATCTCTTTTGCGTCTTCATTTTGACTCGATTAATAAGGAAGTGTGCATTGACTCTAGCCGAGGAGATAAGACATGTGATTTTGCGGTGGAGACCTTTTTGTCACTAATGATGAGTGACATTGACTTGACTAGGGAAGTGGTCCCTAGTATTGATTTCATGTATTTATATATTTTTGAACGACTCGCGAAGACAAGTAAGTCATTAAGAGAGAAGAGAAGGAAAACCCCAATTTGATTGCAAGAAACTGGGAGTATCGCTGAAAGATAAGAAGCCCCTAGACACGACAAGGAATGGAAAGTGATTCTAAATATAAGAAAGTTGTTCAATCTTGAGGTGATTAATTCATTGGAAAATGACTCGTACAAAGATGTCTTGATAAGTTCGAGATGAAGGCCAATCACCATAACGCACTAGGGCTAAACATATCTTCTTTCTTGCATGAGACCGGACCCACAGGTTGCCTACGTTCCTCCAGTGTAGAGGCTCAGGTCACCGTAGTTCTTGTGGATCCTCCTTTCTATGTGAGGATTTGTTTCTTCGTCGTGATTTGTTGTTGATGTCGTTTCGTCCTTCATTGGTGGAATGATGATGTTGTTGTGAACTTCTTTGAATGAGGGGGATTTTTTTTTATTTATTTTTATTTGTGCTCTAACTTTTGCCTAGGTTGTTTTGAAGAGTCAACCTAGCGAGTTTTTTTTTTTTTTTTAATCCCCCTTTGAAAACTTTGCTTGATTTCTCTATGGTTGTTGCTCCACCTTGCTTGATGTTTTGGATTTGTCGTTGATGTTGCCGCCTTTGTTACGATGTTTAGCCCCTAGGCGTTCAAGTGATGGCCTTCGTTCTAAAACCTGTTTAGACATCTTTTCATCATTTTGCCAAGAATTAGACATCTTTGTTACGATGTTTATTTGATGACTCATTAACATTGATGAGAAGGAAGAAAACTTAATGCACACGTAAGAGGACTTTTGACTTTTTTTAAAATCCTATTTCTAGGTAGAGAAAGAGAAACAGAGATTGTTGTTGTCGTCCTTGTTGTTGTAGTCCTCCTTGTAGCATGATCTCTTGTTGAAGCCCCATTTCAAAACCAAGCCTTTTCTTTGATGAGTTCTTGCATGTTGTCACTCTCTAATGGTTGCTCTTCACCCACAGTAAATTCACCATTGTCGATCAAATCTTGGATGATGTTTCAGAGAGTGAAGCATCTCTCGGTAGTGTGGCCACTATGCTTGTGGTAGTCAGAATACTTGTGATGGGCATGGTTGGAACGGATCGCATTGGGCTTGAACCCTTCTAAAGGCTTGATCTTTCCACTTGCCACCAAAGTTTCAAATGCTTCGGCTTGGGTTACTCCTAGGAGAGGAGTGAAAACTCGGTTTTCGGTGATACTTTTGTGGCTTTTGAGGGATGGGCCACTTGAGCATGCTTTACCATTGACCTTTGCCTTGTTGTCGGTGAACTATTACAGACGGGCCTTGAGTTCAGAAACCTCTTCCTCGTGAATTCTCCTCTCGAGATCAAAACGGGCTTGCCATAAATCGTCCTTGCGGCGGGCATCCTCGACAAGTCTATCCATTTGTTCCCCCATGGCTCTTATTATGTTGAAAAGCCTCTCATTGGACACGAAAATGTTCTCTCCCTTGTTGTTGTTGCCGTTGTAAGCCATTGGACCTATTGAGAGAGCACAGTTGATCTTAGATTGGCCCACAAACACCTTTTGAATAAAATAATTTCACTCACAAACAAGAAAATGACTCAACCACATAAGAAAATGATTTTTTTTTATAAGTCGGAGGGACGGAATCCCTTCTGGGTTTCTAAGAAAATCGTGGAATCGTCACACTAGTATATAGACCTTCTCGCAGTCCCATATACTCATCGGATTCCCCCACGCTTGTGATACCTACATGTGACGGGATTAAACTAAATTAATGTAGTAAAGCATACATGCGGGGACGGATTTTTTATTTTCGTCCATAATAACCACTTGGGGACGGAGTTTTATTTCGTCCATGATAACCACTTGGCATGTATGATTTGAAGACATTAGTTTAGGGAAATCTCGGCACATGAAAACCGACTTGGTCACGGAGTGTTAGAACCTAGACTAGAATTGTGTTGGCTTATGCTCGGCTAAAGAGAGGCTTAAGGTCACCCCCGGCATGTAGTCATGAACTATGCCACGGGTTGAGGTTTACCGCTTCGAGAGAGTCAAGGTCGGGTGGAGCTTGAAACTCTCTAGGACGGGCCTCGACGGGTTTGGGGTTGGACTTGTGCGACTCGATTGTGAGCAATTCATAGGAATATATGCATGTAGTGTGAGGTCAAGCCAAGTGACAAAATATTTTATTTTATTTTTGTTTAAAACAAAAATAAAATCAAATAAGCACATATTTACAACTTTCGAATAACCCGTGTGACCGATAAAATAAACAAAAAGTAAAATCATTCATGTGCAGGCCCGGTGCACACACACTGTCAAAACAAATCTGTTTCTGTGCACTGTTCTGTTCTGGAAAACGGCCCAGACGCGCGCGCATTGGGATTCCTATGCGGGAGGCGCGCGCATCAGAGAAATAGGGGCAGAGGCGCTCGCTTCTGGGTGACAACCTGGAAATCAGTGGGTTCAAGGGATTGCCTTGACCCTAAATAAGAAAACTTTCCGCTGCAGAAATTGTTAGTACAGAAACATGGAATTGAAGGACAAGAAGGAAGGCGGGCGATTCTGGTAATGGGGTCGGACGCGCGCGCTTTAGTCCTGGAAGGCCAGAGGCGCGCGCTTCCAACCCTTTTTACTAGAATGCCCAGAAAACAGAATAAAAGAACACCAAAAGATGAAAACGCAAGTTTAACCCTCTAAATTGTCCCCAGCAGAGTTGCCACTCTAGATACCCCGGGAAAACCACGGCTTGGCTAGAGCGGTGAATTATCCTAGGATGTCTAATTTGTTTTTAATTTGTAGAGTCGCCACCTATGTTATTAAGGGAACATAAGAAAAACCTAAAGAAATAGCCTAAATTTATATACAAAACCAGAGATTCGGGAAGAGAAGGGTTCGGGGGTTAGCTGACGGAGTGGGAAGTACTTAAACATCCACTCCGTCCCACTTACGTGGGTCTTGCTACTATTGGTGTTCTAATGCTAAATGTCCTTATTTTAATGTGAGAAAAGTGCTACAATTATAATGTAAAGAAAAAGGGGAATTACAAAAGAGAAATAAAAAAGAAACTTGTTTTATTGATTTTATGCTAAAGATTACATGTAACAATTATATTAATATGAAATGGGGAAATTAAAGTAGTATTTGAAATGTTGGAAGATAACCTTGACCAAACTTCAATAGTGAAGTGGCCTTTTAGGTCATGTTCTCTTTTTTAGGGATTGCATACATTAACTAGACAAATAAAATAAAAGAAGAAGAATAAAGTACCTTTAGAAAAGAAGAACTTCAAACTTTTACTTGAAGATGGATTTGTTGTGGAGAAATTGTTGTGCAACACTTTGTGTAGTGTTTTTGTAGAGAAAATATTGTTGAGAAAATGTGTGTAGAGTTTTGGTGTGTAAGAAGTTGAAGTCCCTTTCTAATATAAAAAAAAGAGCTTTATATAGGTGAAAAAGAGAGGAAAAGATGGCTTTTCAACCAATAAGAAAATAAATAAAATTCAATAATAAAGAGAAAATCAAATAATAAATAAAAAAAATATTTTGTTTTATAGAAAAGGCTAGAATAAAGGGATTGGAGGTTACAAAACTAGGGGGATGAATGTGGAGGTAAAAAGAGTTCTTTTTGTATCAAGAAGAGATGTTGTAAATAAGAAAAGGAGGGAAAAATGGTGCAATCCGTTACTGCCAAAGTAGGAAGCGCGCGGGTCCCTCTTTTGGGGCGAGACGCATGCGCGGCCCGTTGACACTTCCGGAGTCGCCCGAGTCTAAGAATGACAGAATGACAGAAAGACCCTAGAAGTTAACTCTGTTATGCAGTTTAGTCCAAAACTAACGGAATCAGTTCGGAACTTAACCGAAGCAACAGAAATTAACAAAAACATGTTAAATAAAAATACTAAGACCGTCATTGCATGACTCGAACAGCAAGTGAAATCGCAAGCTGAAATTGCTGCCCGTGAGAGTGGCCGTCACGCCCAAGACATACACTATGTCCTACAAGAGATCCAAGAACTCAAAATGGGTAATAAGAAGTCGAAATCCTCCTCCAAAGACGGGGAATCCCATGCTAAGAAAAAGAACAAAAAGGATGATGACTCCGACTCCGATTCAAATACATCCGACTCTTCCTCCTCCTTCGATGACGAGGATGCTTAGACAAATGATAATAAAAAGAAAGCTAGCGATGACACCAACATCATCAACTCCGCCACTACTGAGTTTCTCAAAAAGAGGTTTACGCATCTTGGTCTAGCAAAGGGCTCCATCATTCCGTTTGACCCCATTGCACTCCGCCAGTCAATCACTAAGCTCACACGAAAGTTCCACACTCCCGACATTGTCAAGTTCAATGGCACTACTTGTCCCTGTGTTCATGTTGAAACCTACACTTGGGCCATGTTTCCAATAAGAGTGGACGACACTGTTCTAGCCCAAAGCTTTCCCCAAACTCTAGAGGGGGCGGAAAGGGATTGGTACATGTCTCTCCCTTTAGCTACAAGAACCGATTTGGCTACTGCATGCGAGGTCTTTCAAAGGCGCTTTGAGGACAATACTACTTACAGTCCCACTAAAAGAGACCTCGAACAAATTCAACACGGTGCTAATGAGACATTTGGTGACTTTGTCAAAAGATGGAGATCCAAGCTCACCGAAATTGTTGATAGGCCTAGTACGGAAGATCAAATGTACATCTTCCTAAAGTCACTCCGTAATGAGTATGAGGACCGTCTCTCCGGCACCTTCTTCCCAAGCTTCTCCGAGCTTCATAAGGCCGGTCTTCGACTAGATGACATCTTCAAAAATAGGAAAGAAGCTAAGAAGGATAATGGTTACCGTTACACTAACAAGGGCTCTACTAGGAAAGACACATCCGTCAACACCATTGCCTTCAATAACCAAGGGAAGAGCAACTATTCCTCTGTCCCTCCACCAAATAAAGAGAGAGTCTACAACAAGCTAGAAGGTGTCACTCAAGGATAGCTCTTTGACATACTCGTAGAAGCCGGCAAAGTCTCACCAAGAAAGCCTCCTACTACTCCAAGGGAACTCCCTACAAATCATGCTCATCACCTCTATTGCAAGTTCCACCAGTTTAGTGGCCACGACACCGATTCTTGCAAACACCTCAATGATGTGATCCAAGATCTCATAGACTCTAAGCAACTAGGGGTTCCTAATGTAGTGAGAAACCCTCTCCCAACTGCGGGAGGAGGGATCAATGTAATAGAGATAGCTAGTGAGAAAGAGGAGACTACTCGCCTAATTCCAAATGTGGGCGAGAGCACTCTAAAGTTCAATAATGAAATTTCTTTTGTTACATGTTGTCTTGGGATCAAGTGCTAGATAGGAAAAATAACAAAGAAGATGTTAACTTACTTACTCGATCCGGTCGAGTCATTATCAACAAAGATCCAAGAGTGTAAGACCCATCATCCTCAAAAGGAAAGACTACTCCGAAAGAGCCTGAAACCATTGAGCTCGATGATCCACTCCTCAAGCAACTAAAACGAACACAAGCCAACATCTCCATATGGGATCTCTTAGGCTCCTCTCATAATAATCGACTCATGATCTTAAAAGTATTAGCCCAAGTCGAAGTACCAAAAGAAATAACTCCCAAAGAGTTAACACAAATGGTAGGCTAAATCCAATTTGGCAATGTGATCACATTTACCGACTTAGATCTACCACAATATGGTGGAGCGAACACCAAAGCTCTTTACAGAACCGCAAAGGTCAATGGGCATGGAATCCCCAGAATCCTGGTAGACAATGGATCCGCCATAAATGTCTTACCAAAGAAAGTCATGGTTACACTTGGCCTTACCTCGAGAGATCTGAAACCATCAAATCTTACTGTACGAGGGTTTGATTGCACCGCACGATCACCCATAGAGACAGTCACTCTAACGGTTGTAGTGGGAGAAATAACCATAAGAGCGGAATTCCAAGTCATCGACATTCCCTCTTGCTTCAACCTTCTCCTAGGGCGCCCATGGCTGCACCAAACTGGAGGAGTACCATCAACTCTCCACCAATGTGTCAAATTTAAGCACAATAACATGATAGTCACCGTACATGGAGAACTAGTCACTACTAGTCCAATCTTAGAGATTCAGCATGAGGCGTCCGACCACCTCTTTAATGGGTTCGAAATCCGAAAGCAAAGTAACGTAGAAATGATTGAAGTACACAACGAGAATGACTATTCAAAGGCAGTTCCATTTTCTGGAATATGCCCCGTACTCAACATGTTGCTAAAGGAAGGATACTTCCCCGGTCTTGGGATTGGCAGAGACTTGCAAGGGATCAAAGAACCACCACCCGTCGTTCAATATCCACCTGATATGGTCTAGGATACGAGTCACCACTCAACAACATCCCTGAGGAAGAAAGGGAATGGACTTCATATATAGTGCCAATTGCACCGCCCTATCGAAAGACACTAAATGGGTACTTTGTATGCGAGGGAGAAAACTTTCCATACTTCATGTTCCCTAAACCCTGGATCGACCATAAGGGGAAACAACAACCGGGCTTTGAAATCTTCAATGACTGCGATCCATACTCACTTAAAATAGAACCGATACAATTCTCGTGGCTACCTCGAGAAATTAGGGGTACCAAGGTTGAAGTATTCAGTGAATGGGACTTTGTGCTGGGAGAAGACCTATGCGCCAATTTCTCAAACTTTGCAAGCTAGAGGACACTCAGATCAATGCAATAGACAAGGGGGACGCTCCAAAGCAAGACTATACCAAGCTCATCAAGAAATGTGACGAGTCTATCAAGAACTGGTACATGACTAGGGGACCCATAACAAGTGAAGACTTCCTGATCAAAGAGCTAGGATGCACTCCCCATCCCCATAGGAAGAGAAATCTTGTAACTCTTACCCTAGAATCCGATACCGCTACCGATGAGCTTACCCAAGAGGACTTGGATGCCATCGCGGGACGTGTATTCCCCTATATTCTTAATGAAAACTTAGATCTTTTTGAGTATCCTAAGATTGCAAACGTCATGAATGATGAATTACCTAATAACTCTAACGAATTAGATAATAATGAGTCATATGACAAGATAGATCAAGAAAACGAACAAATCTTAAAAGAAATTAATAAGCAAGTAGGTTATCGTGGCAAAAATGGTCCTATTGATGCCGAATAAATGCAAACATTTAATTTGGGGACGGACGATGATCCGAAAGAGACCAATATTTGCAGTTTCTTCAAAGGGGAAGACCGACAAGCCCTCATAGAGCTTGTCCGAGAATTCGTAGACGTGTTCGCATGGTCCTACAAAGATATGCCGGGGCTATCCAATTCTATTATTGAGCATAAGATACCGCTACTTCCTGATTCGAATCCAGTCAAGCAGAAACTCTGTAGAATTAAACCCGAGTGGTCGGTACAAGTCAAACAAGAGATAGAAAAACTCTTAAGTGTCGGGTTCATTAAAGTGATAGAATATCCAACCTGGGTGGATAACACTGTGCAAGTTTCCAAACCAAATGGAAAGGTCTGCGTCTGCGTAGATTTCCGTGACCTCAACAAAGCATCTCCGAAAGATGACTTTCCTCTTCCCAACATAGACATGCTTGTTGACAATACCGCGAAGTATGAGGCCTGCTCATTTGTCGATGGATTCGCTGGGTACAATTAAATCCTTATGGCTAAAGAGGATCAACACAAGACAGTTGTGAGAGCCCGCGCGCGAACCTCTTAATTAATTGGTCCGTGCGAATGCGGTTTGAATCAGCTCAGTTTCTCATAGCGGTTTCTCTACCTTTGTTTTGAAAATCAGAGAGTCGCCACCTCATTTTATTTGGGAAATAGAGATAAAAGCCTTTTTTTAGATTTGAAGTGGGTTCGGGGGCTAAGTTACGAGAGGAGAAGGTGATAAGCAGCACTCCGCTCGCCCTTACGGTCTCTAGCATGCTTCCGCCTACGCTTGATTTTAAGTACCTTTTTGAAATGCCTTATATGCCCTAATATTGGAAAAAGTATGTGTTTATGTATAAAGGAGTCTCCTAATCTAGGTCGATTCGTTTACTCGCAACCGGGAACCGGTTTGGGTGGATTCCCGATTGGTTTTCGAAAAGGGTTTTGAATCATATATACAATTATGAACAATTAATGGGGAAAGGGGGAATGTACAAATAATACAATTATATGAAAAATGGGAGAAATCCCATGAAAAGAATGTCCAAGTGCAAAATTGATCCTCCGAGTTTATGGACTGATGTGGATCGCCATGGAATTTACCTGTGAAATACCAATCCAAAAATAGATCTAAAAACTTGGGATTCACTCCCAAGATGTTAGATAACATGTATGAATTTTCGTTTGATTTATGGATGAGTATTTCATGCCCAAATCATGTCAAGAACATAAATATGAAATCAGCCCAGAACAGCAAAGCATAGTAGCAGACCAGACTTTGATGGACAATTTAAACTATGATAACTTAAGAATCTGGAAACACCCAAAGCATGGAAGTTGAAGATAACATATTAAACATTATGTGTGACAAGTTTAAAAGTAAGAAGACAAGTTTTAATGCTTCAAAAGTGTTCTGACATTTATTTGTCAGAATCTGAAAATTATGAATCTGGAAGCAAACACTTGATTTAAAAATGGAAAGAAGCCTTTCCTTAGGCCATAAAATCGTTTCAAAAGCATGAACATCTTTATTAATATTTTAAGAACAATTTTCATGTTTTGACTTTGGCTTGAAAATCGGGTTTTGATAGGTTTTTGGACTTGAAAACCCAGGTTAGTCAAAAAAATGCAGCAGCAAGGCAACAAGTTTGGACTACGAAAATCCCTATCAAACCATGACCTAGGAATGGATTTAGACCACGAAACTTGGCATCCATCATATTCAGTATATGAGGAAGAACTTTGATGTTTTGAGTTAGATCTAGAAACGAAGTTAAGATAGAGTAAAAAGCACATCAAAAGCCTTGGTTGAAACAGAGCATATTGGACAGATTATTCGTGGAACGAAGATAGGTATAAAAACACGGTATAAACTCAGAGAAAATCCATGGAACTTGGGGAACTTATTTATTAACATCTTATTAACATTATCATGCATCTATTTATGGACAAACATTAACAAAAATGAGAATAAACATGAAAGAAGGGGTAGAGGACAGATTGTGAGCATGCTGAGTGAAGAAACCATATCTTGCATAGATTTAAGATTTAAACCATGGAATCAACACCAAAATGAACTTAACACATATATATACATGTTAGGAATGAGATTCAAACATTTAGAATATATTAAACATATTTATTTACAAAGTTAAAACATAGTTACATGGATAATAATGGGAGATCTAGTCATTAGTTGACTAGATCCCCAACAAATCATACAAAACTTACATATTTAAATCTAATAACTTACATGAAGGAAACTTACCTAGATTAGGGGAGGGTGGTGTGCTTCCTTTGTCTCCAAGGGAAGATTTTTTTTGTTGTTTGATGTTTGAGAGTTGGAATGATTGAGATTGCTTGAGTTTGAGTTGTGTTTGGGTTGTTTTGTGGTGGTTTAATGGTGGTTTGGTGGTGGTTTTGTTGTGGGCTTATGGTGGCCAATTGGTGGGGTTACGAATGTGGTAGAGAGGGAGTTTGGGACTGAGTATGAGAGAGAGGGCTAGTTAGAATTGGTAGGAAGTGTTGTTGTGAGTTGTGGTGAGAAGAGTGTAGTGAATTGTTGTTATGTTGTTTTAGGCCATTTTTGGGAGGTCATAGGAGGGAGGAGGGAGGTGAAAATGATAACCAAAACACCCCTATAGTAGGGGTAGAGGAGGGAGGAAGATCAGTTGTGGTGGAGGTTGATGGAGTGAAGGAGAAGATGAAGAAAAAATGGGCAAAAGATGATGAAAAGGTTGAAAAAATGAAAAAGCTGGAAAAGGCTGTGAATAGTGTTTGCACGGCCGTGCACATTTCAACGCGCGGCCGTGCAACCAAACTTGGTGCCCAATTTTTGTTTTTTTAATTATTTTCCTCTTGACCAATCACACCATGCCAAGTGGCACGATGGGGCTGGTTCAGGCATGTCTTGTGCATGTTTGTTCCAGCTCCGGCTTTCCGCTCCGCAACTGCTCCGTTGTGCGCGCTCCGGTGTCCCTGTTGCCCACGGGCCCAACAGGAAAGTTGCTCGGTTGATTTTTCTAGTCGAGCCGGTGTACCTACAAAATGTTAGAAAGAAAGGAAAATCATAGATAATATTTTAAATGCATTAGATGACGAATAAAAGTCTTTTTTAGCAGTGCGTAACCGTTAAGGGGTCTGCGCATGCGATTTTCGAGAATATGCCTTTTTACTCGGTTTTGAGCCCTGATCACAAATTTGGACTCAGTTAATTCATCAGATGCACCGATAAGGCGCTCGGTAGTCCTGAACAGCCAAATCTGGGGTTTTAGGTCAATTATCGCATTTAGACCGATTTAAGGGTAGGTTTTAAGGGGTGCGAGATCGGTGTCTACAGAGCCCCTCGTCGAATTTCTTATGAAATAAATAGGATTCGACGATCACTAAAAGACAACCGATCTCGTCTCGGTTTAATGGCTGGGCCCGAAGTGGGGCTTCCTACGTATCCCTCGCGGGAATCAAGCCTCCGTAGTTCTACTCAAGCAGGAAAGAAAACCAACTAACAAAGGGGCATGGTCGAACTCGGAGTCCCAAGTTTCCTACGTATCTCTTGCGAGAATCAGACCAATCGTAGTTCCGCTGGGGAGTGAAGTTTGAGAAGTAAACTTCTCGGCGGGCAATGGACTGAAGGAACGGCTAGGTGAGTGAGATCACAATATCTCTGAGCCAGGGATTGGGATGGAGGAATTTGTATGAGGCAACAGGGCGGAGGAATGGCTTTGGGAATGAGATCACTTTATCTCTAAGCCGGGGGCGGAGGAATTTGTATGAGGCAACAGGGCAGAGGAATGGCTTTAGGAATGATATCACTTTATCTCTAAGCCGGGGGCGGAGGAATTTGTATGAGGCAACAGGGCGGAGGAATGGCTTATGAATGAGATCACTTTATCTCTAAGCCGGAGGGGGTAGCATTGAGAATACAATTTTTCTCTGTTGGGGATGAGAAAGAAAGAAAAAAATATATGATAATTTGAGGAAATCGGCGACTGAGCCCGAGGTGGGGCTGCCTACGTATCCCTCGCGGGAATCAAGTCAGAGCATAGTTCCGAGGGAGGTCCAACCCGAGCGCTCAGGTGGACCAAAAAGAAAAGTAAAAATCCTACGTCGTGGGTCAAATTCGGTTAAGCCGAAAAGGACCAAAGGGTAACCAACTACTACGAGGGTCAGATTCGGTTAAGCCGAAAAAAGACCGAGGATAACCAGTGCTTGAGCCATCCAACTCTGGCACCATAGTAGACTAGAAAAGTAACCAAATATTTGAGGGGGTCAAATTCGGGGTGACCGAACAGACCAGGGGTTAGCATTGAGAAGCCGAATTCTCTTTGCTGGGGATTGAAATGAAAACATGATTTGATTTGAAGAAACTGGCGACTGGGCTCCTATTCGAGCTGCCTACGTATCCCTCGTGAGAATCAAGTCGGGGCGTAGTTCTGAGGGAGGTCCAACCCGAGCGCTCGAGTGGACCAGAAAGAAAAGTAAAAGAAAACCTACGTCGAGGGGAAAGACTTTCGGGAGGCGTCTCGAGCCTAAAAGGATCTTGAAGGTACCATAACTCTTAGGGGGTTAGTCATCCTAATAAGTCAGAGGGATTTGAAACACTGCTAGGGGGTCGTCAGCCTATCAGTTGATTTGATTTGAAGGGACTGCTAGGGGGTCGTCGGCCTATCAGTCGAAGGGGTTTGAAGGTGACTTCTAGGGGGTTGTTGTCCTATAAATCAATTTGGATTGAAGGGACTGCAAGGGGGTTGTCGGCCTATCAGTCGAAATGATCTTGAGGGTGACTTCTAGGGGGTTAGTCGGCCTATATGTCAAAGAGATTTGAAAGACTACTAGGGGGTTGTCGGCCTATCAGTCGAAATTGATTTAAAGGTGACTTCAAGGGGGTTGTCGGCCTACAAGTCAAATTGGTTTGAAGGGACTTCTAGGGAGTTGTCGGCCTATCAGTCGAATTGATTTGAGGGACTTCTAGGGGGTTATCAGCCTACAAGTCGAAATTGATTTTGAGGTGAGATTTTTGGGAGGAGTCTTGATCCTAAAGTGACGATTTGTTTGAGGGTGAGAATTAATCGACGTCTCGAGCCTAAAGGATGATTTGTTTGAGGGTCATATTTTAATAAATCCAAAAATGACCGAAGGGGTAACCAATTTTTTAGAGGGTCGATTTCGAATAAATCCAAAAAAGACCGGAGGGGTAACCAAATTTTTTTGAGGGTCAGATTCGAATAAATCCAAAAATGACCGGAGGGTAACCAAATTTTAGAGGGTCGATTTCGAATAAATCCAAAAAAGACCAGAGGGTAACCAATTTTTTGAGGGTGAGAACTAATCGACGTCTCTAGCCTAAAAAGATGATTTGAACATGAGGAAGGCGAGATCTTGAAATTTCTCGAGCCTAAGGGTAAATGAAATTTACGGGGGAGGCGAGATCCATATTTTCTCGAGCCTAAGGGTGAGCAAAATTTTGAGGAAGGCGAGTTCTAAACTTTCTCAAGCCTATCAGTTTAATTGTAAGTAAAGGCAGCAAAAATATAGCATGATGAGCATAGGGGCGTGCAAAATGACATGCTAGGGAATAGGGGCGGCAGCACTGTATGGGGCATGATATGATGATGGCATGGCAAGAACAAGATAATCAAAAATTAAATCACACATTTATATTTGAGGGATAGAGGATACGCTGCAAGCTGCTGCTATGGGCGGATCCAGGGGCTTTGTAGCTGTTGTGTGATGAGATTTTTGCCTCTTGTCGTGCAAAACAACATCGGTTGTGCGGGTGTAAGGATCCCCGCCCCGCGACAAGGTCAACACGTGTCCAAATCCGGGATGGTTCCAAACACAATGGCACAATTTAACGGAGTCGCCACACTTTGTTAATTTTAAACCCAACAAAATGAAAAAGGTTAGAGACAAAAGGTTCGGAGGTCAGGTTACGGCTTGGGAAGAGTTTTACGTCACCCAAGCCACCTCAGTCAAAACCGAGTCTCCCTTGTTAATTAACAAAAGTGCATGTGTGTGTGTGTGTTTTAACGAAAAATCTTTGTTTTTGACTGTTTATCAATTTTAACTGAAAAAGAAGGTTTTATTTGCACAAGAACAACAGAACAAGGGGCAAAAAGGTCATTTTCCCTCTGACCCAAACCATCCGTACGGATGGGATGATCTTCCTTGGGATTTTTACAGTTTATTCAGAAACAGCCCAGTTCCAGGCAAAAACAGAGCATTCTGCTGAAACTGGACTTAAACAGTTCTGATTCCAGTTTTATCATCCCACATGATTATCATTGCCAAATCAAAACAAAATCAACATAAAGATTTGGACTTTCACCACTAGAGTGGATCCTTAAGCCAAATACAACCTTGAGACAACATTATTTGGCATAAAGATTTGATCTTTATGACCCCAAAGGGGATTTTGAAGCTAGATCAATGTTTGGATGATAAAGATTGAAACTTTATCATCCAAATGACCATCATTGCTACCAATGAACAACATAGTCAACCAAAACATGTGCCTTTTTCATTAAAATAGATCATTAATTTGTTATAAGTGAGAAATTCAACAAACCATGATCATCCTTAAGTTAGAACCACTTTCACACAAAGTGTGAAGGGCACATTGAATCATCCATGGTTTGGACCATAATGTATATATATATATAGTGCTTGAAGGACAAGACTTGCAATAAGATTAAGATTAAAGTGCTTGAAGGACAAGACTTGCAATGAAATTAAGTTGCTTGAATGGACAAGACTTGCAAGAATTAAGAGATGAACAACAATAATATGAACAAACAAAAGAGATAAGATGAAGAGAAGGATGGGGGAGAAGGTGGCTTCACCTATGTTTAGTTAGGCCAATCTTCCTTTCTCTTTCACTCTCAAAACACTCTCTGGAGCAATTTTAGCAGAGTAACACTAACAATAATCGTTTCTCCCCCTGGAATGATCAGCAAGGGGTTCAATTTATAGGGGCTGATAGTGCCCAAAGTAGCCGTACGGCTCATGTTGGCGACCTTCTGGATTTTTCAATCTTTTAATTCTAGAACAGTCCCTGTGTCCATATTTTGTCTTAGTGAGGTCTTGGCCTATCAGTTTATCCCTGAACGGTGCCTAGAATTCCTCTAAGTTGGTCAAATTCAGATTGGGGTACTTATAGAGCCCCTCGGCAACGTTGCTTTTGAAGAAAGCGGGGTTGTCGATAAACTCATCCCAATCTGATGGGAGGACGGCAAATGCCGATTTGATTCCAATGGCTAGACCTAGAGGTATAGGATTCCTACGTATCCCTTTTGTGGGGAATCGAGCCTATCGTAGTTCGAAAGAAGGGTGAGAGATTTTGAGGCTACTCAAACCTATAGACGACCGTCGAGGTCGGGTGTGGAACTCGGGCATGACACTCATTCGGTCAGAGGCAAAGGTTCGGACGTGACACTCATTCGGTCAGAGGTGAAGGTTCGGGCGTGACACTCATTTGGTCAGAGGCAAGGTTCGGGCGTGACACTCATTTGGTCAGAGGCAGGGACTCGGGCATGACACTCATTCGATCAGAGGCAGGGACTCGGGCATGACACTCATTCGGTCAGAGGCAGGGACTTGGGCGTGACACTCATTCGATCAGAGGCAAAGACTTGGGCATGACACTCATTCGGTCAGAGGCAGGGGCTCAGGCATGACACTCCTTCGGTCAGAGGCAAGGCAGGGACTCGGGTCAACTCCATCTTTGGGGAGATTGACGAGGCAAACTGGGCTTATGTCCAACTAAGGACTGCCGGGATTTGGTCAACTTGGCTCTATGGAGAGGGTTGACTAAGGAGAATGGTCTTACGTCACTTTGGACTGCCGGGACAAAACATTCGAGTTAACTCCACCTTTGGGGAGCTTGACAAGGCAGACTGGTCTTACGTCCCACTAAGGACTGCCGGGACAACAACGGATTTGACTTTCACTTGGTCAATCCTAAAGGTTTGGTCAACACTAACTACGAGATGGTTGACTAACAAGGATGGTATTACGTCATTTTAGACTGCCAAGACAACAACGGATTTGACTTTCACTTGGTCAATCCTAAAGGTTTGGCCAACACTAACTACGATATGGTTGACACACTTTCTTGACACTGGGGGAAGCCTATGGGTGACCTTTTAGACACATTGTGGATGAAAAAGTCCAATCATTTTGAAATAAGATCAAAAGCATTTTGCTTGAAACATTGTTTTTTGATAAATGAGGCCAAAAGGGCAAGCTTAAAAATGCTTATTCCTAAAGGCAAATCTTTTAACGAAGCATGTTAGTCAATTTTTTTATTTTAACTTAACCATGAGGTTTGTCATGCATAAAGTCCCTTGGAGCTTTGTCCATTTCTTAGCAGTGATCGGGTATAGAGAACCCTTTTGTCATTGATATTGGGGTAGCCCCATGTCCTTCTCGCTGTTGATGTTGGAGGCAGCCCCATGTCCTTATTGGTTTTGGTGGCGGCATAGCCCCATGTCCTCGTTGTCATCGATGTTGGGGTAGCCCCATGTCTTTGTGGAAGTAGCCCCATGTCTTTGTGGCGGTAGCCCCATATCTTTGTGGAGGTAGCCCCATGCCCTTGTGGTCGTTGGTGTGGAGGTAGCCCCAATGTCGTCCTTCGACCTTTGATGCTGGTGTAGATCCAATATCATCTTTTGACCTTTGGCGTTGGCGTAGAACCAACATGACCTTTGAAGTGAGGTTGGGAACCCATCCCTTTTTCATGACGCACCCTTTCTTTTGCCTAGGCCGCCCTTGCGGTTTTTCAACCTAGCGGGCTACTTTTTTGCATCTTTTATGGCGCACCCTGTCTTTTGCCTAGGCCTCCCTTATGCCTTTTTTTTTTATGAGTGATCCAGCCGACTCGATGGGATGGGGACTTAAGATGTATTTTGGAGAAAACATGCAGGGGCATTTATTTAGGCGGGAGAGAGTCCCTCAATTGTATCATGAGATAGGAGGAAGCCCCTGCTTGACAGAACATAAGTGTTTAGCTCTTTCCTAAGATGTAGAGAAGAAGACTTGTCGAGACATTTGAAATTTGTCTCGGTTAAAATTATCAAAATGATTGCTTGGATGGACCATGTTCATTATTAAGTCAAGATTATAACAAGCAATTAGCCTTAACATGTATAAATGTTGTGATCAATTAGGATTAAGATTCGATCAATGGCAAGATCAAAAGGTGTTTATGGGGAATTGGTCCTTGTCTGGTAAATTGGTCATTGATGGGACCAAGGGGGAGAGGCTTGGCTACTCATGGTTTGACCGTTCTTTCTCATGCTGTGACCGGACCCGAAGGTTGCCTACGTTCCCCTCAGTTTGAGGAGCTCAGGTCGCCGTAGTTCGGTCGTGGATCGTCTTTTGTTGAAGTTGGTGTCCTTTTTAAGGATGTTGTTGCTTTGCTGATGGTGAACTCCTCGGGATGTTCTTTGAGGTGGACTTTTGCAGTGAGCTTTTGAGGCAGACTCTTTCTTCGCCAATATCCATTTCCTTTCCTCCTTTCCATTATCCATTTCTTTTCTCTCCTTTTTTTTTGAGAGAGAGAGAGGGAGGGAGGAGAAACATTAGCGCCAACTTTCTTTCTTGGGCATTGGTTCATTTGTAGCCTCCTGGTGGAATGTCCGTCACTTCTCACTTTGACTTTGAAGATCCGGGAAGTCCTTTGCTTGGTTGCGCACGTGCGTTCACGGTTGAATCTTGGTGGTTGAGCAACAACATCCTTGTCTTTTCATCGTCTCGGGATGCCTTTGATGTGCATCAAGAATTTGTATCGGGTTGTGTATCGGGGATGTGTATAGGGGGTGTGTATAGAGGAAGGTTTGCCATTAATGATCTCTTCATGCCAATTGATCACAACATTTATTCACATCAAGATTAATTGTTTGCATTTAGCATTTTTCATTTGTGTTAGGTCCATTCGTCCTTAATGAGTCGTCATTGACTAGTATGCTTATAAGTCAATTCATCATTTTAGGGACGTAGCAATCAATTGATAATAACAAGCAAGACAATTTCAAGAGTAAGTGTATATTGCAAATAATGTCTCAAGTCTAGAGAGAAGAGAAGGAAAATGACTCTTTTATTTAGATAACTTTATACATACATGTCCAAGTATGGACCTTTGTAAAAATAAAAAGACACAGTCTGGGACGCACTTTTGGTGAAAGTCTAGATCCTACGAGGCTGGAAGACTCATTTTTTTTTTTTTTTTTTTTTTAGGGATGGGTTCCCATGAAGCATGATGATCCATTTTCTTCCTCAATTGTTGGAGGGGTCGTCAGCGGCATATTCCATGTCTTCTACGGGGAACTCGAGTTCCATGTCGTTGGAAAAGATGTCGCGAGGTCTCCATTTGGCTTGGCGTTGTAATTGCCGGATCCGTCTACTACTCATGAGTTGGGAGTTTGCTCTGGCCATCTCCTTTTGGTGATTTCCTTTCAAGGCGCGCAACCTTTGTGCATGACACTCGACGAGGGTACAGACCTCCATTTGATGTAGCCGCCTTTAGGCTTCCGAAGCACGGGCTTCTCCTTGTTGTTCACGTGGATGGTTGTCTCGGACGCCAATTCAGGTGTGGGCTCCTTGGTTGATGTTTCCGATGGACAGAACCGCGAAAGACTTTTAGCATATTAAACCTCAAGGTGAAATTATGCTTCATTATCGGATTAGCCTTTTAGGAAAAACTTGATCTTTTTATTTTAAGATTTTTTTTTTGTTTGAAGACATACTTTTGTTTTGAATGAAAGACTCACACACATTTTTGCAAACTTTTGACAAGGCAATAATAATAATAATTTTATTAAGAAAACTGACAATTGACTCAGAATGGTCACCACATGGCATCAATCGGGGAGTCAAGACCTAACAGACAACTTAACTGACTCTTCTTAAGGGCTTACCACACATCCTAAAAGCAGCTGACTCTTCCTAAGGATGAAAATATACCTTTTCTAAGGGGAGATTGATGGAAGGGGTTTCGAAACTCCGTCCTCTGCTGTGGCAGCCGCAGCACCATTCATTCCCCAACCCGGGGCATTCAGCCCTTCAGACATTTTCTGTGCCGCTGATCCTTTCCAAACGCCTTCCGTCATTTCAGCTTTGCTGAGTTTAGGAACCATCATTTGGGACACTGATTTTGTCAACTCTTCCAAAACAGGCTCTCCCACTTTGGGATTGACAACTTTTTCAACCGCGGGCTCCTTTTCCTTGGGACGGACATCACTCCATTTACCGACCATCAGGGAAGTCACAAATTCGAGCATTTTGACGCTCGGGTCATTGGCTGTGTCGGGGGCGTGGGGGCGTCCAAGCTTTCCCTTCTCGATTAGTTTCGAGATGATGCATTTTATGGCGGTGCAATCATTGGTATCATGGCCATGGTAGTTGTGAAAGGCACACCCTTTGTTCTTGTCGCGACGTTTTTCAAGATTCTTTGGCCGGAAATCTTCGAGGGGCCACATGAGGCCTTGTTTGACCAATCCTTCAAACACTTTTCTTATGGGCATTCTGAAATCCTCAAACTTTGTGAAATGGAGCTTGGCTCGGCCTTTGGCTTTTCTTTCATTGTTGACCGGAGCGTGGTGGGGACGAGAATCACCGTTAATCAATGCAAAGGGGTGCCCCTCGAGTGTCCTTTCAAATTTAGCTTCCCTTTGTTTTCTCTTTCCCAACAACGTACCCGACTGAGGTGCAACATGAGGATTCTGTGGAAGTGCGTGGGTGTAGGCATACCCATAATCTTGGTTGCTTGCAGGAATATACATTGGAGGCATGCAATGAGCTCGTGGCCCAAGAGGTCTCCGATTGCAGAAATGATACGGGTCACCATGGAATCTTATCGGGAAATCCGGTGGAAGTCGGTTAGTGATGCATGGTTGGGTATCCACATATGGTCTAAACAGTGACTGAGCTCCGGTGACTTGGTTGATGGCATTAAACCGAAGGGTATGGTATTGTGAGTATGATGCTCGGGGCGTAACCGGTGTGAACAGTGGTTTGTGGGCCTTTTGAGTGGATTGTGTTTGGGGTTTTATAGGAAGTGTCTCATGGGAGATGTTGGATTTGGGATGAGGCGGAGTGAGGAAGATTTGAGTGAGAGGCTCGTTATGGATGACGGCGTGTTGGGGCGAAGAAATAGAGGCCTCGGTATTTTGGTGAGATGGAGGGGGCAATCTTCGGTTACAATCCGGAGGTCGGGTAGCTTCCACCCTTTCATTGAACGGGTTCCGTGTTTCCTTGTGGCTCTTCGTGATGACTTCCTCCGTAGCCCCGGAGGCTTCTAGAGTTTGGAGCGGCTTTCCTTTCGTCAGGCTATCCGGGTTGTTTGCAACGTCATTTCCCAAACTACCATCCATCAAAGCGGTCTTTCTGAGGTACCGGATCGGAAAAGTTGTAGTGACAGGGGAACTTTCTAACTCCACACGCACTAGGCGGCGACATGATGCTCTCTTCCACTTCATCTGAGCTACGGGGAAGACAAAAGGTAGCTTTAGGCTTGGGTAAACACTGAGTGAATGCTCATGCTACTGATGGGGAATGACCGCTAGGCTTAGACCTATGGGGTAAAAAGGTGGACAGGGTCAAATGGGATCTTAAATCCATCCGAGATTCAAACGGGGGTCCACTTACAAGGTTTTAACAGACTTCTTGGATGGCAACGGGGGATCCATTCAAAGACTTGACTTCCTAGGGGACTATTCCTAGGGGTTTAGCAGGGATTTCAATGGGGACCTAAGGGACAACGCCTAAGGTCTTGACGGGAATCTTAACGGAGACCTAGGGGACAATGCCTAAGGTTTGGCGGGAATTTCAATGGGGACCTAGGGGACAACACCTAGGGTTCCAACAGGAATCCCAACGGGGACCTAGGGGACAACACCTAGGGGTTTAACGGAGGTTTCAACGGGGATCACAAACGGGATCACAACGGGGATCACATTGGGGATCACAACGGGATCACAATGGGGATCACAACGTGGACCACAATAGGGATCACAACGAGGATCACACCGGGGATCACATCGGGGATCACAATGGGATCACAACGGGGATCACAACGGGATTACAACGGGATCACAACGGGAACCTTGGTAGGATAGCGGGGATCCATCCAAAGGCTTAACGAAAAGCCTTTATGGAAGTCTTGGAGGATAACGGGTATCCGTCCAAAGACTTAACGAAATGACTCTCATTAACGCAAGAATGCAATGCGTCAAGGCCAAGAAGTAAAAACAGAGCAAAGTCATGCAATGTGCAATTATTTATTCATCCAAGTTTACTTAAAAAGCATTTTTATTTCCTAAATGGTTGGAAAAGATTTCTCTTCTTTTTCGCAACTACTCTAATTCCTAGATCAGTGGAGGTCATCACTACGTCTATAGACCCCTCGTTTTTCACCTGTATTGCGCACTCCCAAGGACGGACTATCCCGGGCGAGGGTCCTATAGGGCAAGCGGCTTCCACCGACCGAAAGAAATGATCCTAAGGTCTAGTGCGTCACAATCTTCCCGATGTGCGGGTCATCCTAATCATGATTAAGCCCCAGTCGGGATCGAGACTGTTCCGAAGGCTGCACCGATATTCCGACACGACCTCATTTTGAATGAGATGTCTCAATCCTCGACCATGAGCTTAAGGATGATTAACATGACTTGTTCATTAGGGCTTAACGACACGGTGTTACCCTATCTTTAGCACATGACCTTTGTTAATTGTGGTCGTCATTAACACACGGGTTAAAGGCGGGTTAGGCTACGCTTGCATTACATCAAGGATTCGTAACCTGGGCATTAACTTGGCCACAATTGACTTTGGACACGTGCTTAAAGACAATGGCAACGTGAACTAGACCAAAAACCAACCAAAGTCACGGTATTTGTGTGTCACTGACATGTGTGGTTGACTCGGCTTGGAAGGGGAGGTAGAATGGACCCGTGCGCGCTCGAAAGGAACAAGAGCGCCAATCGAGCTGCATCTGGCATCCATCCCAGGTTTTAAAGGGTTGTTGGAACGTGCAAGGTCAAGTGCGCGTTGTGTGAAGTCAAATCTATATTCCCTTTTGAGTCAAAATAGAGATTTTCAATCCGTTTTTCAACATGATGAGCATGGCATAAGCAAGACATGAACAAGTATGAACAAGCATGAAGTAGGCAATTTATACACATAATGAATCAAAAGAACATGATTAAACAAAGACCAAAACTTGTACATGTACCATTAGTCTGTGTAACTTCTCGAATAAAATTATCACCAAGCTCATGACTCGTAGATTAGCAAATATTCTGCCCCACATTATTTCTCCCCAACAAAGTGGCTTTGTTCAAGGCCGCCTCATCCATGATAATGCTCTCCTTGCACAAGAAATGTTTAATTCCCTTACTAAGAAGGTTCGGGGGTCGAATGTTGTATTAAAGCTGGATATGTCGAAGGCCTACGATCGTGTCTCTTGGTTTGCTTTGATCAAGGTCCTTCGTAGATTTGGTTTCTCTGAGGTATGGATTGATATTATTTACAGATGTATATCTTCCTGTTGGTATTCCGTTCTTGTTAATGGAGATAGCTGCAGATTTTTCCATTCTACAAGGGGCCTTCGCCAGGGTGATCCTATTTCGCCTACGTTATTCATTATTATGGCTGAAGTTCTTAGTCGTGGTATAAATCTTTTGCATAACAGATTTGAGCATCATAGATACCACACAATGCATCCTAATGTTCCTGTTATATCCCATCTTGCCTATGCTGATGATGTTATGGTTTTCTATAACGGGAGTAAAGACTCGCTTGATCTTCATATGCGATGCATGGATTGGTACCAAAATTTTTCGGGGCAGCTCATAAATGCTTCGAAATCTTGCTTTGTTACGGGAAAGCATGATGCAGCTCGTGATTCTATCATTGCTCATACAACGGGATTCATCAAGAAGGAGTTACCAATTATTTATTTGGGCTGTCCTCTCTACGTTGGTTGCAAGAGAAATAGCTTTTTTCAGCCTATTATTCGGAAAATGGAGGATAGGCTTCATTCTTGGCGTGGTAAACTCCTATCTTTTGGTGCTAAGCTTACTCTTATAAAGGCTTGTCTTCAATCTATTCCACTTTATTACATTGCTTTAATGGAACTTCCCAAGGGTATTATTAAAGCTTTGTATGGTTTGATTGCTAGATTTTTCAGGAGTGGGGTTGATGGAGAAAATAAATGCCATTGGGTGGTTCATCATCATATGTTTTGGCCAACAGATGAGGGGGGTCTTGGCTTAAGGCGTTTTGAGGATATATCTCTCTCTTTTGCTATGAAGTTGTGGTGGAGACTTCGGGGATCATCATCTTTGTGGACTGAATTCCTCTTAGCTAAATATTGTAATGGTATCCATCCAATGGATGTCACTCCTAGATCTATTGATTCCCATGTTTGGAGGCGTATGATTGGAGCTAAAGATTTTGTGGAACCTAGAATAAGCTGGGGGATTGGTGAAGGAGACATTTCTATCCACGAGAATTGGCTTGGCTCTATTGTGGCTGGCCTTCCTCAAGCGCACGTAGTGGTGTCATCTCTTTTCTTAAATGGGCAGCCAAGGCACAATTATATTGTTGATAATTTTGGTCTTCCTCTTCTTAGAGCCATT
The DNA here is from genome assembly GCA_026119855.1 of Campanula takesimana. Lineage (NCBI taxonomy): Eukaryota > Viridiplantae > Streptophyta > Magnoliopsida > Asterales > Campanulaceae > Campanula > Campanula takesimana. The sequence continues at coordinate 724,239 of JAOWBW010000402.1, read as the reverse complement.
GAAGAACAGCATATCCGTATCTCGGATGAAAGGGATCAAATTTGGTGGTCTCCTTCTTCTTCAGGTAAATTTTCTGTTTCCTCGGCCTGGAAAGAAATTAGACAGTCCCGTCCTAAATCTATGGTCTCCGCATCTTGTTGGCATAAACATGTGCCCAATAAGATTTCAGTCTTTCTTTGGCGTGCTCTCCACAATCGCCTGCCCACTGACTTTGCTTGCATGCGTAGAGGTATATTCTTGGTTTCTATGTGTCATTGCTGCGTTCAACCTAAGGGGGAGGATATTAATCATATTCTCGTTCAAGGAGATTTGGCCCGTCATATATGGCTATTCTTTGGGAATTCTTTTGGGGTAGCTGGTATGGGGACAGACGTTAGGCATATTCTTTGTGCATGGTGGTACGGCTCCACTAAGGCTGACTCTGACCTAAGCATTTGGCTTCAGTCGATCCTACCTCCTTTTATTTGCTGGGAATTATGGAAGGCTAGAAACAAGCCTCGCTTTGAAGGTCATAGAGCGACCCCACGTGAGGTAATTAATTATGTTATTCATGATATTGCTTCTACTTTTAAAGCATTTAAATTGGAGTTTCGTGGATCTCACTTAGACATGCGGTTGGCCTCTTTATTTAGAGTCAAGGTGTCTTCTCCTCGTGTGAAGCTTCCTAAGATTGTTGTATGGAAACCCCCTATTAATGAAGAATTCAAGCTTAACACGGATGGAGCTTCTAAGGGCAATCAAGGTTTAGCTTCGGGTGGAGGAATTTTTAGAGGGCCGAATGGGGATTTCCTTTACGCTTTCTCTCGGTTCTATGGTGTTAACACCAACATGTGGGCTGAAACTCATGCTCTCCTTGATGGTTTATTGTTAGCCTCTGAGTTTGGCATTAACTCCCTTTGGATTGAGCTTGATTCTGAAGTTTTGGTAAAAATTCTGTTAAGGGAATATCATATCCCTTGGAGGATTTTTTACCTTACTCGCAGGATTATGGAACTTATCTCTACTATGCAGATCCGAATCACACATGTTTACAGAGAAGGTAATAAAGTAGCAGATGGGTTGGCTAACCTCGGTTCTTCTCAACTTCATGATGCAGATTTTAACTCCTTTGTTGATCTTCCTAATAGTTGTAAGGGGGCATTCAAGCTTGATAAAGCTCAAGTGCCTTCTCTTAGACATTAATTTTTTCTGTCTTAGGGGTTTTCATAGTTTATGGCTAGATATTTCTATAAGTTGCTCTCTTTATTTAGTAGTCACCCCTCCCTTTATTGTAGAGGACCTTACAGATTGTGTAAGGCCTCCTCCCCTAGTATTTATTTTCAGGTGGTTAAGGCCGTCAAGTCCCCCACCACGTTTGTAATTATTTTGTTTCATATTAATAAAATCTAGGGAGTACCGTCTCCTTTCGCCAAAAAAAAAAAAAAAAAATTGTACATGTACCAAGTTGTGCACAACCAAAGAATTTTTGAATCAAACATTTTCCCAAAAGAACAATCTTTAGATTGAAACCATTTGTACAAAGCAAGTTGTGCACAACAAGAAGAGTCTTTTAAAATTCAAGAAATCTTTACAAAAAGGGTTATGCATAATGAGGCTTTGAAAACCATTTTTATTGACAAAAGATCATGCATAACCAAGTTTTAAAAACCAAGTTTTGGCCAAAAGAATAAAGGTAATGTGCACAAGTAAGACTGTAAATTTGGAACCTGGACAAGCAGAAGCAGAAGGGCATTCAGAATGTTGCTGCCCTGCACAAAATTGTTAATTTGCAACATTCTGACCCTTTTACCAAACTAGCCGTACGGCCAGAACCATGGGGTTGAGATTTTTCTCAGTTTTTGCAACTTCTGATCATCATACTCCAGTTTATTGCATTTCCAGAACATATGTACTCAAAACAGTTCAAACAGAAACAGCAAACACACAAAAATATGCACAAAGTCAACTAACGGAAACGGGACTTTGACCCACACAAAAGTGCCTTCAAAGCTTCTAAAGAGAAGTTTGTAAGCACTTTATCTCCCCAGCGGAGTCGCCACTGTAAGGATCCCCGCCCCGCGACAAGGTCAACACGTGTCCAAATCCGGAATGGTTCCAAACACAATGGCACAATTTAACCGAGTCGCAACACTTTGTTAAATTTAAACCCAACAAAATGAAAAAGGTTAGAGACAAAAGGTTCGGAGGTCAGGTTACGGCTTGGGAAGAGTTTTACGTCACCCAAGCCGCCTCGGTCAAAACCGAGTCTCCCTTTTTAATTAACAAAAGTGCATGCGTGTGTGTGTGTGTTTTAACGGAAAATCTCTGTTTTTGACTGTTTATCAATTTTAACTGAAAAATAAGGTTTTATTTGCACAAGAACAATACCACAAGGGGCAAAAAGGTCATTTTCCCTCTGACCCAAACCATCCGTATGGATGGGATGATCTTCCTTGGGATTTTTACAGTTTGTTCAGAAACAGTCCAGTTCCAGGCAGAAACAGAGCATTCTGCTGAAACTGGACTTAAACAGTTCTGATTCCAGTTTTATTTCAACACAACAAACTTAAACAAAATCATTCCTATGCCTAATGATCATCAATTGAACCCCAAAACGAGTATTTAGGTATGATCAAAGCAATCATTGGAGAAAATCACACAAAGGTGATGAACATGGCCAAATGAGACAAAATGACCATTTGATGATTAAAGATGGAAACGTTATCATCAAGATGACATTTTTATACATTATTAACCTCTTAGGGACCAAATTATTGCATAAAGATTCAATCTTTATGACCCAAAATGGGATTTCAAAGCTAAATCAAAAGGGTAAGATGATAAACACTAAGGTTTTATCATCCCACATGATTATCATTGCCAAATCAAAACAAAATCAACATAAAGATTTGGACTTTCACCACTAGAGTGGATACTTAAGCCAAATACAACCTTGGGACAACATTATTTGACATAAAAATTTGATCTTTATGACCCCAAAGGGGATTTTGAAGCTAGATCAATGTTTGGATGATAAAGATTGAAACTTTATCATCCAAATGACCATCCTTGCTACCAATGAACAACATAGTCAACCAAACACATGTTCCTTTTTCATTAAAATAGGTCATTAATTTGTTATAAGTGAGAAATTCAACAAACCATGATCATCCTTAGGTTAGAACCACTTTCACACAAAGTGTGAAGGGCACCTTGAATCATCCATGGTTTGGACCATAATGTATAACAATATATATATATATATATATATATAGTGCTTGAAGGATAAGACTTGCAATAAGATTAAGATTAAAGTGCTTGAAGGACAAGACTTGCAATAAGATTAAGATTAAAGTTCTTGAAGGACAAGACTTGCAATGAAATTAAGTTGCTTGAATGGACAAGACTTGCAAGAATTATGAGATGAACAACAATAATATGAACAAACAAAAGAGATAAGATGAAGAGAAGGATGGGGGAGAAGGTGGCTTCACCTATGTTTAGTTAGGCCAATCTTCCTTTTTCTTTCACTCTCAAAACACTCTCTGGAGCAATTTTAGCAGAGTAACACTAACAATAATCATTTCTCCCCCCTGGAATGATCAGCAAGGGGTTCAATTTATAGGGGCTGATAGTGCCCAAAGTAGCCGTACGGATCATGTTGGCGACCTTCTGGATTTTTCAATCTTTTAATTCCAGAACAGTCCCTGTGTCCATATTTTGTCTTAGTGAGGTCTTGGCCTATCAGTTTATCCCTGAATGGTGCCTAGAATTCCTCTAAGTTGGTCAAATTCAGATTGGGGTACTTACAGCGGGGCCATCTCGAGTTCTTCCCGGATATGATCTTTCGTAGTGGGGGCCGCCTCTTGGGGCATAATTGGGTATGTATGATCGCGCCTATGAGGGGCTCTCCTTTGCATCGTTTCGATGAGTGTTTGGTCTCACCTGAGGTGACAGGTTGCCTACGTATCCCTTTCGGGAATCAGACCTCCGTAGTTCGAGTTTTTGTGAAAAACTCGAAAAAAACTCAGTCTGATTCGAGAAAGTGTTTGTTGGAGAGGATCTGATTTGGATGTAACGCGACTTTGCATTTGGGGTACCTGCATAAGACTTTCGCAAGCAAGCAGATATATCGTGACATTTATGTGCTTGAAAGTGTCATAAACGTGCAACAAGAGAATTCAAGATTTAGAGATATGAAAGATAAAGAACGAACTCTCTTTCTTTGGATAGCTTTGATTTTCATGATATTTTAAATGAGGATTTTTTTTAGACACGATGTGCAATGCTCACGCTTCAATCTTTACTATTGAAAAAAGATGAGAAAAAGTATGTATGTGCAAAGATGGAGAATTAGGAAAGAGAGGAAATTGTGTATATATTTTTTGAGAGTTTTTGCAAGAAATGAGAGTTATGGCGCGGTATATGGTGGGGTAAGAACGGAAGCCTAGCGCAAGCGCTCGAAAGGTCAATTCCCAACACCCTTTTGATCAAGTCTTCTCGACGACATCTCTCGGGATGCATCATTCGGAACAGTCCCATTTTTTCATCGCGGAAGCCCCAGTTTTTCATCATGGAAGCCCCAGTATATCTCGATGATAAGGATTCAGATGCCAACAGCGGAAGCCTCAGTTTTTTTTTACCGCGGAATCCCCAGTGTGTCTTAAGGGCAGATCTTCAGATGTCAGCTGTCGAAGCCCCAGTATTTCAATGTGTTGTTGCCAAGGACTCAACTGTTTAGAAGAGTGGTCCTATTCATTCAATGCTTACTCATGTGACTCGGGAGCGGGAACCTTTGACATCACTCGCGATCGTTTAGCTTGAAATTTCTCGCTTGCGAGGGACATAACTTCTTTGAGGAGTTGTCTATGTCACTTGACGCATATCCATGTGATCAGAAGTAGGACCCTTTATGTGACCTCAGAGCGGATCTCGAGTTTTTGACTGGTAAATTGTTCTGATGTCCTACTGGTGGAGGACTTAACTGTTCTCAAGAATATTCACAGAGTTTGATATTTCACTTCAGGGATCCAAAGAAGCCCCAGTGTGTCTCGAAAGTAAGCTTCACAATCCATGTTCTTTTGATGGGGCCTAAACTACTTTGAGGAGTTGTCCCAAATCTGGCATTCTTTTGGATGGACACATGTGTTAACTTGAACAAACCATGCTCGACCATTGTGAGTTCGATTATTTCCTTCGGAGCAAGCCCCAGACTGATGACATGTAGCCCCGGATATGGTCCTTTTCATTCGAGAGTCTGTCTACTTGAGTTTGTGCACTTTAGAGACTTTCATTTGTTTGTCCCTCTTGCTGTGACAGATTTCAGGAATTGGCAGGGGAAGGCACGAGGCCAGTATTTTGGGAAGGCAAAGGAAAATCTCGAAAGATCTTTGAAATTGTGTTTGCGCATAATGAATTGACGGAAGGACGAGGGTAGGGGGAAGCCCTTAGACTCGAGGAAATTGCTCACATTTTGAATTCAAAGACTCAAGATTAGAATTCGCGTTATTGGTCAAGTACTTCAAAACCAAATGGATTTTCGCAATTTAATTAATTTCAACTTTTTAGAAAAGTAGGTAATTCATTTGGACTCAAATTAGACCGCGACAGCTCGAGATGAGAACACCGTTGGATAATCGTCATTGTTAGCAGCATCTGTTGACCTCGTGAGTAGGGGGTCCTCGATCCATCTATGCATGTATTAATTTGTGTCGATGTTAATTTTTTTAATTTGCGTACGCATCATGATCAAGTGGTGAATCTCAGTGTGTGTGTGAATACCGACTCTCCCTTTGTTTTCAAACTTGGCTTAGTTTACAAAGTCGAGTACACCGTCATCCCTTACTTTATTGATTTTGTCCATCAAATAAGGCATTCCTAGAAAACAAATATGAGTACCATTTAGCAATTGATTGTTAACGCAAAAGGGGCACCCCCAAAAAATTTTGTCATTTGAAATTTATCATGCACAACATTAGGAATGAATTAAAAGGGGTGAGGAAGCCCCTTGCTTCAGATTCGAGCTTGGAACGGACCATCACGGCGGGAAAGCTCTTCCTCCATAACGCTGCTACGTACCCAGAAATCTGGTTAAGCTAGGATAGCCCCTACCCGGCTAACCTACACGTCTAGAGGTGACACCAAAGCAAAATGAACATAAGGGGGGAGATAGCCTTCACTTCGGTTTTCGAGTTTGGAAAGGACCATCGCGGCGGGAAATCTCTTCCTCCATAACGCTGCTGCATACCCAAGAACTTGGTTAAGCTAGGATAGCCCCTACCCGGCTAACCTACACATCTGTAAGTGACCAAAGCAACATTGCATTTAGAATTTGCCATTTCTCCCTCTTTTCCCTTAAGTCATCAATTCGATTTTTTTTTTTTTTTGAAATGACAAGGGGTGCCAAAACATAAAAATTTCAGGAATCGAAAGGGTACCCATATTTTGATTTTGAAATTTTTTATTTGCAAACAAATTCGATAACTCAAAGGATGACAACATACTGTGGACTCGATAAATTAAATCAAAAATTATCGACTCATGGATTTTCGGTATAAGTGCATTTTTTTTTAGAGATTCACGATTCGATCACGATACTTAGGCGAATTACTAAAATTAACCTAACACGCATTAAGACCAGGATAGATAGATCAAGGCACATTCTTTTCTTCATCGGCGATCTTCGGTCGTGGATTTAGTTCTCAAATCAATTAGTTGCAGCCTAAGATTAGTCCGTTTTCATATAGTCCGTTTTCATATTTAGATTTTAATAAAGTGATTTTTAAAAAATGCGCGATTAAGAAGCACTTGATTATAAGGCGAATTCGTCGACTGAAAACTTTTATTTAGAAGACAAGAAAGAAATTAAGAGTAGAACAAAAGGATTGACACGCAAATTTTTTAGAACGGGTCCGAAAGCAAAAAGGGATTGGAGTTGGGCGGTGTGCCCTTATTCACAGCAAAAGAAGACTATCACATCGGGTCATTGAATTCTCATTAGCATAAAGTGTCACAGGTCTTTCTCATTGGCGGGCTGCAGTCATCGTTGTAAAAAGGGAACATTTTCCTCGGGGGTCGAGGAGCCCCTAGGATACCAACGTCGAACTCTCACTGAATCTTCTCGAGGGGTTTCTGGAAGATACTGATCACGTACTCCATTTGGGCTCTTAACTGCCTCTCTAACCATTTCCCCATTGCATGCTCGGCTCAAATTTGGGCGAGCCCCTAGTCATATTTTTTTTGATGTCTGTCCTTTGTTCGACATTGATGATTGGGAGGCTCGGAGTAGACCTTGATCAAAAGGATGCTTGGAACGGACCCTGAATACTACGCTAGAGAACGATTGGGATTCTCCCTTTACAAAATTGGTTGAAGGAAAGAATGTTTTAATTTTTATGGGGACGGAATTTTTTTTATGTACGAAAGAATGATTGTTTTAAGAAATAAAAGAATGCAAAATGATTTTATTTTGAAAGATTGGAAAGCAAGCACAGCACAAAAATCCTATAAAGCCGGACAAGCACAACGCTTAGTTTTGACACCTTGTCTTTGATTAATTCCTGGAACAGTGGATTCCTTCTCCCGAGTATGAGACCAATGATTTTCACCTGTACCTATAGCCGTCATAGACCTCTAGCAAAGGGCCCATACCCTTTCGGGGATCCACCATTTTCGTTACGGTCTAAGTGTAAGTCTTTGACAATTTCGAGTCAATCCTAGACATCCCATTGGGATCCACCATTCTCGTTATGGTCTAAGTGTAAGTCTTTGACAATTTCGAGTCAATCCTAGACGTCCCATTTTGAATATCAAAAATTTTTGAAATTGTTTTTCTCTTTTTTTTCTTTTTTTTTTATTTGGGAATGAAACAGGATTGACCTGAAAATTGACTCGGACAAGAACCGGCTACAAGTCAAGGACGTGTAAGTTTTCGAAAACAGTCTCAGACGCGGCTTTTGAGATAGCTGATTGGATGGGGGCTTAACCTCTCAACCACGGCAGTGAGACGCGGCATCGTGTCGGGAATGGCAACCGCGATTATCAATTCGAGGGAGCAAGAGATCCCCATCAACCTCGGGCTCCAAGTCGCCAAGGGTTTGTACGGTAACAGGAGACGTTATAAGTTCGCAATGTGATTGTGTGTAAGGTATCTAATTTTTGAGGAAAAAAGAGATTTTTGAAGAAAAAGGAAAAGCACATTTTATGTTTAATTTGTTTTAATTTTATTCACACAAAGAATAAAGGGAAAAGAGAATGTACCTACAAAACAAGCAAACGTTAAGGTATATATATATATATATACATAAGGCAAAAGGCAAATAATGGTGGAAGCACACATATTGAATTTAGCCCACTTTTGAAAATGTCCCAGCAGAGTCGCCACAGAGAGAGCCCGTGCGCGAACCTCTTAATTAATTGGTCCGTGCGAATGCGGTTTGAATCCACTCAGTTTCTCATAGCGGTTTTTCTACCTTTTATTTGGGAAAATAGAGATAAAAACCTTTTTTTAGATTTTAAGTGGGTTCGGGGGCTAAGTTACGAGAGGAGAAGGTGATAAGCAGCACTCCGCTCGCCCTTACGGTCTCTACTATGCTTCCGTCTACGCTTGATTTTAAGTGCCTTTTTGAAATGCCTTATATGCCCTGATATTGGAAAAATTGTGTGTTTATGTATAAAGGAGTCTCCTAATCTAGGTCGATTCGTTTACTTGCAACCGGGAACCGGTTTGGGTGGATTCCCGATTGGTTTTCGAAAAGGGTTTTGAATCATATATACAAGTATGAAAAATTAATGGTGAAAGGGGGGAATGTACAAATAATACAATTATATGAACAATGGGAGAAATCCCATGAAAAGAATGTCCAAGTGCAAAATTGATCCTCCGAGTTTATGGACTGCTGTGGATCACCATGGAATTTACCTGTGAAATACCAATCCAAAAATAGATATAAAAACTTGGGATTCGCTCCCAAGATGTTAGATAACATGTATGAATTTTCGTTTGATTTATGGATTTGTATTTCATGCCCAAATCCTATCAAGAACATAAATATGAAATCAGCCCAGAACAGCAAAGCATAGCAAACCAGACTTTGATGGACAATTTAAACTATGATAACTTAAGAATCTGGAAAAACCCAAAGCATGGAAGTTGAAGATAACATATTAAACATTATGTGTGCCAAGTTTCAAAGTAAGAAAACAAGTTTTAATGCTTTAAAAGTGTTCTGACATTTATATGTCAGAATCTGGAAATTATGAATCTGGAAGCAAGCACTTGATTTAAAAATGGAAAGAAGCCTTTCCTTAGGTCATAAAATCGTTTCAAAAGCATGAAAACATATATATACATGTTAGTAATGAGATTCAAACATTTAGAATATATTAAACATGTTTATTTACAAAGTTAAAATATAGTTACATGGATAATAATGGGAGATCTAGTCATTAGTTAACTAGATCCCCAACAAATCATACAAAACTTACATATTTAAATCTAATAACTTACATGAAGAAAACATACCTAGATTAGGGGAGGGTGCTGTGCTTCCTTTGTCTCCAAGGGAAGATTTTTTTGTTGTTTGATTTTTGAGAGTTGGAATGATTGAGATTGCTTGAGTTTGAGTTGTGTTTGGGTTGTTTTGTGGTTGTTTAATGGTGGTTTGGTGGTGGGCTTATGGTGGCCAATTGGTGGGGTTATGAATGTGGTAGAGAGGGAGTTTGGGACTGAGTATGAGAGAGAGGGCTGATTAGAATTGGTAGGAAGTGTTGTTGTGAGTTGTGGTGAGAAGAGTGTAGTGAATTGTTGTTGTGTTGTTTTAGGCCATTTTTGGGAAGTCATAGGAGGGAGGAGGGAGGTGAAAATGATGACCAAAAACACCCCTATAGTAGGGGTAGAAGAGGGAGGAAGATCAGTTGTGGTGGAGGTTGATGGAGTGAAGGAGAAGATGAAGAAAAAATGGGCAAAAGATGATGAAAAGGTTGAAAAAATGAAAAAGCTGGAAAAGGCTGTGAATAGTGTTTGCACGGCCGTGCAACCAAACTTGGTGCCCAATTTTTGTTTTTTTAATTATTTTCCTCTTGACCAATCACACCATGCCAAGTGGCACGATGGGGCTAGTTTAGGCATGTCTTGTGCACGTTTGTTCCAGCTCCGGCTTTCCGCTCTGCATCTGCTCCGTTGTGCGCGCTCCGGTGTCCTGGTTACCCGCGGGCCCAACAGGAAAGTTGCTCGGTTGATTTTTCTGGTCGAGCCGGTGTACCTACAAAATGTTAGAAAGAAAGGAAAATCATTGATAATATTTTAAATGCATTAGATGACGAATAAAAGGCTTTTTTAACAGTACGGGACCCGTTAAGGGGTCCGTACATGCGATTTTCGAGAATATGCCCATTTACTCGGTTTTGAGCCCTGATCACAAATCTGGACACGGTTAATTCATCAGATGCACCGATAAGGCGCTCGGTAGTCCCGAACAGCCAAATCTGGGGTTTTAGGTCAATTATCGCATTTAGACCGATTTAAGGGTAGGTTTTAAGGGGTGCGAGATCGGGGTGTCTACAATAGCGTCTACCACACTGTGGGGGACGTTTTTCTATACAGTCATGCCATTTGGACTCAAGAATGTCGGGGCCACTTACTAGAGAGCGGTGACTGAGCTATTCCATGACATGATACATAAAGAAATAGAGGTGTACGTTGATGACATGATCATACATTCTAAAGGCTCCGACGGGCAACACTTTATTGACCTTAGAAAATTCTTCGAAAGGTTGAGACACCTCAAGATGAGGCTTAATCCGGCCAAGTGCACATTCGGGGTAGTGAAAGGGAAAGTCCTTGGGTACATGGTCAAGATGAGGCTTAATCCGACCTTAGAAAATTTTTCATGAAACCCAAAGCCATAGATCCGCTCATATGATTATATCAAATACATACAATATGAATACTAGAATACTAACCCTTGATGCTTTTGAATTTGGTCTTTAATCTTGGTGGAGAATTCGAAGCTTGATCACGAGCAAGTAAGAACACGAACTTCGAAGATGATAAATTTCACCCTCTATCGGTATCCACACCACGAACGAATATCAAGAACACTTGATCTTGGTTGCTAGACCAAATTGAGAAACACGCTTTATCAATTGTATTTTGACTATATGGAATTATGTGATGATATTGTTGTTCTTCAATCTAGAGATCTCTTAGAACAAAAATAATCCTCTCAAAACTCTTTGGAGTCTCTCATAATGTTATCACAATTGCTAGGACTGATTAGGGCAACTAGAGATAGGTTTTATACTTGTTACACCTATTCCAAATAGGAAACAAGTGGTCAAACCCGCAAGAAAACGGAACAGGAAGTTTCTGGCCCGAAACCGCCTTGCCCGACCGGGTATAGCAATGTGCCCGACCGGGCGCAGCATATAGCCCGACCGGGTACACAAGGCTGCCCGACTGGGCGCTCCCCTTTTCCAGTTTTTCCGGTTTTCTCCTCTAAAACCCTAAAAACCCTTAAAGGTCCTTTGACCCAAAATTTCAATTAAGTCCTTTTAGATTCGTTCTGATGTGTGTGACCCTATAGGCTTACACTAAGTTGGCAATGGGTTCAATCATAAACCCATAAGATATGATTAGGTTCTAGCAAACCGTCATACCTACCCAAATAGTATAACTAGATACAAGTTCGCATTCCATTTAGAACATGTCATAATCCCTTTGTCCACGATGTCATTGAACACAAGTCATGGTCAACAAGTCAACTTGTCTTTGTTCAATACTTTCTCGATTCTGAATATGTTGATAATCCAAACGACATTGATCCAATCAATTCATTTGAGTTCGGCCGAACATTTTCATCAACATCATTCCTATGAGAGGCCTAAGCTTGACATCTCTCCGAACAGGGACAAATCCATCATAGCTTATTATTCTTCCCTACATGAATCCGATTATGCCAATCATACCTTTTATAACTACCCGGTTAAAGGTAACGTTTGAATATATCAAACATAATGTTCATCAAGTGGAAGACTATAATAACTACATGTCTAAGGATTCAAATGACATAACTAATATGAGATATATATATGACATTGACCATGATATAGATCTCATAAAGCGGGTCATGTCCGGTACTTAACAAGTACCCATAAATCTAACATGATCATCCCATGATCATTTAGCCTTTATACTAATACCAAACAACTACTAGGGACGGAGATTATTATAAGTAAACATGAACGATAATAATAATCAAAACATCTCTTTATTAATATGAAATAAATGATAACAATTACAACGTTTATTAAACGTGCCTAGGGCACCAACACCAACAATCTCCCACTTGCCCTAGGTCCAATCTCCCATGTATCTAATACCCATGGACCTAACATGACCATCATGTTTAGCTTGTGGAAGTCCCTTTGTTAGCGGGTCCGCGACATTGTCATCAGTTGGTACTCTGCATATATTCACGTCTCCCTATCAACGATCTCTCGAATGATATGAAAACGCCTAAGTATGTGTTTGGATTTCTGATGTGCCCTTGGTTCCTTTGCTTGAGCAATAGCACCATTATTATCACAATAAAGGTCTATTGGATTAGCAATACTAGGAACCACTTCAAGTTCAGTAATGAGCTTCTTAATCCAAACAGCTTCCTTTGCTGCATCCGATGCAGCAATATACTCAGCTTCTATTGTAGAATCAGCGGTTGTACTTTGCTTGGAACTCTTCCAGCTTAGAGCTCCACCATTTAACATAAACACAAAACCCGATTGCGACCTACTATCATCTTTGTCGGTTTGGAAGCTTGCATCCGTGTAAGCATTTACAACGAGATCATCTTCCATTCCTCCATAGACCAAAAACGAATCTTTAGTCCTTCTTAAGTACTTAAGAATCGCTTTTATAGCCATCCAGTGATTTTCACCGGGGTCGGATTGATATCTACTTGTCATGCTCAAAGCATAAGATACATCCGGCCTAGTACAAATCATGGCATACATGATGGACCCAATTGCCGAAGCATATGGAACATCATTCATTTTTTCACGCTCATCTTTTGTCTTAGGACATTGATTCTTTCTTAGAGAAATTCCATGTAACACTGGCAAGGTTCCTCTCTTAGAATTTTCCATGCGGAATCTTCTAATGACCTTGTCAATGTATGTACTTTGTCTTAAACCAATTAGCTTCCTAGATCTATCTCTGTAGATCTTAATGCCAAGTAAATATGCGGTTTCACCCATATCTTTTATTGCAAAACACTTTCCTAACCAAGTTTTTACAGACTGAAGTGTAGTAATGTCGTTTCCAATGAGCAATATGTCATCCACATATAGAATAAGGAATAGCACTATGCTCCCACTAATCTTCTTGTAAACACAAGGTTCATCTTCGTTCTTGATGAAACCAAACTCTTTAACCGATTCATCAAAACGGAGATTCCAACTCCTAGAAGCTTGCTTCAATCCATAGATGGTTCTTTGCAATTTGCATACCTTAGAATTTTTTTTAAAACCTTCTGGTTGTGTCATATACACATCCTCTTGTAGTTTTCCATTTAGGAAAGCAGTTTTGACATCCATTTGCCATATTTCATAGTCATGATATGCGGCAATGGCAAGCAAAATTCTTATAGACTTGATCATTGCTACCTACGGGTGAAAAGGTTTCATCATAGTCAATACCATGAACTTGCCTATAACCTTTCGCTACAAGTCTATCTTTTTAAGTATGCACCTTCCCATCCATGTCAGTCTTCTTCTTGAAGACCCATTTGCATCCTATGGTTTTTACACCTTCGGGCGCATTAATCAAGTTCCAAACTTGATTGTCTTGTATGGATTTTAATTCGGATTCCATGGCTCCAACCAAGCCATTTCTTCGAATCAGGAGAAGACATCGCCTCTTGGTAGGTGGTTGGTTCATCATTATCAATGATCTCCACCTCATTACTATCCGTTACGAGAAAAACATATCTCTCGGGCTCAGACCGTAACCTACCAGATCTGCGAGTTACTTGTGTACTTTGAACAGGTTCCACAATTTCTTGTGGGATTTGTTCTTGTTCCACCATTGGTTCAATGTCATTTTATGGGTCTCGAACCTCTTCGAGATTTACTTTACTCCCACTGATTTCTTTGGAGAGAAACTCTTTCTCTAGAAAGACACCAGTTCAGGCAACAAATACCTTGTTGTCCTCTTGGTTGTAAAAGTAATATCCTCTAGTTTCCTTAGGATATCCCACGAAAATACATTTGTCAGATTTGTGTGCAAGTTTGTTGGATACAAGTCTTTTGACAAAAGCTTCGCAACCCCAAATCTTTATGAAAGACAAACAATTTTTCTTTCCGCTCCACATCTCATATGGAGTCTTTTGAACCGATTTTGTTGGAACACGATTTAGTGTGAAAGCAGCGCTTTCTAGAGCATAACCCCAAAAGGATAAAGGAAGATTAACTCGACTCATCATTGATCGAACCATGTCCAACAAAGTTCGATTCCTCCTCTCGGACACACCATTCCATCGTGGTGTTCCGGGTGGAGTTAATTGTGAAATTATTCCACAATTCTTTAGATGATCATCGAATTCATGACTTAAGTATTCTCCACCTCGATCCGATCGAAGTGCCTTAATACTTTTGCCAAGTTGTTTTTCTACTTCATTTTGAAATATTCTAAATATTTCAAAGGCTTCACTTTTATGTTTCATTAGGTAAACATACCCAAATCTACTATAATCATCAGTGAAGGTTATGAAGTATTGAAATCCTCCCCTAGCATTGCTACTTAATGGTCCACATACATCGGAATGTATCAACCCCAATAAGTCGCTTGCCCTTTCACCTAGCTTGGTAAAAGGTGTCTTAGTCATTTTTCCAAGAAGACACGACTCGCAAGTATCATATGACTCAAGGTCACATGAACCCAAAAGACCGTCCCCATGGAGTTTTGAGATTCGCTTCTCATTGATATGACCAAGACGGCAATGCCACAAGTAAGTATGATTAATATCATTAGGTTTAGATTTCTTATTTACATGATAGACATTGTCATTATTTTCATTCTTGACATCCAAGACATAAAGGCCATTAAATGAATTAGAAATACCATAAAGCACATCATTTAAATAAATAGAAAATTTCTTATTTTCAATAAGAAACTCAAAACCTTCATTATCCAAACAAGAAATTGAAACAATATTTCTGCTTAAATCCGGTACATAATTGCAATTGTTCAAAACAAGTATTAAACCGGAAGGTAAAGTGACTTCATAAGTTCCTACGGCTAATGCAGCAACTCTTGCTCCATTTCCCACTCATAGGTCCACTTCACCCTCTTTAAGAAGTCTCCTATTCTTTAGTGCCTGCACATTTAAACAAATGTGAGAACCACATCCGGTATCCAATACCCAAGAATCAGTGGTAGAAAGGAGAATATCTATCATATAGATACCTGAAGTCGACGCAGTCCCACTGCTCTTCTTCTTCTTTTGCTCTTCCTTAAAAGCCTTGCAATTACGTTTCTGTAGATACCCCGGGGAGCCACGGCTTTAGGCTCGAGCGCGTGAATGATCCTAGGATGTCTAACTTGTTTTAGAGGTGTTTAGAGTCGCCACCTATGTTTTGAGGAACATAAGAAAAACCTATTGATTATAGCCTAAGTTTGATTACGAAAACAGAGATTCTTTGTTTTGAGGTTCGGGGGTTAGATTACGAGATGGGAAGTACCGAAACACCCATCTCGCCCAACTAAAGTTGGTCTTGCTTGATCAAAATCTACATGAATAATAACGTTCTTCTTCTTCTTCTTTAAGTCATAAAAAGGGGGGTTTAAAATAGAGTTTGGAATGTAGGAGATAACTCCTTAACCAACCTCAATGAGATGAGGTGATCATTAGAGTCATGTCCCAAAATAATTTGGGTGATTGCACATTTGATTAGAGTAAAAGAGAGAGAGGAGATGAAGTAGAAAAAGAAAGGAAAAGATGGACTTTTACCTACAATTTGAAGACCTTCAAATATTGCTTGATGAAATCCTTGGAGAACCTTTAGAAAGTGATTTTGGTATAGTTTTTGTAAGTTTAATTTTTGGTCCTTGAAAATGGAGGTAAAGGGAGGTTTTTATAGGTGAAAGAGGGGTGTTTTTGGTGCCAAAACTCAGTCACCAAGAAATCCTTCCCAGGCAAAATCCTGTAAATTGAGCAAGGGAGGGAATCCTGGCCAGAAATCTGTAACTGACGCCCAGAGGCGCGCGCTTCCTGCTTTGGGGGCGGGAGGCACGCGCGCCTGGCTCCTCCTTCCGGAGGCGCGCGACTCAGAGAAGGCAATTTTGACAGAATGGACTAGAAAGTCAGCCCTGTCATTCAGTTTAGTCCCTGGACTTAACGAAGTCAGTCAGGAACCTAACAGAAGTGACAGAAACTAACGAGAAACACTTAAAACGGGGAGAGACACAAGATCAAATGTGCAATCGGGGCGAGCGGTCCAAGGCGGGGTGTTTACAGTTTCCAATGACCAATTTTTTGACAATGGAAACAAATTGCATCCTTTTATGAATCGGGTTTTGCCTCTGGAGCCGTGGTGCCATTGACTCTTGGGTTGAGTTACTGAATCTCCCTGTTGAGGACGTGAGGAAGATGTTGAACGGTACCGTGATTGACATAACTGAGTTGCCGATG
Source organism: Campanula takesimana (assembly GCA_026119855.1). Classification (NCBI taxonomy): domain Eukaryota; kingdom Viridiplantae; phylum Streptophyta; class Magnoliopsida; order Asterales; family Campanulaceae; genus Campanula; species Campanula takesimana. The sequence continues at coordinate 707,572 of JAOWBW010000402.1, read as the reverse complement.
TTCATCAGTTTACACTCGGAGGACCCGGTGGTTCAATCTTTCAAAATGAATGCCATGGCCGTTTGTCTCTTCAGCGAAGTACTGTTTGTTACACCCTTCGGGACTGCGGACGTGCAGTTGGCTGAGATTATTTTGCAAGCTAAGGAGCAACAATTTAGTGTAATCCCTCTTATTGTAGGGGAGACGTTACACGGCCTTGATGAGTTACATAGGACGGGCAAGATGTGTCGGGGAAGCGCTTTGCTCTTGACCATATGGCTCCGGGAACACTTCAAGATTTATTCCCCAGATGGTGATTTGTCTCCCTTTGCTATTCATAGGAGGAAGCTATTGACTCGGGATTTATCTGAAGATGGTTGGAAGAAATTCTTTGCCTCTCGGGTGACCGTTGATATTGAGTGGTGTCCTCCTTCTTGGGGTCTTCGTCCTTTTGTGGAATGGACTCTTGGTTTTCAGCACGTGGTTGTACCCGGTTTGAGAGATTCTTCATTTTATCAGCCAGAGCGGGTTCTGCGGCAGTTCGGTCGCCAACAGACAATTCCTTTTCCGAGGGGCGGAATGCTTCATCCAGTTGCTTACATGGGTCCTGACTTCTCGAGTGAGCTTCAGTCGGCTTGGGGAGATGACCGCAACCGTTGGGCTTTTGTTCCTCTGCATCGGGGGAGTGTCTTCCTTCCTGAGAGCTACTTGGACTATTTATTTGGCACCCTTTACCGTGGCATCACTTGGGTCGATGTGCTTCGTGCCGAATTGTTGGGAAAGAGTTTTGAGCCTAGCAGCACTTTGAGATATAGGGAGGCTGCTGCTGATTCGAGTAACATTCTCGCTGACCCTTTCGGTACTCCTTTGGATGACTTTTATGCTAGGAGACGTGTTGCAACACAGAAGGTTTCGGTGCGTATTAGTGCTCCTTCGTTACCCAAGAAGAAAAGGATTGAGAGACGATCGGGTGGTCCTTTGAAGGCTAAGAGAAAATTGGACTTTTCTTAGTACCCTAAGAGATTGCAATTGAATTAGACCACTTTGTTTTAGGATTTAATGTTTTGATGTATTTTGTTTCTCAATAAATCCGTTGTAATGGTTTGAATAGTTCGTTGAATGAATAAAAATTGCATTTTGTTATTTGAAGTTAATTGGGTATTTTTGATATGTTTTAGACCGCACCCGAAGGTTGCCTACGTTCCTTCAGTTGGGAGGCTCAGGTCTTCGTAGTTCAAACAAACAAAGACCATTTTTTTTTTTTTTGTGTGCACCCTGTTTTTTGCCTAGACCGCCCTTTCGGGTTTTCAATCTAGCGGGCTTCTTTTTTGCACGTGCTCTAATTTTTGCCTAGGCCTCCCTTGCGGGTTTTCAACCTAGCGAGCGATTTTTTTTTTTTTTTTTTTTTTTGTGTGTGCACCCTGTTTTTTACCTAGACCGCCCTTTCGGGTTTTCAATCTAGCGGGCTTCTTTTTTGCACGTGCTCTAATTTTTGCCTAGGCCGCCCTTGCGGGTTTTCAACCTAGCGAGCGATTTTTTTTTTTTATTATTTTTTTTTTTTTTGAATATGGTCTTTGTTTATTAAGCGTAGAACCTCTTGAGCTTGTCGAGGTTGACCTCCTTTGGCAGCTGGTCACCATCTAAATCCACGAGCCGGACTGCACCACCGCTTAGTATCTTTTTGACCACGTACGGACCGATCCATCGAGGTCCCCATTTCCCCAGGGGATTCATGGCGTTAGGAGGATGTTGTCTTAAGACCAAATCTCCTACGTTGATGTTTCGAGGCTTCACTTTTTTGTTGAAAGCTCTTGCCATCCTTTGCTGATACGCCCTTGTGCGTTCGAGTGCTCTTAGCCTTTTCTCGTCGAGTAAGGCTAGCTGTTCGTATCGACTTTGCATCCAGTTGACCTCGTTGACTTGATTCTCGAGGAGGACCCGTAGAGATGGGAATTCAAGTTCGATTGGGAGTACGGCTTCAGAACCATAGACTAATGCATACGGAGTTTCTCCTGTCGCTGACCGTATTGATGTGCGGTAGCCCCATAATGCTAAAGGTAGCTTCTCGGGCCAATCCCTTCCTGTTGAGGCCATTTTCTTGACGATGGTCTCGATGGTCTTATTTGCTGCTTCAACCGCGCCATTTGCTTAGGGACGGTAAGGAGATGATTTGTGCTTGGTGATCTTGTATTCTACCAAAAGTGCATCCATTTCCTTCTCAAAGTGAGAGCCGTTGTCGGAAATGATTTCATGAGGCACGCCGTATCGGCACATGATATTAATCTTTACAAATTCGGCCACTTTCTTTGCGTTGAGGGTCCGATAGGCTTGTGCTTCGACCCACTTTGTGAAGTAGTCGACTGCCACTAGGACGAATGACTGCCCATTGCTCCCGGCAGGATGAACTTTACCGATGATGTCTATCCCCCAACAAGAGAAAGGCCAAGGTGTGACCATGTTGTAAAGTTGCGAGGGTGGAGCATGTTGTAAATTAGCGTGGAATTGGCACTTAGTACACCTTTTGACTTTCTCGATACAGTCTCGTTCCATAGTGCTCCAATAGTAACCAATGCGAAGTATCTTCTTGTCTAGCATAAACCCATTCATGTGGGGTCCACACTCTCCTTCGTGCACTTCACACATTATCTCTTGAGCTTCGGCCTCATTGGCGCATAAGAGATTGATCCCGTTGTGGTGCCTTTTATAGACTCGGTCCCCAATCAGTACGTACCGATAGGCTAACCTTTGCAGAGCTGCTTGAGACTTCTTATTGATATTCTCGGGATAAGTGCCATCTTTGAGGAAGTTCATGATATCCGAATACCACATTGAGTTTGTTTGCATCTCGTTGATCTCGATACTCATGCAATATGCCGGACTGTTCCTTCGAGCAATTTTGAAGGGCTTCACCATTTTCCCTTTGGGCATTTCGACTAATGAAGCTATGGTGGCCAGTGCATCGGCGAAGCGATTTTTATCCCTTGGCAGGTAGTTGAAAGTGATCTCTTGGAATTGTTCAACCAGTTCTTCAAGGTGCTGACCATACTGTTGGAGAGTCGGGTCTTGGGTTCGCCACTTTCCCGATTGCTGATTGATAAGGAGCAAAGAGTCGCCGAATACTTCTAGTTCTGTGATGTTTCTGTCGAGAGCTGCTTCGAGCCCTGCTATACATGCTTCATACTCGGCAATGTTGTTGGTAGCTTCGAATTCCAGGCGGATGGCAATAGGAGTGTAGATGTCTTTTGGATCGACAAGCAATACCCCTATACCAAAACCGTGTTTATTGGCGGCGCCATCGAAAAAAAGTTGCCACTTATTTTCCTCGGTTGCAGTACAAATTGAATGCTCGTCGGGGAACTGTACGTCTTCCCCCTTCACTTCGTCACACGGGAATTCGGCAAGCTGGTCACTGAACACTTTCCCCCTGACAGATTTTAGTGTGACGTAAGTGATATCATAGCCGGCGAGCATGAAGTACCATTTGGCTATTCTTGTTGACATGAAAGGCTTCTCGAAGATGTAGCAGAGCGGGTCCACCTTTGCTACTAGCTTGATCGGAAAAGTTTCCATCTAGTGCTTGAGCTTTTGAGTGACCCAAACTAATGCTGCACATGATTTCTCTAAGACAGAGTAGTTCTTTTCGCCTCCTTGGAATCGGCGACTGACAAAATAGATGGCGTTCTCCTTTGCGGAATCTCGTTGCTCTTGTGCTAACATAGCCCCTAGGGCTTCATCATTGACAGTGAGATAGAGCAACAGAGGTTTCTCCTTGTGCGGCGGAACTAGAACAGGAGGGCACGTCAAGTAATGTTTCACTTGGTCGAAGGCTTCTTGGCACGCGTCGGTCCATTCTAGAGCCACATTCATCTTGAGTAGCTTGAAGATTGGCTCGCACATGGAAGTGAGTTGGTGCACAAACCGACTGATGTACTGCAGTCTGCCCATGAAACCTTTGATTTCTTTCTGCGTCTTTGGAGGAGGCATGTCAATGATTGCCTTGATTTTGGAGGGGTCTACTTCAATTCCCCTTTCAGTGACCATATAACCAAGAACTTTGCCTCGAATAACCCCGAATGTGCACTTTGCAGGGTTGAGCCTCATCTTGTGTTGACGAAGCCTTTCGAAGAACTTGCAGAGATCGATTAAATGTTGACCATCGGTCCCTTTGGAGTGAATGATCATGTCGTCCACATAGACCTCGATTTCTTTGTGAATCATATCGTGGAACAAGTCTGTCACGGCTCTTTGGTAGGAAGCCCCAGCGTTTCTTAACCCAAATGGCATGACTGTGTAGCAAAAGGTACCCCACGGTGTTTTGAAAGCTGTCTTGTGTTGATCTTCTTCGGCCATGAGAATCTGATTGTACCCAGCGAACCCATCCACGAATGAGCGAACCTCGTAGGCAGCAGTGGAGTCAACCAGCATGTCGATGTTGGGGAGTGGAAAATCATCCTTTGGGGAAGCTTTGTTCAAATCCCGGAAGTCCACACAAACTCGAACCTTGCCGTTTGCCTTTCTGACTGTCACGATGTTGGCTAACCATGTCGGATACTCGATAACCTTGATGAAACCCACACTGAGGAGCTTCTCAATCTCTTCCTTGACTTGCAGAGACCATTCTGGCTTAATCTTTCTGAGCTTCTGCTTTACTGGCTTGGCATCTTCTCTGATCGGAATCCTGTGCTCCGCTACCTTTTTGTCCAAACCCGGCATGTCTTTGTATGACCATGCGAACACATCCACGAACTCCCGTAGTAGTGCAGTCAATCTGTCTCTGTCGTCCCCTTTGAAGAAGCTTCCAATCTTAGTTTCCCTTGGCTCTTCGTCGGTACCCATATTAACAACATGCAATTCTTCGTCATCCTTTGGACCATTCTCGCCACGACTACGGACTTGTTGAGCAAGTTAATTTAAGTATGTTGTGTTTTCGTGGTCTATTTCATCATAATTTGAATCGTTGTTAACTTGTTCGTTAAGTTCGTTATTAGTTAATTCATCATTTATGATGTTTGCAATCTCAGGGTACTCAGAAATATCAAATTTTTCATTAGCAAAGAAAGGAAACACACGCTCGGCTATGGCCTCCAAATCCTCTTGGGTGAGGGTATTAGAGACACTCTCGGACTCAAAAGTAAGTGTGAGCCGCTCTTCCTTTGTTGCTGTGCGGGGTATGCAACCCATTTCTTGGACTAAGAATTCTTCGGATACCACGGGCCCTTTCGTTGAATACCAATTGTTGATCGGCTCGGAGCTTGGCGGGATCTCACTGATAGTCTCGTTCATGATGACGGTGTCATGGATGGCGTTGACTTGGCATTCATTCATCATGGCAAGCTCTTCGAACATGGAGCCTAAATCAGTCAGTTCTTCCCCCACGGTGATTTCTGTCTCGGACTCTATAGTCACCTTCCTTCCCCACCATTCACGGGGCGACATGGGAGTTTGTTCCCTTTCGGATTTCTGGATCTCACAATCGGAGAAGATTTCAAGACCGGGCTTTTTGACACCCTTATTGTTAACCCACGGCTAGGGAAAGATCATGTATGGGACGTCTTCCCCTTGGCGGACAAAATAACCATTCAACGTCTTGCGGTAAGGCCTTAGATTAGGGACCTCATAACGACGGCCTTCTTTACGAGCTCGGGCCTTTTCGTTCTTGATTGTTTGCTCTTGTTTCAAGTCTTCTTTGGAAGGCTCGTACCCCAAACCGAATGTGTTCTTGACAAATGGGACTTGCACGGGATGTAGGATTCCTTGTTGATATCTCCCTAGGCCTAAACCAGGGAAGTAGTCCATATTCCTCATCATGCGGAGGACTTTGTGATTGCTGGGGGTCCATGATCCGTTTCCCCCTTCTTTGTCAATGGCGTTGATTGAGACGCCGGAGAGAGTGGAGTCTGGTAGACCATGCTGAACTTGGTGGACGGGCTCACCTTTTCTGTGGATAGTGACGTTTTCAGCCATTACGGTCACTATTTTATCACCATTTCGGATCTTGACACATTGGTGGAGAGTTGATGGTACGGCATTAGCACTGTGAATCCATGGTCGACCCAAAAGTAAGTTGAACGAGGCCGGGATATCAAGCACTTGGAATGGAACGGACATGATCATGCTCCCAAACTCAATGTCTATTTCAATCATGCCCATGACTGTACGGGTAGTGCTGTCATAACCTCGGATTACTTGAGTAGAAGGCTTCAAATCGGAATCCTTAAGCCCCAGTATGCCCATGATTCTGCCAGGCATGAGATTGAGTGCGGAACCACCGTCCACTAAGACTCTTGAGATGGGCCTCCCCCTTGCTCGTACCTTGAGGTAAATAGCCTCGTTGTGGTCGGAACCAAATGGTGGAAGGTCCATATCGGCAAAGGTGATGACGTTGCCAAAATGAATGTGACCGATCATTGCCGTGAGGTCCTCGGGAGTAGTATCGGGAGAAACTGATGTATCATCGAGATTTCGGATGACAAGATCTCGGTGTTTCTTTGAGGATGCAATGAGGTCCCAAATAGAGATGTTGGCTTGAGTTTTCTTGAGTTGGACAAGTAGAGGGTCTTCGGGAGTGTCGCGAGCTTGCGGCCTTTGAGAAGAGGAGCTCGGTGCGGAAGTGGAAGGGTTGCTTGCTATGACTCGACCGGATCGAGTTAGCATGTTGACGTTCCCATCTTGCTTCTTTTGCCTATTCTCTAGTACTTCCCTTATTACCTCATCGTAAGTCACTGCATAACAAGAATTGTCAAGTTTATTCATAACATTGGGGCCCCCATTCACAATTGGGATTGAATGGGTGGTCCCCTCGAGTTCTCCTATCTCTATTACATTGACATGTTCGTCATTAGTCACTACAAATTCTTTCTTATCTATGAGATCTTGAATGACATTGCGGAGAACGAAGCAATCCTCGGTGGTGTGGCCACTATATTGGTGGTAGCCACAATATTTGTGGTGAGCATGATTGGGGTGGACCGTCTTGGGTTGGTACCCTTGCACGGGTGTGACTTGACCCTTTGCTTTGAGGACTTCGAACACTTCGGTTTGAGTCATGCCTTGGAGAGGCGTGTAGACACGGTCATTTCGAGACTTCTTCCCTTGGGGTGGAGGAACCTTTTTGTAATTCCCCTTGTCAATAGTGACGGCGTTGACCGAGGCCTCCTTTATAGAGTTGGAAGCGGCCTTGTATCGGTAAGTAGGAGTGGCCTTCTTAATCTCCTTGAGCAAGTCATCCATGCGTACCCCCGCCTCATACATTTGGGAGAAGTCGGAGTAGCAAGCCCCACTTAGGTGGGTGCGGAGATCAATCTTGAGACACTTGAGAAAGATGTCCATTTGCTCTTTTGTGCTTGGCCTCTCAACAATTTCGGAGAGTTTATCATTCCATCTCCTTGTGAAGTCGATGAAGGACTCATTGTCTCGTTGAGTAGTGTTCTCTAGCTCTTTCCTTGTGGGCCGGTGAGTGGTGTTGCCTTGGTATTGGTTCTTGAAGGCAAGCATGGCGGATTCCCAATCAAGACGGACAATGAGCGGGAGAGTAGCATACCAATCTTTTGCCGCCCCCTCGAGAGTGAGAGGAAAGCATTGAGCCATCACCTTGGGGGAGACCTTCTTCGGAACCATTGCCCAAATATAAGTTTCAATGTGAGCCATAGGACAAGAGTTTCCCTTGAATTTGCTTATGTCGGGCATCTTGAACTTATTCGGAAGAGCGGCCATAGTACTCATGAGGATGGATGATTGATAAAGGCTTGTGTCGGAGCCTTTCCCCATGTTGAGCCCATTGAATTTTTGGTCGATGTAGGCCATGATAGAATCCACCATTTTGGGCTCATTGTTCTCGGAACTTGGCTCTCCCATTTTCTTGGTGCGGGTGTTGACATACGGACTTTTGAACAAACCCTCGGTCCACTCGGATTCATCATCATTGTTCTTGTTCTTTCCCTTGGCAAGGTTAGTGAGCTTTTCTTTCATTAGCTCCATCTCGGCCTCGTGGGCCTCCCTTTGGCTGTCGAGGTGGGATTGCCAAATGTCGTCTTTGTTTTGTGCCTCCTTGTTAAGGGTGGAGACTTGCTCTCGGAGGAGTTGGACCATGGTTGAGAGCTGTTCGAGGGACATGGTGTTGCTGCTGCCGGTCATGGTTGATGTTGGAGCTGTTGGAGTGATCTCTTCACGGACTAACCGATTTGCCGAATCCCGGTAGACTCTGTAAGTACCAATTGAACCTATATTGCAGAAGAGGCCCTTGTCAGTCTTGAGTAACACTTGCGGTCCATGAAGAGGCTTAGAACACACAGTTGGGCACACGACTCGAACCACATAAGAAAAGACTCTTTTTTTTTATAAGTCGGAGGGAATGAATCCCTTTTGGGGTTTCTAAGAAAATAATGGAATCGTCACACTAGTATATAGACCATCTCGCGGTCCCATATACTCATCGGATTCCATCACGCTTGTGAATCCTACATGTATCGGGATTAAACTAAATTAATGTAGTAAAGCATACATGCGGGGACGGATTTTTATTTTCGTCCAAAATAACCACTTTTGGGGACGGATTTTTATTGCGTCCGTTTCAACAAGTTGGCATGTATGATTTGAAGACATTAGTTTCGGGAAATCTCGGTACATGGAAACCGACTTGAGTCACGGAGTGTTAGACCCTAACTAGAATTGTGTGGTTTGTGCTCGGCTTTGAGGCTCAAAGGTCACCCCCGGCATGTAGTCTTGAACTACACCACGGGCTGAGGTTTACCGCTTCGAAAGAGCCAAGGTCTGGTGGAGCTTGAAACTTTCTAGGATGGGCCTCGACGGGTTTGGGTTTGGACTTGTGCGACTCTATAGTGAGCAGTTCATAGGAATATGTGCATGTAGTGTGAGGTCTAACAAGTGAATTTTTTTTAGTTTTATTTTTTTTTTTTTGAAAAGAAAGAAAACAAACAAAACACATAAGCACATAAATTACAACTCCCGAATCACCCGTGTGACCGGTAAATAAAACACAAAATTAAAACAGTCCGAGGGTCCAATTCTGTTCTGATGCAGGCAACTGTGCCCACACCTGTCACGACCCGAAATCTAGGCTCTATTTTATTAGTAATAAATGATTATTATTTATTTATTTGCTTATTTATTTATTTAGGTTATTATTTATTTAAATAATTATGTGTGCATTTTATGTGTTATAATAATTATGCCTAGTATTTTATTCGAGTTATCTGGGCTAGTGTGGAAGTGTTGAGTCTTAGTTGTTAGTGGGGAGTATTGAGTTGGGTAGTATTAGAGGAGGGGGTCTTTGTGTAAGTTTTTAAATTACTCCCACCCTCTCCCTACACCTCCTTCTCCCTCTTACACTCCACCTCCCTCACCATCTCTCTCTCTCTCTCTCTCCAGCCCATTTCTTCCTCTCTCTCCAAGCTAGAAGGTGAGTTTTTCTCCTCCTTCTCTCTTCATTTTCTTCTTCTTCCTCTCATAATCTCTCATTTCTTAAAACGTGAAATGTGTTTAGATCGTCGATAGGATCGCGTAGAACAAAAAAGAATCGAATTCCGTCAACTTTCATTATTTTCAAGTAAGTTACTTTTCCCCCATTTTTATGCTAAAATGTCCATATCATGTTTATATAATGCTTGATGTGTTATATTTGAAGTTTGGTTGAGTTTAGAATTTATTTTGAATTTATTTGAGTTTTTGGGTAAAAATGGTGAATTGATGAATGTTGGGTTTGATTCTTGGTTTTGGGTTGATAAATGGTGTATTTGGATCCTCATCCTAGTTATAAGTTGTTGTGGTTCATATTTATGTTTGGTGGAAGATTGATGGTGTTTGATTTTGAGTATTTGGTGTTTTGGGTCGAAATTTGGTAATGCCCAGCTCTGTTTCCCGACCTTGAACCCAGACCAGCCGCCCGCCCGCACCCCCTTTTCCAGCGACCCAAACCTACTGGCCAAACAAGCGCCCGCATGCCCATACCCAGGCGCCCGCCCGCCCTTCTGCTTAGGATTTTGCCCTTTTTGCTTGGTTTAAGACTTAAGGCTTAACTAGTTGAGGTTTATTTCTTCTAATTAACTTAAGATAACACCGTGGAACACTTTATTGTGTGGATTTGGTTCTTTTGTGAATAAATATGATGTGAAATTTATTTAAGTACCGTTTTGGTAATGTTGGGCATCCTTAATGTGAGGTTTGGATTGGTTTACCTTTGTGGTAATATAATTGGATTGGTTCCCTACTTTGGAACCTTAAGTTGTTTATTCATGCTAAATTATTATTACTTAGCATTTATTTGGAAGCCCAGCTGGCATATTTGTTGCATCGGGCGATGGGAAAGATTATAATGGCAAAGCCAAGTCCATTATAATGTTGACCATTGTTTTGCCCCCTTCTTTTACCCCTTTTCCAGATTGGCCTTGGAAGAGATGAGTTAGCATTCCTTTGTGAATGTATCTAGCTAACGGGCATGACTTTGTGTCATGGTCCTTGTCCTTTGTGACACTGTTATGGTTATTGGTTCCGGTACCGGGGTTTTCTCTTCGGCTTTCATGCTATTATGAAGATGATGATTTGTTGATTATTGAAGCTGCGCAGCGATCCTTTATTTGGATGTTCCGGTTTGGAAAACCTTGGCTATATCCTTTGTTATGTGTTTATTTCCGCTGCTATCTGTTATGTGATAAATGCTATGTGCTATGTGATATTTATTATTGCTTATCGCTTCTTGCATCATAGCATGTCATGTAGTTGCATTAGTAACTTATTGAGATTTATCTCACCCCCTTTTCTTTTATCTTTGTTTTTCCTTAACCCCCCCCCCCAGGTGCTAAGGATTAGTCTCACTGATCACGAGAAAGAGGACATCGAGTGTGGATCCATTCTTTTGGGGAAGGTTGATATAGGTTGGTTTACATTATGTAAATGTATAACCATTTTGGGGTAGTTGCACCAAATAATGACGTCACTAAGAATTGTATAATTGTATTTTGTTGGGCATAAACTTGTGGAAGTTTATGATAGTTGTAATTGGTTTTTATCAAACTTGGTTTTGTAAAACTTTGGATCATCACCTTTTGGTATCAAATGGAATTTTTAACTTTGGTATTTCTCAGTTTTGGTTTTAGAGTCGACGTCCAGATCGCGGTCTCGGGCCCGCGGGGTCCGGGGTCGCGACAGTTGGTATCAGAGCTGTGGCATTAGCTCTAAGTATAAGTCTAGGTGGATTAGTATGACCTAGGTGGGTAGCAGTGTGCGGAGTGATTAACGGTTGATGTCTTATGCAGATAATTACTCGCAATGTCTGGAAGAAGAAACAGAGGAGGTGCTAGTGGGGCACAGAATCAGAATGATACAAGGGAAGAAGCCCGTGCCATGTTCCAAGGCATGTTCGAGGCGGCCATGAAGGCCATACATGATCAAGGTCCGAGGGTAGAACAAGCTCCACCCCGCTATGGATTGGAGCAATTTCTGAAGTTGAAACCGGTTGAATTCAATGGGGAACCCGATGTTCAGGAAAGCTGAGTTGTGGATTGAGTCGATGGAGAAGATTTATGATGTGTTTGGGTGCACGGTTGAGGACAAGGTCCGGTTTGTGGCTTACAAGCTTGTGGGAGCCGCCGATCATTGGTGGAAAGGTGTTAAGGCTACTTGGGATGATACTCACACGGTGTATGCGTGGGAGTTGTTTGTGCGCAAATTCAAGGAGCATTTCATTCCGGTTGTGGATCAAAACCGAAAGGAGATCGAGCTACTCAACCTAGAGCAAGGTGTGTTGTCTATAGCACAATACTCGGCTAAGTTCATAGAATTAGCCCGGTATTGCGACTATTTGGTGAGGACCGAGGAACAAAAAGCTATGAGATTTATTCGGGGATTGAAGACCTCCATCCGTACTCAACTTATTGCTCAACGGATTGTGACCTTCCAAGATGCGGTGGACCGAGCCTATTTGATAGAGCAAGATATTAGGGAACATAAGAGGAAGACCGAGGTAGCCAACCCGAGTAAGCAAGGAGCGCAGAGCAAGTCACAACCAAGGATTGAAAATCGAGTTAACTTTGGGGGACAATCTCAGTCCCGAGGGCAACCGATCCCAAGGAACCCGGGTACCACTTCCGGGAACCAAGGGAGTCAAATTAGGAAGCCTTGTACCTTTTGTCAAAAGGTAGGCCATTCGGAAGATAGGTGTTGAAAAAGGCAAGGCAAGTGCACCAATTGTGGTGAAATGGGGCACTTTGCGAGAGAGTGCACGAGGTACCGAGGTCAGTCATCTGGGTCAGGGGTTGGTATTAATCAGGGTCAGAAAAGGGATGCCGCCGGAAAGCCCAAAGTTCAAGGGAAGGTTTATGCCATGAATCAACAACAAGCTACCGATGATCCATCCGTTATTGGAGGTATTGTTTCTGTGTCTAATGTGAGCGCACGAGCGTTAGTAGATCCAGGATCATCTCATTCATACATTTCTGTGCAATTTGCTTCCATGTTAAATGCTGCATTCGAGTCTTTACCGTACGTGCTAGAGGTGTCGACCCCTATAGGAGAATGCTTGATTTCTGATCGAGTCTTTCGTGCTTGTGATGTGGTTATTTGTGGTCGAGTCCTTTGTGCAGATTTGGTGGTTCTTCCTATCCAAGACTTTGATGTCATTTTGGGTATGGATTGGTTGTGCAAGTTTCATGCTTCCGTTGATTGCCGTAAGAAAACTGTTACTTTTTCTATTCCCGATGTGCCTAAATTTGTGTTTGAGGCTAGTCCTCTAAGTAGAAAGGTTCGCTTAATTTCTTTTATGAAAGCGAGAAAATTATTGCATAGTGGTTGTGAGGGGTATTTGGCTAGTGTTCTTGATACTAGGAAGGAATCCCCTAGTTTTGATAGTGTTCGGGTAGTCCGGGAATTTCCCGATGTTTTCTCTACCGAGTATGATATGCCTCCCGATCGTGAGATTGAGTTTTGTGTAGATCTTTTGCCGGGTACGGCTCCGATTTCGAAAGCACCTTATAGGTTAGCTCCCGCAGAGTTGAAGGAATTGAAGGTTCAGTTACAAGAGTTGCTTGATCGAGGGTTTATCCGCCCTAGTGTTTCCCCGTGGGGAGCACCGGTTTTATTTGTGCGGAAGAAAGATGGTTCGTTGAGATTGTGCATCGATTACCGGAATTTGAATCAGGTTACGGTGAAGAACAAGTACCCTCTGCCGCATATCGATGATTTATTTGATCAGCTTCAAGGGTCCGTGGTTTTCTCTAAACTTGATTTGAGGAGTGGGTACCATCAGTTGAAGGTTCGATCGGAGGATATTCCGAAGACTGCTTTTCGTACTCGGTATGGTCATTACGAGTTCTTGGTTATGCCGTTTGGGTTGACTAACGCGCCGGCCGTATTTATGGATTTGATGAACCGAATTTTCCATCCGTATCTTGACTCGTTCGTGGTAGTCTTCATCGACGACATTCTCGTCGATTCTAAATCCCGAGAGGAGCACGAGCAGCACTTGAGGACAGTTTTATCCGTTCTTGCGAGGGAGAAATTATTTGCGAAGTTTAGTAAATGCGAATTTTGGCTCGAGAAGGTGTCATTTCTGGGCCATGTGATTTCGAAAGATGGGATTTCGGTGGATCCGTCAAAGATTGAAGCTATAGTGGATTGCAAGAGACCCGAATCAGTGACAGAGGTTAGAAGCTTTCTGGGTCTAGCCGGTTATTACCGAAGGTTTATTGAGGGGTTTTCGAGGATTGCTACTCCGATGACTCAGTTGACCCGGAAGAATGTTCCGTTTGTGTGGACCGAGAAATGTGACAAGAGCTTCGAGGAATTGAAGAAGAGGTTAACTACCGCACCGATCTTGACTTTGCCTAATGGGAGCGATGGCCTAGTGATTTACAGTGATGCTTCGAAAAAGGGTTTGGGTTGTGTGTTGATGCAGAATGGGAAAGTAATTGCTTATGCTTCGAGGAAGTTGACCCCTAGTGAACAGAATTACCCCACTCATGATATGGAGTTGGCGGCGATAGTATTTGCGTTGCACAAGTGGAAGCACTACCTTTATGGGGCGAAGTTCGAGATTTTTACCGATCACAAGAGTTTGAAGTATCTTTTCTCCCAGAAAGAGTTGAACAACTGACAGCGCCGATGGATGGAATTGTTGAAGGATTATGATTGTGCGATTTCTTATCATCCGGGGAAGGCGAATGTGGTAGCCGATGCGATTAGTAGAAAATCTTATGTGGCTTCGATGATGGTTCGAGAATGGAAAATGCTTGAGGACGTTCGAGATTGGTCTCCTCGTGAATCGAGACATGGGGCTATTTTGCGAATATTAGGGTGTCTCCGACCCTAATTCAGAGGATAAAGGAAGCTCAGAAAGAAGATCCCGAGTTGGTGAAGATAATGGGTAAATTGAAGGAAAAGAACTTCGAGGATTTTTCATTGAGTTCGAATGGAGTTTTGACTTTCCGTGGTCGTTTGTGTGTTCCGGATGTTGATGGAATTAAACAGAGAGTTCTTGAAGAGGAATCATAACATCGAGGAGTCGACTTGGGAGCTCCGAGATGAGATCGAGAGGAAATTTCCGTGGCTTTTTGTTTAAGGTAAGTCTCGTTAAAATTCGGGTCGAATTTTCTTTAAGGGGGAGTGAATGTCACGACCCGAAATCTAGGCTCTATTTTATTAGTAATAAATGATTATTATTTGTTTATTTGCTTATTTATTTATTTAGGTTATTATTTATTTAAATAATTATGTGTGCATTTTATGTGTTATAATAATTATGCCTAGTATTTTATTCGAGTTATTTGGGCTAGTGTGGAAGTGTTGAGTCTTAGTTGTTAGTGGGGAGTATTGAGTTGGGTAGTATTAGAGGAGGGGGTCTTTGTGTAAGTTTTTAAATTACTCCCACCCTCTCCCTACACCTCCTTCTCCCTCTTACACTCCACCTCCCTCACCATCTCTCTCTCTCTCTCCAGCCCATTTCTTCCTCTCTCTCCAAGCTAGAAGGTGAGTTTTTCTCCTCCTCCTTCTCTCTTCATTTTCTTCTTCTTCCTCTCATAATCTCTCATTTCTTAAAACGTGAAATGTGTTTAGATCGTCGATAGGATCGCGTAGAACCAAAAAGAATCGAATTCCGTCAACTTTCATTATTTTCAAGTAAGTTACTTTTCCCCTATTTTTATGCTAAAATGTCCATATCATGTTTATATAATGCTTGATGTGTTATATTTGAAGTTTGGTTGAGTTTAGAATTTATTTTGAATTTATTTGAGTTTTTGGGTAAAAATGGTGAATTGATGAATGTTGGGTTTGATTCTTGGTTTTGGGTTGATAAATGGTGTATTTGGATCCTCATCCTAGTTATAAGTTGTTGTGGTTAATATTTATGCTTGGTGGAAGATTGATGGTGTTTGATTTTGAGTATTTGGTGTTTTGGGTCGAAATTTGGTAATGCCCAGCTCTGTTTCCCGACCTTGAACCCAGACCAGGCGCCCGCCCGCGTGGTGCCAGGCGCCCGCCCGCACCCCCTTTTCCAGCGACCCAAACCTACTGGCCAAACAAGCGCCCGCCTGCCCATACCCAGGCACCCGCCCGCCCTTCTGCTTAGGATTTTGCCCTTTTTGCTTGGTTTAAGACTTAAGGCTTAACTAGTTGAGGTTTATTTCTTCTAATTAACTTAAGATAACACCGTGGAACACTTTATTGTGTGGATTTGGTTCTTTTGTGAATAAATATGATGTGAAATTTATTTAAGTACCGTTTTGGTAATGTTGGGCATCCTTAATGTGCGGTTTGGATTGGTTTACCTTTGTGGTAATTTAATTGGATTGGTTCCCTACTTTGGAACCTTAAGTTGTTTATTCATGCTAAATTATTATTACTTAGCATTTATTTGGAAGTCCAGCTGGCATATTTGTTGCATCGGGCGATGGGAAAGATTATAATGGCAAAGCCAAGTCCATTATAATGTTGACCATTGTTTTGCCCCCTTCTTTTACCCCTTTTTCAGATTGGCCTTGGAAGAGATGAGTTAGCGTTCCTTTGTGAATGTATCTAGCTAACGGGCATGACTTTGTGTCATGGTCCTTGTCCTTTGTGACACTGTTATGGTTATTGGTTCCGGTACCGGGGTTTTCTCTTCGGCTTTCATGCTATTATGAAGATGATGATTTGTTGATTATTGAAGCTGCGCAGCGATCCTTTATTTGGATGTTCCGGTTTGGAAAACCTTGGCTATATCCTTTGTTATGTGTTTATTTCCGCTGCTATCTGTTATGTGATAAATGCTATGTGCTATGTGATATTTATTATTGCTTATCGCTTCTTGCATCATAGCATGTCATGTAGTTGCATTAGTAACTTATTGAGATTTATCTCACCCCCTTTTCTTTTATCTTTGTTTTTCCTTAACCCCCCCCAGGTGCTAAGGATTAGTCTCGCTGATCACGAGAAAGAGGACGTCGAGTGTGGATCCATTCTTTTGGGGAAGGTTGATATAGGTTGGTTTACATTATGTAAATGTATAACCATTTTGGGGTAGTTGCACCAAATAATGACGTCACTAAGAATTGTATAATTGTATTTTGTTGGGCATAAACTTGTGGAAGTTTATGATAGTTGTAATTGGTTTTTATCAAACTTGGTTTTGTAAAACTTTGGATCATCACCTTTTGGTATCAAATGGAATTTTTAACTTCGGTATTTCTCAGTTTTGGTTTTAGAGTCGACGTCCAGATCGCGGTCTCGGGCCCGCGGGGTCCGGGGTCGCGACAACACCCCACTGTTCTGCTCAGTCACTGAAACCTGTTTCTGTTCTGGGAACCAACCTAGAAGCGTGCGCCTCTGAGTGCTGATATGGGACGCGGGCGCATGGCGCAATTCTTATGGGAGGCGCGCGCTTTTGGGCACACCTGTCAGAATGTCAGACTTTGGACTTAGGGGATTGCCCTGGTCCTATGTTCATATTGTAACCCCTGCAGAAGTGATTAGTGCAGAATAGCAGAAGAAGAAGATAAAGAACATGAAAAAGTGAGCGATTCTGGTTCTTGATGCGGGATGCGCGCGCCTTAGGCTTAAGAGGCCAGACGCGCGCGCTTCCCCCATCAGGAATCAGAATGCCCAGAAAAGATGTAGATTTCGATCAGAATGCAAGCTTAACCCTCAAATCTCCCCAGCAGAGTCGCCACTGTAGATACCCCGGGGAGCCACGGCTTTAGGCTCGAGCGCGTGAGTGATCCTAGGATGTCTAACTTGTTTTAGAGGTGTTTAGATTCGCCACCTATGTTTTGAGGAACATAAGAAAAACCTATTGATTATAGCCTAAGTTTGATTACGAAAACAGAGATTCTTTGTTTTGAGGTTCGGGGGTTAGATTACGAGATGGGAAGTACCGAAACACCCATCTCGCCCAACTAAAGTTGGTCTTGCTTGATCAAAATCTACATGAATAATAACGTTCTTCTTCTTCTTCTTTAAGTCATAAAAAGGGGGGGGGGTTAAAATAGAGTTTGGAATGTAGGAGATAACTCCTTAACCAACCTCAATGAGATGAGGTGATCATTAGAGTCATGTCCCAAAATGATTTGGGTGATTGCACATTTGATTAGAGTAAAAGAGAGAGAGGAGATGAAGTAGAAAAAGAAAGGAAAAGATGGACTTTTACCTACAATTTGAAGACCTTCAAATATTTCTTGATGAAATCCTTGGAGAACCTTTAGAAAGTGATTTTGGTATAGTTTTTGTAAGTTTAATTTTCGGTCCTTGAAAATGGAGGTAAAGGGAGGTTTTTATAGGTGAAAGAGGGGTGTTTTTGGTGCCAAAACTCAGTCACCAAGAAATCCTTCCCAGGCAAAATCCTGTAAATTGAGCAAGGGAGGGAATCCTGGCCAGAAATCTGTAACTGACGCCCAGAGGCGCGCGCTTCCTGCTTTGGGGGCGGGAGGCGCGCGCGCCTGGCTCCTCCTTCCGGAGGCGCGCGACTCAGAGAAGGCAATTTTGACAGAATGGACTAGAAAGTCAGCCCTGTCATTCAGTTTAGTCCCTGGACTTAACGAAGTCAGTTAGGAACCTAACGGAAGTGACAGAAACTAACGAGAAACTCTTAAAACGGGGAGAGACACAAGATCAAATGTGCAATCGGGGCGAGCGGTCCAAAGCGGGGTGTCTACAGTTTCCAATGACCAATTTTTTGACAATGGAAACAAATTGCATCCTTTTATGAATCGGGTTTTGCCTCTGGAGCCTTGGCAACCTTTGCCTTGCTTATTTTGGGTTTGACAACTTTCTTACCCTTTCCTTTGGCACCAGCCTTCTTTCCATCATGAACCAAGAGCACAGGAGAACCTTTCTCCACAATCTTCATCTCCGCAGTCTTAAGCATACCATACAACGCGGAAAGATTCTTATCCATTCCATGCATGTTATAATTCATCACAAACTGATTATAACACTTAGGCAATGAATTAAGAATGAGATCCGTGGCTAGGTCCAATGGGATTGGATAGCCAAGTTTCTCAAGATGCTCTACATAGCCTTTCATTTTAAGCATGTGAGGACTCACTTGTTTCCCTTTACTCATTTTGCAAGAAGTGAATGCAACAATGGTCTTGTACCTCTCTTGCCTAGCTTGCTCTTGAAACATGGCTCTTAACTCCACGCCTATCTCATAGGCTTTCAAATGTTCCAAACTTTGTTGGAGTTTTGAGCACATAGTAGCAAGCATGAGACAAGTTACATCTCTAGAATCATTATGATGTTTCTTGTAACTGTCTCTTTCTGCCCTAGGGGCATTGGCTTCTGGTTCAACAGGAAGAGGCCCATCGAGAATGTACAACTTATCTTCTTGCCTAAGAACTATTCTTAGGCTACGGATCCAATCCATAAAGTTCGTACCATTCTCTTGGAGCTTATCCTTCTCAAGGATCGATCGCAATGAAATTGATTGAGTGTTGTTAGTCATTATCTACAATTATGTAAAATTTTCAAAATTTAATAAGTACCAACTTCATCAAACAAATAAATAATGTATTTTTCCAAAAAATACTCCCACTAAATTATACAACCTTCTTATATACATCCAATGTATGATATAATTTAAATGGCCTATGATCAAACTTTAATTTAACTTTGAGTCCACGGAGGCGGACCGCTCAAAACTAAATTAATTAGGTAGATAATCATGTCAATCATATCCCATATGAGTCTTAGATCATTTTCTGAGATTCTTTAAGAAATCCAATTTTAAAAAGCATGTTAAATCTCATCTTTGCCTAGGCCCAAAACTGTTTTGACGCCTAATTAAGTCCAACCATTTTAAACGTATAGGAACCATTCAATTTAATGCACCTCATGGAGGCGAACCCACATTAAATTAATGAACCTCATCTTGCTCATTCATGAATAAAATTAATGCACCTCGCGGAGGCGAGCCCACATGAATTCACCCATGTACTTACAAGTGTTTTAATCATGGCATGGCAAAAAGGACTTAAAACTTTCTTGAAGGTTTATCACATATAGCATACAACACATTTATGAGCACATAATATAAACATGTTACGTATCAAGTTTAGCTACTAAATTAATCATCATTAATTTAAGCATAATATTTATGTGTCATTAGTTTCTCTATAATTATGAGGATGAGACTCTTTGAACTTTGGTTATCATCTCCAAATCAAGACAACAAGAAGTGCGGCCTACACTAAGCCATAAGGCAACCACAATTCCGCACTAATTCAAGAAACCAAGAAAGTAGTCCATGTGGCTGAAACTAAGCAATAGATGGTGTCGATGAACGTAGGCCAATTGCATCCAAAATTCCACATGGATCTCCAATCTTTGAATCAAGAACTTTGTTTCTCAATTTTAGCAATCATGAACTCTTCATAATTCTATCTTCGTTTTATCTTTGAAACTTTGATTGCAATCAAATTTGGGAAACACAATCTCGATGAACGTAGATTAGCCATCCAAACTTTGAACCAATCTTAGAATCACAAGACTAAAACAAATAGGAAAATCAAACCCAAGATCCACACCCAAAACCAAAATCCCGCCCCCGCGCCAAACCCTAGGTCCGGCCGGGTCAAGGAATGGGTCCGGTCAGACCTCTCTAACAATCCCAGATTTTTAAAGTTCCAAAATTTATCTCAAAATTGTTTTTCCCGATTTAATTAGGATTTGGTGTTCTTGGTGATCCAATCACCATGATCATCAAAACCTTGAATGAACAATTCATGAATCCTTGAATTATCAAAACTTTGATCCAATTAAAAATTGATAATCCAAACAATTTTAAATCCACCATAATTTTTATTGCGATTGAATAGTGCGATTAAAGTTTATAAAACAATAAACCACATAAAATCATATAACACATAAACATCATAATCCAATATTCACATCATGCTAGGCACATAAACAAACAATTTATATACACACAACATGATCTAGTATTGAAATAATCAACATGAACGGGGCTCTGATACCACTGTTGGGTTTCGTAGTAACATGCGCAGCGGAATAAAGCATTTAAAATTTTTCATGAAACCCAAAGCCATAGATCCGCTCATATGATTATATCAAATACATACAATATGAATACTAGAATACTAAGCCTTGATGCCTTTGAATTTGGTCTTTAATCTTGGTGGAGAATTCGAAGCTTGATCACGAGCAAGTAAGAACACGAACTTCGAAGATGATAAATTTCACACTCTATCGGTATCCACACCACGAACGAATATCAAGAACACTTGATCTTGGTTGCTAGACCAAATTGAGAAACACGCTTTCTCAATTGTATTTTGACTATATGGAATTATGTGATGATATTCTTTTTCTTCAATCTAGAGATCTCTTAGAATAAAAATAATCCTCTCAAAACTCTTTGGAGGCACTCATAATGTTATCAAAATTGCTAGGACTGATTACGGCAACTAGAGATAGGTTTTATACTTGTTACACCTATTCCAAATAGGAAACAAGTGGTCAAACCTGCAAGAAAACGGAACAGGAAGTTTCTGGCCCGAATCCGCCTTTCCCGACCGGGTATAGCAATGTGCCCGATCGGGCGCAGCATATAGCCCAACCGGGTACACAAGGCTGCCCGACTGGGTGCTCCCCTTTTCCAGTTTTTCCGGTTTTCTCCTCTAAAACCCTAAAAACCCTTAAAGGTCCTTTGACCCAAAATTTCAATTAAGTCCTTTTAGATTCGTTCTGATGTGTGTGACCCTATAGGATTACACTAAGTTGGCAATGGGTTCAATCATAAACCCATAAGATATGATTAAGTTCTAGCAAACCGTCATACCTACCCAAATAGTATAACTAGATACAAGTTCGCATTCCATTTAGAACATGTCATAATCCCTTTGTCCATGATGTCATTGAACACAAGTCATGGTCAACAAGTCAACTTGTCTTTGTTCAATACTTTCTCGATTCCGAATATGTTGATAATCCAAACGAGATTGATCCAATCAATTCATTTGAGTCCGGCCGAACATTTTCATCAACATCATTCCTACGAGAGGCCTAAGCTTGACATCTCTCCGAACAGGGACAAATCCATCATAGCTTATTATTCTTCCCTACATGAATCCGATTATGCCAATCATACCTTTTATAACTACCCGGTTAAAGGTAACGTTTGAATATATCAAACATAATGTTCATCAAGTGGAAGACTATAATAACTACATGTCTAAGGATTCAAATGACATAACTAATATGAGATATATATATGACATTGACCATGATATAGATCTCATAAAGCGGGTCAAGTCCGGTACTTAACAAGTACCCATAAATCTAACATGATCATCCCATGATCATTTAGCCTTTATACTAATACCAAACAAGTACTAGGGATGGAGATTATTATAAGTAAACATGAACGACAATAATAATCAAAACATCTCTTTATTAATATGAAATAAATGATAACAATTACAACGTTTATTAAACGTGCCTAGGGAACCAACACCAACAGACATGCCTCCCTGATGAAGATATCATGGCAATAGCAGAAAATAAGTGGCAATTATTTTTCGATGGCATAGCCAATAAACGAGGATATGGTATCGGCATGTTACTAGTAGATCCCTCAGATTTATATACTCCACTCGCAATCCGCCTTGACTTTGAGGCCACTAACAACATTTCCGAGTATGAAGCTTGCATAGCGGGGCTTGAAGCAGCCTTAGAAAGAAATTCGACCGAACTAGAGGTGTACGGAGATTCACAACTCATAATTTATCAGTCACTCAAAAAGTGGAAGGTACAAGATCCTACACTTCAGAAATACAACGACCATCTCCAAGACTTGGTCAAACAATTCAAAGAAGTCACTTTCTACAATCTTCCTAGAGATAAGAACCGCTTAGAAGATTCACTAGCCATGCTATCATCACTTGTGGAGATTCCCGAATGGATTGAAGTCAAAACATTCAAAGTTGCGAGACGAACGACTCCCGCTTATCACTCGATCATAGACTTGCATAACTACAAAGAGGCATGTGACTCTGTTTCCGTAAATACCTTGGACAATAAACCATGGTACTATGACGTATGGCATTTCCTCCTAGACGAAAAATCCCATTGACACATCACCTAAGGCAAAGATAGCTCTCAAATGATTCGCTACCTAATTCGTGATTATAGGTGATCGCCTCTATAAGAAACATCACAAACAGTGTCTACTCTGTGCTGATAAGCACGAAGCCATAAAAATCATGGACCAAGTCCATCAAGGAGTCTGTGGAACCCATATGAATGGCAACATTCTAGCAAAGAAAGTTATCCGACTAGGGTACTATTGGGATACAATGAAATGCCACAAGTGTCATATACATGCTAACTCACAACATGCACCACCGTCCATGTTATACCCCATGACATCCCCTTGGCCATTCTCTACATGGGGAATTGATGTCATCGGCAAGGTCTCACCAATAGGTCACAATGGATACTCATTCGTATTGGTCGTCGTAGACTACTTCACCAAATGGATCGAAGCTCAATCCTACAAAGTCTTAAATGCCAAGAAGGTGGCTGAGTTCATTAAGACTAACATCATATGCCGATATGGGGTACCTCATGAGATGATATCTGACAATGGCACACACTTTGAGAAAGAATGTGACCAACTACTCGCAGAGTACAAGATAGAAAGACATCAGTCGTCACCGTACCGACCACAAACCAATGGAGCAGTCGAAGCTGCTAACAAAACCATAGAGACCATCATCAAAAAAATGGCTAAGACTGGGAGAGACTGGCCTGAGAAGCTACCTTTTGCACTCTGGGGCTATCGCACTTCAATATGTACTGCCACCGGTGAAACTCCATACGCCCTAGCCTATGGGGTGGAAGCAGTGTTGCCAATCGAATTAGAAGTACCGTCGCTAAGGGTTCTCCTAGAAAACCAAATAAATGAAGTCACATGGTTAAACAACCGGTACGAGCAACTAGCCCCGCTAGATGAACGACGACTTCGAGCCGCCGAGCATATCTAAGCATATCAACGGAGAATGGCTCGAGCATTCAACAAGAAAGTCAAATCCAGAAACATCAAAAAAGGGGACCTTGTCCTACGCGAACATCGTCCTGGACCATCAACCCCATGGGAAATGGGGACCAAGATGGATAGGTCCTTACATAGTCAAGAAGATCTTCTCCGGAGGAGCGGTACAACTCGCAGACCTAGATGGAGATCAACTGCCAAAGCCCGTCAACATGGACAAGCTGAAGAAGTACTACTCATAGCTCCGTCCCCTAATCCAAAAAAAAGAAGAGCACGAGAAAAGAAGCCCGCTAGATTGAAAACCTGAAAGGCGGTCTAGGCAAAATCTAGGGTGTGCATAAAAAAAATATATAGGGGACTGTCTCGTACGAGACAAGTCAGTCAGTCAGCAATCACATTTTTCTCTTTCTTTGAACAAGAACTACGATGACCTGAGCTCCTTATTTAATTGATGTAAAAGGAGAACGTAGGCAGCCTTTTGGTCCGGTCTATTCAATAAATAAAAATAAAAATATTGTTCTTTTAATAATTGAATGCATTTCAAGAAAACAATAGGAAAATTCCCAACATGAGCTACCAACTTGCAAAATAAAATAAATAAAACACTAAAATTCAAAACATTGGTCTATCTAAGCAATCTCTCGAAACTCCTAAAGATATACTTCTTCCTTGACTTAGTAGGGGCTTGACCACGGTCCGTCTTGTCATCTCTCTTCCTCTTGTACCAAGGTATCTCGAAACTGGGAGGAACATCAAGTCTGCTGAACACTGAGGGAGTCAATCTCATGAACACATGAGGCCTATCAAGAGCTTGCAATTTTTCGGGATGTCCATTCGCTCTCTTCTCGTAAAATCCACTATCAAGAAAGTCTTGGGTAGCGTCTGTACTGACATTAGAAGGATCCTCCTTAGCTTCCTTCTTCCTCAAACTCAATCTAGGCTCAAATTAGTCCCCCAACAAAGGACGACGAATCTCATCGATGCCCTCGACATTGGGACGAAGGTCCTTGAGGATCCAATCCAAATATTTATCCGATAGATAAATGCTCCCTCCATCATGACGGAGATTGGTCCATGGTGGTGCCTTGTCCCCAAGCACAAGCCAAGCTCGTAGCGAACTCTTAGTCCATGAAAGAGATATCCCGAGCACGTCCCCCTAGCACAAAAATGTCATGTCGCTGACCGAACTGCGCATCACCTGTTGAGCAAAATAAAAGGAGGAATCTCTCAAACCCGGAAGAATGACCCGTTCGTATCCATCGGTACTAGCCATGAACTTCTTCACCTTCCAAAAGGGAGGGCACCAAGCAATGTCATTGGTCTCCACTTTCGTAAAATGATGGGTCCACTCCTCAACGCTAAGGTCTTTCACTAGCAATCTCGGCCTATGGAAAGTATAAGGAGAATACTCGGTCGGAGAGCTCAACAATCTGAAATGCTCCCTAACCAAATAGTCAACAACAATGGACTTCCCCGAGTCATAGAGCCGGTTCGGTGTAGCTCATCAAGGCCATGTAGGGTCTCCCCTAAGATAACAGGAACAATGTTGAAGGCCCGTCTTCTAGCTTGCAAAACAATGTCTACGAGCTCCGTGTCCACCATTCCACACTTGCTCATGAAAATCACATTCCGAAACAAGCATAAAGCCAAGAGGCAACACTGAGAATCCACACCATGAATGTGTGTTACACGACTCCTAAACCTCCTTGGCAAAGCGAAGTGATCGACATGACGGTTGTGGATATAACTTTTCGCCTCATGAAGTTCTATACTCAACAAGTCCCTGAGAGACTCCGACGGTACCTTGTCATGCTTAGGAACCGCAATCACACTCGTCAATGGCATATCCCAGATAGTCGCCAACTCCTCCATGGTGGGAACCATCTCATTAAGTGAAAAGTTGAAAATATGGGTCGAAGGATCCAAAAAGCGTGCCACTCCCTTCAAGAGGTCCCAATCCGGCTTTAGATTCTTCAAAGTGAAAAGGATTTTGAATCCAAACAGCTCCACGAATCTCTCTTGACGAGACTTGTCAAAGGAACGAACGAAGTCATTCTTATAGCGCTCCACCGATTCCAAGTCTAGAGAGAATTCATCAACAATCATTGATGAAGGGACGGACTTGCTAGGGGCCATCGAGAGCAAAAGGTTGAGAATTTTGCTCTAAAAGGAGAGTTCCCAGAACTGATTTGAAGCTGCATGGAATTCTAGGACGGACTAGAGGTATTTATAAATGAGTTCGGATACCAAATCCTCGAGGAAAAGGGAGAAACTGTCCCAGATTACAGAGATGGCTCGTACGAGACATCAATGTCTCATATGAGACATCCTCCCCTGTTCAGAACAGCAATAATTCTGCTCAAATTCAGACTGCCCGAAGTGTCAAAACATGTCTCAAGCACCTCAAAAGCGCACCCAAACAGTTCATACATCACATACAAATGCCCCAACATGAATCCATCTAAAAAAACCCACTGTTGACCAACCGGGCATGAATCAGTCCACTAAACATTCAGAAGAAAAACTTAAATTGGAAAATGTATGTGCTAGAGTTAGGATATACTTGTTGCACAGGTACAAACCAAAAGAAAAAAAAAACTTCGCCTAAATCCGAGGCAATAACTACATCAACAAAAATGAAAGAGGGGACGGGGAATCCTATCTACTCATGCATCAAATGAAGGGACGTCGCCACTGCCACGTCATCACTCATCAGTTTGAGGTCTCTTCCTGCAAGAAACTGACTCTGCAGTCTGGTGAACCAACCGGCCTAAGATCCCCACAGTGTCGCTCTTCACTCTCTTGTCATAGGCTATGAATTGGGCAAGCCGTCCCGCGACCTCTCTATACTCTACAATGGGCACCTGTTGAGAAGAAACAAGAAAATGTCAAAATCCTCAATTAAATGATAAGCAGAGATATGAAACGATAAAATGACAAAAAAAGTCATAAGTCATACCATGGTCGCATCAGCAGGAGGTATGAGTCCCTCTGGCATGTCATACTCAGCGGGAAGATTCTCGATGCTCTTCACACCCTCAGCCATGCAATAGGAAAATGATGCCGGTCCAAGCTGTGGATGGAAAGGGACATGAGCAGCCGCCTGAGCCTGAGCCCAGTCGCCCTCCTCCTTAATCAAACGAGGCATCAGACGAGTCAGGAAGTCCTGATAGTCCCCCTAAAAATAGAAGTGCTCAAAGACAGCCTGACCAATGGTGAGATCCTCTCTCTCCCCCTCCTCAATTAGATAAGAGTCCAGCATATGAGCCAGCGGGTCAAGAGGGACAATGAGCTCAAGCCTACCACCGTCGTGCTGACGAGAGACTCTCTCTCCCAAATAAAAGCAGCCGCCACCGAGGCCGATCATCAACAATCTCACACCTGAATAGCAATGGGTATGACCAAGCTCCAATTCATCCTAAGGATAGAGAGCTTTAGGAACGTCGGGCACCACCATCCACCAATCAAGGTACCCTCTCATCTGGGCCACAGGAAAATCTGCCCCCTCGGCATTCTCATAATGGGTATCCCAGTTCTCCCTACGCCACCTCAAAGTATCTGGTAGCATAGGAGCCCTCTCTACAAGATCAAAGCTATAGAGTCCGAACATAGCATAACCCCAAGCCTGCAAATGGGGGAAACATGGAAAAATGTCAACACAAGGTAGCTAAAAGACAAGATGCTATCAAAATAAATAAATTTAGGGCTGAAACGAAAGAAAGTGATAAACATTGTACCTCCTAAGCATAACTGTAGCCTGCAAAGTGTGGACTCGAGCGATTCCGCAAACTCTCATCCATAGCTACATAGAAATGAGCCAAACCAATAGCACCCCAGCTAGCATCGGTGACATTCTGCATATCCCTCAAAACACTCAAGAGAGTGAACAAAGCAGTCGATGCATGATTAGTAAACAGCGTCTCAGAAAAGGCCCACCACAAGAAGCCGTGGATAGCTATGATACGAGTGTTAATAAACCTCATCTGGCTCGCATTGGTGACGATGTAAGTGCTCACCTTGTCCCTCAAGGCCTTGAGAGGGACACCCTTGCCCAGAGTGCACACAGAAAAACCCAAAAGCCGCCTCATATCATCATCACTCGGCAAGAAGTCGACATCCACTCGAGGACCTCAGAAGTTAATGGAAGCCCAGTAATGGCATGAAAATCAGTCGGGGTCATCGTAACCTCCCCCCCCCACCTTATATGTATCATGTGGGTACTATCCCACCAACGCTCCCGAATAACCTGGAGCACATGCATGTTTCTCCTCTCACCCACTAGACCGTCAAAGAAGGGTTTAAGCCCCACGTGCTCAATCTCCTACTTCAATTCAGGGATCAGGGTCTTCCATACTTCAAAAACCACCCTGAAACTTCCCCTACAGTTGTCGATGGTCTTGAACGGCTGCAAAAACATAAACAAAGGAGACGAATGCCAAAAAATCGGTAAAATCCTCATTTAAGCATTTTATCAAAAAACACAGAATTGAGACATGCAATAACGAAATAGACATGGAAGCTCAACAAAAGGAAGATATCCTTACCCTTCTCTCTCTCACAGCATGAGAAATGTGCTCCTCGGGGAACGGGCACAACTCATCCGTCCTCCACGTTTTACCCTTCATATGCCTACCGAAGAGGTGTTCCTTATGAGAACGATGTGCAGTGGCCATTGGAAGAGGTTGGAAATCACTTGCACTTGAGAAAAATAGGGATTTTTGGGAAGAAAATCGCCTAAAGTCGGAGCACTTTGAAAACAAAATGTGAAAAGTGATTTTGAAATCACAAACCAGCGCCTGATATAGGTCTGATTCGCGCAAAAACCAGGATGCCTCGTACGGGACATCTATACCTCGTACGAGGTATCCCTAAAAAAATCCCTGAAAGCCATATTTTCTTGAGAAATTCCATAAAATCCCTGCTTTTAATAGAAATTCTAGAAAAGCCATGCCTTTAATAGAAATGTCATAAAGAGCCCTGCTTTGACTAAGAGGTCAAATCTGAACCCGGTTCAAGATAAAACATTGAGTCGTCAACAAAAGAATATATTCAGAATTGGAACAAATGAAGTTGTTTCTCAGTACGAATCTATTCTCACGGCGCATCCAAAATCATGGGTTAGCAACAAAATAAAATCTGCATCAACAAACTCGAATCCCGCAACTGTTATCAAGACAAAAGTTAATAACACAGGATTCACACCACCCGGATTACCATAATTCTCATCAAGGCGAAAGCTAATGGCATAGGATTCATATTTTCAACAGAAAGGCAGTCTCATTGAAAGGAGAAGAAATGTCTGAAAAATTGGCGTCTCCAAACTGGAACCTGCGTTGCAGTGTTCGATGAAGGGCATCCAAAGACACCTTGTAGTCATTGAGGCACCAAAATAAGCACCTCTATGGTTAATCTGGCACAAAAGATACCTTATGGTCATCGAGGCATAAAAGTGCACCTCTGTGGTCATTCTGGCACCGTAGCTGTGAATACCCCTTTCCGATGAAGCAACGCATGGGAAGTATCTTGAAATTATTATTATTAACAAAGGGAATATTCATAACGACATTTAATATTATGAGAGTCACCATGCCGTTTTAATTATAGCCAAAACATTGAAAAAAGCATGTTAATGGGTTCGGGGGTCAAATTACAACAAGAGAAGAATATTTAACGTTATCACTCCTATTGCCCGAATGATCGGTCTTTCTATCATGATGCAGTGTATGTAGTGTGCGATGTGTTTGATACCGAATCCGAATATTGCCTACGTTCCTCTCAATGTGAGGAGCTCAGGTCAGCGTAGTTCGAGAAGAATTTAGAATAGGCAGAAGAATCGGGATCATGCATAATGAAGGGGAAATTACCTAAAGATTAGGGTTTAGAAATAGTTCCTAGATCATGTTCGGGTTGATGAACCCTAGATCATCATCGGCTATGAAATAACATGTTAACATGAAGATCGCAACCCTAAATATAGCATAAATAAGGTTTTAATCTAAGAACATGAAGAACATGCGAAGAACATATTATGAACATATGAATAATATGATTAATATATGAATAAACATGCTAAGAACATGAATATTATAAAGAACACATGAATAAACATATTAAGAACATGAATATTATGGATCTAAACTAAGAATATGGCAAGAACATGAAGAAAAAGTTAGAAAACTTACCTATGTTGGAAAGAAATAAACCTTGATCTTCTTGGGATTCTTGAGAGTTTTCTTGGGAGCTTGAAATGCTTAATTAGGGAGTAAATTCGTCACTTAGAGAGCCTAAGGTTGATCAAAATTCCAACCTTTTACCAAGAGAATGGAATGGCCTTTTATAGCCATCTGACCAAGGGATCAGACGGCTGAGATTTGCTGAGGCGAGGATGGCCGCCTGGCCAAGGTCGGATGTGGCCGCGTGGCCAAGGTCGAATGTGGTTGGGTGGCCATCATTCCTGGCTGACGTGATTTTCAAGCTAGGGTTTTATTTGGTTTATGGAAACCCTATTTTGGACATTTTTAAGAGGTTCTAGAATAATGAGATGTATTTTGGGAATCCGGGACAACTCTTTGCAAGGTTTCTAATTCTTATAAAGTCCTTTCATATTTGGGAAAGCCCTAATAAACTCATTTTCAGATCGGGTACTAACAGTAGCCCCTCGGCGACACTTCTTGCAAGGCAATGGAGGGTCAATGATAAAAGAAGGATCCGTTCTGAAACATGGGTTTCAAAACAGATGAAGGGTGATGGGATGGCTGAACCTTGGCAGGCGACCTACGTACCCGCGGGGGAATCAAGCCAAACGTAGTTCAAATCTATTGGGGAAATTGTAAACGATTGTCCTCTGGTGGGGAGAAACTCCTTCCACTGGGGATAACTTCAATTTGCGAGGGAAACATCTGCTGGGGATAAGAAATGACCACGTCGGTCGGGTGACTGAACCTTTTCAGGCTTCCTACGTATCCTCGGGGAATCAAGCCGGTCGTAGTTCGGAGATGCGAACAATAATGGTGCGAGATATAAAGACGGCGGGGTCTAAATAGTCCCAAGACAAAAATGGTAATAGCCAGAGCTCACGCGATATAGAGATAGACGAGCCTCTGTCAATCGCAATAACAAGTGCTGGATCTTACGCAATATAAAGGTAGACGGGCCTCTGCAAATCACTATGGTCCTAAGCAAGTGTTCGGGGCGCACGCAATATAGAAATAGACGGGTTTCTATTAATTGCGGCAAAGTTTCGGGGGAGATAGAAATTTTTAGGGGCTTTCCGGACCCAAAGGTAACAAATATCGATCAAAAATAGGTTAAGGGCACCTAAAATGAACAAAGAGAAATAAACCAGGGGTAAAACTAAAATTTTACCTGTGGAGGCGATGATGGCCGCGTGGCCAAGGATGCTCTTTGGCCAGATCTTCTCT
Source organism: Campanula takesimana (assembly GCA_026119855.1). Classification (NCBI taxonomy): domain Eukaryota; kingdom Viridiplantae; phylum Streptophyta; class Magnoliopsida; order Asterales; family Campanulaceae; genus Campanula; species Campanula takesimana. The sequence goes on along the minus strand of JAOWBW010000402.1, from coordinate 676,675 downwards.
CACGCGGATTGATCATCTAACGGCTGAGATCGCTTGAGGCGAACATGGCCGCGTGGCCAAGTCTCCAGTTTGACTGGGTTCTTAGTCACAGTGCTGGAATCTCCTCCTCCTCTTCTTCTTCCCTTCTTCTTTTCTTCTTCTTCTTTCTTCCTTCTCCACCATTTCCGAGTTAGAGAGAGAAAAGCGAGTTTTAGAGAGAGAAAGCTTCATTTGTTGGGTTTGTAGACTCCATTTTGTGTTATCGAAGTCATGGCAGATTGGATCAACGAAATGCTTTTCGGAGGTGGAAATTCCGCGGGTCAAGGTGATTTCGTGCCACCGGAGCAAAGACACCAAGGGGGAGGAAATGAGGATCCCTTAGAAGAGGGAAATGCAGGGGTTGGCCCAAATGCAGGTGATCAAGCTGCTCATATGGTTCCGAGGGGCGGATTGAGACCGAGGGCGGCGACTCGAAACTTTTGGGACGGCCTTCTTAAATTGACTTTCGCCTATGACTATGATTTTTACATCGATTCGGATCATCATTAGTCTATGGGGCTTCTGGAGACTCAAGAGGTAAATTCTGAATTTTGCCCTCTTACTTTCGCACATTCACAATTCATTTATTTGATAGGTAATATGAGTGCATGAAAGTACAAAACGTAATTTGCTAGAAATGTAACATACCTGTGCTGTGTTTACCTGTAGAGAATCAAATCTCGTGGGTCTACAGTGACCGTGGGTTAATTATTGTAACGACTTGAAAACCCGCCTCTATTTTCAAGATAATAAGGATTTAATTATTTATTTATTTCTTATTTAATTGTTTAAATTATTATTTAATTAATAATTTATGTGTGCATTTTATGTTTCATAATAATTTATGCCTAGCATTTTATTTGAGTTATTTGTGCTAGTGTAGAAGTGTTGGGACTTGATTGTAGTAGAGAGTTTAATTGTAATGGTAAGTAGTAGGGGACGGGCCCTAAGTGTAACATTCTAAAAACATAATCATCCTACACCCTCCATTTCACCTCCCTCCCTCACCTTTTCTCCTCACACTCCATCCCATTCCCAGCACACTCTCTCTCTCTCCATGGCATTTGGGTAAGTTTTTCTTCTCTTCCTTCTCTCTTCAATCTAGCTATCTTCCCCTCATTATCTCTCATTTCTCATATTACGAAAAATGTTTAGATCGTCGGTAGGATCGTAGGGAGCTAAGAATATTCGAATTCCGTCAACTTTGAGAAAATCCGGGTAAGTTACTTTTCCCCCATTTATGTTAAAAATGCTCATCTTTAACTCTATTGATGTTCTTGTTGATATCCATGGCTTCTTTGGTTGAGTTTAGAATTTAATTGGATTTCTAGTTAAATTGTGGTAATATGAATGTTGGGGTAGAAATCTTGATTTGGGTCATTAGATGTTGTTATTTGGGTCCCTTACTAGTTTATAAGTTGTTTTGGAGCATTATTTTACTTGTGGAAGTGTGGGATTTGGAGAATTTGTGGAATGGTTTGATTGTGGTTGTTTTGGTAAGAACATTTTGAAGAACCCAGCAGAATTCCCGACCCAGATCCCTTCCGGGCGCCCGCCCGTGGAGGGCCGGGCGACCACCCGCCAACCCTTAGGCGCCCGCTTACTTGTGATGTTAATGACCATTTGCTTCTGTCCCCAGTGGGCGCCCGCCCACTCCCCTTTAGGCGCCCGCCCGTGTTGACCTAAGCGCCCGCCCGCCCCTGTTTTCTGGAAATCATCCTTTGTTTGATTTACGGTTAGGTTGTATGCTTAGCCTAGGATTTGGGTACTACTCTCGTAGACTTAAATGGCCATTTTGGAATACTCTAATAATGAAAATGGTTCCTTTGTGAATATATGTGTTATGGGATTTGATTAATCATGGTTTGGGAATGTTAGACACCTTTGATGTGTTGTTTGGATTGGTTTACCTTTGTGGTGATTTATTTGAAATGGTTCCCTACTTTGGAATCATTAGTTGTTTTTTGTGCTAGTATTTTATTACTTAGCCTTTATTTGGAAACTCAGCTGGTATTTGTGTGTTTCAGGCGATGCGAAAGATTATAATGGCAATGAGCTGAGTCCATTATAATTCTTGACCATTGTTTTGCCCCATTATTACCCTCCTCCAGATTGGCCTTGGATGTGAGATGAGCTAGCTCCTTTGTGAGCATTCTAGCTGTTTGGTTTGGGTTATGACTTTGTGTCATATTCCCTTGCTATTATTGGTTATTGGTTCCGGTACTGGGGGTTTTCTCTTCAGCTTTTATGCGACTATGAAGATGTTGATCGGGTTGATTATTGAAGCTGCGCAGCGACCTTTATTTGGTTCTATCTGTTGGGAAACCTTGGCTCAGTATCCATGTGAATTGTTTATTTCCGCTGCTATTTGTTATCTGTTGTGTGCTATGTGCTATATGAGATTCTCTATTGTTAGAAGTTATTATTATTGCCTGTTGCATATTAGCATGTCATGTAGTTGCATTAGTATCTTACTGAGATTTTATCTCACCCCGTTTCCTTTCAATGTTGTTTTCCTTAACCCCCCAGGAGGAAAGGATTAGGATTTGCGGATCGAGGAGGACGTCGAGAGGCTTGAGATATTTAGGCAGGTTATTATTGATCGGTTTGCATTATATAAATGTGTAACCGTCTTGGGGATAGTTGTACCACCAATGACGTCATTAAGATTTGTAATATTTTGTATTTTGGGTGTGAGCTTGTGGAGCTTACACTAGTTGTTTTATGATGGTGTTAAACTTGGATTTTCCAAACCTTGTGTTAAAATCTTTTGGGTATAAAATGGAATTTTTATCTTCAGTATTTTAGAGTTTATGGTTGTAAGTCGACGTCCAACTCGTGAGTTCCCGACCCGAGGGGTCGGGGTGCGACAGTTGATATCAGAGCTATGGTTTAGCTCTATGTAGAAGTATAGGTGGACTAGAATGACCTAGGAGGGTAGATGGGTTCGGAGTGAGTAACGATGAGTAATTTTATGCAGGTATTTGTTTGTAATGGCTAGAAGAAGAGCTGGTGAAGGCATCAATAGGACTCAGAATCTTAATGGTCTACGGGAAGAAAACCGTTCAGTGTTTCAGGGCAGGTTTGAAGCGGCCGTAAAAGCAATTCATGACCAAGGGCTGAGAGAGGAACATGTAGCACCTCCGCGATATGGGTTGGAGCAGTTCTTGAAGTTGAAACCAAGTGAGTACGACGGTGAGCCTGATGAGAAGAAGGCCGAGCTATGGATAGAATCGATGGAGAAAATCTACGATGTCTTTGGTTGCACTGATGAGGATAGGGTTCTGTTTGCAGCTTATAAGCTCGTGGGGGCTGCGGAACATTGGTGGAAGGCACTGAAGACCAGTTGGGATGCGACTCTTGTACCATATCCTTAGGAGTGGTTCGTGAGGAAATTCAAGGATCATTTTATCTCTCTAGTGAGTCAAAACCGGAAAGAGATCGAGTTCCTCAGCTTGGAGCAAGGCATGATGTCAGTAGCGCAGTACTCAGCTAAGTTCACAGAGTTAGCCAAGTGTTGTGAATACCTTGTGCGGACCGAGGAGCAGAAAGCGATGAGATTGATCAGGGGTTTGAAGACAGCTATTAGGACTCAACTTTTAGCCCAAAGAATTCAATCTTTTCAGGATGCGGTGGACCGTGCATATTTGATAGAGCAAGACATCGGGGGACACAAGAGGAAGACTGAGATGGTTAACCCGGGAAAACAAGGAAGGCAAAACAGGACTCAACCACAGCAATATTCGGATAACAGAGGTAATTCTGGAGTGCAGACTCGATTCAGAAGGCAACTCAAGGGCAACCAACAGTAGGAAATCAAGGTTCTAATAAGGGGACACGAAATGGGAAGATCTGCGGCTATTGTCAGAGGGAAGGACACTCAGAAGACAAGTGTTGGAAAAAGCAAGGAAAATGTGTTAATTGTGGTCGGTTTGGGCACTTTGCGAGAGATTGTCCTAGAAGCAGATATCAACCATCCGGGAGTGACGCTGGTATTGCACTGGGTCAGAAGAAAGATGCTTCGGGAAACCCTAAAGGTTCAGGGTATTTGTGATCAACCAGCACTCGTCAGGTATTGAGCAATTTCAGGAGGTATTATTTTGCGTCGAGAGAGCGAGCGCGTGCATTTTAGGATCATCGCATTCTCATGTTTATGTGCATTTAGTTGCATTTATTTCTCCTGAGTCTTTGACTTATGTGTTGTCAGTGTCTACTCCTATGGAGGAGTGTAGAATATCTGATGGAGTCTTATGTGCTCATGTTGTGCTTAAAGGTAGGTATAACTTACCTACTAAATTTGTCATATTGCTATTATAAGATTTTTGATGTTATTTTGAGAAGGGAAATGTCATGCTTTAGTCGATGGTTGTAGGAAAATTGTTACATCCTCTCTTCCCTTTTGCCTAAAATTGTTTTGAGACCGTTCCTTTGTGTAGAGTTAAGCAAATCTTTTCTTGTTTGGAATCTGGCTATTTTGCTTCGATTGGTGACAATGGATGTCTATACCAAGTTGTTGGATGTATCAATCATTTGTAAGATTTATATTTTTCTTCTTAACAGTACCTAGTATTTGGGAAAAGCTTGGGTTACATTGTGTTGTTATGGTACAAGGTTGTAGTACTGATAATTAGATCAATATCCATATTGTATCGATTAGGTTGTATGAATTGAGGATTCAATTGAGGATTTCTTGGTAGGAGATTTTTGTTTACTTCTAGCACATCTACGTGATTGCATCGGAATTGGTTGTTATGAGGGAATACATGATTTGTATTAGTGATGAGTAGATTGTGGAAGTTATAATCATTAATGGTGGTAAGCGCGTTAAGTTCGAGAGGACTAAGCACATTTTGGGAGAGTAATAATTTCCCGATCTATATTAGAGGCATTTTGAATTTTGAGTTTTGGTTAAATGGTTGTTCTATGGTTCTAAATCTTTCTTGTTAGCGTTCCTCGATTTGGATTAAGAGTATGTGAAGAAAATAGGGTATCAATACTTGGGTATATTAAAGAATACTACGATTTGGTATTGGGTCAGTTAGAATGTGGCTGGCCAATTGGTTTGTTATGATGGTAGTATTATTGAGCCTAAGTATCATTGAGATTATAAATGTATACATGAAAGACTAAGGTGGGTTAGCCATTGAAGATTTAGGATTTGCTAAATTTCTTTGGAGTGTGCAAGCGGATCATCAATTTAAAGAGAGAGTTAGAGGAAAGCCTTGGAGATAAAATGTGGATTGTTTTACGGATTATTGAGTATTTGTAATTGTTTTAGGCTTTCAAAGAATTGGAGTAATGTGATGATAAAATTATAGCGTGGATTTAAGTAAACATTTTGTATAAAATTTTGAACTTACTTTGTACCTCTAGTTTAAGGTGCCATCTAAGGTGAAAGCACTATAATGGAAATCCTTGGAGATATAGCCACTTTGGTGAATACTATGGGGATGAGAAATTTCTTAGCTTGTCATATTTGAAGAAGCTGATTAAGCTCGGGATGGTTTAATGTTTGGAATTTCTGGGAAGTAATACTGAGTATACGGCTTACAAATGGGAGTATCTTGACAGTGTAATTAAGGTTATGAATAAGGCAAACTTGTAGTATCTCGAGAATTATGTTTAGGAGAAATTGGGGTTCTTTGATTTTGAGGATGGATTTTAATTAGTAGTGGAGATAATGATTGAAGGAAGTTAAGTGCGAGAGGTTGTTATGTTGTAAACATTATTTAAGGTTACCATATGATAGTTTAGAATGGACAATTGAGAATTCGGGAAGTGGCAGAACTATCGTATCCGTGGCTAATTGATCCTTCGGGTAAGTATTTCTAAATTTCGGGTTAATAAATAGAGCTATCTATGACTAAGGACTGATTGCAATTTTAGTGATATCGCCTTCAAATTATAGTTTGTTGTTATGGGACCAAGTTTAGAAATGATGATAATGGGTTACCAATGTTGGATAGTTTATGTTCTTCGAAAGAATAAAAAATGAGTTAGTGCAAGTGGGTTAAGAAATACCAAGACTACGATTGTATTATGTTTTATTACCTAAGGGAGATAAATTTAGTAGTGGAGTTGATTCCAAATACTATTGGGATGATGAAAAATAAAACTTATGGATGTTGATGATTTAAGGGTTAATTGAATCATGGAAACTATGTCTGAATTGCCTAATAGGTTCTTGATTGGGATTTTGAGTGCTAGATGAGAATCAATATTTTGTAGCCTCGATATGACTATATGTTATGATTTTGATAAGTGAATTCGCGGGCGAATTCTTTTTAAGGAGGGTAGATTGTAACGACCCGAAAACCCGCCTCTATTTTCTAGATAATAAGGATTTAATTATTTATTTATTTCTTATTTAATTGTTTAAATTATTATTTAATTAATAATTTATGTGTGCATTTTATGTTTCATAATAATTTATGCCTAGCATTTTATTTGAGTTATTTGTGCTAGTGTAGAAGTGTTGGGACTTGATTGTAGTAGAGAGTTTAATTGTAATGGTAAGTAGTAGGGGAGGGGCCCTAAGTGTAACATTCTAAAAACATAATCATCCTACTCCCTCCATTTCACCTCCCTCCCTCACCTTTTCTCCTCACACTCCATCCCATTCCCAGCACACTCTCTCTCTCTCCATGGCATTTGGGTAAGTTTTTCTTCTCTTCCTTCTCTCTTCAATCTAGCTATCTTCCCCTCATTATCTCTCATTTCTCATATTACGAAAAATGTTTAGATCGTCGGTAGGATCGTAGGGAGCTAAGAATATTCGAATTCCGTCAACCTTGAAAAAATCCGGGTAAGTTACTTTTCCCCCATTTATGTTAAAAATGCTCATCTTTAACTCTATTGATGTTCTTGTTGATATCCATGGCTTCTTTGGTTGAGTTTAGAATTTAATTGGATTTCTAGTTAAATTGTGGTAATATGAATGTTGGGGTAGAAATCTTGATTTGGGTCATTAGATGTTGTTATTTGGGTCCCTTACTAGTTTATAAGTTGTTTTGGAGCATTATTTTACTTGTGGAAGTGTGGGGTGTGGGATTTGGAGCATTTGTGGAATGGTTTGATTGTGGTTGTTTTGGTAAGAACATTTTGAAGAACCCAGCAGAATTCCCGACCCAGATCCCTTCCGGGCGCCCGCCCATGGAGGGCCGGGCGACCGCCCGCCAACCCTTAGGCGCCCGCTTACTTGTGATGTTAATGACCATTTGCTTCTGTCGCCAGTGGGCGCCCGCCCACTCCCCTTTAGGCGCCCGCCCGTGTTGACCTGAGCGCCCGCCCGCCCCTGTTTTCTGGAAATCATCCTTTGTTTGATTTACGGTTAGGTTGTATGCTTAGCCTAGGATTTGGGTACTACTCTCGTAGACTTAAATGGCCATTTTGGAATACTCTAATAATGAAAATGGTTCCTTTGTGAATATATGTGTTATGGGATTTGATTAATCATGGTTTGGGAATGTTAGACACCTTTGATGTGTTGTTTGGATTGGTTTACCTTTGTGGTGATTTATTTGAAATGGTTCCCTACTTTGGAATCATTAGTTGTTTTTTGTGCTAGTATTTTATTACTTAGCCTTTATTTGGAAACTCAGCTGGTATTTGTGTGTTTCGGGCGATGCGAAAGATTATAATGGCAATGAGCTGAGTCCATTATAATTCTTGACCATTGTTTTGCCCCATTATTACCCTCCTCCAGATTGGCCTTGGATGTGAGATGAGCTAGCTCCTTTGTGAGCATTCTAGCTGTTTGGTTTGGGTTATGACTTTATGTCATATTCCCTTGCTATTATTGGTTATTGGTTCCGGTACCGGGGGTTTTCTCTTCAGCTTTTATGCGACTATGAAGATGTTGATCGGGTTGATTATTGAAGCTGTGCAGCGACCTTTATTTGGTTCTATCTGTTGGGAAACCTTGGCTCAGTATCCATGTGAATTGTTTATTTCCGCTGCTATTTGTTATCTGTTGTGTGCTATGTGATATATGAGATTCTCTATTGTTAGAAGTTATTATTATTGCCTATTGCATATTAGCATGTCATGTTGCATTAGTATCTTACTGAGATTTTATCTCACCCCGTTTCCTTTCAATGTTGTTTTCCTTAACCCCCCAGGAGGAAAGGATTAGGATTTGCGGATCGAGGAGGACGTCGAGAGGCTTGAGATATTTGGGCAGGTTATTATTGATCGGTTTGCATTATATAAATGTGTAACCGTCTTGGGGATAGTTGTACCACCAATGACGTCATTAAGATTTATAATATTTCATATTTTGGGTGTGAGCTTGTGGAGCTTACACTAGTTGTTTTATGATGGTGTTAAACTTGGATTTTCCAAACCTTGTGTTAAAATCTTTTGGGTATAAAATGGAATTTTTATCTTCAGTATTTTAGAGTTTATGGTTGTAAGTCGATGTCCAGCTCGCGAGTTCCCGGCCTGAGGGGTCGGGGTGCGACAATTATGGCGTCTTTGCCGGTGGGCCCAGGTGGTTTACCTGCTCGGATCGAGGCTATGGGATTCAGTCCTTTTTTTTAGGCTATCCGCATGGTTGGGGAAACCTTGAAGGTGGCGGCAGTGATAGAGGTGTGCAGGGAGTTTTGGTGGGATACTACTCACACCTTTCACTTCAGTTGGGGAGAGATTACCATTACGCCCACGGACTATGCAGCTATCACAGGGCTGAGGTTCACCACGACCCCTCTACCATTCGATGAGGGTTTGGCAGGTACACCGGAGTACCGACAGGCTTTAGTGGGCGTTGACACCGACTAGGGGGGAGGTGTGAAGGGTTATGGAGTGGAGGCTGGCAAGGTGCACCGGTTGGTGTTGTCAGCGATAGAAGCCTTTGGGAGAGGGGAGTATGATTTGGACTGCTTGGTCCGACTGTTTTTGTGGTATAACTTTTTCAAGCTTCTGTTTCCCAGTGGGGCCACCGTCGGTAGGTATTCACTGCTAGCGGCTTTTGAGGACTTGGCTCAGGTAAGCGAGATCTCTTGGGGTGGAGCCGGCTTGGCCGACGTGTACCGGGCTTTGGATCACTGCTCGAGGGCTAGCTCGTCGGCATTTGATAGGTTCTAGTTTGCCTTTGAGGTACTACTCTTGTCCTTCTTTCGCTTGTCCATCACAAATTCTGATTTGCACACACTTCTGAATCGATTCCCTTTACTGTATGCACAGGTGTGGGTGTACGAGATCTTCGGCGTCTCCCCTTTTCAGTTGGAGATTGGCGACAACAAGGCGGTCCCCATCATGTCTTTCTGGTGCAAGAGTAACAGGCTGGCCTCCCGCAGGGCTAAGGATAGGAGGACTGTGGATGTTGCTGACTTGAGGAGGGTGTTTGCGAGGCCTACGCCTGTTGGGGTGGTGTTCTATCTATGGAGTGCGGCTAATAAGCATTCCGTTGGCTATGCTACCGTGTTGACGGCCTCTCGGGTTCTGTTGGTGGGTCTGAGTGGCGATGCTATATATCTTGGTGAGCGGGTTGCTCGTTAGCATAGGGCTGGTGCCTTTCCATGGATTCCCCATGATCCTCCTCGGGACATGCTCCGTCCTGCCAGGTTGAGGACCTTTTTGACTCCGACTCCGGCGGAGCACTACAGGGGCAGTGACGACTATGATGGCTTTGTGCGTACTCATCTGATCAGTCCTTAGGTACGGGCTAGGATGTTGTCGGGAAAGGGGTCGATCTCGGTCCGATATGTTGGTCGGAGTCGGCCTTTAGTTGACATGCCTCTTCATTCGAGTAGCGTTTGAGTGGTGCGAGGCGGCCGGGAGGAGGAGATTAGCTTGGAGCCGACGGATGCAGACCTTGTGCTGGAGCCCTTCGTTCCTCCACCTGATGCTGGGGTACGATTTATGATTCTGTTTCAGATTATCCCATGCACACACACTTTTCGTTTTCTTGTTCCCATTCATTGCTTTTGACCCATCCAGGTGACTCGGGAGGCATATATCCATTCCGTTCAGCGGGAGAACATTTTGATGCGCTTACTGAGAGAGGCGTATCATTCTTGCACCTGCCGTAGGGAGGATGTCATTGCACCACAGAGTCGAGAGCGGTCTCCTACTGAGGCAAGTTCTTCCCATACTGGAGGACGAGCAATCCGGGGATAGAGTTCGAGTTCCAGTGGTTCGCACCGTTCAACACAGCGACGGGACACTACTGAGGAGGACTCGGATTAGCCAGGGGCCACTCCCTTTTTATATTCATTCCTGCACTGTTAGCGGTAGGGGACGAACACAAATATGTACTGAACATTTTAAATGTATGCAAATATCTTATGTACTAAGCTATGAAAATTGTGACATCCTATTTGTACAAACAAGTTATTTATGTTATTCCTAATTTTACACAATGCATGAGCCACAGGGACGGAGTGTGTACGTTGTTTGCATGGATCCATTGCGCCGTGGGAGTAAATTAGCTTGGGGACGGAGCTAAATTTTCTGCATGGGGCGAGAGTGGCCGCGTGGCCAAGGGCGAAGATGGCCGCCTGGCCAAGGTCGAAGATGGCCACGTGGCCAGGGGCGAATGTGGCCGCGTGGCCAAGTCCTACGCCGCCTTTGCTTTTCCTTTTTCGGGAAAGAATTGGAATTTGAGCCATATATAAACAGTGTTTGCCTAGCATTAGGATTCGTACCAGCAGCAGTTTTCTTGTATTTTTCTTGCCTAAACATCAACTTTCTTGCCTTCTCAATGGATTATCATGCAAGAATTACCATGCTTAAATGAGGAGCTTATACCACTGCTTTGGAGAAGTGGGTTGCTAGGATTCCTCACTCTTGTTGCGACACATTTGATGCACGGTTTGGTGTCAAGTGTCTTTGCCTAAACATCAACTTTCTTGCCTTCTTAATGCTACTGCCAAATTCCCTTTTGAATGCTAGTGCCAAATTCTGGGATGAGAGTAATCACGTTTTCAACTTCTCTTATAATGAAATAACTCCCACTTATGAAGACTTCATGGCACTTTGAGGGGGGGTGAGGAAAAAGTGGAGATTGCTTTGACCTTTAACTCTATTTCGTTGGAGAAGAGGTTGATAACTTTTGGTGTGACCGAGGATGACCTTAGTAAATATGTTAGGGCCAATCATGTGGATCTTTCTTGGATGCCAGGGCACTTCATGCATGGAGACGTCACTTCTGACTTTGCTTAGATCACCTCGCTTTGTGCATGTTTTCTCTCGTTTTGTTCCCTTCGGAGGTAGGATTTGCTAGTGTAGCATGCTTGGACATGGTGATTCGGGCCCGATTGGGTCACAACATTGTACCGGTCATTCTAGACGAAACCATCTTTGGCATTTCCCAGCTTGCTATGTATGGCAACATGACTAGAGGTAGCGACAGGCTGTTAACTATGTGGCTCCAAGAGAGGCTCCGAGTGAATAATCCAGCAGTGTCTCAGAATGTGCGCCCATGGTTTTATCGTAGCAGGGGGGATTGCAGAGAGATTTCAGTGCATGACTCGCAGCGGTTGGGAGACTTATTATGAGACTACTTTTTACTACCCAATGAGAGTGCTTCGACAGTACGGTTTGGTGCAGACTATCCCCGAGGATTGGGATGAGAATTTGAGGCAGTATTCCTTCAAGACACTTTATATGAACGCTAGCGTCTCGATTCTCTTTTCTCAGATGTGGGGCATGGCCGGGTTTTCATACATTACATTCCTTTTGGGCCCCCGCAGCACTTATTTGTCACGAGAGTATTTGGCATGGTATGGTGAAAGACTTGGGCGTATGAAGCAGACTCTAGAGACCCTACATGGCTCTATATTGGGAACCTGTGCTTCTAGCATCTCGCTGAGGATGAAGGAGATGAGAAGAGGGGAGAGATGATTGCTGCTAACAGGGATGGAGAAGGGGTAGGGGCTTCAAAGAAGAGGAAGGCTAGCGAGGTTTTGAAGGGCAAGGCCAAGGGCGTTAGTGAGTTTGAGGCTAGGTTTTGTGATAAGCCTAACAAGAAGAAAGTTCGCCGAGGACAACACAAGAAGAAAGAGACCGAAGGCACAAGTGGTACTGAGGAGTGATTCCGAGTATCCATCCACATTCGTTGCGGACACATTAGTTTTAATTGCAGTTTTATTTCAGTATTAGTTTAATTTCATAACAAGTTATTTAATCGCAAGTTAAATCGAGCTTAGACTCATCGAATAAGTGTAATGTGCAATGACTGTGGGAATAAATTTTTTTGCGTTAGAAAACATAAATTCTTCTTTTATTATCCCATGGCCAAATTTGGATGTTTATTTATTTTTTAGACCGCACCTTTGAAAGGCTGCCTACGTTCCCCTTTTACAAATAGGACTAAGGGGCTCAGGTCATCGTAGTTCATTCCAGTCAGACTAGAATTATTTAAGAAAGGGAAGATAGAAGGGGGTGTAGACACCCCGCCTTGGACCGCTCACCCCGATTGCACATTTGATTTTGTGTTTCTCCCTATTTTAAGTGTTTCTCTTTAGTTTATGTTACTTCCGTTAAGTTCCTGACTGACTTCGTTAAGTCCAGGGACCAAACTGAATAACAGTGCTGACTTTCTAGTCCATTCTATCATTTTTGCCATCTCCAAGGCACGTGCTTTCACCCTTTGGGGCCAGAGGCGCGCGGATCCCGCCACCAAGGCAGGAGGTGCGCGCACCTGGGCGTCAGTTACAGATTTCTGTCCAAAAATCCCTCCCTTGCTCCTTTTAACAGGATTTGCCCGGGAAACTGACCTTTTGTGACTTGGTTTTGGCACCAAAAACGTGACCTTCTTTACCTATAAAAACCCCTCTAATTCACCATTGAAGAGGAGGAAGATTTGAATCATTAACAAAAACTATACACAAATACTTATAAGGCATTTTCCTAAGAACCTCTTGAAGGAGTCTTTGAAGTTCTTTGAAGTATAGGTAAAAGACTACTCTTTTCTCTCCTTTTCTACTTCATCTCTTCTCTCTTTCTTTTGCTTTAATCAAAAGTGCAATCACCCAAACATTTTGGGACATGACACCAAAGACTACTTCACTTCATTGAAGCTAGTCACAGAGTCATCTCCCTACATTCCAAACACCCCTTTTTTGAACCCCCCTTTTATCATCAAGAATAAGAAGAACATTTCATCATTTATGTAGATTTTGATCAAGCAACACTAACTTTAGTTGGGCGAGATGGGTGTTTAAGTACTTCCCATCACGTAACCTAACCCCCGAACCTCATAACAAAGAATCTCTGTTTTCGTAATCAAACTTAGGCTATAAACATTAGGTTTTTCTTATGTTCTTCTAAAACATAGGTGGCAACTCTAAAACACAAATAGACATCCTAGGGTAACTCACCGCTCTAGCCAAGCCGTGGTCCCCCGGGGTATCTACAGTGGCGACTCCGCTGGGGACGTTTAAGGGTTAAACTTGCATTTCTGATCAAAATCTACATCTTTTCTGGGCATTCTGGTTCCTGATGGGGGAAGCGTGCGCCTCTGACCTTCTTGGCCTAAGGCACGTACGGCCCACATTAAGGACCAGAGTCGCCCGCCTCCTTATGTTCTTCCTGTTCTTCTTCTTTTTTCTACACTAATCATTTCTGCAGGGGTTACAATATACATTCAGGACCAGGGCAATCCCCTGAGTCCAAAGTCTGACAATCTGACAGGTTTGCCCAGAAGCGGGCGCCTCCCATAGACTCTGCGCCAGGCGCGCGCATCCCACAACACAGGCCAGAGGCGCGCGCTTCTGGGTGGTTTTCCATAACAGGGATAGTTTCAGATCAGAGCAGAATGATTGGGGTGTGGGCACAGTTGCCTGCATTATGGACTGATTTGGACCTCTTAACTGTTTCATTTTGTGTTTTGTTTTATCGGTCACACGGGTGATTCGAGAGTTATAACTATGTGCTTATTTTCTTTTTGTTCATAAAAAAAAGTAAAAAAATGTTTTGTCACATGTTGGACCTCAGACTACGTGCACAATCTCCTATAAATTGCTCATTATCGAGTCGCACAAGTTTATAACCCCAAACCCATCGAGGCCCATCCTAGAGAGTTTCAAGCTCCACCCTACCTTGACTCTTTCGAAGCGGTAAACCTCAACCCGTGGCGTAGTTCATGACTACATGCCGGGGGTGACCTTAAGCCTGTCATTAGCCGAGCACAAGCCAACACAATTCTAGTTAGGGTCTAACACTCCGTGACTGAAGTCGGTTTTCATGTGCCGAGATTTCCCTAAACTAATGTCTTCAAAACATTCATGCCAAGTGGTTATCATGGACGAAATAAAACTCCATCCCCAAGTGGTTATTATGGACGAAAATAAAAATCTGTCCTCGCATGTATGCTTTACTACATTAATTTAGTTTAATCCCAACATGTGTAGGATTCACAAGCGTGATGGAATCCGATGAGTATATGGGACCGCGAGATGGTCTATATACTAGTGTTCCATTATTTTCTTAGAAACTCAAAAGGGACCCGTCCCTCCGACTTATAAAAATAAAGTCTTTTCTTATGTGGTTTGAGTCGTGTGCCCAATGTGTTCTAAGCCTCTTCATGGACCGAAAGTGTTACTCAAGACTGACAAGGGCCTCTTCTGCAATATAGGTTCAATTGGTACTTACAGAGTCTACCGGGATTCAGCGAATCGGTTAGTTCGTGAAGTGATTACTCCAACAGCTCCAACAGCAACCATGACCGGCAGCAGCAACACCATGTCTCTCGAGCAGCTTTCAGCTATGGTCCAAGTGCTCCAAGATCAAGTCTCCACTCTTAATAAGGAGGCCCAAAATAAGGATGATCTTTGGCAATCCCACCTCGACAATCAAAGGGAGGCCCACGAGGCCGAAATGGAGCAAATGAAAGAAAAGCTCACCAAGCTTGCCAAGGGTAAAAACAAGAAAGACAAGGACGAGTCCGAATGAACCGAGGGTTTGTTTGAGAGCCCCTATGTCAATGCCCGCACCAAGAAAATGGGGGAACCAAGCACCAAGAACAATGAGCACAAGATGGTTGATTCAATTATGGCTTACATAAATCAACGCTTCAACGGCCTTAACGTGGGGAAAAATCCTGACACGAGCCTTTATCAGTCCTCCATTCTCATGAGCACAATGGCCGCTCTCCCCGACAAGTTCAAAATGCTCGACATCAGCAAGTTCAAGGGCAACTCTTGTCCCATAGCACACATTGAGACTTACATTTGGGCTATGGTACCGAAGAAGGTCTCTCCTAAAGTTATGGCACAATGCTTACCTCTTACTCTCGAGGGGGCGGCAAAGGATTGGTATGCAACTCTCCCGCTCACAGTCCGTCTTGATTGGGACGCCGCCATGCTTGCTTTCAAAAGTCAATACCAAGGCAACACCACCCATTGGCCAACCAAGAAAGAGCTCGAGAACACTACTCAAAGGGACAATGAGTCCTTCATTAACTTCACGAGAAGGTGGAATGACAATCTTGCAGAGATTGCCGAAAGGGCTAACACCAAGGAGCAAATGGACATCTTTCTTAAGTGTCTAAAGATTGATCTCCGCACCCACCTAAGTGGGGCTTTCTATGCCGATTTCTCACAAATGTATGAGGCGGGAATCCGAATGGATGAGTTGCTCAAGAAAATCAAGAAAAGTGCTCCTAGCTTCCGTTACAAGGCCGCCTCTAACTCCACAAAAGAGGCTTCACTTAATGCCGTCACTACCGACAAGGGGAATTACAAAAGGGTTCCTCCTCCACAAGGCAAGAACTTTCAAGATAATCGTGTCTACACTCCTCTCCATGGCATGAATATAACCGAGGCCTTCGAAGCTCTCAAGGATAAAGGGCACGTTACTCCTCTCCAAGGGTACAAACCCAAGACAATGCGTCCCAACCATGCCTACCACAAGCATTGTGACTACCACCAACATAGTGGCCACACCACCGAGGAATGATTTGTCCTCCGTAATGTCATCCAAGATCTCATAGACAAGAAAGAGTTCATAATGCCTAATGGCGAGGATGTCAATATAATAGAGGTAGGAGAATTTGAGGAGACCACTCATTCAATCCCAATTGTGAATGAGGGCTCCAATGTGATGAATAAATTTGACAATTCTTGTTACGTTGTGACTTACGATGAGGTAATGAGGGAAATAATAGAGAATAGGAAAAAGAAGCAAGATGGGAACGTCAACATGCTAACTCGATCCGGACGAGTCATAGCAAGCAACCCCGCTACTTCTGCACCAAGCACCTCTTCTCAAAGACCGCAAGCTCGCGACACTCCCGAAGACCCTTTATTGGTTCAACTCAAGAAAACTCAAGCCAACATCTCCATTTGGGACCTCATTGAATCCTCAAAGAAGCACAGAGATCTTGTCATCAGTAATCTCGACGACACGTCGATCTCTCCCGATAAAACTCCCGAATACCTTACCGCAATGATAGGTCGCATTCATTTTGGCAATGTCATCACCTTTGCCGACATGGACCTTCCACCATTTGGTTCCGACCACAATGAGGCCATTTATCTCAAGGTGAGAGCAAGGGGGAGACCTATTTCAAGAGTCTTGGTTGACGGTGGTTCCGCACTCAATTTGATGCCCGGCCGAATCATGGGCATACTGGGGCTTAAGAATTCAGACTTAAAGCCTTCTACTCAATTGATCCGAGGTTACGATAGCACTGCCCGCACAGTCATGGGTATGGTGTAAATAGACATTGAGTTTGGGAGCATGGTCATGTCTGTCCCGTTCCAAGTGCTCGACGTCCCTTCCTCTTTCAATTTGCTTTTGGGCCGACCATGGATACACAGTTCTAATGCCGTCCCTTTGACTCTCCATCAATGTGTGAAGTTCAGAAATGGGGATGAAATAGTAACCATTATGGCAGAAAACGTCACCATCCACAGAAAGGGGGAACCCATTCACCAAATTCAGCATGGTTTAGCAGACTCTACCATCTCCGGCGTCTCAATCAACGCCATTGAAAAAAAAGGGGGAAACGAATCATGGACCCTTAGCAATCGCAAAGTCCTCCGCATGATGAGGAATATGAATTACTTCCCTGGTTTAGGCCTAGGGAAATATCAACAAGGAAGGATGCAACCTATTGAGGTTCCTTTTGTTAAGAACACGTTAGGTTTGGGATATGAGCCTTCCAGAGATGACTTGAAACACGATCAATACATCAAGAATGAAAAGGCCCGAACCCGAAGGGAAGGCCGTCATTATGAGATTCCCAATTTGAGGCCTTACCGCAAGACACTGAATGGCTACTTTGTCCGTCAAGGGGAAGAGGTTCCGTACGTAATCTTTCCCGAGCCATGGGTGAACAGCAAGGGCATCAGAAATCCCGGTCTTGAAATCTTTGCCGACTGTGAGATTCAGAAATCCGAAGGGGAACCAACTCCCATGTCGCCTCGAGAATGGTGGGGGAAGAAAGTTGTAACGACCCCAAAACCCGTCCCTATTTATTTTATATTTTTGGGGATTTTAATTTGACATTATGTGTGCATTTTATGTGTTGCATCATATTTTATGACTTGCACATCTTACTTGATTAAATGTGCTATTTACTTAGTTAGTAGTAATAATGGTTAAAGGAGTTAAATGATTAAGTTGAAACTTTATGGTCCTTTGTAAAAATATAACTACAGGGACTTAAGTGTTAAAAATGAAAGTCGAGTGACTAAAACATAATGTTGTGGTAAAAATCTTTATATGCTTATCTTTCTTCTCTCCCTCTGTGTACAAACAAACTCTGCAACTTTTCCTCGTTCATTCCTAGGGTTAGGAGAAAAAGGTAAGTTCAACCTATTTCGATTTATATCTTTTTATTTACTACTCCGTTTTAAAATCTAATTATATAAAAATGATCAGGGCGTTGAATAAGTCATTTCTACCCGAACAAAACATATTTCTACGATACTTTTTCCGGAAATAGGTAAGTTACTAATTCCCTTTAAATATTAAAATGGTCACATATATGTTGTATATGTTATATGTGGTGAAATTATTGTGAAAATAATTTATTTTTGATATTGTCGCGCCCCAGACCCGTGGTCCTACTTGGCCCCATGCTCGGGACACGAGTGGAAGACGTTATGAAACACTTTTGAAAATTTTCCGAAATGTACTTTCATAAAGTTTAACAAATTCACACTTGAAGTTCAAAGACTTCATTTAACTTTCAAACAAACTTTACAAACAACTTTCACAACGAAAGTACTTAGCCCAAAGGCTTACAAACTTTTATACAAATGTACATACACCAACATTATCCAAAATAATGGTGTTACAAAATGATGAAGTCACGGAAACTCTACCCAAAAGGTATTACATCTATGAAATGTAGCCTTTACAAAACAAATCCCAACTCTTACCACTTTAACGTCCTCCCGCGCCAAAGTGTCCTATCCCCTGGACTCGCCTTTATCGAAAACAGTAAACAAATAAAGGGTGAGAATGAATCTCAGTAAGCTACTAAAATGCAACTATGTTTCATGCTAAAATGATAAGTATAACAAACAATATCATAAGCATCACATAGCACATAGCATGAGAGGCAAATCCAACTCATTATACCACACATACAATGATATAACACTCACAAGGATACTTAGCCAAGGTTTACCGAAAGAACATAACCGTCTGGGAATACCATTTAAGAAAACCATCTGAGAAAACCATTTGAGCAGCATAATTAGCTGAAGCCGGGATCCCGAAAACCAAACCATAAGAACCAAAGTAACTACGGGGGGAATATGACACAAAGTCATAACCCAAATGCTCACTCGAGGGAGCTAACTCATCCCATCCAAGGCCAATCTGGACTGGGGAAAAAGGACCAGTGGAAAAGCCTTATAGTGAACTTGGCTATGTGCCACTATAATACTTTCCACCTGCACTCGATAACACAAAACCAGCTGGACTTTCAAACAAACCACTGTAATAAATACTTGCTTTAACAACAACCGAGGCAATGATTCCAAAGTAGGGAACCAAGCCAAACACCTCACCAGAAGCACACAAAAGAATCACTCATAAAGTGTTCACAATAACATTGACATTTAAGTCATAAACACAACCTTGTACACATATGAAACGAAATCATCATCTACCATTTTAACTTTCCAAAACACTTATCTATGCACCCTAGACTAGGACACAAAACCTAGCCCAAGATTGGGTCCTAAACCAAGTCAATGAAACAATTTATTTTCTTCAGCAAAAGTGGGCGCTCGCCCGCCCTCATCTTGGGCGACCGCCCAAGAGCCCTGTTTTAGAATTCACCTTTCAGTAGTTTTGGGCGCTCACCCGGCCACATCTTGGGCGACCGCCTATAAGCCCTGCCAGGCCAAAATTGCACACTTTTTACTCCTTTCGTTTCACCGTCCCAAAAGTACTACTACACAACAACTCTACCATTAACCACAACATGGCTACAAATTAGACCCAGAACATCTTTAACACTTCTTTGAATCCAACCAAAACCAAATCCACCAAATACTCACTTTGTCCCAAAATTACAAGTATCACAAATAAATTCTTTTCACAATAATTCACCACATATAACATATACAACATATATGTGACCATTTTAATATTTAAAGGGAATTAGTAACTTACCTATTTCCGGAAAAAGTATCGCAGAAATATGTTTTGTTCGGGTAGAAATGACCTATTCAACGCCCTGATCATTTTTATATAATTAGATTTTAAAACGGAGTAGTAAATAAAAAGATATAAATCGAAATAGGTTGAACTTACCTTTTTTTCCTAACCCTAGGAATGAACGAGGAAAAGTTGCAGAGTTTGTTTGTACATAGAGGGAGAGAAGAAAGATAAGCATATAAAGATTTTTACCTCAAAATTATGTTTCAGTCACTCGACTTTCATTTTTAACACTTAAGTCCCTGTAGTTATATTTTACAAAGGACCCTAAAGTTTCAACTTTATCATTTAACTCCTTTAACCATTATTACTACTAACTAAGTAAATAGCACATTTAATCAAGTAAGATGTGAAAGTCATAAAATATGATGCAACCCATAAAATGCACACATAATGTCAAATTAAAATCCCCAAAAATATAAAATAAATAGGGATGGGTTTTGGGGTCGTTACAATCACTCCCCCTTAAAGAAAATTAGTCCCGAATTTTTAGGGTTACTTACCTAAGCCCTCAAATAACCAAGGATACTTTCTCTCGATCTCCTCCCGAAGCTCCCAAGTTGATTCTTCCACATTGTGGTTCCTCCACACAACTCGAACAAGAGGAATACTCTTATTTCTCAATTCTTGAACCTTCGAATCAATGACTTGGACTGGGTGCTCTTCATAAGACATAGTCGGCTCAATATCCTCGGGAACCTCAGATAGAACATGAGTAGGATCATACACATACTTCCGAAGCATAGAGATATGAAATACATTATGAATCTTATCAAGAGAATGAGGTAATGCAAGACGATAGGCACGATCTCCAACTTTTCCAAGAATCTCAAATGGACCAATATACCTCGGTGCAAGCTTGCCTTTCTTTCAATACCTTCGAATACCAACCTTAGGTGAAACCTTCAAAAACACGAAATCACCTTTTTCAAACTCGAGATCTCGTCTCCGGTGATCGGCATAGCTTTTCTGTCTACTCTGAGCGGTACTCAAGCGATCCCGAATAAGTTTAATCTTTTCAACTGAATCATTAACCATCTGAACACCCCAAATCTTTGCTTCTCCCACTTCATCCCAACAAATTGGAGACCGACATTTCCTCCCATACAATGCTTCATACGGAGCCATCCCAATACTGGACTGAAAACTATTATTATAAGCAAACTCTATGAGAGGAAAATGAGTATCCCACGAATCAGAAAAGTCAACAGAACAAGCTCTCAACATGTCCTCACGAATCTGAATGGTTCTCTCTGACTGACCATCTGTCTGAGGATGAAAAGCTGTACTAAACCTCAACTCAGAACCCAAAGCCTTCTGAAACGCTTGCCAAAACCGAGATGTAAATCTAGGATCACGATCAGAAACAATGCTAACTGGAACTCCATGTAATCTCACGATCTCATTAATGTACAAGGTTGCAAGCCTTTCCATAGAATAACCAATCTCAATAGTTAGAAAATTAGAAGACTTTGTCAATCTATCAACAATCACCCAAACTGCATCAAACCTTCTTCGAGTGCGAGGCAACCCTGTCACAAAATCCATAGTAACGTGCTCTCACTTCTATTCCGGAATCTCTAATGGTTGAAGCAATCCCGCGGGCCTTTGATGCTCAGCTTTAACTTGTTGACATGTTAAACACTTGGATACATAATCCGCTATTTCCCTCTTCATATTATTCCACCAAAAGTGTTGCTTCAAATTTTGATACATTTTAGTACTCCCGGGATAAATAGTATACCTTGACTTATGGCCTTCCTCGAGAACTTGAAATTTAATCCCATCCACATTAGGCACACACAAACGACCTCTGAAAGTCAATACCCCTTCTGAACTGAGAGAGAAATCCTCAAATTTTCCTTCCTTGATCTTATCCATTATTTTCACTAACTCCGGATCATCCTTCTGGGCTTCCTTTATTTGTTGAATTAAAGTTGGTAATACTTGAATGTTCGCAAAAATAGCTCTATGCTTTGATTCATAAGGACTCCAATCTCGAGCATCCTCCAACATCTTCCATTCACGCACCATCAATGAGGCCATATAAGATTTCCGGCTAATAGCATCGGCTACCACATTTGCTTTACCCGGGTGATAAGAAATAGTACAATCATAGTCCATCAGTAACTCCATCCATCTTCTTTGCCTGTAACTCAACTCTTTTTGTGAAAATAAATACTTCAAACTTTGATGATCGGTAAAAATCTCAAATTTTGTTCCATAAAGATAATGTTTCCACTTGTGCAACGCAAAGACAATAGCCGCAAGCTCCATGTCATGGGTAGGATAATTCTACTCACTCGGAGTCAACTTCCTCGAAGCATACGCAATCACCCTTCCATTTTGCATTAGTACACACCCGAGGTCTTCTTTAGAAGCATCACTATATATCACCAAATCATCATTTCCATTAGGGAGTGCAAGAATAGGAGCAGTAGTCAATCTTTTCTTCAACTCCTCAAAAAACTGATTTGACATTTTTCATTCCACATATAAGGCACATTCTTTCGAGTCAACTGAGTCAAGGGAGTTGCAATCTTAGAAAACCCGTCAATGAACCTTCTGTAGTACCCAGCTAACCCCAAGAAGCTTCGAATTTCTGTAACTGATTCTGGCCTCTTCCAATTCACAATAGCCTCAACTTTGGATGGATCAACTGATATGCATTTATTAGAAATCACGTGCCCAAGAAAAGATACTTCATCGAGCCAAAAAGCACATTTACTGAACTTTGCAAACAATTACTTCTCCCGAAGAATAGATAATACCATTCGCAAGTGCTGTTCGTGCTCCTCCCGGGACTTTGAATAAATAAGAATATCATCAATAAATACAACCACAAAGGTATCAAGATAAGGTTTAAAGACCCTATTCATCATATCCATAAAAACAGCCGGAGCATTAGTCAACCCGAAAGGCATAACAAGAAACTCATAATGGCCATATCTACTACGGAAAGAAGTCTTAGAAATGTCTTCAGAACGGATTTTCAATTGGTGATACCCACTCCTCAAGTCAAGCTTTGAAAAGATGACTGAGCCTTGAAGTTGATCAAATAAATCATCAATATGAGGAAGCGGATATTTATTCTTTATGGTTACCTGATTCAACTTCCGATAATCAATACACAGTCTCAAGGATCCATCCTTCTTCTTTACATACAACACAGGAGCTCCCCACGGCGATACACTAGGGCGAATGAATCATCTATCAAGTAACACTTGCAATTGAACCTTCAACTCTTTCAGTTCAGCTGGAGCCACTCTGTAAGGTACCTCAGATATAGGAGTAGTACCTGGAAGTAAGTCAATACAGAACTCGATTTCCTGGTCAGGAGGCATAGCATACTCAGAATAAAATACATCTGAAAATTCTTTAACAATAGGCACCTCCTCTATATCAGAGACCCTTTTAGTAGTATCAAGAACACTGGCCAAATACCCCACACAACCACGATTCAATAACTTTCTAGCCTTCACATAAGAAATAATACGAATCTCCCTACCCAAAGGAACGACCTCAAAGGTAAATTCAGGGATATTAGGGATAGAAAATGTGACCACCTTTTTAAAACATTCAACAGAAGCATGATATTTACTCAACCAATCCATACCCAAAATAATATCAAAATCTTGTAATGGCAAGATAACTAAATCAGCAGGCAAAACATGCTCACGTATATGCACATCACAAGAAGGAAACACCTTATTGGTCATCAAACACTCCCCCATAGGAGTTGACACCTCTAACATATAAGGTAGAGACTCAGAAGACAAATGCAACCGAGAAGCAAAATACACAGACACATAAGAATGCGAAGAACCAGGGTCTATAAGTGCTCGTGCCCTCAAACAAGACACATAAATTATACCTCCTATCACATTAGAAGAGTCTGAAGCCTGTTGTTGAGTAATGGCAAAGACACGACCCTGTACCTTAGGCTTCCCTGAAGAATCCCTCTTCAGGCCCTGAGAAGTGTTGGTAGTGGTGCCCTAGGCACGTTTAATAAACGTTGTAATTGTTATCATTTATTTCATATCAATAAAGAGATGTTTTGATTATTATTATTGTTCATGTTTACTTATAATAATCCCCGTCCCTAGTACTTGTTAAGCACTAGTATAAAGGCTAAATGATCATGGGATGATCATGTTAGATTTATGGGTACTTGTTTGGAACGAGGTACTGGACATGACCCGCTGTATGAGATTTATGTCATGGTCTATGTCGTACATATATCTCATATTAGTTATGTCATTTGAATCCTTAGACATGAAGTTATTATAGTCTTCCACTTGATGAACATTGTGTTTGACATATTCAAACGCTACCTTAACACGGTAGTTATAAAGGGTATGATTGGCATAATCAGATTCACGTAGGGAAGAATAATAAGCTAAATGGATTTGTCCCTCTTCGGAGAGATGTCAAGCTTGGGCCTCTCGTAGGAATGATGTTGATGAAATGTTCGGCCGGACTCAAATGAATTGATTGGATCAATGTCATTTGGATTATCAACATATTCGGAATCGAGAAAGTATTGAACAAAACAAGTTGACTCTTTGACCATGACTTGTGTTCAATGACATCGTGGACAAAAGGATTGTGACATATTCTAAAGGAATGCGAACTTGTATCTAGTTATACTATTTGGGTAGGTATGACGGTTTGCTAGAACCTAATCATATCTTATGGGATCATGTTTGAGCCCATTGCCAACTTAGTATAATCCTAGAGGGTCACACACAATAGAACGAATCTTAAATAAAAGGACTATATTGGCATTTAGGGTCGGAGGACTTCCAAGGAATTTCTGGAAAGTTCTGGGCCTCCTGGTCAACCAAGCGGGCGCTTGGGTTGCACCAGGCGGGCGCCTGAACAAGCCGGAAAAAGAATTGGACTTTCTGCCCAAACAAGCGGGCGCCTGGGTAGGACCAGGCGGGCGCCCGGTATGCCGATTGGAAATTTCCTAATTCGATTAGGAAAGGTTTTTTGGCACAAGTTACCTATTTGGAATAGGTCTTAATTGTGTATAAAAACCCCAATTCGGCCAGACCATAAAAAAAAGTACTTTTGTGAGTCTCAAAGAGTTTGAGAGAGATTTTATTTTGTTCTAAGATATCATTGATTGAGGAACAAAATAAATCACAAATAAATTCCATATAGTTCTTTATTAAATTGTGAAAGCGTGTTTTACAATTATTGGTCTAGCAACCAAGATCAAAAAAGCTCCTTTGATATTCGTTCGAAGTGTGGATACCGCTTGAGGGTGAAAATCATCATCTTCAAAGTTCGTGTTCAAGCTTTGTGATCGTGATCAAGTTTTCAAATCTCCACCAAAAGACCAAGAGAAAATTTTGATAGCCATCAAGGGTTAGTTTTATCCTATATTCATGTTGTTGTATTTGATTTAATCATATAAACGGATCCATGGGTTTGGGTTTCTTAAAATTTTAATTGCTATATTCCGCTGCGCATGTTACTTGGAAACCCAACAAGAAGACCCAACTACACTTCCTGAAGACTGATTATTAAACCTGGGACAATTCTTCTGAAAATGACCCAACTGACTGCAATTCAAACATCTACCTTGTTTCTTCCAACATCTCTCTTCAGAATGCCCTTCTTTCTGACAATAGTTACAAACCTTCTTATTCTGACTCCCTGAAGTGTTACCTTGATTTCTGTTACCCGATTTCCCTTGATAAAATCCCCTGAACTGTGAAGATGCTCCTTGATTCCCTCTATTATCACCACATTTTTATTTTTGTGGTTGTTTCCCTTGTCCTCCTTGTCTTCCTCAACCCTTTTCTTCCATCTTTCTCATGTGTTCAACTATATCATGTTCCACTTGGTAAGCACGATCAATCGCATCCTGCAAGTTTTGAAATTTATGAGAAATGAGCTGTGTTCTGATCACTGTTCTCAACCCTTTCACAAACCTTATAGTCTTCCTTTCTTCAGTAGCCACCAAGTAAGGACAATGCCTAGCCAATTCAGTGAAATTGGCAACATACTCAGCTACCGTCATCATATTCTGCTCTAAGTTAAGGAATTCAACCTCCTTTTTGTCTTGGTCCACCTTGGGAATAAAGTGCTCTTTGAATTTCCTCACGAAAGTCTCCCAAACATAGGGTACCCCAACTAGCTTTCACCACTTTCCACCAATACTCGGCTGCTCCAATCAGTTTGTAAGTTGCAAATCGAACTTTATCTTCTTCAGTACATGGTAGAACATCGAAATTTTCTCCATCGACTCAACCCACCTTTCAGCCTTAGTGACATCAGGCTCTCCATCATACCCCATAGGCTTCATTTTCAGAAACTGTTCTAGGCCATATCTTGGTGGTACCTGTTCCCTCTCTTGCCTCTGATCATTTAAAGTTTTCATTGCTGCTTCGAACATCCCTTGAAACATAATTCGAGCCTCTTCTCTGGCATCCCCTTGCCCTGAAGAACCAGCCTGATCTCCTTCATTCTCAACCATTTTTAATAAGTACCTGCATAAGACACTCAACTTTACTCACTCTATACACTACTACCCTCCTAGGTCATTTAGTCAATCTAGACCATCTACAACCTAGCTCTGATACCAACTATCGCGCCCCAGACCCGTGGTCCTACTTGGCCCCACGCTCGGGACACGAGTGGAAGATGTTATGAAACACTTTCGAAAAATTTTCAAAAGTGTTTCATAATGTCTTCCACTCGTGTCCCGAGCGTGGGGCTAAGTAAGACCACGGGTCTGGGGCGCGACAAAAGTAACCATAGAGTCCGAAACAGAGATTACCGTGGGGGAAGAATTGACGGATTTAGCTTCCAT
The DNA here is from genome assembly GCA_026119855.1 of Campanula takesimana. Taxonomy (NCBI): domain Eukaryota; kingdom Viridiplantae; phylum Streptophyta; class Magnoliopsida; order Asterales; family Campanulaceae; genus Campanula; species Campanula takesimana. The sequence goes on along the minus strand of JAOWBW010000402.1, from coordinate 650,208 downwards.
GTTCGAAGAATTGGCCATCATGGATGAGTACCAAGTGAATGTCATCTACGACACCAACACGAGAAGGGAAACTATCAGCGAGATCCAGCCAAGCTCCAAACCGATCAACAACTGGTATTCTACGAAGGGACCCGTGGTGTCCGAGGAGTTCTTGGTCAAGAAGATGGGGTACATCCCGCTCAAAGTTACAAAGGAAGACGTTTTCACATTCACTTTCGAGTCCGAGTGTGTTTCCGATACCCTCACCTAAGAGGATATGGAGGTCATAGCCGAGCGTGTGTTCCCTTTTTTTGCTAATGAAAAATTTGATCTTTCTGAGTACCCCGAGATTGCAAACATCATGAATGATGAATTAACTAATAATGAATTTAATGAACTAGTTAATAACGATTCAAATAATGATGAAATAGACCACGAAAACATAACATACTTAAAGGAACTTGCTCAACAGGTCCGTAGTCGTGGTGAAAATGGTCCAGGGGCTGACGAAGAATTGCATGTTATTAATCTAGGTACCGACGAAGAGCCGAAAGAAACCAAGATCGGAAGCTTCTTCAAGGGGGAAGAGAAAGATAGATTGACTGTACTGCTCAGAGAGTTCGTGGATGTATTTGCATGGTCATACAAAGACATGCCGGTTTTAGACAGAAAGGTCGCGGAGCACAGAATTCCGATCAGAGATGATACTAAGCCGACAAAGCAGAAACTCGGAAAGATCAAGCAGAATGGTCTCTACAAGTCAAAGAAGAGATAGAGAAGCTTCTTAGTGTAGGCTTCATCAAAGTTATTGAGTATCCAACATGGCTAGCCAATGTGGTCACAGTCCGAAAGGCTAATGGCAAGGTTCGTGTTTGTGTGGACTTCCGGGATTTGAACAAAGCTTCTCCAAAGGATGACTTTCCACTACCCAACATTGACATGCTAGTCGAATCCACTGCTGCCTACGAGGTCCGCTCGTTTGTGGATGGTTTTGCTGGGTACAATCAGATTCTCATGGCCGAGGAGGATCAACACAAGACTACTTTCACAACACCGTAGGGCACATTTTGCTACACAGTTATGCCGTTTGGGTTAAGGAACGCTGTGGATACTTACCAAAGGGCCGTGACAGACTTGTTCCATGACATGATTCACAAAGAGATCGAGGTCTACGTGGACGACATGATCATCCACTCGAAGGGGACCGACGGTCAACATTTGATCGACCTCCGCAAGTTCTTTGAAAGGCTTCGACAACACAAGATGAGGCTCAATCCCGCAAAGTGCACTTTTGGGGTTATCCGAGGCAAGGTTCTTGGTTACATGGTCACGGAAAGGCGAATTGAAGCGGATCCCTCAAAAATCAAGGCAATCATTGACATGCCTCCTCCCAAGACACAAAAAGAAATCAAAGGTTTCATGGGTAGACTTCAGTACATCAGTCGGTTTGTGCACCAGCTTACTTCCATGTGTGAGCCAATCTTCAAGCTACTCAAGAAGAATGTGGTTCTAGAATGGACCGACGCTTGCCAAGAAGCTTTCGACCAAGTGAAGCATTACTTGACGTACCCCCCAGTCTTGGTTCCACCTCACAAGGAGAAGCCTCTTTTGCTCTGTCTCACAGTGAACAATGAAGCCCTTGGGGCTATGCTAGCACAAGAGCAACGAGACTCCACAAAGGAGAACGCCATTTATTTTGTCAGTCGCTGATTACAAGGGGGCGAAAAGAACTACTCCGTCTTGGAGAAGTCATGTGCAGCACTGGTTTGGGTTACTCAAAAGCTCAAACATTACATGGAAGCTTTTCCAATCAAGCTAGTAGCAAAAGTGGACCCGCTCCGCTACATCTTTGAGAAGCCTTTCATGTCAACAAGGATAGCCAAATGGTACTTCATGCTCGCCGGCTATGATATCACTTACGTCACACTCAAATCCATCAGGGGGAAAGTGTTCAGTGATCAGCTTGCTAAATTTCCGTGTGACGAAGTGAAGGGGGAGGACTTACAGTTTCCCGACAAGAACTTGATTTGCACTACAACCGAGGAAAATAAGTGGCAACACTTTTTCGATGGCGCCGCCAATAAATATGGTTATGGAATAGGAATGTTGCTTGTCGATCCAAATGACATCTACACTCCAATTGCCATCCGTCTTGAATTCGAAGCTACCAACAACATTGCCGAGTATGAGGCATGCATAGCGGGGCTAGAAGCGGCCCTAGAAAGAAATGTCACAGAGCTAGAAGTATTCGGTGACTCCCTGCTCCTTATCAATCAAACATCTGGTAAATGGCGAATCCAAGACCCGACCCTCCAATAATATGGTCAACACCTCGAGGAATTGGTTGAACAGTTCCAAGACATCACGTTCAATTATTTGCAAAGGGACAAGAACCGCTTTGCCGATACTTTGGCTACTATAGCCTTACTGGTTGAGATGCCCAAAGGAAAAATGGTGAAACCCTTTAAAATTTCAAGAAGGACCAGTCCGGCATACTGCATGAACATTGAGATCAATGAAGTCCAAGATAACCCCCCGTGGTACACTGACATCATGAATTTTCTCAACAACGGCACCTTTCCCGAGAACAGCAAGGGGAAAACCCGAATAGCACTACAAAAGCTAGCCGCCATATATGTGTTGATTAGAAACCGAGTCTATAAGAGACATCATCAAGGGATCAATCTTTTATGTGCAAACGAGTCCGAAGCTCAAGAAATCATGCATGAAGTACATGAAGGCGAGTGTGGGCCCCACATGAATGGGATTATGTTGGCCAAGAAGATACTCCGTACTGGTTACTATTGGACTACAATGGAATAAGACTGCATAGAGAAAGTCAATAAATGCGCCAAGTGCCAGTTCCATGCTAATCTGCAACATGCTTTACCTTCACAACTGTACAACATGACCACACCTTGGCCATTCTCTTGTTGGGGCATAGATATCATCGGCAAGGTCCACCCTACGGGAAGCAACGGACAGTCATTCATCCTTGTGGCCGTGGATTACTTCACAAAGTAGGTCGAAGCACAAGCTTACTGAGTTCTCAACGGTAAGAAAGTGGCCGAATTCGTGAAGAACAACATCATGTGCCGATACGGTATTCCTCATGAGATCATCTCCGACAATGGTTCTCACTTCGAGAAAGAAATGGATGCACTTTTGGTTGACTACAAATTACCAAGCACAAGTGTTGGTCCCAAAGACACAACAAGGGTATGAAAAGAGGCTAGAGGGGGGGTGAATAGCCTATTTAAAATTATCAACCCTTTTTCAAAATTTAACCTTATGCTTACTATTGAGTTTTGTGGTCAAGTAAAAACCACTAGTTCAAAGTAAAATGCACAGTGTAAGTTTTTAATAAAAACGAGGTAGAGTTGGTTTTGAAATCCAAACGACTAGGTAAGCAGATAATGCGGTCGGCAATATTGCGGTCGCCAAAGATAAGTGAACTGAAAAGTTGATCTGCGGTAAGGGCAATGCGGCAAGCAGTGCGGTAACCTTGTCGTCGGTGATTTGCGGTAAGCAAGGTTACTGACTAGGAAGGTTGAAAAAAGGAAAGTTTGTGTCTGAGAGTTTTGGCAAATGGATAAGTAGTCAGAGATAATAACTTAGGCAGTAGGTATGCAACAAACACAATTCACTATCGTTTGAATATCTGAAAAGATCAAAACATTAAACAACAAACAAAATTAATATGAACAGTAAGAACAATGCTGAAAGTAATTTTGCAGAAAGTAAATGACACAATGATTTGGAAAGGTTCGATCTGTTAAAAGATCTACGTCCTTTACCAAGATGGTCAGTCTTGGATTTTGAATGGAGGATATATTGATTCTTCTTGAGTACAAATTACAAAGATGAAGTATTGAATCAATACCTACTTTCTATGAAGAACAAATCCTAGACTTAGACATGTGTATCCCTAATGATGCAATCTATGTGATTGATCAATCGGGGTGTGTGTGTGTAAGAATCAATAGCTCTATGTAATCTATATGATTGAGAGCCTAATGAATCTTTAAGTGTTGCTGGGCTTGAGATTTGATGATCTTGAAGGTTGCTGGAGAACTTTGAAGATTTGAAGGCGAAGGCTTGAAGATTCAAATGATTCTGGAAATCTTGAGTATGATCTTCAATCACCAAGTATTTCAACAGCAATTTCTCTCTTTGAATCTCAGCACACTTTCAATGAAGAAAGTAAGGACTATTTATAGCCTTGGGTGAGAGAGATAGCTGTTAGAAGATGATGAGCTGGAGCATTCTGATTGGAGCTCACATCTTTGTCTTGTAGTTGCAGAAGTTAGTGGTACAGATGTACTATCTTGTACGACCAAATTCAAATTTGAATTTGCAACGTTTAAATCAAGTTTATCTTTTCTTGGTTGTGTGGTAAGCTAAGCATCTGCGGTAAGGAAGACATTGCGGTCGCTAGATACATGCGGTCGCTCTCCATGCGGTCACCAATATGCGGTCGCCAAAAGACTTCAGCAACCAAGTTGAGGTAGGCAGACTTAGATTTTTCACAACAATCAGCAGCAACAATATTTCTTCAAAACTTGAGGGGCTGATCTTCTAAGCCTAACTAAAAATGGACTTAACTAATGAAGTTATAAAACTTCTTACAATAATTCCTAAAGTCCATAAAAGTAAAATAAGGTTATGGGATCAATCAAATCTAGGTAATAGGAGTGGTTTATAAATATTCATACCCAACAACAAGTCATCCCCGTACCGTCCCCAAGCAAACGGAGCGGTCAAAGTAGAAAATAAGACAATCGAGGTCATCATACGAAAAATGGCTTCAACAGGAAGGGATTGGCCCGAGAAATTACCACTAGCATTGTGGGGCTACCGCACATCAATACGGTCAGCAACGGGAGAAACCCCGTACTCATTAGTTTATGGTTCTGAAGCCGTACTCCCGATCGAACTCGAGGTTCCTCTCTATGGGTCTTACTCGAGAACCAAGTCAACGAGGTTGACTGAATGCAAAGTCGATATGAGAAACTAGCCCTACTCGATGAAAAGAGGTTAAGAGCGTTTGAGCGCACAAGGGCTTATCAACAAAGAATGGCAAGGGCTTTCAACAAGAAGGTGAAGCCCCGAAATATCAAAGTCGGAGACTTGGTCCTAAGACAACATCCTCCCAATGCCATGAATCCCCTTAGGAAGTGGGGACCTCGATGGATCGGTCCTTATGTGGTCAAAAAAAGATACTAAGCGGCGGTGTAGTCCGATTCGTAGACTTGGTTGGTGATCAATTGCCAAAGGAGGTCAACCTCGACAAGCTCAAGAAGTTCTACGCTTAACAAATAAAGACCATTTTAAAAAAAAACGCTCGCTAGGTTGAAAACCCGCAAGGGCGGCCTAGGCAAAAATTAGAGCACGTGCAAAAAAAAGAAGCCCGCTAGATTGAAAACCCGAACGGGCAGTCTAGGCAAAAAAACAGGGTGCACAAAAAAAAATGGTCTTCATTTGTTTGAACTACAGAGACCTGAGCCTTTCTACGAGAGGAACGTAGGAAACCTTCGGGTCCGGTCTAAAACAATAATTTTTACCCGATCATGTTGTAACAAGATGCAATTTTTATTCAATCATTGAACTATTTTAACCATTACAACGGACGATGTTGAGCAATAAAAGACATAAAAACATTAAATCCTAAACAAATGGTCTATTTAATTGCAATCTTGGGGTACTAGGAAAAATCTAATTTCCTCTTAGCCTTTGAAGGGCCACCCGAACGGCTCTCAATCCTATTCTTCTTGGGAGGCCTAGGAACACTGATGTCACGACCCGAAAACTAGGCTCTATTTTATTAGTAATAAATAATTATTATTTATTTATTTGCTTATTTATTTATTTAAATTATTATTTATTTAAATATTTATGTGTGCATTTTATGTTTAATAATAATTATGCCTACCATTTTATTTGAGTCATTTGGGTTAGTGTAGTATTGTTGGGTCTTAATTGTTAGTAGGGAGTGTAAGTATTTGTGTTAGTAGGGGAGGGGGCCTTAGTGTAAGTTCTTTTAAATCATTCTCCTACTCCCTCCCTACTCTTCCTCCTCCCTCACTCTTTCACCCTCACCTCACCATCTCTCCCAGCAACTCTCTCTCTCTCTCCTATGTTTTGGGTAAGTTTTTATCTCTTTCCTTCTCTCTTCAATCTAACCATCTTCCTCTTGTTATTTCTCATTTCTTAAAACATGAAACTTGTTTAGATCGTCGTTAGGATCATAGAGGGCTAAAAATATTCGAGTTCCGGCAACTTTGAGAAAATTCAAGTAAGTTGCTTTTCCCTCATTTTTATGCTAAAGTGTTCATTTCATGTTTATATAATGCTTTAGTTGATATATTTGGGGTTTGATTGAGTTTCGAATTGATTTGGAATTTATTTGGGTTTTTGGTTAAAAATGGTGATTTATATGAATGTTGGGTTTGATTCTTGGTTTGGGGTCATTTATGGTGTTGTTGAGGTCCCCTCTTTGCTAGATGTTGTTTGGGTACTTTGGGGATCAAGTTGGGAGTGTTGATTGTGAGAAATTTGGTTTTGGGTTCGAAAATGGTGGAAACCCAGCTCTAATTCCCGGCATGAATCCAGCCCGAGCGCCCGCCCGCGCGGTGCCAGGCGCCCGCCTACACCCCCTTTTTCCAGCGGCCAAACCTTCTGTTGAAAAAAGCGCCCGCCTGCCCTTGCCCGCGCGCCCGCCCGCTCCAGCCCGGGCGACCGCCCGATCCAGCCCGAGCGCCCGCCCGCCCCCTTTTCCTGGCACTATTTCCTTACTTGTTTTCGGTTTAGGTTGTAACTTCAATCCATGATTTGGGCCTTATTCCCTTAGACTTAAATGGCTATTTTGGAATACTCTAATGATGAATTTGGTTCCTTTGTGAATACATGTGATATGGGATTTGATTTATTATTAATTGGGAATGTTGAAGCACTTTTATGATGTGTGTTTAATCGGTACATCTTTATGGTGATTAATTGGAATGGTTCCCTACTTTGGAACCCTAAGTTGTTTAATTAAGCTAGTATTTATTACTTAGCATTTATTTGAAAGTCCAGCTGGTATTTGTGGTTGTGTCGGGCGATGTGAGATATTGTAATGGCACCGGCCAAGTCCATTATGGTGTCGACCATTGTTTTTCCCTTATTTTCCTCTTCCAGATCGGCCTTGGTTGAGACGTTTGGAGCATGACTTTGTGGCATGGCTCCCGCCCTTTGTGGCACATTACTTTGTTATTGGTTCCGGTACCGGGGATTTCTCTTCAGCTTTCATGCTATTATGAAGATGATGATTTGTTGATTATTGAAGCTGCGCAGCGGCCTTTATTTGGTTTTATCAGTTGGGAAACCTTGGCTAATATCCTTTGTTAATTGTTTATTTCCGCTGCTACCTGTTAAATGATAATTGCTATGTGCTATGTGAATTATTATTGTTTATTGCTTATTGCATCATAGCATGTCATGTAATTGCATTAGTGACTTATTAAGATTTATCTCACCCCCTTTATTTTTATTTTTGTTTTTCCTTAACCCCCCCCCAGGACCAAGGAATTAGACTCGCTGATCACGAGGACGTCGCGAGGGTTAAGCTTTTGGGGCAAGTGTATATTGGTGGGTTTACATTATATAAATGTGTAACTCTTTTGGGGATAGTTGTACCACACTTTGACGTCACTAAGATTTGTATATTTTATTATTTTGGTAGTGTGAGCTTATGGGGCTTACCACCGAGGAAATCCAAAGAGCGAGATTCGACATTGTTGTTGTTAAATTGTTTTCCAAAACCTTATGTTATCATCTTTTGATATGAAATGAAATTTTTATCTCCGATATTTTGGTGTTTTGATTAGTAAGTCGACGTCCAGCTCGTGATCTCGGGCCCGCGGGGTTCGGGGTAGCGACAGTTGGTATCAGAGCCTTGGTTTTGCTCTAAGTATAAGTCTAGGTGGACTAGTATGACCTAGGAGGGTAGTTGTGTTCGGAGTGAGTGACGGTTGATATTTTCTGCAGGTAATTGTTCTCAATGGCTAGAAGAAGAACAGGTGAACGTACTAGTGGGACTCAGAATCAGAATGATCTTCGGGAAGAGAACCGTGCTATGTTCCAAGGCATGTTTGAGGCGGCCATGAAGGCAATTCATGACCAAGGACCGAGAGTAGAACAAGCACCACCACCCCGATATGGTTTGGAACAATTCTTGAAACTGAAACTGGCAGAGTTCGATGGTGAGCCCGATGTGAAGAAGGCCGAACTATGGGTTGAGTCTATGGAGAAAATCTATGATGTGTTTGGATGCACGGACGAGGATATGGTCCGGTTTGCGACTTATAATCTTGTGGGTGCCGCCGAGCATTGGTGGAAAGGAGTTAAAGCTAGTTGGGATGACACTCACACAGTGTATGCATGGGAATTGTTTGTGCGGAAGTTCAAAGAGCATTTCATTCCGGTAGTGGATCAGAACCGAAAGGAGATCGAGCTTCTCAACTTGGAGCAAGGTTTGTTGTCTATAGCTCAGTACTCGGCTAAGTTCACAGAATTAGCCCGGTATTGTGACTATCTTGTGAGGACCGAAGAACAGAAAGCTATGAGATTCATCCGGGGTTTGAAGACTTCTATACGTACTCAGCTTATAGCCCAGAGGATTGTGACATTCCAGGATGCGGTAGACCGTGCCTACCTTATAGAGCAAGATATTGGGGAACATAAGAGGAAGACCGAGGTAGCTAACCCGAGTAAGCAAGGAGCGCAGAGCAAGTCACAACCAAGGATTGATAACCGAGGTAACTTTGGGGGACAATCTCAGTCCCGAGGGAAACCGATCCCAAGGAACCCAGGTACTACTTCCGGGAACCAAGGGAACCAAAATAGGAGACTTTGTTCCTATTGTCAAAAAGGAAGGCCATTCAGAGGACCGGTGTTGGAAGAAACAGGGAAGGTGTACCAATTGTGGTCAAATGGGGCATTATGTGAGGGATTGTCCGAGGAATAGAATTCAACCATCTGGGTTAGGAGCTGGGGCTCCACAGGGTCAGAAAAGGGATGCTACGGGAAAGGCCAAAGTCAAAGGAAAAGTGTTTGCAATGAATCAGCATCAGGCAGATGATCCCTCAGTGATTGGAGGTATTGTTTCTATATCTAATGTGAGCGGGCGTACGTTAGTAGATCCAGGATCATCTCATTCTTACATTTCTGTGCAATTTGCTTCTTTGTTAAATGTTGCATCTGAGTCTTTGCCCTATGTGTTAGAGGCGTCAACTCCTATGGGAGAATGTTTGGTGACCGATAGAGTATTTCGTGCTTGTGATGTGCTTATATGTGGTCGTGTCTTGTGTGCGGACTTGGTAGTCCTTCCTATTCAGGACTTTGATGTTATTTTGGGTATGGATTGGTTGAGCAAGTTTCATGCTTCTGTTGACTGTCGTAGAAAGGTCGTTAATTTTTCCATCCCTGATGTGCCTAAGTTTACTTTTGAGGCTATGCCTTTTGGTAGAAATTTTCGTATCATTTCTTATGTGAAAGCGAGAAAATTATTGCACCGTGGTTGTGAGGGGTACTTGGCTAGTGTGCTTGATACTAGGAAATAATCCCCTAGTTTGGAGAGTGTTCGGGTAGTTAGGGAATTTCCCGATGTTTTCTCTTCTGAATATAATATGCCTCCCGATCGTGAGATAGAATTTTGTATAGACCTTTTGCCGGGTACAGCTCCGATTTAAAAGGCACCATATAGATTGGCTCCCGCAGAGTTGAAGGAACTAAAGGTTCAGTTGCAAGAGTTGCTTGATCGAGGGTTTATCCGCCCTAGTGTTTCCCCGTGGGGAGCACCGGCTTTGTTTGTGCGGAAGAAAGATGGTTCTTTGAGATTGTGTATCGATTACCGGAAGTTGAATCAGGTTACGGTGAAGAACAAATATCCTCTACCTCACATTGATGATTTATTTGATCAGCTTCAAGGCTCAGTTGTGTTTTCTAAACTTGATTTGAGGAGTGGGTACCATCAGTTGAAGATTCGATCGGAGGATATTCTGAAGACTGCCTTTCGCACTCGTTATAGTCATTACGAGTTCTTGGTTATGCCATTTGGGTTGACTAACGCGCCTGCCGTGTTTATGGATTCGATGAACCGGGTTTTCCATCCTTATCTTGACTCGTTCGTGGTGGTCTTCATCGACGACATTCTTGTCTACTCTAAATCTAGAGAGGAGCACGAGCAACACTTGAGAACAGTTTTATCCATTCTTGCGAGGGAGCAGTTGTTTGCAAAGTTTAGCAAATGCGAATTTTAGCTCGAGAAGGTTTCGTTTCTGGGTCATGTTATTTCAAAAGATGGGATTTCTGTAGATCCTTCAAAGATAGAGGCAATAGTGGATTGGAAGAGACCCGAATCAGTGACAGAGATTAGAAGCTTTCTGGGTTTGGCCGGGTATTATAGAAGAATTATTGAAGGGTTTTTGAGGATCGCTACTCCGATGACTCAGTTGACCCGGAAGAATGTCCCGTTTGAGTGGACCGAGAAATGTGACAAGAGTTTCGAGGAACTGAAGAATAGGTTGACTACCGCTCCGATCTTGACTTTGCCTAATGGGAGCGATGGTCTAGTGATTTACAGTGATGCTTCGAAAGAGGGTTTGGGTTGTGTTTTGATGCAGAATGGGAAAGTGATTGCGTATGCTTCGAGGAAGTTGACCCTTAGTGAATAGAATTACCCCACTCACGATATGGAGTTGGCGGCGATAGTCTTTGCGTTGCACAAATGGAAGCATTACCTTTATGGGGCGAAGTTTGAAATTTTTACCAATCACAAGAGTTTGAAATATCTCTTCTCTCAAAAGGAATTGAACAACCGCAGCGTAGGTGGATGGAACTTTTAAAGGATTACGATTGTACAATATCTTATCACCCGGTAAAAGCAAATGTTGTTGCCGATGCGATTAGTAGGAAGTCTTATATGGCTTCGATGATGGTCCGTGAGTGGAAGATGCTTGAGGATGTGCGAGATTGGTATCCTCGTGAATCGAGACATGGGGCGACTTTTGCGAATATTAGGGTATCTCCGACCCTAATTCAGAGAATAAAGGAAGCGCAGAGAGAAGATCCCGAGTTGGTGAAAATAATGGGTAAATTGAAAGAGAAGAACTTCGAGGATTTTTCTGTTAGCCCGATTGGAGTTTTGACTTTCCGTGGCAGATTGTGTGTTTCGGATGTTAATGGGATTAAACAGAGAGTTCTTGATGAGGGTCACAAATCGAGGTATACCATCCATCCCGGGAGTACGAAGATGTATCAGGATTTGAAACAACAATTTTGGTGGATTAACATGAAGAAGGAGATCGCAGACTATGTATCGAAATGTTTGACCTGTCAACAAGTTAAAGCAGAGCATCAGAGACCCGCAAGTTTACTTTAGCCTCTTGAGATACCCGAGTGGAAGTGGGAACACATTACGATGGATTTTGTAACCGGACTACCCAGGACTCGAAGAAAATTCAATGCAGTTTGGGTGATCGTGGACAGGTTGACTAAGTCTTCTCATTTCTTACCCATTGACATTTCCTATTCGATGGAGAAACTTGCGAATTTGTATATTCATGAGATTGTCAGATTACATGGTGTTCCAGTTAGCATTGTGTCGGACAGAGACCCCAGGTTTACATCCCGATTTTGGCAGTCGTTACAGAAGGCTTTGGGTACCGACTTGAGGTTTAGCACAGCATTTCATCCTCAGACTGACGGTCGGTTTGAGAGGACCATTCAGGTTCTCGAGGATATGTTACGGGCTTGCACAGTTGACTTTCCAGATTCATGGGATTCGCACCTACCGCTTGCAGAGTTTGCCTACAATAATAGCTATCAGTCGAGCATTGGTATGGCACCGTATGAGGCGTTGTATGGGAGGAAATGTAGATCGCCTATTTGTTGGGATGAGGTCGGTGAAGCGAAGATCGTGGGTATTGATTTGCTTTAGGATTCAGTTGAGAAAGTTAGAGCTATCCGGGATCGATTGAAAACAGCCCAGAGTCGACATAAGAGCTATGCAGATAACCGAAGGCGAGATCTTAGTTTTCAGACCGGTGGTTTGGTGTTCTTGAAGGTATCTTCGAAGGTAGGTATCCGAAGGTTCGGGAAGAAGGGTAAATTGGCTCCGAGGTTTGTTGGACCGTTTGAGATTTTGGGAAAGGTTGGACTTCTAGCGTATCGCCTTTCGTTACCGCCATCTTTAGACCGGTTGCACAACGTCTTTCACGTTTCTATGCTTTGGAAGTACGTTCATGATCCTTCTCACGTGTTACCGAGGACACCGGAGGATATTGAGCCCGATATGACTTATGAGGAATAACCGGTTAGGATCCTTGACTCCAAAGTCCAAGAATTGAGAAACAAAAGCATTCCGTTGGTTAGAGTTCTTTGGAGGAATCATAATATCGAGGAGTCGACGTGGGAGCTCCGAGATGAGATCGAGAGGAAATATCCGTGGCTTTTTAATTCGGGTAAGTCTCGTTAAAATTCGGGTCGAATTTTCTTTAAGGGGGAGTGAATGTCACGACCCGAAAACTAGGCTCTATTTTATTAGTAATAAATAATTATTATTTATTTATTTGCTTATTTATTTATTTAAATTATTATTTATTTAAATTATTATTTATTTAAATATTTATGTGTGCATTTTATGTTTCATAATAATTATGCCTAGCATTTTATTTGAGTCATTTGGGTTAGTGTAGTATTGTTGGGTCTTAATTGTTAGTAGGGAGTGTAAGTATTTGTGTTAGTAGGGGAGGGGGCCTTAGTGTAAGTTCTTTTAAATCATTCTCCTACTCCCTCCCTACTCTTCCTCCTCCCTCACTCTTTCACCCTCACCTCACCATCTCTCCCAGCAACTCTCTCTCTCTCTCCTATGTTTTGGGTAAGTTTTTCTCTCTTTCCTTCTCTCTTCAATCTAACCATCTTCCTCTTGTTATTTCTCATTTCTTAAAACATGAAACTTGTTTAGATCGTCGTTAGGATCGTAGAGGGCTAAAAATATTCGAGTTCCGGCAACTTTGAGAAAATTCAAGTAAGTTGCTTTTCCCCCATTTTTATGCTAAAGTGTTCATTTCATGTTTATATAATGCTTTAGTTGATATATTTGGGGTTTGATTGAGTTTGGAATTGATTTGGAATTTATTTGGGTTTTTGGTTAAAAATGGTGATTTATATGAATGTTGGGTTTGATTCTTGGTTTGGGGTCATCTATGGTGTTGTTGAGGTCCCCTCTTTGCTAGATGTTGTTTGGGTACTTTGGGGATCAAGTTGGGAGTGTTTATTGTGAGAAATTTGGTTTTGGGTTCGAAAATGGTGGAAACCCAGCTCTAATTCCCGGCATGAATCCAGCCCGAGCGCCCGCCCGCGCGGTGCCAGGCGCCCGCCTACACCCCCTTTTTCCAGCGGCCAGACCTTCTGTTGAAACAAGCGCCCGCCTGCCCTTGCCCGCGCGCCCGCCCGCTCCAGCCCGGGTGACCGCCTGATCCAGCCCGAGCGCCCGCCCGCCCCCTTTTCCTGGCACTATTTCCTTACTTGTTTTCGGTTTAGGTTGTAACTTCAATCCATGTTTTGGGCCTTATTCCCTTAGACTTAAATGGCTATTTTGGAATACTCTAATGATGAATTTGGTTCCTTTGTGAATACATGTGATATGGGATTTGATTTATTATTAATTGGGAATGTTGAAGCACTTTTATGATGTGTGTTTAATCGGTACATCTTTATGGTGATTAATTGGAATGGTTCCCTACTTTGGAACCCTAAGTTGTTTAATTAAGCTAGTATTTATTACTTAGCATTTATTTGAAATTCCAGCTGGTATTTGTGGTTGTGTCGGGCGATGTGAGATATTGTAATGGCACCGGCCAAGTCCATTATGGTGTCGACCATTGTTTTGCCCTTATTTTCCTCTTCCAGATCGGCCTTGGTTGAGACGTTTGGAGCATGACTTTATGGCATGGCTCCCGCCCTTTGTGGCACATTACTTTGTTATTGGTTCCGGTACCGGGGATTTCTCTTCAGCTTTCATGCTATTATGAAGATGATGATTTGTTGATTATTGAAGCTGCGCAGCGGCCTTTATTTGGTTTTATCAGTTGGGAAACCTTGGCTATTATCCTTTGTTATTTGTTTATTTCCGCTGCTACCTGTTAAATGATAATTGCTATGTGCTATGTGAATTATTATTGTTTATTTCTTATTGCATCATAGCATGTCATGTAATTGCATTAGTGACTTATTGAGATTTATCTCACCCCCTTTGTTTTTATCTTTGTTTTTCCTTAACCCCCCCCCCCCCAGGACTAAGGAATTAGACTCGCTAATCACGAGGACGTCGCGAGGGTTGAGCTTTTGGGGCAAGTGTATATTGGTGGGTTTAGATTATATAAATGTGTAACTCTTTTGGGGATAGTTGTACCACACTTTGACGTCACTAAGATTTGTATATTTTATTATTTTGGTAGTGTGAGCTTATGGGGCTTACACTAGTACATTGTTGTTGTTAAATTGTTTTCCAAAACCTTGTGTTATCATCTTTTGATATGAAATGAAATTTTTATCTCCGATATTTTGGTGTTTTGATTAGTAAGTCGACATCCAGCTCGCGATCTCGGGCCCGCGGGGTTCGGGGTAGCGACAACTGAGGCGGACCGAAACCTTCTGAGCAGCAACACGCCTCCGAGCATAAAATTCATCTAAATGACTACCGAAAGGGTCAGCCAGGATGTTGCAGGAATCAGTAGCAGCCTCGTTATATCTCAAAGCACTGCTAGGCTCGAAGTCGTTTCCTAACAACTCGGCGTGAAGTACGTCTACCCAAGTGATACCACGGTAAAGAGTACCAAATAGATTGTCCAAATAGCTCTCAGGGAGAAAGATACTACCCCGATGAAAGGGGGCGGAAGCCCACTGATGACAGTCATCTCCCCAAGCCGATTGGAGCTCTCTCAAAAAGTCCGGACCCATATACGAGACAGTACGAAACACCCCACTCCTAGGGAAGGTAATTATCTGCTGACGACCGAACTACCTCAGGACCTGCTCTGGCTGATAAAACGAAGAATCCCTGAGGCCAGGAAGGACCACATGCCCAAAACCCAAAGTCCACTCCACAAAAGGATGAAGACCCCTAGAGGAAGGGCACCACTCGATGTCGGCCGATGCCCGAGAAGCAAAGAACTTCTTCCAACTATCCTCGGTTAAGTCTTGAATCGGTAATTTTCTCCTGTAAACAGCAAAGGGAGACAGATCACCTTCTAAAGAATAAACCCTAAAGTGTTCCCGGAGCCATATGGTTAGAAGAAAGGGGCTTCCCCGACGCATCTCGCCCGTTCGATGCAACTCATCAAGGCCGTGCAGGGTCTCCCCTACTATAAGAGGGATTATACTGAATTGTTGCTCCTTAGCCTGCAAGATAATCTCAGCCAACTGTGCGTCCGCTGTCCCGAAGGGTGTAACAAAAAGAACTTCACTGAAAAGGCAAGCCGCCATGGCACTCCTCTTGAAAGACTGAACCATCGGGTCCTCCAAATGCAAACTGAAGAACATTGGCAACTCGGTTATATCTACCACGGTACCATGCAACATCTTCCTCACGTCTCTGATGGGAAGGTTCAACAAGTCAGACCATGAATCGATCACTCCACGATGATATTTGGGGACGGTAATTTGACCCACCAGTGGCATGCCAAGAATGGCACCAAAGTCATCAACGGTCGGCACCATTTTAGTTGCCGAAAAATTAAAGGTGTGACTGTCACAATCCCAAAAAGCTGCAGCGGCCTTCAACAAATCCCAGTCCGGCTTCAACGTCTGTAACGTGAAGAGAATGTGGAATCCAAAGTCTATGACAAAAGCCTTCTTGGGGTGGGTCTTGAAAGAGTAAACAAAGGTTGATAAATCCTTCTCATACTCACCGACAACCTTGGTGTCAAGAACAAAAGAATTGAAGGCCATGGAAAGTGTAAATTGCAAGCAAAATTGGGCAAGAAAACAGTATTAAAAAATGGCAGAAAAGAGCTGTTGAAAGAATGTGTTCGAACAGAGGCTGATATTATAACTGTTGGGGATCTTTTGGCTAGCAAATGTCAAGCCCCAAAATTCGCTCCCCAGAAGCGCGCGCCTCCCAACACCCGCTTGGGAAGCGCGCGCATCCCACATCCACCATCTGAGGTGCTCGCCTCCCACTTCAGAAGTGCCTCAGCCGGCCCTTGTCAGAAGAACAAATCATGCAGAAACAGAGTCCAGACACTCCCAAAATCAGCAGGATCTACATTCTTCATCAAAGCCACGGCAACTCTGCCCTTGGAGACACATTTGGGCATACATTAATTCGGTCTGCCCCTAAGGCATGTCTGAATCAAAGTAAGATAGAAACTCCCACTAAAAGTAGGTTGTGTCTCTCTCTCTCTCTTACAAAAGTCAAAGTCAATCTCAATGTTTTCCCCGGTCCGCGGTCAACTGTGCCCGCACCCCGCAAAAGCCAACTGAAAATGCTACTCCAAGAAGCGCACATCAAAATGCAGCTTCAAAATAGAAAAATTTGGTCTACGGTGAACCACCGAAATCACCTCCTCATCAGTAAACAGACTTTTGAGTCCCTCTACATCGGCAGGCAGACATTCGAGTCCCTCTACATTGGCAGGCAGACTTTCGAGTCCCTCTACATCGGCAGGCAGACTTTCGAGTCCCTCCAAATCAGCAGGTAGACTTTCGAGTCCCTCTACATCGGCAGGCAGACTCTCCAGTCCCTCCAAATCAGCAGGCAGACTTTCGAGTCCCTCTACATCGGCAGGCAGACTCTTCAGTCCCTCCAAATCAGCAGGCAGACTTTCGAGTCCCTCTACATCAGCAAGCAGACTTTCGAGTCCCTCTACATCGGCAGGCAGACTCTCCAGTCCCTCCAAATCAGCAGGCAGACTTTTGAGTCCCTCTACATCGGCAGGAAGACTCTCCAGTCCCTCTAAATCAGCAGGCAGACTTTCGAGTCCCTCTACATCGGCAGGCAAACTCTCCAGTCCCTCTAAATCAGCAAGCAGACTTTTGAGTCCCTCTACATCAGCAGGCAGACTTTTGAGTCCCTCTACATCAGCAGGCAGACTTTCGAGTCCCTCTACATCAGTAGGCAGACTCTCCAGTCCCTCCAAATCAGCAGGTAGACTCTCGAGTCCCTCTACATCGGCAGCCAAACTCTCCAGTCCCTCCAAGTCCTCTATACGGACTCTAAATTTTGGCCACGGTGGGCTGATTTCTATCACCGCACCCCTACTATCAGTAAAAGCCGCTCACATAGGGAGCGCATTCCTATCTCTTGTAATTTCAAGATTTTTGTTTTCATCGAGTCTTTGCTTTTTTTTTCCTGGTGATGTCCTCGGCGGATGTTTTGTTCTTTCGTCGACGCGTTTTGCTTTGTAATCCACATCGCCGAGGGGCTCTGTAGACACCCCGCCTTAGACCACTCACCCCGATTGCACATTTGATTTTGTTTTTCTCCCTATTTTAAGTGTTTCTCGTTAGTTTCTGCTACTTCCGTGAAGTTCTTGACTGACTTCGTTAAGTCCAGGGACCAAACTGAATAACAGTGCTGACTTTCTAGTCCATTCTGTCATTTTTTCCATCTCCAAGGTGCGCGCTTTCACCCTTTGGGGCCAGAGGCGCGCGCATCCCGCCACCAAGGCAGGAGGCGCGCGCACCTGGGCGTCAGTTACAGATTTCTGTCCAAGAATCCCTCCGTTGCTCCTTTTAGCAGGATTTGCCCGGGAAACTGACCTTTGTGACTTGGTTTTGGCACCAAAAACACACCTTCTTTACCTATAAAAACCCCTCTAATTCACCATTGAAGAGGAGGAAGATTTGAATCATTAACAAAAACTATGCACAAATACTTACAAGGCATTTTCCTAAGAACCTCTTGAAGGAGTCTTTGAAGTTCTTTGAAGTATAAGTAAATGACTACTCTTTTCTATCCTTTTCTACTTCATCTCTTCTCTCTTTCTTTTGCTTTAATCAAAAGTGCAATCACCCAAAGATTTTGGGACATGACACCAAAGACTACTTCACTTCATTGAAGCTAGTTACGGAGTCATCTCCCTACATTCCAAACACCCCTTTTTTGAACCCCCCTTTTATCATCAAGAATAAGAAGAATATTTCATCATTTATGTAGATTTTGATCAAGCAATACCAACTTTAGTTAGGCGAGATGGGTGTTTAAGTTCCCATCTCGTAACCTAACCCCCGAACCTCATAACAAAGAATCTCTGTTTTCGTAATCAAACTTAGGCTATAAACATTAGGTTTTTCTTATGTTCCTCTAAAACATAGGTGGGGACTCTAAAACACAAATAGACATCCTAGGGTAACTCACCGCTCTAGCCAAGCCGTGGTCCCCGGGGGTATCTACAGGGGGGAATGCTCTAACTTTTGCCTAGACCGCCATTACGGGTTTTCAGTCTAGCGAGCTTTGTACGCACCCTATTTTTACATAGACCGCCCTTTGCGGGTTTTCAGTCTATCGGGCTTCTTTTTGCGTAATATTATTTTATTTTTTTTTATTTTTTTTTATTTTTTTTTTGAGAGGGGGGACTAGTCGTAGTAGCGTCAAAGTTTGCTAAGATTGACTGGTTCTTTGAACGAGTTGCCATCCAAATCTGCCATTCTGACCGCTCCTCCGGAGAAGATCTTCTGTACTATAAACGGACCAACCCAAGTAGGGGCCCATTTTCCAAGGGGATTGAACTTGTTAGGCAGACGTGCCTTGAGCACCAAGTCCCCTTCCTTTATGTCAGCGGGCTTGACTCGTTTATTGAAGGCTTTTGTTGTCCTCCTCTGATAGGCTCGGATGTGTTCCATAGCCTTTAGTCTACGTTCATCAAGCGTGGCCAACTGATCATAGCGAATGCGGAGCCATTCTACTTCATTCACTTGATTCTCGAGCAAGACCCTCAAGGATTGTACCTCCAACTCGATAGGGAGTACTGCCTTCATGCCATATATCAGAGCGTAAGGTGTTTCACCGGTAGCGGTACAGACTGACGTTCTGTATCCCCAAAGTGCTAATGGTAGCTTTTCAGGCCAATCTCGTCCTCGTAGAGCCATCTTACGAATTATCTGTTCTATCATTTTGTTGGCCACCTCGACAGCGCCGTTGGTTTGGGGATAGTACGGGGAAGACTTCTTTCGTTCAACCTTGAATTCTGCGAGCAATCGAGCATACTCGGCTTCGAAATGACTGCCATTATCTGATATGATGAGGTTGGGGACACCATACCGACACATGATGTTCTCTTTGATAAACTGCGCCACCTTCTTGGAGTTCAACACTTTGTAAGACTGAGCTTCTACCCATTTCGTGAAGTAGTCAACCGCCACAAGGACGAACTCATGACCATTGCTGCCAGATGGTGTGACCTTCCCAATGATGTCTATTCCCCAAGTGGCGAATGGCCAAGGAGTGGTGGAACTGTACAACTCGTGTGGTGGGAGATGGTTCAAGTTGGAGCACACTTGGCATTTGTGACATCGTCGAACCCATCGAATGCAGTCCATCTCCATGGTAATCCAATAGTAGCCCAAGCGAGTAATTTTCTGTCTAAGCATCCCCGTATTCATGTGAGGCCCGCACAAACCGTTGTGTACTTCCTCCATTATCGCACTAGCATTCTTGTTGTCAACGCACAAAAGTACTAACCCATCGTAGTGCCTCTTGTACAAGGTGTCGTCTAGTAACAGGAACTGCCCGGCCAATCTCTTGAGTGCTTGCAAAATTTTCGCCTTCACATCTCATTCGAAGGAGGTCTCTCCATTTTTGAGGAACTTGTAGATTTGGGCGTACCATTGATCTCTGTTCACTTCTAACTCGACTTGGATCTCGTAACAATAAGCGGGGTTCTCCCTACGCCCAATTCTGAATGGCCTCACAGACTTTCCCTCGGGAATTTCTGTCATGCCCCAACCCGTGGTCCTACTTAGCCCCAAATTCGGGACATGCACGGAAGACGTCATAAAACATTTTAGGAAAATTTTTCGAAATGTCCTTTCATAAAAGTTTCATATAACCAAACACATTTACTTGAAACTTGATTTCATTTCACACAAACAAACTTTCACAACCCAAAGTACTTAGCCATAAGGCTTACACACTTTACTTACAAATTTACAAATCACCAACATGTTCCAAAAATAGGTGATACCAAGATGAAGTCACGGGTACACTACCCAGAAGGTTATACATTTACATAATGTAGCCTTTACATAACACATGTCCCAAAATGTCTTACCCAAAATCGCCACCTCGACGTCCTCCCTTGTAAAGTGACCTATCCCCTGGGCTCTCCTTTATCTAAGGAAAACAACATTGAAAGGAACGGGGTGAGAATAAATCTCAGTAAGCTACTAAAATGCAACTATGTTACATGCTGAAATGATACTCATAATTGAACAATGTCAATACACATTCATTTAGCACATAACATGAGAGGCAAAGCCACTCCATCATACCACACATAAGGCGGAAATAAACACTCATTCGTGGATACTGAGCCAAGGTTCTCGAATCAAACATATAACCATCAGAGAGGTATCAACTGAGCAGCACCAAAGGGCTGAAACCTGTTCATGAACCAAACAACAACAACAACAACAACAACAGGGTGAAAATGACACAAAGTCATAACCCAAACGGTGACTAAACTCACACAAAGGAGATCTATCCCAAACCCAATCCGTAGCCCAAGGAAGGGGGTTAAAAATGGGAAACCAATGGTAGAAGCCTTACAATGAACTTGGCTCGTGTGCCATTATAATCCCTACCACTGCCCGACACCAAAACAAGTACTAGCTGGACTTTAAACACGAGCATAGTAATGAATACTTGCTTAAACAACAACCGGGGGCAATGATTCTAAAGTAGGGAACCAAGCCAAACACATCACAAAGATGAATCAATCCAAAACACATCAAAAGATGTTCAACACTATCCAATTAACCTTTAGTCAAATTCCACAACACTTTTGTTCACAAAGGAACCAATTTCAAACACTAGAGTGTTCCACAACATCCTTCTAGGTACTCTAGCATATCACCTAAGACCTAGACCAAGATTGAACTCTAAATCACTTGGATTGGAACAACTCAACTTTTCAGCAACCATGGGCGGTCGCCCACACCAGACTGTGCGGCCGCCCAAAATACTGTGTTCCAACACAAAAACCTTTCAGATAGATGTGCGGTCGCCTGCCCCATTTTGGGCGGCCGCCCAACCTACCCGCCAGGCCAAAAACTTGCTAATTTTACTCCCTTCGTTCCACCGTCCCAAAAGTACTACACATTAACACTTATAACATTCCCATACTTCTTCTGAGTACAAACTCCACCCAGAACATACTCTTACCACTCTTTGAACACAACCCAAACAACTTAGACAATTACTCCCTTTGTCCCAAAAGTACAAGTATCACAAAAATTATCCAAATCAGAAAATAACAATCACAAGTATCAAGTATAACATATATGACCATTTTAACATTTAAAGGGGAATTAGTAACTTACCTATTTCGGGAAAAAGTATCGTAGAAATATGTTTTGTTCGCGTAGAAATGACATATTCAACGCCCTGATCATTTTTATATAATTAGATTTTAAAACGGACAAGTAATTTGAAAGATATAAAATCAAATGAAATGAACTTACCTTTTCTCTTAACCCTAGGAATGAAATGAGGAAAAGTTTGTTGTTTGTAAACACAGAGAGAGAAGAGAAGGATAGGCATGTTATAAAAGATTTTTACCCCATTTTTATACTTTGATCACTCAACTTTCATTTTTAACACTTTAACCCCTGAACTTATTTTTCCAATAAGGACCCTAAGGTTTCAACTAATTCATTTACTCCCTATACCATTATTACTACTAACTAAGTAAATAACACATTTAATCAAGTAAGATGTGCAAGTCATAAAATATGATGCAACACATAAAATGCACAAATAAGTTCAAATTAAAATCCCCAAAAATATAAAATAAATAGGGACGGGTTTTGGGGTCGTTACAATCACTCCCCCTTAAAGAAAATTCATCCTGAATTTTAGGGTTACTTACCAAAAGTGTCAAATAACCAAGGGTATTTCTCTCCATTTCCTCTCTAAGCTCCCAAGTTGATTCTTCCACATTATGGTTCCTCCACACAACTCTAACAAGAGGAATACTCTTAGTTCTCAATTCTTGAATCTTAGAATCAATCACCTGAACTGGATGCTCCTCATAGGACATACTTGGTTCAATATCCTCAGGTATCTCAGATAACACATGAGATGGATCATACACATACTTTCGAAGCATTGAAACATGAAACACATTATGAATCTTGTCAAGAGAAGGAGGTAATGCAAGACGATAAGCTCGATCTCCAACTTTTCCCAAAATCTCAAAAGGCCCAACAAACCTCGGTGCTAGCTTACCTTTCTTCCCCTATCTTTTAATTCCCACCTTTGGAGAAACTTTCAAAAACACAAAGTCACCCTTTTGAAACTCAAGGTCTCGCCTCCGGTGATCTGCATAACTCTTTTGTCGACTCTGGGCAGTAGTCAATCGATCCCGAATAAGCTTAACCTTCTCAACTGAATCATCAACCATATCAACACCCCAAATCTTTGCTTCCCCAACTTCATCCCAACAAATAGGCGAACGACATTTTCTCCCATACAATGCTTCATAAGGAGCCATCCCAATACTCGACTGAAAACTATTGTTATAAGCAAATTCCACAAGAGGCAAATGAATATGCCAAGAATCTGAGAAATCAACTGAACAAGCTCTCAACATATCCTCAAGAATCTGAATGGTCCTTTCTGACTGGCCATCTGTTTGAGGATGAAAAGTAGTACTAAACCTAAACTCTGAACCCAAAGCCTTCTGAAATGCTTGCCAAAACCGAGAAGTGAATCTAGGATTACGATCAGATACAATGCTAACTGGAACTCCATGCAACTTCACTATATCATTAATATACAACGTAGCAATCCTTTCCATAGAATAACCCATCTCAATAGGTAAGAAGTGAGAAGACTTTGTCAATCTATCCACGATCACCCAAACTGCATCATGCCTTCTCCGAGTACGAGGTAACCCTGACACAAAATCCATAGTAACATGTTCCCATTTCCATTCCGGTATTTCTAAAGGTTGAAGCAAACCTGCGGGTCTTTGATGTTCAGCTTTCACTTGTTGACAAGTCAAACACTTCGACACATAATCCGCTATCTCCCGCTTCATGTTGTTCCACCAAAAGTATTGCTTCAAATTTTGATACATTTTAGTATTCCCGAGATGAATAGTATACTTGACTTATGGCCTTCCTCAAGAACTTGGAGTTTAATTCCAAGAAAAAAACCTTTCAGATAGATGTGCGGTCGCCTGCCCCATTCTGGGCGGCCGCCCAACCTACCCGCAAGGCCAAAAACTTGCTAATTTTACTCCCTTCGTTCCACCGTCCCAAAAGTACTACACATTAACACTTATAATATTTCCATACTTCTTCTGAGTACAAACTCCACCCAGAACATACTCTTACCACTCTTTGAACACAACCCAAACAACTTAGACAATTACTCCCTTTGTCCCAAAAGTACAAGTATCACAAAAATTATCCAAATCACAAAATAACAATCACAAGTATCAAGTATAACATATATGACCATTTTAACATTTAAAGGGGAATTAGTAACTTACCTATTTCGAGAAAAAGTATCGTAGAAATATGTTTTGTTCAGGTAGAAATGACATATTCAACGCCCTGATCATTTTAATATAATTAGATTTTAAAACGGACAAGTAATTTAAAAGATATAAAATCAAATGAAATGAACTTACCTTTTCTCTTAACCCTAGGAATGAAACGAGGAAAAGTTTGCTGTTTGTAAACACAGAGAGAGAAAAGAAGGATAGGCATGTTATAAAAGATTTCTACCCCATTTTTATACTTTGATCACTCAACTTTCATTTTCAACACTTTAACCCCTGAACTTATTTTTCCAGTAAGGACCCTAAGGCTTCAACTAATTCATTTACTCCCTTTACCATTATTACTACTAACTAAGTAAATAACACATTTAATCAAGTAAGATGTGCAAGTCATAAAATATGATGCAACACATAAAATGCACACATAAGTTCAAATTAAAATCCCCAAAAATATAAAATAAATAGGGACGGGTTTTGGGGTCGTTACAATCACTCCCCCTTAAAGAAAATTCATCCCGAATTTTAGGGTTACTTACCAAAAGTGTCAAATAACCAAGGGTATTTTTTCTCCATTTCCTCTCTAAGCTCCCAAGTTGATTCTTCCACATTATGGTTCCTCCACACAACTCTAACAAGAGGAATACTCTTAGTTCTCAATTCTTGAACCTTAGAATCAATCACCTGAACTGGATGCTCCTCATAGGACATACTTGGTTCAATATCCTCAGGTATCTCAGATAACACATGAGATGGATCATACACATACTTTCGAAGCATTGAAACATGAAACACATTATGAATCTTGTCAAGAGAAGGAGGTAACGCAAGATGATAAGCTCGATCTCCAACTTTTCCTAAAATCTCAAAAAGCCCAACAAACCTCGGTGCTAGCTTGCCTTTCTTCCCATATCTTTTAATTCCCACCTTTGGAGAAACTTTCAAAAGCACAAAGTCACCCTTTTCAAACTCAAGGTCTCGCCTCCGGTGATCTGCATAACTCTTTTGTCGACTCTGGGCAGTAGTCAATCGATCCCGAATAAGCTTAACCTTCTCAACTGAATCATCAACCATATCAACACCCCAAATCTTTGCTTCCCCAACTTCATCCCAACAAATAGGTGAACGACATTTTCTCCCATACAATGCTTCATAAGGAGCCATCCCAATACTCGACTGAAAACTATTGTTATAAGAAAATTCCACAAGAGGCAAATGAATATCCCAAGAATCTGAGAAATCAACTGAACAAGCTCTCAACATATCCTCAAGAATCTGAATGGTCCTTTCTGACTGGCCATATGTTTGAGGATGAAAAGTAGTACTAAACCTCAACTCTGAACCCAAAGCCTTCTGAAATGCTTGCCAAAACCGAGAAGTGAATCTAGGATCACGATCAGATACAATGCTAACTGGAACTCCATGCAACTTCACTATCTCATTAATATACAACATAGCAAGCCTTTCCATAGAATAACCCATCTCAATAGGTAAGAAGTGAGAAGACTTTGTCAATCTATCCACGATCACCCAAACTGCATCATGCCTTCTCCGAGTACGAGGTAACCCTGACACAAAATCCATAGTAACATGTTCCCATTTCCATTCCGGTATTTCTAAAAGTTGAAGCAAACCTGCGGGTCTTTGATGTTTAGCTTTCACTTGTTGACAAGTCAAACACTTTGACACATAATCCGCTATCTCCCGCTTCATGTTGTTCCACCAAAAGTGTTGCTTCAAATTTTGATACATTTTAGTGTTCCTGGGATGAATAGTATACCTCGACTTATGGCCTTCCTCAAGAACATGGAGTTTAATTCCAAGACAAAAACCTTTCAGATAGATGTGCGGTCGCCTGCCCCATTCTGGGCGGCCGCCCAACCTACCCGCCCGGCCAAAAACTTGCTAATTTTACTCCCTTCGTTCCACCGTCCCAAAAGTACTACACATTAATACTTATAACATTCCCATACTTCTTCTGGGTACAAACTCCACCCAGAACATACTCTTACCACTCTTTGAACACAACCCAAACAACTTAGACAATTACTCCCTTTGTCCCAAAAGTACAAGTATCACAAAAATTATCCAAATCATAAAATAACAATCACAAGTATCAAGTATAACATATATGACCATTTTAACATTTAAAGGGGAATTAGTAACTTACCTATTTCGGGAAAAAGTATCGCAGAAATATGTTTTGTTCGGGTATAAATGACATATTCAACGCCCTAATCATTTTTATATAATTAGATTTTAAAACGGACAAGTAATTTAAAAGATATAAAATCAAATGAAATGAACTTACCTTTTCTCTTAACCCTAGGAATGAAATGAGGAAAAGTTTGTTGTTTGTAAACACAGAGAGAGAAGAGAAGGATAGGCATGTTATAATAGATTTTTACCCCATTTTTATACTTTGATCACTCAACTTTCATTTTTAACACTTTAACCCCTGAACTTATTTTTCCAATAAGGACCCTAAGGTTTCAACTAATTCATTTACTCCCTATACCATTATTACTACTAACTAAGTAAATAACACATTTAATCAAGTAAGATGTGCAAGTCATAAAATATGATGCAACACATAAAATGCACAAATAAGTTCAAATTAAAATCCCCAAAAATATAAAATAAATAGGGACGGGTTTTGGGGTCGTTACAATCACTCCCCCTTAAAGAAAATTCATCCTGAATTTTAGGGTTACTTACCAAAAGTGTCAAATAACCAAGGGTATTTCTCTCCATTTCCTCTCTAAGCTCCCAAGTTGATTCTTCCACATTATGGTTCCTCCACACAACTCTAACAAGAGGAATACTCTTAGTTCTCAATTCTTGAACCTTAGAATCAATCACCTGAACTGGATGCTCCTCATAGGACATACTTGGTTCAATATCCTCAGGTATCTCAGATAACACATGAGATGGATCATACACATACTTTCGAAGCATTGAAACATGAAACACATTATGAATCTTGTCAAGAGAAGGAGGTAACGCAAGACGATAAGCTCGATCTCCAACTTTTCCCAAAATCTCAAAAGGCCCAACAAACCTCGGTGCTAGCTTGCCTTTCTTCCCCTATC
The DNA here is from genome assembly GCA_026119855.1 of Campanula takesimana. Taxonomy (NCBI): domain Eukaryota; kingdom Viridiplantae; phylum Streptophyta; class Magnoliopsida; order Asterales; family Campanulaceae; genus Campanula; species Campanula takesimana. The sequence continues at coordinate 623,366 of JAOWBW010000402.1, read as the reverse complement.
TTTTAATTCCCACCTTTGGAGAAACTTTCAAAAACACAAAGTCACCCTTTTCAAACTCAAGGTCTCGCCTCCGGTGATCTGCATAACTCTTTTGTCGACTCTGGGCAGTAGTCAATCGATCCCGAATAAGCTTAACCTTCTCAACTGAATCATCAACCATATCAACACCCCAAATCTTTGCTTCCCCAACTTCATCCCAACAAATAGGTGAACGACATTTTCTCCCATACAATGCTTCATAAGGAGCCATCCCAATACTCGACTGAAAACTATTGTTATAAGAAAATTCCACAAGAGGCAAATGAATATCCCAAGAATCTGAGAAATCAACTGAACAAGCTCTCAACATATCCTCAAGAATCTGAATGGTCCTTTCTGACTGGCCATATGTTTGAGGATGAAAAGTAGTACTAAACCTCAACTCTGAACCCAAAGCCTTCTGAAATGCTTGCCAAAACCGAGAAGTGAATCTAGGATCACGATCAGATACAATGCTAACTGGAACTCCATGCAACTTCACTATCTCATTAATATACAACATAGCAAGCCTTTCCATAGAATAACCCATCTCAATAGGTAAGAAGTGAGAAGACTTTGTCAATCTATCCACGATCACCCAAACTGCATCATGCCTTCTCCGAGTACGAGGTAACCCTGACACAAAATCCATAGTAACATGTTCCCATTTCCATTCCGGTATTTCTAAAAGTTGAAGCAAACCTGCGGGTCTTTGATGTTTAGCTTTCACTTGTTGACAAGTCAAACACTTTGACACATAATCCGCTATCTCCCGCTTCATGTTGTTCCACCAAAAGTGTTGCTTCAAATTTTGATACATTTTAGTATTCCTGGGATGAATAGTATACCTCGACTTATGGCCTTCCTCAAGAACATGGAGTTTAATTCCAAGACAAAAACCTTTCAGATAGATGTGCGGTCGCCTGCCCCATTCTGGGCGGCCGCCCAACCTACCCGCCCGGCCAAAAACTTGCTAATTTTACTCCCTTCGTTCCACCGTCCCAAAAGTACTACACATTAATACTTATAACATTCCCATACTTCTTCTGGGTACAAACTCCACCCAGAACATACTCTTACCACTCTTTGAACACAACCCAAACAACTTAGACAATTACTCCCTTTGTCCCAAAAGTACAAGTATCACAAAAATTATCCAAATCACAAAATAACAATCACAAGTATCAAGTATAACATATATGACCATTTTAACATTTAAAGGGGAATTAGTAACTTACCTATTTCGGGAAAAAGTATCGCAGAAATATGTTTTGTTCGGGTATAAATGACATATTCAACGCCCTAATCATTTTTATATAATTAGATTTTAAAACGGACAAGTAATTTAAAAGATATAAAATCAAATGAAATGAACTTACCTTTTCTCTTAACCCTAGGAATGAAATGAGGAAAAGTTTGTTGTTTGTAAACACAGAGAGAGAAGAGAAGGATAGGCATGTTATAAAAGATTTTTACCCCATTTTTATACTTTGATCACTCAACTTTCATTTTTAACACTTTAACCCCTGAACTTATTTTTCCAATAAGGACCCTAAGGTTTCAACTAATTCATTTACTCCCTATACCATTATTACTACTAACTAAGTAAATAACACATTTAATCAAGTAAGATGTGCAAGTCATAAAATATGATGCAACACATAAAATGCACAAATAAGTTCAAATTAAAATCCCCAAAAATATAAAATAAATAGGGACGGGTTTTGGGGTCGTTACAATCACTCCCCCTTAAAGAAAATTCATCCTGAATTTTAGGGTTACTTACCAAAAGTGTCAAATAACCAAGGGTATTTCTCTCCATTTCCTCTCTAAGCTCCCAAGTTGATTCTTCCACATTATGGTTCCTCCACACAACTCTAACAAGAGGAATACTCTTAGTTCTCAATTCTTGAACCTTAGAATCAATCACCTGAACTGGATGCTCCTCATAGGACATACTTGGTTCAATATCCTCAGGTATCTCAGATAACACATGAGATGGATCATACACATACTTTCGAAGCATTGAAACATGAAACACATTATGAATCTTGTCAAGAGAAGGAGGTAACGCAAGACGATAAGCTCGATCTCCAACTTTTCCCAAAATCTCAAAAGGCCCAACAAACCTCGGTGCTAGCTTGCCTTTCTTCCCCTATCTTTTAATTCCCACCTTTGGAGAAACTTTCAAAAACACAAAGTCACCCTTTTCAAACTCAAGGTCTCGCCTCCGGTGATCTGCATAACTCTTTTGTCGACTCTGGGCAGTAGTCAATCGATCCCGAATAAGCTTAACCTTCTCAACTGAATCATCAACCATATCAACACCCCAAATCTTTGCTTCCCCAACTTCATCCCAACAAATAGGTGAACGACATTTTCTCCCATACAATGCTTCATAAGGAGCCATCCCAATACTCGACTGAAAACTATTGTTATAAGCAAATTCCACAAGAGGCAAATGAATATGCCAAGAATCTGAGAAATCAACTGAACAAGCTCTCAACATATCCTCAAGAATCTGAATGGTCCTTTCTGACTGGCCATCTGTTTGAGGATGAAAATTAGTACTAAACCTCAACTCTGAACACAAAGCCTTCTGAAATGCTTGCCAAAACCGAGAAGTGAATCTAGGATCACGATCAGATACAATGCTAACTGGAACTCCATGGAACTTCACTATATCATTAATATACAACGTAGCAAGACTTTCCATAGAATAACCCATCTCAATAGGTAAGAAGTGAGAAGACTTTGTCAATCTATCCACGATCACCCAAACTGCATCATGCCTTCTCCGAGTACGAGGTAACCCTGACACAAAATCCATAGTAACATGTTCCCATTTCCATTCCGGTATTTCTAAAGGTTGAAGCAAACCTGCGGGTCTTTGATGTTCAGCTTTCACTTGTTGACAAGTCAAACACTTCGACACATAATCCGCTATCTCCCGCTTCATGTTGTTCCACCAAAAGTATTGCTTTAAATTTTGATACATTTTAGTATTCCCGAGATGAATAGTATACTTGACTTATGGCCTTCCTCAAGAACTTGGAGTTTAATTCCAAGAAAAAAACCTTTCAGATAGATGTGCGGTCGCCTGCCCCATTCTGGGCGGCCGCCCAACCTACCCGCAAGGCCAAAAACTTGCTAATTTTACTCCCTTCGTTCCACCGTCCCAAAAGTACTACACATTAACACTTATAATATTTCCATACTTCTTCTGAGTACAAACTCCACCCAGAACATACTCTTACCACTCTTTGAACACAACCCAAACAACTTAGACAATTACTCCCTTTGTCCCAAAAGTACAAGTATCACAAAAATTATCCAAATCACAAAATAACAATCACAAGTATCAAGTATAACATATATGACCATTTTAACATTTAAAGGGGAATTAGTAACTTACCTATTTCGAGAAAAAGTATCGTAGAAATATGTTTTGTTCAGGTAGAAATGACATATTCAACGCCCTGATCATTTTAATATAATTAGATTTTAAAACGGACAAGTAATTTAAAAGATATAAAATCAAATGAAATGAACTTACCTTTTCTCTTAACCCTAGGAATGAAACGAGGAAAAGTTTGCTGTTTGTAAACACAGAGAGAGAAAAGAAGGATAGGCATGTTATAAAAGATTTCTACCCCATTTTTATACTTTGATCACTCAACTTTCATTTTCAACACTTTAACCCCTGAACTTATTTTTCCAGTAAGGACCCTAAGGCTTCAACTAATTCATTTACTCCCTTTACCATTATTACTACTAACTAAGTAAATAACACATTTAATCAAGTAAGATGTGCAAGTCATAAAATATGATGCAACACATAAAATGCACACATAAGTTCAAATTAAAATCCCCAAAAATATAAAATAAATAGGGACGGGTTTTGGGGTCGTTACAATCACTCCCCCTTAAAGAAAATTCATCCCGAATTTTAGGGTTACTTACCAAAAGTGTCAAATAACCAAGGGTATTTTTTCTCCATTTCCTCTCTAAGCTCCCAAGTTGATTCTTCCACATTATGGTTCCTCCACACAACTCTAACAAGAGGAATACTCTTAGTTCTCAATTCTTGAACCTTAGAATCAATCACCTGAACTGGATGCTCCTCATAGGACATACTTGGTTCAATATCCTCAGGTATCTCAGATAACACATGAGATGGATCATACACATACTTTCGAAGCATTGAAACATGAAACACATTATGAATCTTGTCAAGAGAAGGAGGTAACGCAAGATGATAAGCTCGATCTCCAACTTTTCCTAAAATCTCAAAAAGCCCAACAAACCTCGGTGCTAGCTTGCCTTTCTTCCCATATCTTTTAATTCCCACCTTTGGAGAAACTTTCAAAAGCACAAAGTCACCCTTTTCAAACTCAAGGTCTCGCCTCCGGTGATCTGCATAACTCTTTTGTCGACTCTGGGCAGTAGTCAATCGATCCCGAATAAGCTTAACCTTCTCAACTGAATCATCAACCATATCAACACCCCAAATCTTTGCTTCCCCAACTTCATCCCAACAAATAGGTGAACGACATTTTCTCCCATACAATGCTTCATAAGGAGCCATCCCAATACTCGACTGAAAACTATTGTTATAAGAAAATTCCACAAGAGGCAAATGAATATCCCAAGAATCTGAGAAATCAACTGAACAAGCTCTCAACATATCCTCAAGAATCTGAATGGTCCTTTCTGACTGGCCATATGTTTGAGGATGAAAAGTAGTACTAAACCTCAACTCTGAACCCAAAGCCTTCTGAAATGCTTGCCAAAACCGAGAAGTGAATCTAGGATCACGATCAGATACAATGCTAACTGGAACTCCATGCAACTTCACTATCTCATTAATATACAACATAGCAAGCCTTTCCATAGAATAACCCATCTCAATAGGTAAGAAGTGAGAAGACTTTGTCAATCTATCCACGATCACCCAAACTGCATCATGCCTTCTCCGAGTACGAGGTAACCCTGACACAAAATCCATAGTAACATGTTCCCATTTCCATTCCGGTATTTCTAAAAGTTGAAGCAAACCTGCTGGTCTTTGATGTTTAGCTTTCACTTGTTGACAAGTCAAACACTTTGACACATAATCCGCTATCTCCCGCTTCATGTTGTTCCACCAAAAGTGTTGCTTCAAATTTTGATACATTTTAGTATTCCTGGGATGAATAGTATACCTCGACTTATGGCCTTCCTCAAGAACATGGAGTTTAATTCCAAGACAAAAACCTTTCAGATAGATGTGCGGTCGCCTGCCCCATTCTGGGCGGCCGCCCAACCTACCCGCCCGGCCAAAAACTTGCTAATTTTACTCCCTTCGTTCCACCGTCCCAAAAGTACTACACATTAATACTTATAACATTCCCATACTTCTTCTGGGTACAAACTCCACCCAGAACATACTCTTACCACTCTTTGAACACAACCCAAACAACTTAGACAATTACTCCCTTTGTCCCAAAAGTACAAGTATCACAAAAATTATCCAAATCACAAAATAACAATCACAAGTATCAAGTATAACATATATGACCATTTTAACATTTAAAGGGGAATTAGTAACTTACCTATTTCGGGAAAAAGTATCGCAGAAATATGTTTTGTTCGGGTATAAATGACATATTCAACGCCCACCTAATCATTTTTATATAATTAGATTTTAAAACGGACAAGTAATTTAAAAGATATAAAATCAAATGAAATGAACTTACCTTTTCTCTTAACCCTAGGAATGAAATGAGGAAAAGTTTGTTGTTTGTAAACACAGAGAGAGAAGAGAAGGATAGGCATGTTATAAAAGATTTTTACCCCATTTTTATACTTTGATCACTCAACTTTCATTTTTAACACTTTAACCCCTGAACTTATTTGTCCAATAAGGACCCTAAGGTTTCAACTAATTCATTTACTCCCTATACCATTATTACTACTAACTAAGTAAATAACACATTTAATCAAGTAAGATGTGCAAGTCATAAAATATGATGCAACACATAAAATGCACAAATAAGTTCAAATTAAAATCCCCAAAAATATAAAATAAATAGGGACGGGTTTTGGGGTCGTTACAATCACTCCCCCTTAAAGAAAATTCATCCTGAATTTTAGGGTTACTTACCAAAAGTGTCAAATAACCAAGGGTATTTCTCTCCATTTCCTCTCTAAGCTCCCAAGTTGATTCTTCCACATTATGGTTCCTCCACACAACTCTAACAAGAGGAATACTCTTAGTTCTCAATTCTTGAACCTTAGAATCAATCACCTGAACTGGATGCTCCTCATAGGACATACTTGGTTCAATATCCTCAGGTATCTCAGATAACACATGAGATGGATCATACACATACTTTCGAAGCATTGAAACATGAAACACATTATGAATCTTGTCAAGAGAAGGAGGTAACGCAAGACGATAAGCTCGATCTCCAACTTTTCCCAAAATCTCAAAAGGCCCAACAAACCTCGGTGCTAGCTTGCCTTTCTTCCCCTATCTTTTAATTCCCACCTTTGGAGAAACTTTCAAAAACACAAAGTCACCCTTTTCAAACTCAAGGTCTCGCCTCCGGTGATCTGCATAACTCTTTTGTCGACTCTGGGCAGTAGTCAATCGATCCCGAATAAGCTTAACCTTCTCAACTGAATCATCAACCATATCAACACCCCAAATCTTTGCTTCCCCAACTTCATCCCAACAAATAGGTGAACGACATTTTCTCCCATACAATGCTTCATAAGGAGCCATCCCAATACTCGACTGAAAACTATTGTTATAAGAAAATTCCACAAGAGGCAAATGAATATCCCAAGAATCTGAGAAATCAACTGAACAAGCTCTCAACATATCCTCAAGAATCTGAATGGTCCTTTCTGACTGGCCATATGTTTGAGGATGAAAAGTAGTACTAAACCTCAACTCTGAACCCAAAGCCTTCTGAAATGCTTGCCAAAACCGAGAAGTGAATCTAGGATCACGATCAGATACAATGCTAACTGGAACTCCATGCAACTTCACTATCTCATTAATATACAACGTAGCAAGCCTTTCCATAGAATAACCCATCTCAATAGGTAAGGAGTGAGAAGACTTTGTCAATCTATCCACGATCACCCAAACTGCATCATGCCTTCTCCGAGTACGAGGTAACCCTGACACAAAATCCATAGTAACATGTTCCCATTTCCATTCCGGTATTTCTAAAAGTTGAAGCAAACCTGCGGGTCTTTGATGTTTAGCTTTCACTTGTTGACAAGTCAAACACTTTGACACATAATCCGCTATCTCCCGCTTCATGTTGTTCCACCAAAAGTGTTGCTTCAAATTTTGATACATTTTAGTATTCCTGGGATGAATAGTATACCTCGACTTATGGCCTTCCTCAAGAACATGGAGTTTAATTCCAAGACAAAAACCTTTCAGATAGATGTGCGGTCGCCTGCCCCATTCTGGGCGGCCGCCCAACCTACCCGCCCGGCCAAAAACTTGCTAATTTTACTCCCTTCGTTCCACCGTCCCAAAAGTACTACACATTAATACTTATAACATTCCCATACTTCTTCTGGGTACAAACTCCACCCAGAACATACTCTTACCACTCTTTGAACACAACCCAAACAACTTAGACAATTACTCCCTTTGTCCCAAAAGTACAAGTATCACAAAAATTATCCAAATCACAAAATAACAATCACAAGTATCAAGTATAACATATATGACCATTTTAACATTTAAAGGGGAATTAGTAACTTACCTATTTCGGGAAAAAGTATCGCAGAAATATGTTTTGTTCGGGTATAAATGACATATTCAACGCCCTAATCATTTTTATATAATTAGATTTTAAAACGGACAAGTAATTTAAAAGATATAAAATCAAATGAAATGAACTTACCTTTTCTCTTAACCCTAGGAATGAAATGAGGAAAAGTTTGTTGTTTGTAAACACAGAGAGAGAAGAAAAGGATAGGCATGTTATAAAAGATTTTTACCCCATTTTTATACTTTGATCACTCAACTTTCATTTTTAACACTTTAACCCCTGAACTTATTTTTCCAATAAGGACCCTAAGGTTTCAACTAATTCATTTACTCCCTATACCATTATTACTACTAACTAAGTAAATAACACATTTAATCAAGTAAGATGTGCAAGTTATAAAATATGATACAACACATAAAATGCACAAATAAGTTCAAATTAAAATCCCCAAAAATATAAAATAAATAGGTACGGGTTTTGGGGTCGTTACAATCACTCCCCCTTAAAGAAAATTCATCCTGAATTTTAGGGTTACTTACCAAAAGTGTCAAATAACCAAGGGTATTTCTCTCCATTTCCTCTCTAAGCTCCCAAGTTGATTCTTCCACATTATGGTTCCTCCACACAACTCTAACAAGAGGAATACTCTTAGTTCTCAATTCTTGAACCTTAGAATCAATCACCTGAACTGGATGCTCCTCATAGGACATACTTGGTTCAATATCCTCAGGTATCTCAGATAACACATGAGATGGATCATACACATACTTTCGAAGCATTGAAACATGAAACACATTATGAATCTTGTCAAGAGAAGGAGGTAACGCAAGACGATAAGCTCGATCTCCAACTTTTCCCAAAATCTCAAAAGGCCCAACAAACCTCGGTGCTAGCTTGCCTTTCTTCCCCTATCTTTTAATTCCCACCTTTGGAGAAACTTTCAAAAACACAAAGTCACCCTTTTCAAACTCAAGGTCTCGCCTCCGGTGATCTGCATAACTCTTTTGTCGACTCTGGGCAGTAGTCAATCGATCCCGAATAAGCTTAACCTTCTCAACTGAATCATCAACCATATCAACACCCCAAATCTTTGCTTCCCCAACTTCATCCCAACAAATAGGTGAACGACATTTTCTCCCATACAATGCTTCATAAGGAGCCATCCCAATACTCGACTGAAAACTATTGTTATAAGCAAATTCCACAAGAGGCAAATGAATATGCCAAGAATCTGAGAAATCAACTGAACAAGCTCTCAACATATCCTCAAGAATCTGAATGGTCCTTTCTGACTGGCCATATGTTTGAGGATGAAAAGTAGTACTAAACCTCAACTCTGAACACAAAGCCTTCTGAAATGCTTGCCAAAACCGAGAAGTGAATCTAGGATCACGATCAGATACAATGCTAACTGGAACTCCATGGAACTTCACTATATCATTAATATACAACGTAGCAAGACTTTCCATAGAATAACCCATCTCAATAGGTAAGAAGTGAGAAGACTTTGTCAATCTATCCACGATCACCCAAACTGCATCATGCCTTCTCCGAGTACGAGGTAACCCTGACACAAAATCCATAGTAACATGTTCCCATTTCCATTCCGGTATTTCTAAAGGTTGAAGCAAACCTGCGGGTCTTTGATGTTCAGCTTTCACTTGTTGACAAGTCAAACACTTCGACACATAATCCGCTATCTCCCGCTTCATGTTGTTCCACCAAAAGTATTGCTTCAAATTTTGATACATTTTAGTATTCCCGAGATAAATAGTATACTTGACTTATGGCCTTCCTCAAGAACTTGGAGTTTAATTCCAAGAAAAAAACCTTTCAGATAGATGTGCGGTCGCCTGCCCCATTCTGGGCGGCCGCCCAACCTACCCGCAAGGCCAAAAACTTGCTAATTTTACTCCCTTCGTTCCACCGTCCCAAAAGTACTACACATTAACACTTATAATATTTCCATACTTCTTCTGAGTACAAACTCCACCCAGAACATACTCTTACCACTCTTTGAACACAACCCAAACAACTTAGACAATTACTCCCTTTGTCCCAAAAGTACAAGTATCACAAAAATTATCCAAATCACAAAATAACAATCACAAGTATCAAGTATAACATATATGACCATTTTAACATTTAAAGGGGAATTAGTAACTTACCTATTTCGAGAAAAAGTATCGCAGAAATATGTTTTGTTCAGGTAGAAATGACATATTCAACGCCCTGATCATTTTAATATAATTAGATTTTAAAACGGACAAGTAATTTAAAAGATATAAAATCAAATGAAATGAACTTACCTTTTCTCTTAACCCTATGAATGAAACGAGGAAAAGTTTGCTGTTTCTAAACATAGAGAGAGAAGAGAAGGATAGGCATGTTATAAAAGATTTCTACCCCATTTTTATACTTTGATCACTCAACTTTCATTTTCAACACTTTAACCCCTTAACTTATTTTTCCAGTAAGGACCCTAAGGCTTCAACTAATTCATTTACTCCCTTTACCATTATTACTACTAACTAAGTAAATAACACATTTAATCAAGTAAGATGTGCAAGTCATAAAATATGATGCAACACATAAAATGCACACATAAGTTCAAATTAAAATCCCCAAAAATATAAAATAAATAGGGACGGGTTTTGGGGTCGTTACAATCACTCCCCCTTAAAGAAAATTCATCCCGAATTTTAGGGTTACTTACCAAAAGTGTCAAATAACCAAGGGTATTTTTTCTCCATTTCCTCTCTAAGCTCCCAAGTTGATTCTTCCACATTATGGTTCCTCCACACAACTCTAACAAGAGGAATACTCTTAGTTCTCAATTCTTGAACCTTAAATCAATCACCTGAACTGGATGCTCCTCATAGGACATACTTGGTTCAATATCCTCAGGTATCTCAGATAACACATGAGATGGATCATACACATACTTTCGAAGCATTAAAACATGAAACACATTATGAATCTTGTCAAGAGAAGGAGGTAACGCAAGACGATAAGCTCGATCTCCAACTTTTCCTAAAATCTCAAAAAGCCCAACAAACCTCGGTGCTAGCTTGCCTTTCTTCCCATATCTTTTAATTCCCACCTTTGGAGAAACTTTCAAAAGCACAAAGTCACCCTTTTCAAACTCAAGGTCTCGCCTCCGGTGATCTGCATAACTCTTTTGTCGACTCTGGGCAGTAGTCAATCGATCCCGAATAAGCTTAACCTTCTCAACTGAATCATCAACCATATCAACACCCCAAATCTTTGCTTCCCCAACTTCATCCCAACAAATAGGTGAAAGACATTTTCTCCCATACAATGCTTCATAAGGAGCCATCCCAATACTCGACTGAAAACTATTGTTATAAGCAAATTCCATAAGAGGCAAATGAATATCCCAAGAATCTGAGAAATCAACTGAACAAGCTCTCAACATATCCTCAAGAATCTGAATGGTCCTTTTTGACTGGCCATATGTTTGAGGATGAAAAGTAGTACTAAACCTCAACTCTGAACCCAAAGCCTTCTGAAATGCTTGCCAAAACCGAGAAGTGAATCTAGGATCACGATCAGATACAATGCTAACTGGAACTCCATGCAACTTCACTATCTCATTAATATACAACGTAGCAAGCCTTTCCATAGAATAACCCATCTCAATAGGTAAGGAGTGAGAAGACTTTGTCAATCTATCCACGATCACCCAAACTGCATCATGCCTTCTCCGAGTACGAGGTAACCCTGACACAAAATCCATAGTAACATGTTCCCATTTCCATTCCGGTATTTCTAAAAGTTGAAGCAAACCTGCGGGTCTTTGATGTTTAGCTTTCACTTGTTGACAAGTCAAACACTTTGACACATAATCCGCTATCTCCCGCTTCATGTTGTTCCACCAAAAGTGTTGCTTCAAATTTTGATACATTTTAGTATTCCTGGGATGAATAGTATACCTCGACTTATGGCCTTCCTCAAGAACATGGAGTTTAATTCCAAGACAAAAACCTTTCAGATAGATGTGCGGTCGCCTGCCCCATTCTGGGCGGCCGCCCAACCTACCCGCCCGGCCAAAAACTTGCTAATTTTACTCCCTTCGTTCCACCGTCCCAAAAGTACTACACATTAATACTTATAACATTCCCATACTTCTTCTGGGTACAAACTCCACCCAGAACATACTCTTACCACTCTTTGAACACAACCCAAACAACTTAGACAATTACTCCCTTTGTCCCAAAAGTACAAGTATCACAAAAATTATCCAAATCACAAAATAACAATCACAAGTATCAAGTATAACATATATGACCATTTTAACATTTAAAGGGGAATTAGTAACTTACCTATTTCGGGAAAAAGTATCGCATAAATATGTTTTGTTCGGGTAGAAATGACTTATTCAACGCCCTGATCATTTTTATATAATTAGATTTTAAAACGGGCAAGTAATTTAAAAGATATAAAATCAAATGAAATGAACTTACCTTTTCTCTTAACCCTAGGAATGAAATGAGGAAAATTTTGCTGTTTGTAAACACAGAGAGAGAAGAGAAGGTTAGGCATGTTATAAAAGATTTTTACCCCATTTTTATACTTTGATCACTCAACTTTCATTTTCAACACTTTAACCCCTGAACTTATTTTTCCAATAAGGACCTTAAGGTTTCAACTAATTCATTTACTCCCTTTACCATTATTACTACTAACTAAGTAAATAACACATTTAATCAAGTAAGATGTGCAAGTCATAAAATATGATGCAACACATAAAATGCACACATAAGTTCAAATTAAAATCCCCAAAAATATAAAATAAATAGGGATGGGTTTTGGGGTCGTTACAATTTCGACCAAGGAGGCCAACGTTGCGAGAGCATCTGCAAATCTGTTTCTGTCTCGTGGTAGGTAATGGAAAGTGACCTCTTTGAATTGTGCTATCAACTCGTCCATGTAGGCTTGGTATTGCTGCAACAAGGGGTCAATAGTTTTCCACCTCTTTGCCGTTTGATTAATGATCAAAGCGGAGTCTCCATACACTTCTAACTCTTTCACATTGCGCTCTAGGGCGGCTTCCAATCTGGCTATATATGCTTCATACTCTGCAGCATTATTGATCGTTGAGAAGTTCAGTTTGATTGCTATGGGGGTGTGCTCATCCTTTGGGTCAATGAGTAGGAGTCCGACTCCATTCCCTCGTCTGTTTGCGGCTCCGTCGAAGAACAATTGCCATTTCTCCTCTATTTCTATTGCAAAAATGTCATCGTCCGGAAATTCGGGGTCGGGCCCTCTTGTTTCAGTGCTTGGGGAGTCAGCGAGTTGATCTGCCATTGCCCTCCTTTTGATCGCTTTCCTTGGTACATAGGTGATGTCGAACTCTCCTAAGAATACTGACCACTTGGCGAGCCTCATAGAGAGAGAGGGTTTGTCAAACAGATACTTGATGGGATCCATTTTCGAGACTAACAGAATGGGGTGAGATACCATGTAGTGCTTGAGCTTCGTTACCACCCATACTAGCCTTACGCAGTGTTGGGTTTCGTAGTTACATGAGCAGCAGAAAATAGCATTTAAAATTTAATAGAAACCCAAAGCCATAGATCCGTTCATATGATTATATCAAATACATGCAATATGAATACTAGAATACTAACCCTTGATGCCTTTGAATTTAGTCTTTGATCTTGGTGGAGAAATCGAAGCTTGATCAAGAACAAGTAAGAACACGAACTTTGAAGATGATAAGCTTCACCCTCTAGCGTTATCCACACCACGAACGAATATCAAGGAGCTTCTTGATCTTGGTTGCTAGACCAAAATTGTGAAACATGTTTTCACAATTATTATGAACTATATGGAATATAAATTGTGTATATATTTTGTTCTTCAATCTAGGGATCTCTTAGAACAAAATAATTCTCTCAAAACTCTTTGGAGGCTTGCACAAAACTTATTTTTTGATTAGGGACGAATTAGGGCTGTTTATATACAAGTTAGACATATTCCTAATAGGTAACTTATATCTAAACCCGCAAGAAAACGGATTAGGAAAGTTTCTACCGAAACTGACTGGTCCGGCCGGGTATGGCAAGTGGTCCGACCGGACCATGCCACGTCCGCCAGGGTCCTTCCACTGGTCCGCTCGGACCTCCTCTGTTTCCAGTTTTTTTCTTCTAATTCTTTAAATCCATTAATGGTCCTTCGACCCAATATTCCAATGTAGTCCTTTTAAGGATTCGTTCTATTGTGTGTGACCCTCTAGGATTATACTAAGTTGGCAATTGGTTCAAACTTGAAACCATAAGATATGATTAGGTTCTAGCAAACCATTATACCTACCCAAATAGTATAACTAGATACAAGTTCACATTCCATTTAGAATATGTCATAATCCCTTTGTCCACGATGTCATTGAACACAAGTCATGGTCAACAAGTCAACTTGTCTTTGTTCAATACTTTCTCGATTCCGAATATGTTGATAATTCAAACGACATTGATCTAATCAATTCATTTGAGTCCGGCCGAACATTTTCATCAACATCATTCCTACGAGAGGCCTAAGCTTAACATCTCTTCGAAAAGGGACAAACCCATCATAGCTTATTATTCTTCCCTACATGAATCCGATTATGGCAATCATACCCTTTATAACTTCCCGGTTAAAGGTAGCGTTTGAATATGTCAAAAATAATGTTCATCAATTGGAAGACTATAATAACTACATGTCTAAGGATTCAAATGACATAGCTAATATGAGATATATATATGACATTGACCATGATATAGATCTCATAAAGTGGGTCATGTCCAGTACTAAACAAGTACCCATAAATCTAACATGATCATCCCATGATCATTTAGCCTTTATACTAATACCAAACAAGTATTAGGGACGGTGATTATTATAAGTAAACAAGAACAACAATAATAACCAAAACATCTCTTTATTAATATGAAATAAATGATAATAATTACATGGTTTATTAAACGTGCCTAGGGAACCAACACCAACTTGAACCATGAGCACAGGAGAACCTTTCTCCACAATCTTCATCTCCGCAGTTTTAAGCATACCATGCAACTCGGAGAGATTCTTATCCATTCCATGCATGTTATTGTTCATCACAAACTGATTATAACACTTAGGCAATGAATTAAGAATGAGATCCGTGGCTAGCTCCAATGGGATTGGATAGCCAAGTTTCTCAAGATGCTCTACATAGCCTTTCATTTTAAGCATGTGAGGACTCACTTGTTGCCCTTCACTCATTTTGCAAGAAGTGAATGAAACAATGTTCTTGTACCTCTCTTGCCTAGCTTGCTCTTGAAACATGGCTCTTAACTCCACGCCTATCTCATAGGCTTCCAAATGTTCCAAACTTTGTTGGAGTTTTGAGCACATAGTAGCAAGCATGAGACAGCTTACATCTCTAGAATCATTACCATGTTTCTTGTAACTGTCTCTTTCTGCCCTAGGGGTAGTAGCTTCTGGTTCAGCAGGAAGTGGCCCATCGAGAATGTACAACTTATCTTCTTGCCTAAGAACAATTCTTAGGCTATAGATCCAATCCATAAAGTTTGTACCATTCTCTTGGAGCTTTTCCTTCTCAATGATCGATCGCAACGAAATTGATTGAGTGTTAGTAGTCATTATCTACAATTATGCAAAATATTTCAAAAATTTAATAAGTACCAATTTTCATTAAAGAAATAACCAATGTATTTTCCAAAAAATACTCCCACTAAATTATACAACCTTCTTGTACATCTAATGTATAATATAATTTACATGGGCTAAGTGTTGGTAGTGGTGCCCTAGGCACATTTTATAAACGTTGTAATTGTTATCATTTATTTCATATCAATAAAAAGATGTTTTGATTATTATTGTTGTTCATGTTTACTTATAATAATATCCGTCCCTAGTACTTGTTAAGCACTAGTATAAAGGCTAAATGATCATGGGATGATCATGTTAGATTTATGGGTACTTTTTTGGAACAAAGTACTGGACATGACCCGCTGTATGAGATTTATGTCATGGTCTATGTCGTACATATATCTCATATTAGTTATGTCATTCGAATCCTTAGACATGAAGTTATTATAGTCTTCCACTTGATGAACATTATGTTTGACATATTCAAATGCTACCTTTAACCGGGTAGTTATAAAGTGTATGATTGGCATAATCGGATTCACTTAGGGAAGAATAATAAGCTAAATGGATTTGTCCCTCTTCGGAAAGATCTCAAGCTTAGGCCTCTCGTAGGAATGATGTTGATGAAATGTTCGGCCAGACTCAAATGAATTGATTAGATTAATGTCATTTGGAATATCAACATATTTGGAATCGAGAAAGTATTGAACAAAGACAAGTTGACCGTTTGACCATGACTTGTGTTCAATGAGATCGTGGACAAAGGGATTGTGACATATTCTAAAAGAATGCGAACTTGTATCTAGTTATACTATTTGGGTAGGTATGACGGTTTGCTAGAACCTAATCATATCTTATGGTTTCATGTTTGAACCCATTGCCAACTTGGTGTAATCCTAGAGAGTCACACACAATAGAACGAATCTTAAATAAGGACTATATTGGAATATTGAGCCGAAGCACTTTGGAGGAATTTGGAAATTAGGGAAAATCTGGGGAAGGTGTGCGACCGCACAAAAGGGCTTGGGCGGCCGCACAGCTTGGCTCAAAAAGTATCAGAAACCTTCCAGATAGATGTGCGGCCGCACAGGTTGTTTTGGGCGGCCGCACACCATGACGGGACTGGTTTCCTGATTTGATTAGGAAAAAGGATTTTGGACCGGTTTTGACACAAGTTTCCTATTTGGAATAGGTCTAACTTGTATATAAATAGCCAAATTCGGGCCAGAACAATCCCAAGCTATTGTGCAAGTCTCCAAAGAGTTTGAGAGAGTTTTGTTTTGTTCTAAGATATCCTAGATTGAAGAACAAAATAATACACAAATAAAATTCTATATAGTTCATATTGATTGTGAAAACATGTTTCACAATTTTGGTCTAGCAACCAAGATCAAGTGTTCTTGATATTCGTTCAAGGTGTGGATACCGCTAGAGGGTGAAGCTTATCATCTACAAAGTTCGTGTTCTTACTTGTTCGTGATTAAAGCTTCAATTTCTCCACCAAGATCAAAGACCAAATTCAAAGTCATCAAGGGTTAGTTTTTCTAGTATTCATATTGTTGTATTTGATTTAATCATATGAATGGATCTATGGGCTTTGGGTTTCATAAAATTTTAAATGCTATTTTCCGCTGCGCATGTTACTTGGAACCCAACAGTGGTATCAGAGCCCCGTTCATATTGATTATTTCAATACCTAGATCATGTTGTGTGTATATAAATTGTTTATGTGCCTAGCATGATATGAATATTGGATTATATGATGTTTATGTGTTATATGATTTTATGTGGTTTATTGTTTTACAACTTTAATCTCACTATTGAATCGCACTAAAATTATGATGGATTCTGAATTGTTTGATTATTAATTTTTTATTGGATCAAAGTTTTAATAATCGGGGAAAACAATTTTGAGACAAATTTTTGAACTTTAAAAATTCTGTCTGATGCTACTGTGCGACCGCACATGAAATATTGGGTGGCCTCACATGTTTGGTCGACCGCACAGATTTTCTTGGGCGGCCGCACAGTTGGTCAGAATCAGAATCAGATTCTGGAATTTTGATGGGGTCCAACCGAATCAGTGACAATACCGGTCAGACTTGCTGATCTGGAGCGGGTTTTAGGCAGTTGATTTTGGTGTGGATCTTGGGGTTTGATTTTCCTATTTGTTTTGATCTTGTGATTCTAAGATTGGTTCAAGGTTTGGATGGCTAATCTTCGTTCATCGAGATTGTGTTTCCTAAACTTGATCGCAATCAAAGTTTCAAAGATAAAACGAAGTTAGAATTATGAAGAGTTCATAATTGCTAAAATTGAGAAACAAAGTTCTTGATTCAAAGATTGGAGATCAATATGGAATTGTGGATGCAATTGGCCTACGTTTATCGAGACCATCTATTGCTTAGTTTCGACCACATGGACTACTTTCTTGGTTTCTTGAATTAGTGCGGAAATTGTGAATGCCTTATGGCTTAGTTTCGGCCGCATTTCTTGTTGTCTTGATTTGGAGATAATAACCAAAGTTGAAATAGTCTCATCCTCATAATTATAGAGAAACTAATGACACATAAATATTATGCTTAAATTAATGGAGATTAATTTAGTGGCTAAACTTGATGCGTAACATGTTTATATTATGTGCTCATAAATGTGTTGTATGCTATATGTGATGAACCTTCAAAGAAAGTTTTAAGTTCCTTTTGCCATGCCATGATTAAAACACTTGTTTATACATGGGTGATTTTGATGTGGGTTCGCCTCCGCGAGGTACATTAATTTTATTCATGTATGAGCAAGATGAGGTTCATTAATTCAATGTGGGCTTGCCTCCGCAAGGTGCATTAAATTGAATGGTTCCTATGCGTTTAAAATGGTTGGACTTAATTAGGCGTCAAAACAGTTTTGGGCCTAGGCAAAAGATGAGATTAAACATTCTTTTTGAAATTGGATTTCTCAAAGAATCTCATAAAAGAATCTAAGAATCATATGGGATATTATTGACATGATTGTCTACCTAATTAATTTAGTTTTGAGCGGTCCGCCTCCGTGGACTCAAAAGTTAAATTAAAGTTGGATCTTAGCCCAATTAAATTATATTATACATTGGATGTATATGAAGGTTATATAATTTAGTGGGAGTATTTTTGTTTGAAAAATACATTATTTATTTCTTTAATGAAACCGGTACTTATTAAATTTTGGAAATTTTGCATATTTGTAGACAATGACTACTAACACTCAATCAGTTTCGTTGCGATCGATCCTTGAGAAGGATAAGCTCCAAGAGAATGGTACTAACTTTATGGATTGGATCCGTAGCCTAACAATTGTTCTAAGGCAAGAAGATAAGTTGTACATTCTCGATGGGCCTCTTCCTGCTGAACCAGAACCTACTGCCCCTAGGGCAGAAAGAGACAGTTACAAGAAACATCGTAATGATTCTAGAGATGTGAGCTGTCTCATGCTTGCTACCATGTTCTCAAAACTCCAACAAAGTTTGGAACATTTGGAATCCTATGATATAGGTGTGGAGTTAAGAGCCATGTTTCAAGAGCAAGCTAGACAAGAGAGGTACAAGACCATTGTTGCATTCACTTCTTGCAAGATGAATGAAGGGCAACAAGTGAGTCCTCACATGCTAAAAATGAAAGGTTATGTAGAGCACCTTGAGAAACTTGGCTATCCAATCCCATTGGAGCTAGCCACGGATCTCATTCTTAATTCCTTGCCTAAAAGTTATAATCAGTTTGTGATGAATTATAACATGCATGGAATGGATAAGAATCTCTCCGAGTTGCATGGGATGCTCAAAACTGCGGAGATGAAGATTGTGGAGAAAGGTTCTCCTGTGCTCTTAGTTCATGATGGGAAGAAGGCTAGTACCAAAGGAAAGGGTAATAAAGTTGTCAAACCCAAGATAAGCAAGGCAAAGGTTGCCAAGACTTCTGAGGCAAAACCCGATTCACAAAAGGATGCAATCTGTTTCCATTGTCAAGAAATTGGTCATTGAAAACGTAATTGCAAGGCTTTCTTGGAAGAGCAAAAGAAGAAGAAGGGCAGCAAGGCTGTGTCGACTTCAGGTATCTATATGATAGATATTCTCCTTTCTACCACTGATTCTTGGGTATTGGATACCGTATGTGGTTCTCACATTTGTTTAAATGTGCAGAGACTAAAGAATAAGAGACTACTTAAAGAGGGTGAAGTAGACCTACGCGTGGGGAATGGAGCAAGAGTTGTTGCATTAGCCGTAGGGACTTATGAAGTCACTTTACCTTCCGGATTAATTCTTGTTTTGAACAATTGTTATCATGTTCCGGATTTAAGTAGAAATATTATTTCAATTTCTTATTTGGATAATGAAGGTTTTAAGTTTCTTATTGAGAATAAGAAATTTTCTATTTATTTAAATGATGTGCTTTATGGTATTGCTAATTCATTTAATGGCCTTTATGTCTTGAATGTCAAGAATGAAAATAATGAAAATGTCTATCATATAAATAAGAAATCTAAACCTAATGATGTAAATCATACTTATTTGTGGTATTGCCGTCTTGGTCATATTAATGAGAAGCGTATCTCAAAACTCCATGGGGACGGACTTTTGGGTTCATGTGACTTTGAGTCATATGATACTTGTGAGTCGTGTCTTCTTGAAAAAATGACTAAGACACCTTTTACCAAGTTAGGTGAAAGGGCAAGCGACTTATTGGGGTTGATACATTCCGATGTATGCGGACCATTAAGTAGCAATGCTAGGGGCGGATTTCAATACTTCATAACCTTCACTGATGATTATAGTAGATTTGGGTATGTTTACCTAATGAAACGTAAAAGTGAAGCATTTGAGATATTTAGAATATTTCAAAATGAAGTAGAAAAACAACTTGGCAAAAGTATTAAGGCACTTCGATCAGATCGAGGTGGAGAATACTTGAGTCATGATTTTGATGATCATCTAAAGAATTGTGGAATAGTTTCACAATTGACTCCACCCGGAACACCACAATGGAATGGTGTGTCCGAGAGGAGAAATCGGACTTTGTTAGACATGGTTCGATCAATGATGAGTCAAGTTGATCTTCCAATATCCTTTTAGGGTTACACTCTAGAAACCGCTGCATTCACACTAAATCGTGTTCCAACTAAATCGGTTCAAAAGACTCCATATGAGATGTGGAGCGGAAAGAAAACTTGTTTATCTTTCATGAAGATTTGGGGTTGCGAAGCCTTTGTCAAAAGACTTGTCTTTGACAAACTTACACACAAATCTGACAAATGTATTTTCGTGGGATATCCAAAGGAAACTAAAGGATATTACTTTTACAACCGTGAGGACAACAAAGTTTTTGTTGCCCGAACTGGTGTCTTTCTAGAGAAAGAGTTTCTCTCCAAAGAAATCAGTGGGAGTAAAATAAATCTTGAAGAGATTCGAGACCCAGAAAATGACATTGAACCAATAGTGGAACAAGAACAAGAACCACAAGGAGTTGTGGAACCTGTTCTAAATACACAAGCAACTCGCAGATCTAGTAGGTTACGATCCAAGCCCGAGAGATATAGATTTCTCGTAAAGGATAGTAATGAGGTGGAAATAATTGAGAATGAT
The DNA here is from genome assembly GCA_026119855.1 of Campanula takesimana. NCBI lineage: Eukaryota > Viridiplantae > Streptophyta > Magnoliopsida > Asterales > Campanulaceae > Campanula > Campanula takesimana. Next base: position 602,291 of record JAOWBW010000402.1, on the reverse strand, counting down.
GAACCGACAACCTACCAAGAGGCGATGTCTTCTCCTGATTCGGATAAGTGGCTTGGAGCCATGGAATCTGAATTGCAATCCATGCAAGACAATCAAGTTTGGAACTTGATTGATGCGCCCGAAGGTGTAAAAACCATAGGATGCAAATGGGTCTTCAAGAAGAAGACTGACATGGATGGGAAGGTGCATACTTACAAAGCTAGGCTTGTAGTGAAAGGTTATAGGCAAGTTCAAGGCATTGACTATGATGAAACCTTTTCACCCGTAGCAATGATCAAGTCTATAAGAATTCTGCTTGCTATTGCCGCATATCATGACTATGAAATATGGCAAATGGATGTCAAAACCGCTTTCCTAAATGGAAAACTACAAGAGGATGTGTATATGACACAACCGGAAGGTTTTGAACAGAATTCTAAGGTATGCAAATTGCAGAGATCTATCTATGGATTGAAGCAAGCTTCAAGGAGTTAGAATCTCCGTTTTTATGAATCAGTCATAGAGTTTGGTTTCATCAAGAACGAAGATGAACCTTGTGTATACAAGAAGATTAGTTGGAGCATAGTGCTATTCCTTATTTTATACGTGGATGACATATTACTCATTGGAAACGATATTCCTACACTTCAGTCCGTGAAGACTTGGTTAGGAAAATGCTTCGCAATGAAAGATATGGGTGAAGCCGCATATATACTTGGCATTAAGATCTATAGAGATAGATCAAAGGGGCTACTTGGTTTAAGCCAAAGTACATACATTGACAAGGTCATTAGAAGATTCCGTATGGAAAATTCTAAAAGAGGAACCTTACCAGTGTTACATGGAGTTTCTCTAAGCAAGACTCAATGTCCTAAGACAAAAGATGAGCGTGAGAAAATGAATGATGTTCCATATGCTTCGGCAATTGGGTCCATCATGTATGCCATGATTTGTACTAGGCCGTATGTATCTTATGCTTTAAGCATGACAAGTAGATACCAATCCGACCCCGGTGAAAATCACTGGATGGCTGTAAAAGCGATTCTTAAGTACTTAAGAAGAACTAAAGATTCGTTTTTGTTCTATGGACGAATGGAAGATGATCTCGTGGTAAATGCTTACACGGATGCAAGCTTCCAAACCGACAAAGATGATAGCCGATCGCAATCGGGTTTTGTGTTTGTGTTAAATGGTGGAGCTGTAAGCTGGAAGAGTTCCAAGCAAAGTACAACCGCTGATTCTACAATGGAAGCTGAGTATATTGCTGCATCAGATGCTGCAAAGGAAGCTGTTTGGATTAAGAAGTACATTACTGAACTTGAAGTGGTTCCTAGTATTGCTAATCCAATAGACCTTTATTGTGATAATAATGGTTCTATTGTTCAAGCAAAGGAACCAAGAGCACATCAGAAATCCAAACACATACTTAGGCGTTTTCATATCATTTGAGAAATCGTTGATAGGGGAGACGTAAATATATGCAGAGTACCTACTGATGACAATGTTGCGGACCCGCTAACAAAGGGACTTCCACAAGCTAAACATGAAGGTCATCTTAGGTCCATGGGTATTAGATACATGGGAGATTGGGCCTAGGGCAAGTGGGAGATTGTTGGTAGTGGTGCCCTAGGAACGTTTTATAAACGTTGTAATTGTTATCATTTATTTCATATCAATAAAGAGATGTTTTGATTATTATTGTTGTTCATGTTTACTTATAATAATATCCGTCCCTAGTACTTGTTAAGCACTAGTATAAAGGCTAAATTATCATGGGATGATCATGTTAGATTTATGGGTACTTGTTTGGAACAAAGTACTGGACATGGCCCGCTGTATGAGATTTATGTCATGGTCTATGTCGTACATATATCTCATATTAGTTATGTCATTCGAATCCTTAGACATGAAGTTATTATAGTCTTCCACTTGATGAACATTATGTTTGACATATTCAAACGCTACCTTTAACCGGGTAGTTATAAAGTGTATGATTGGCATAATCGGATTCACGTAGGGAAGAATAATAAGGTAAATGGATTTGTCCCTCTTCGGAGAGATATCAAGCTTAGGCCTCTCGTAGGAATGATGTTGATGAAAATGTTCGGCCGGACTCAAATGAATTGATTAGATTAATGTCATTTGGATTATCAACATATTCGGAATCGAGAGAGTATTGAACAAAGACAAGTTGACCGTTTGACCATGACTTGTGTTCAATGAGATCGTGGACAAAGGGATTGTGACATATTCTAAAGGAATGCGAACTTGTATCTAGTTATACTATTTAGGTAGGTATGACGGTTTGCTAAAACCTAATCATATCTTACGGTTTCATGTTTGAACCCATTGCCAACTTAGTGTAATCCTAGAGGGTCACACACAATAGAACGAATCTTAAATAAGGACTATATTGGAATATTGAGCCGAATGACTTTGGAGGAATTTGGAAATTAGGGAAATCTGGGGAAGGTGTGCGACCGCACAAAAGGGCTTAGGCGGCCGCACAGCTTGGCTCAAAAAGTACCAGAAACCTTCCAGATAGATGTGCGGCCGCACAGGTTGTTTTGGGCGTCCGCACACCATGACGGGACTGGTTTCCTGATTTGATAAGGAAAAAGGATTTTGGACGGGTTTTGACACAAGTTTCCTATTTGGAATAGGTCTAACTTGTATATAAACAGCCAAATTCGGGCCAGAACAATCCCAAGCTTTTGTGCAAGTCTCCAAAGAGTTTGAGAGAGTTTTGTTTTGTTCTAAGATATCCTAGATTGAAGAAGAAAATAATACACAAATAAAATTCCATATAGTTCATATTGATTGTGAAAACGTGTTTCACAAATTTGGTCTAGCAAGCAAGATCAAGTGTTCTTGATATTCGTTCAAGGTGTGGATACCGTTAGAGGGTGAAGCTTATCATCTACAAAGTTCGTGTTCTTACTTGTTCGTGATTAAAGCTTCAATTTCTCCACCAAGATCAAAGACCAAATTCAAAGTCATCAAGGGTTAGTTTCTCTAGTATTCATATTGTTGTATTTGATTTAATCATTCGAATGGACCTATGGGCTTTGTGTTTCATAAAATTTTAAATGCTATTTTCCGCTGCGCATGTTACTTGGAAACCCAACAGTGGTATCAGAGCCCCGTTCATGTTGATTATTTCAATACCTAGATCATGTTGTGTGTATATAAATTGTTTATCTGCCTAGCATGATATGAATATTGGATTATATGATGTTTATGTGTTATATGATTTTATGTGGTTTATTGTTTTACAACTTTAATCGCACTATTGAATCGCACTAAAATTATGATGGATTCTGAATTGTTTGATTATTAATTTTTTATTGGATCAAAGTTTTAATAATCGGGGAAAACAATTTTGAGACAAATTTTCGAACTTTAAAAATTCTGTCTGATGCTACTGTGTGACCGCACATAAAATATTGGGCGGCCGCACATGTTTGGGCGACCGCACAGATTTTCTTGGGCGGCCGCACAGTTGGTCAGAATCAGAATCAGATTCTGGAATTTTGATGGGGTCCAACCGAATCAGTGACAATACCGAATCAGTTGTTTTACACATCAAGTTTAGCTACTAAATTAATAGTCATTAATTTAAGCATAATATTTATGTGTCATTAGTTTCTCTATAATTATAAGGATGAGACTTCTTTGAACTTTGGTTATCATCTCCAAATCAAGACAACAATAAGTGCGGCCGAAACTAAGCCATAAGGCATTCACAATTCCGCATTAATTCAAGAAACCAAGAAAGTAGTCCATGTGGCCGAAACTAAGCAATAGATGGTTTCGATTAACGTAGGACAATTGCATCCACAATTCCACATGGATCTCCAATCCTTGAATCAAGAACTTTGTTTCTCAATTTTAGCAATTATGAATTCTTCATAATTCTAACTTCGTTTTATCTTTGAAACTTTGATTGTGATCAAGTTTGGGAAACACAATCTCGATGAACGTAGATTAGCCATCCAACCTCTGATCCAATCTCAGAATCACAAGATCAAAACAAATAGGAAAATCAAACCCCGAGATCCACACCCAAACCAACTGCCCAATGCCCGCTCCAGACCAGCAGGTCCGGCAGGGTAGTGTCACTGGTCCGGTCGGACCTCTTCGAAAAAATCCATATTTTTTAATCTGACCAAAACCAAACGCCAGAACCACGCTCCAGACCCAAGGGTCCGGTCGGGTCCTTTCTCTGGTCCGGTCGGACCTACGCCAAAAAATCCAGAAATTTTAAAGTTCGAAAATTTGCCTCAAAATTGTTTTTCCCCGATTATCAAACCTTTGATCCAATCAGAAATTGATAACCCAAACAATTTTTAAATCCAACGTAATTTTATTGTGATTGAATAGTGCGATTAAAGTTTATAAAATAAATAAACCACATAAAATCAAATAAAACATAAACATCATAATCCAATATTCATATCATGCTAGGCACATAAACAAGCAATTTATATACACACAACATGATCTAGTATTGAAGTAATCAACATGAACGGGGCTCTGATACCACTATTGGGTTTCGTAGTTACATGAGCAGCGGAAAATAGCATTTATAATTTAATAGAAACCCAAAGCCATAGATCCGTTCATATGATTATATCAAATACATGCAATATGAATACTAGAATACTAACCCTTGATGCCTTTGAATTTAGTCTTTGATCTTGGTGGAGAAATAGAAGCTTGATCACGAACAAGTAAGAACACGAACTTTGAAGATGATAAGCTTCACCCTCTAGCTGTATCCACACCACGAACGAATATCAAGGAGCTTCTTGATCTTGGTTGCTAGACCAAAATTGTGAAACACGTTTTCACAATTATTATGAACTATATGGAATATAAATTGTGTATATATTTTGTTCTTCAATCTAGGGATCTCTTAGAACAAAACTCTTTGGAGGCTTGCACAAAACTTATTTTTTGATTAGGGACGAATTAGGGTTGTTTATATACAAGTTAGACATATTCCTAATAGGTAACTTATGTCTAAACCCACAAGAAAACGGATTAGGAAAGTTTCTGCCGAAACCGACTGGTCCGACCGGGTATGGCAAGTGGTCCGACCGGACCATGCCAGGTCCGCCCGGGTCCTTCCACTAGTCCGCCCAGACCTCCTCTGTTTCCAGTTTTCTTCTTCGAATTCTTTAAATCCCTTAATGGTCCTTCGACCCAATATTCCAATGTAGTCCTTTTAAGGATTCGTTCTATTGTGTGTGACCCTCTAGGATTATACTAAGTTGGCAATGGGTTCAAACATGAAACCATAAGATATGATTAGGTTCTAGCAAACTGTCATACCTACCCAAATAGTATAACTAGATACAAGTTCGCATTCCATTTAGAATATGTCATAATCCCTTTGTCCACGATGTCATTGAACACAAGTCATGGTCAACAAGTCAACTTGTCTTTGTTCAATACTTTCTCGATTCCGAATATGTTAATAATCCAAACGACATTGATCCATTCAATTCATTTGAGTCCGGCCGAACATTTTCATCAACATCATTCCTACGAGAGGTCTAAGCTTGACATCTCTCCGAAAAGGGACAAATCCATCATAGCTTATTATTCTTCCCTACATGAATCCGATTATGCCAATCATACCCTTTATAACTTCCCGGTTAAAGGTAGCGTTTGAATATGTCAAACATAATGTTCATCAAATGCAAGACTATAATAACTACATGTCTAAGGATTCAAATGACATAGCTAATATGATATATATATATATATATATATATATATATATATATATATATATATATATATATATATATATGACATTGACCATGATATAGATCTCATAAAGCGGGTCATGTCCTGTACTAAACAAGTACCCATAAATCTAACATGATCATCCCATGATCATTTAGCCTTTATACTAATACCAAACAAGTATTAGGGACGGTGATTATTATAAGTAAACAAGAACAACAATAATAACCAAAACATATCTTTATTAATATGAAATAAATGATGACAATTGCAACGTTTATTAAACGGGCCTAGGGCACCAACACCAACACACAGGTCTTCTCGAGTGCAGAGTAGTTGAGTTCGCTACCTTGTAACTTTCGACTAATGAAATAGACTGTGTTTTCAATCTGAGAATCTTTGGCTTCTTGTGCTAACATGGCTCCGAAGGCAGTGTCAGTCATAGTTAGATAGAGTAGCAATGGTTTCTCCTTATGCGGCGGGCGTAGGATTGAGGTATTCACCAAATACTGCTTGATCTTTTCGAAGGCCATTTGGCAGTCATAAGTCCACTCCACATCAGCGGTCTTCTTCATTAACTTAAAGATTGGTTCACAAATGGTGGTTAGCTGGTTGATGAAACGGCTAATATACTATAGGCGCCCCATGAATCCTTTCACCTCTGTCTAAGTGCAGGGAGGTTTCATCTCCAAGATGGCTTGAATCTTTCTCGGGTCAGCTTCGATTCCACGCTCGGTGACCACGTAGCCTAACACTTTCCCTCGGCTGACTCCAAATGTACACTTGGCGGGGTTCAAACGCATGGCGTGCTCCCTCAATCTGTCAAAGAACTTCCTTAGATCTGTCAAGTGCTGACTGTCGGAGCCTCTCGAATGAATAATCATGTCGTCTACATATACTTCAATCTCTTTGTGGATCATGTCATGGAAAAGAGCCGTAACTGCGCGTTGGTAAGTAGCCCCAGCGTTCTTCAACCCAAACGGCATGACAGTATAGCAGAAAGTACCCCATGGAGTGGTGAAGGCTGTCTTCTCTTGGTCTTCCTCGACCATCTTGATCTGGTTATAGCCGGCGAACCCATCCACAAATGACTTGACCTCGTAGTTGGCACTCGCATCCACCAACATGTCAATATTGGGCAGGGGAAGTCGTCTTTCGGAGTAGCCTTATTGAGATCTCTGAAATCCACAGATACCCGAACTTTACCCTTGGACTTCTTGACAGTCACGATGTTGGACAACCAAGTCGGGTATTCAATCACCCTAATGAAGCCTACGCGGAGTAGCTTTTCAATCTCTTCTTTCACTTGCAGGGACCATTCCGGCTTAATACGGCGCAGTTTTTGTTTGATTGGCTTGGCATCTGGTGTTGTCGGGATTTTGTGCTCTACAATCGAGTTGTCAAGCCCCGGCATGTCCTTGTAAGATCATGCAAACACGTCCACATACTCCTTAAGTAACTCAATCAATGCTTCCCTCTCGACTCCGCTGAAGAAGCTCCCAATCTACGTTTCCTTTGGCTCGGCTTCGGTTCCCAAATTCACGCACGTTAGCACCTCATCGACAGCTTGGGCTCGAGATTCCCTTTGATTAATAACCTGTTCTGAAATTTCTTTTATGTATTCATCATTTAGTATGTCTGCGTCCGCCTCTTCTAATGAGTCATTATTAACTAAGTGTATATCATTAGGCTGATTATTAGCTAATTTATCATTTGAAAGAGAGGCTACGGAGGGATACTCGGAAAGGTCGAGGGCTTCATTCATGGAAAAAGGGAATATAGAGTTTGCGACAAGGTCATAGTCTTCAGACGTGAGGTCGTTGGACTTAGAGGAAGACTCAAATTCAAAACTAAAAACACTAGACTCGGGGGAAGAAGAAATGACGGGAAGTGTTGCGGGAGGAGCGGCAGGAGAATGACTAAGCCCCAATGTCCCCTCCATGAACTCAGGAGTAGCTATGGGACCTCCGAGTGTGCACCAATTCTTTAGTTTGCCCTCCATGGTTACCACCAATGTCCTCAGATCAATGTCTTTCTCTGATTCATCCCCAATAGCGGCTACCATGTCGTTGTCGACCCCAAATAACCCAGATGTTGAAGCAAATATTGGTCTTCCCACGTCTCAGTCAAACTCGGAGTCTCTGTGGTTTCCACTGTCGGCTTGTCGAGGGTTGCGGCTTCTAGCTGATCAGCTAAGTCACTTGCGACTTCAAGCATGTGCCCCTACAGTATGTCAAAAGGCTTCCCGAGAATTGAGTAGCTCTTGCCATGTCCTCTTATGTTTGTTCCCTCGCACGAGGATGAGTATCTTGCTTTGCTTGACAAATGATGACGCCCTAGGGGCTATGTGACTCAAGAACGAGAGATTATTTTGCTTCATTTGACAGTTAATGAGCCCTAGGGGCTACGCTCAAGAAAGATGTGTGATACTATCCTCAAATTCTCTCAAAAGGGAATGTTAAGAAGCCTTCTTGTCATGTGTGCTCGTACCTGCTCCCCCAATCAATGATAGGCCTTTCTTGCTCTACTTACAATCGGTGATGGCACTCTAGGGGCTAGAATCAAGTTTGAAAGGCTCCCTCGGAAAAAATGCAATTCACTTCTCCTCCCCCAACAATGGCCCTAGCAAAGTCATATGAAACATTGGAAGCTTCCTCAATTAGTTTGGCACCGAAGGGGCTTCACAATCCACGATCTTTTGGGCTATGGCATTACAGTAATCCGAGCAAAGGGAAATATTGGGGCTTCGCAATTGACAACCTTTTTGGGGGATGATACCCGAGCAATTCAATATGGGGAATGGTCTTATGGCTTCATGAAAGCGATCAAGCTTCAAGGGTCTTTTAGTACTTCACGTCAAAGGTCTTCTGGTTTGAAAGGAGGGCTCCAATGTTATGAATGAATTTGATGATTCTTATGTTGTGACTTACGACGAGATTATGAAGAAAGTCTTACAGAAAAGGAAAAAGATTCAATATGCTAAACTCTATCAAAACAGGGTTATAGCGGGAAATGCCATGGCCAATCCCAATGTTTCTGTAATTCAGCACCCCCTTCTCCAAGATCAAAAGCAAAAAGTGTGTCTCTTGCGCCTCAAGCACTAGTTGCATCCGAAGATCCGTATTTAGTTCAACTCCAGAAGACTCAAGCAAGCATACCCATTTAGGGACCTTATCACACCAAGACCTTATCATCCGCGACCTCGACGACACCACAAGACATTACTGCATCTTTTGACGTAAGCCCTCCACCATTTGGGTATCGACCACAATGAGGCCACTCATCTCCCCAGTAAGAGTAAGAAGAGATCTCTATCAAGAATTCTAACGCTCTCAATACCGAGCTGGTCCCAAGATAATTTGGGGCTTTACATCGACAGGTCTTCACAACCCACCATCTCCAAGCCCGCAAACAACAAGTACATGACATTTGGGGCTTAGAAATCTCTCGAAGCTTGGTATCAAGGATCTTCTCTTGGGGCTTGCTCACGTCAACAAAAGGCAATTTATTTGAATGGGCCAAGAGCTGATTTATCTTGGGGCTTCACGAGTCACTCAAAGTTTGGCATCAAAGGCGTTCTAGGGGCTTCACAATCAGCAACCCCTTGGTATCTCGGCATCGAAAGTCTTTCGGAGCCCCATAACTGACAAATCTCTAGGGGCTAGACACCAATCTTCGTTGGGCACAGCAGCGACAACAGAATTCAAGCAAGGCACTCCGGACTTCGACCAAACATAACTTGATCTTGGGTTGGCTTTACAAACACACAATGGTTAAAATGGTTAACCCACGAACTAAAAAAAAACGACAAAAAGATTTTTATTTTATTTTTTCTTTTTCTTTGTCTCTTTACTTGCGTAAAAGTATGTGCTTCATTTTACTTTGCTCCTAGCTTCCTCCCTAGCGTTCTCCATCATTCTTGAACTACGCTGGTCTGATTCTCTTCAAGAGATACGTAGGCAGCCTTTTGGCACGACCAACCCATCATCAAAAGTGATCATGCCTCCATCGAAAGTGAAAGCAACTCATCAACATCCAAAGCATGAACATTCTTCATCAAAGCCATAACATCAGAAATCCATCCCAAATCAAGCGGCCATGGTGAGTGAAGGTATGAACATCATCCATCAAAGCTCCTTTCAAATCACATCGCACACAAAAGAAATTTATCCATCTTTGCAAAATCTCTCTGCTTTTTAAATCACATCACACCACAAGCACAATTTCACACTTCACACACTTTCTCGCACAAGCACATATATCTGCAAAAGCATACATATAACAGGTACAAGCATTCGACAAATGGATTCACAAACGGATTCAGCAATGGGTTCACAAACGGACTCAGCTATCGGATTCACAAACGGATTCGACCAATGGATTTACAAACGGATTCATCAAACGGATTCACTAATGGATTCGTCAACAAGGGTTCACCAACTGACTCATTCAAGGGATTCACTAACGGATTCATCAAACGGATTCACTAACGGATTCGTCAACAAGGGTTCACCTGTCACGACCCGAAAGCTAGGCTCTATTTTATTAGTAATAAATAATAATTATTTATTTATTTGCTTATTTATTTATTTAAATTATTATTTATTTAAATACTTATGTGTGCATTTTATGTTTCATCATAATTATGCCTGGCATTTTATTTGAGTCATTTGGGTTAGTGTAGTATGGTTGGGTCTTAATTGTTAGTGGGGAGTGTAAGTATTTGTGTTAGTAGATGGGGAAGGGGTCTAAGTGTAAGTTTTTGAAATAATTTCCCCTACTCCCTCCCTACTCCCTCTCTTCTCCCTCACCTCTCCCTCATTTCTTCTCCCAGCTCATTTTTCTCTCTCTCTTCCATAGCAAAAGGTAAGTTTTTCTCTCTTCCTTCTCTCTTCATTTCCTTCCTCTTCCTCTCATTATTTCTCATTTCTTAAAACATGAAACTTGTTTAGATCGTCGATAGGATCGTAGGAAGCCAAGAAATTTCGAGTTCCGTCACCTTTGAGAAAATCTGGGTAAGTTACTTTCCCCCCATTTTTATGCTAGAAATGTCATTCCATGTTTAGATGATAATAAGAATGCCATTTATTGCTTCTTGGGTTAATTTGAGAGTGATCTATAATTTTGTTCATTTTGTTGTAAAATTTTGGTATTTGAATCATCCCTTGATCGGGGTTGTCCAGACGATGTTCTAGGGTCCTTTTTGGCTTCTAAATGGTTTGGGTACATTGGGTTACTACTTAGTAGTGTTAACTTTGAATTTGGGTATGAAAATGGTGGATTTGTGTTGATTTTCGAATAAGAACCCAAGAAGGAAGATCTGGGTTTGCTGTTCTTCCTTGGAGGCGCGCGCATCCCCTGCGTATGAGGCACGCGCACCCTCCTCTCCCCCTTTCTGGTAAAACCTTCTGATGGATGGAGGCGCGCGCACCCTCCGATAGGAGGCGCGCGCACCCTCTCCTCCTCCAAACTTGATTTTCCTTCTGACCAAAGGAGGCGCGCGCACCCTCCCATAGGAGGCGCGCGCACCCTCTCCCCTGGTGTGAAATTTATTTCCCTTTTTGTCCAATCTTTCGAGAGCCATATCTCCCTCATCCAGACTCCATTTTAGGTGTATAAATTATCGTTTTAAAGCTCTCCTTGAGCTCTTCGAGGTGAGTGAGTAGTTTTGGTTGTGTTCTTGAGTTAACTGGATCCTTTGTGATTGAACGTGATATGGGAATTGTGTTATCATGGTTGAGATTATTGGAACACCTTACTGGTGTGTTGTTGGTTCATTTCATCTTATTGGTGATCACTTAGTATGGTTCCCTACTTTGGAATCAATGGTTGTTTATCGTACTAGTATTTTATTACTTAGCCTTTACTTGAAAGTCCAGCTGGTTAATTGTGTATCGAGTCAGGCAATGGATAATGCTATAATGGCACAAGCCAAGTCCAGTATAGCATCGCCCATTGGTCCTTGTTTCCTCATCCAGATTGGCCTTGGATGGGATGAGCTAGCTCCTTTTGTGAGTATTCTAGCTACACATTTTGGAGCATGACTTTGTGGCATGGCTCCCGCCCTTTGTGGCATGTTACTTTGTTATTGGTTCCGGTACCGGGGATTTCTCTTCAGCTTTCATGCTATTATGAAGATGATGATTTGTTGATTATTGAAGCTGCGCAGCGACCTTTATTTGGTCTTATCAGTTGGGAAACCTTGGCTAATATCCTTTGTTAATTGTTTATTTCCGCTGCTATCTGATATATGAAAATTGCTATGTGTTATGTGATTTATTATTGATTATTGCATCATAGCATGTCATGTAGTTGCATTAGTAACTTATTGAGATTTATCTCACCCCCCTTTTCCTTTGTCTTTGTTTTTCCTTAACCCCCCCCCAGGTGGAAAGGATTAGACTCGCTGATCACGAGACAGGACGTCGCGAGGGTTGAGCTTATGGGGCAAGTGTATTGGTGGGTTTACATTATATAAATGTGTAACTCCTTTGGGGATAGTTGTACCACACTTTGACGTCACTAAGATTTGTATATTTTATTACTTTGTAGCGTGAGCTTATGGGGCTTACGCTAGTACATCGTTGTTGTTAAATTGTGTTTCCAAAACCTTGTGTTATCATCTTTTGATACGAAATGAAATTTTTATCTCCGATATTTTGGTATTTTGATTAGTAAGTCGACGTCCAGCTCGCGTGCTCCGGGCCCGCGGGGTTCGGGGTAGCGACATCACCAACGGACTCATTCAATGGATTCACTAACGGATTCATCAAGCGGATTCACTAACGTATTCGTCAACAAGGGTTCACAAACGGACTCATCCAATGGATTCACTAACGGATTCATCAAGCGGATTCACTAGCGGATTCATCAAACAAGGGTTCACAAACGGACTCATCAATAGGGTTTACTAACGGACTCATTCAATGGATTCACTAACGGATTCAGCAAGCAGATTCACTAACGGATTCAGCCGGCAGATTTACAAACGGATCATGCCACCTCCTCTGTCAACAAAATCCACTCACACAGGGAGCGCACCCCCTATCTCTCGCAATTTCAAATTCCTGCTTTTATCGAGTCTTTATTTTCTTTTGTCGATGTCCTCGGCAGTTGTTTTACTTTTGTCGACGCGTTTTGCTTTGCAATCCACGTCGCCGAGGGGCTCTGTAGATACCCCGCCTTGGACCTCTCACCCCGATTGCATACATAGTATTTTTATTTAACTTATTTTTCTGTTACTTCGGTTAAGTTCCTAACTGATTCCGTTAGTTTTGGACTAAACTGCATAACAAAATTAACTTTAGAGTCATTTCTGTCATTCTGTCATTTTTACCCGCGGGCGCCTCCGGCACTGCCAGTGAGCCGTGCGCGCGTCTCGCCCCTAAAGCGGGACTCGCGCGCTTCCCACTTTGGCAGTAACGGATTGCACCATTTTTCCCTCCCTTTTCTTATTTACAACATCTCTTCTTGATACAAAAAGACCTCTTTTTACCTCCACATTCATTCCCCCTAGTTTTGTAACCTCCAATCCCATTACTCTAGCCATTTCTTTAAAACAAAATATTTCTTTTTATTATTATTTGATTTTATCTTTATTATTTGATTTTCTTTATTTTCCTATTAGTTGAAAGACCATATTTTCCTCTCTTTTTTACCTATTTAAACCTCTCTTTTCTACCTATTTAAACCTCTCATTTCTACCTTAGAAAACGACTTCTACTTTCTTTACACTTTTACTATACACAAATTCTCCCAATAAGAGTTTTAGCAACAAAATTCTACACAAATTTCTACACAACAATTTCTTTACAACAACTCCATCTCCAAGTTCAAGTTTGAAGTTCTTCCTTTCTAAAGGTACTTTATTCTTCTTCTTTTATTTTACTTGTCTTAGTCAATGTATGCAATCCCCATCAATGGGACATGACCAATATGACTACTTCACGTATTGAAGTTAGTTAAGGTTATCTCCATACATTTCAATTCTACTTTAATTTCCCCATTTCATTTATTAATGTAATTGCTAGCATAGTTATTACATGTAATATTTAGTAATTAATAAATAAAGCAATTCTCTTTTATTTCCCCTTTCTTTCCCTTGTAATTGTTAGCACTTTTCTCAAATTATTGAAGGACATTTAGCATTAGAACACCAATAGTAGCAAGACCCGCGTAAGCGGAGCGGAGTAGGTGTTTAAGTACTTCCCACTCCGTCACCTAACCCCCGAACCCTTCTCTCCCGAATCTTTGGTTTCGTATTATTAAAATAGGCTATTTCTTAGGTTTTTCTTATGTTCCCTAATAACATAGGTGGCGACTCTAACAAATTAAAACAAGTTAGACATCCTAGGATAATTCACCGCTCTAGCCAATTGTGGTTTCCCGGGGTATCTATACTGGCGACTCTGCTGGGGACGACTTAGAGGGTTAAACTTGCGTTTCTGCTTTTGGTGTTCTTTTATTCTGTTTTCTGGGCATTCTGGTAAAAAGGGTTGGAAGCGCGCGCCTCTGGCCTTCCTGGCCTTAAGCGTTCGCGCCCGACCCCAATTACCAGAATCGCCCACCTTCCTTCTTGTCCTTCCATTTCATGTTTCTGTGCTAACAATTGCTGCAGGGGAAAAAGTTTTCATTTAGGGTCAAGGCAATCCCTTGAACCCACTGATTTGCAGGTTTTCACCCAGAAGCGGGCGCCTCTGCCCGCCTCCTCCTAACGCGCTCTCCTTCCGCACAGGCATCCCAATGCGCGCGCTTTTGGGCATTTTCCAGAAACAGAACAGTGCACAAAAACAGAACAGTTTTGACATTGTGTGGGCACCGGGCCTGCACATAACTTCTTTTATTTTCTGTTTACTTTATCGGTCACACGGGTGATTCGAAAGTTGTAAATTATGTGCTTATTTGTTTTTTTCTTTTGTTTAAAAAATAAAATAAAAAATGTTTTGTCACTTGGCTTGACCTCACACTACATGCACATATTCCTATGAATTGCTCACTATCGAGTCACACAAGTCCAACCCCAAACCCGTCGAGGTCCGTCCTCCGTCCTAGAGAGTTTCAAGCTCCACCCGACCTTGACTCTTTCGAAGCGGTAAACCTCAACCCGTGGCGTAGTTCATGACTACATGCCGGGGGTGACCTTTAAGCCTCTCTTTAGCCGAGCACAAGCGAACACTTTCTTAGTCTAGGTTCTAACTCTCCGTGACCAAGTCGGTTTTCGTGTGTCGAGATTTCTCTAAACTAATGTCATCAAATCATACATGCCGTTTCCAAGAGAAACAAGTGGTTATTATGGACGAAATAAAACTCCGTCCCCAAGTGGTTATTATGGACGAAATAAAACTCTGTCCCCGCATGTATGCTTTATTGACATTAATTTAGTTTAATCCCGTCAGATGTAGGTATCACAAGTGTGGTGGAATACGATGAGTATATGGGACCGCGAGAAGGTCTATATACTAGTGTGACGATTCCACTATTTTTCTAGAAACTCCAAAAAGGACTCCGTCCTTCTGACTTTTGTAAATAAAAAAAAAATCTTTTTCTTTATGTGGTTGAGTCTTTTTTCTTGTTTGTGGGTTCAATAATTTTACTCAAAATGTGTTTGTGGGGCCATCCTAAGATCAACCGTGTTCTTCCAATAGGTTCAATGGCTTCCAACGGCAACGACAATAAGGGTGAGAACATTTCCGTGTCCAACGAAGGGATTTTCAACATAATAAGAGCCATGGGGGAACAAATGGATAGACTTGTCGAGGATGCCCGACACAGGGACAATTTGTGGCAAGCCCGTTTTGATCTCGAGAGGAAGATTCACAAAGAAGAGGTTTCCAAGGCCCATTTGCAAGAGCTCACCGACAACAAAGCAAAGTTCAATGGTAAAGCATGCTCAAGTGGCCCGTCCCTCAAAAGCCACAAAAATACCCCCAACAACCGAGTTTTCACTCCTCTCCTAAGAATGACCCGAGCCGAAGCATTTGAAACTTTGGTGGCAAGTGGAAAGGTCAAGTCTTTGGAAGGGTACAAGCCGAAGATGATACCGAAGAATCATGCATTTGGTGAATGGTGAAACTACCACAAGCATAGTGGCCACACTACCGAGGGATGCTTCCTTCTCCGAAACATCATCCAAGATTTGATCGACAATGGTGAATTTACCTTGGGTGAAGAGCAACTCATCAAGGATGAGGCTCAGATTTGAAATGGGGCTTCAACAAGAGATCATGCCACAAGGAGACTACAACGACAAGGATGACGACAGCAATCTCTGTTTCTCTTTCTCTACCTAGAAATAGGATTATTTTTTAAAAAAAAAAAGAGTCAAAGTCCTCTTAAGTGTGCATTCAAGTTTTCTCTCCTCCCATGTAAAAGTTCGAGTCGGTCTTATCAAATAAAAGTCGTTCTTGTCCTCATACACTCTTCCAAGTTGTTCAATCTAATTCTTGGAAAAATGATGAAAAGATATCTAAACAAGTTTTAGAACGAAGGCCATCACTTGAACGTCTAGGGGCTAAACATCGTGAAGAAAGCGACAACATCAACGACAAATCCAAGACATCAAGCGACAAAGAAAGGTGGAGAAACAACCGTGGATAAATCAAGCAAAGTTTTCAAAGGGGGATTAAAAAAAAGGCTCGCAAGGTTGATTCTTCAAAACAACCTAGGAAAAAGTTAGAGCACACAAAAAAAATAAAAATCCCCCTCAATCAAAGAAGTTCACAACATCATCATTCCACCAACAAAGGACGAAGAACCAACAATTCATCACGACGAAAGGAACATCCACAAGAACTACGGTGACCTGAGCCTCTACACTGGAGGAACGTAGGCAACCTTCGTGTCCGGTCTCATGCAAGAAAGAAGATACGTTTAGGCCTATCGCATTATGGTGATTGGCGTTCATCTCGAACTTGTCAAGACATCTTTGTACGAGTCATTTGCCATTGAATTAATCACCTCAACATTGAACAACTTTCCTAGATTTGAAATCATTTCACGTTCCTTGTCGAGTCTAGGGGCTTCTTATCTTTCAGCGATACTCCCAGTTTCTTGCAATCAAATTGGGGCTTTCCTTCTCTTCTCTCTTAATGACTTACTTGCCTTCGTGAGTCATTCAAAAAATAACTAAATATATGAAGTCAATACTAGGGACCACTTTCCTAGTCAAGTCAATGTCACTCATCATTAGTGACAAAAGGTCTCCACCGCAAAATCACATGTCTCCCATCCTCAGCTAGAGTCAATGCACACTTCCTCATTAATCGAGTCAAAATGAAGACGCAAAAGAGATGCCCGCTAGATTGAAAACCCGAAAGGGCGGTCTAGGCAAAAAACAGGGTGCGTCATAAAAAAATGAGAAGTGAGAGAGAAAGGGAAAGAGAAATGGAGATCCCCCAGCCTCAAAAGAAGACAAGTTCTACATTGAATCTCCTCAGAAAGGCAATTCCCCACCGAGTCAACTTCAGAATCGCAAAAGGCTCGACAAGATATGGCACAATCACAGGTCGTTTTGGGTTATTGGCATAAGAGAGGTTGTTCTTGCAATATGCATTATTGGGTTCATGAAAAAGAAGCCCCATGGTAACCGAGATCCATCTAAGAATGAGCCCATCATTGAGGAATACGAGGTTGCACAAAGAGTCCCCAGTGAGTCAATTGGTTTGGGCAGCGAGTAGCAACAACATGTAATTTAGTTTTCAAGCTTCTTCAAGCATGTGCCCCTACAGTATGTCAAAAGGCTTCCCGAGAATGGAGTAGCTCTTGCCATGTCCTCTTATGTTTGTTCCCTCGCACGAGGACGAGTATCTTTCTTTGCTTGACAAATGATGACGCCCTAGGGGCTATGTGACTCAAGAACGAGAGATTATTTTGCTTCATTTGACAGTTAATGAGCCCTAGGGGCTACGCTCAAGAAAGATGTGTGATACCATCCTCAAAGTCTCTCAAAAGAGAATGTTGAGAAGCCTTCTTGTCATGTGTGCTCGTGCCTGCTCCCACGATCAATGATAGGCCTTTCTTGCTCTACTTACAATCGGTGATGGCACTCTAAGGGCTAGACTCAAGTTTGAAAGGCTCCCTCGGCAAAAATGCAAGTCACTTCGCCTCTCCCAACAATGGCCCTAGCAAAGTCATATGAAACATTGGAAGCTTCCTCAATTAGTTTGGCACCGAAGGGGCTTCACAATCCACGATCTTTTGGGCTACGGCATTACAATAATCCGAGCAAAGGGAAATGTTGGAGCTTCGCAATTGACAACCTTTTTGGGGGATGATACCCGAGCAATTCAATATGGGGAATGGTCTTATGGCTTCATGAAAGCGATCAAGCTTCAAGGGTCTTTTAGTACTTCACGTCAAAGGTCTTCTGGTTTGAAAGGAGGGCTCCGATGTTATGAATGAATTTGATGATTCTTATGTTGTGACTTACGACGAGATTATGAAGAAAGTCTTAGAGAAAAGGAAAAAGATTCAATATGCTAAACTCTATCAAAACAGGGTTATAGCGGGAAATGCCATGGCCAATCCCAATGTTTCTACAATTCAGCACCCCCTTCTCCAAGATCAAAAGCAAAAAGTGTGGCTCTTGCGCCTCAAGCACTAGTTGCATCCGAAGATCCGTCTTTAGTTCAACTCCAGAAGACTCAAGCAAGCATACCCATTTGGGGACCTTATCACACCAAGACCTTATCATCCGCGACCTCGACGACACCACAAGACATTACTATATATTTTTACGTACGCCCTCCGCCATTTGAGTACCGACCACAATGAGGCCACTCATCTCCCCAGTTAGAGTAAGAAGGAGATCTCTATCAAGAATTCTAACGCTCTCAATACCGAGCCGGCCCCAAGATAATTTGTGGCTTTACATCGACAGGTCTTCACAACCCACCATCTCTAAGCCCGCAAACAACAAGTACATGACATTTGGGGCTTAGCAATCTCTCGAAGCTTCGTATCAAGGATCTTCTCTTGGGGCTTGCTCACGTCAACAAAAGGCAATTTATTTGAATGGGCCAAGAGCTGATTTATCTTGGGGCTTCACGAGTCACTCAAAGTTTGGCATCAAAGGCGTTCTAGGGGCTTCACAATCAGCAACCCCTTGGTATCTCGGCATCGAAAGTCTTTCGGAGCCTCATAACTGACAAATCTCTTGGGGCTAGACATCAATCTTCGTTGGGCACAACAGCGACAACAGAATTCAAGCAAGGCACTCCGGACTTCGACCAAACATAACTTAATCTTGGGTTGGCTTTACAAACACACAATGGTTAAAATGGTTAACCCACGAACTAAAAAAAACGACAAAAAGATTTTTATTTTATTTTTTCTTTTTCTTTGTCTCTTTACTTGCGTAAAAGTATGTGCTTCATTTTACTTTGCTCCTAGCTTCCTCCCCAGCGTTCTCCATTATTGTTGAACTACGCTGGTCTGATTCTCTTCAAGAGATACGTAGGCAGCCTTTTGGCACGACCAACCCATCATCAAAAGTGATCATGCCTCCATCGAAAGTGAAAGCAACTCATCAACATCCAAAGCATGAACATTCTGTCATTTTTACCCGTGGGCGCCTCCGGCACTGCCAGTGAGCCGCGCGCGTGTGTAGATACCCTGATCTCGCACCCCTAAAACCCTCGATTTGGCTGTGCGGGACTGCCGTGAGCCTTATCGGTGCATCGAATGGATAAACGGACTTCAAATTCATGATCAGAGCGAAAAAACGAGTAAACAGGCAAAAATTTCGTTTTTCGAGGTGCGGGACCGGAAACGGGGCCGGGAACCCCCCGAACTGCTCGCTGTTATCCATTCTGTGCATTAAAAATATATTATTACCTTTCCTTGCTAATTGACATATTTCAGATATACCGGCGTGACCACAAAATTATTCCAAGCAACTTTCATGTTGGGCCCGCGGACAACCGGGACACCGGAGCGCGCACGACGGAGCGGAAAGCCGGAGCCGGATAGATGGTTATCCAAATTGGAAAATATCTCAAAATATCTTATCAACTGGTCAAGAAGAGCAAAAAATATATTATTGTCGTTCCTTGCTCATAAAAATATTTCAGATATACCGGTCTGACCAGAAAAATATTCCGAGCAACTTTCATGTTGGACTCGCGGACAACCGGGACACCGGAGACGCGCACAAAGGAGCAGTTGCGGAGCGGAAAGCCGGAACAGAGATAAGGAAGATGACTTTAAGCCTTAGTCAAGAAGGATAGATGATGAATCCACCAATTTACAACCTCCCCCCTCCAAGTTACAACCAATTTACCACCTCCCTCCTCCTATATACACCACTCTCATCCATTTCAAAAAGGAGAGACACAAAAACAAAAAGAAAAAAAAACCCTACCATCCTCCACTCTCATTCTCTCTCAACAAGAACACCACCACCACACCACCACTCATGCACCACCCCTACACCACCCATAAATCACCAAACAAACCACAAAAAACACATCAAAGCCAAAACTTTGATCAAACACAAAGCAAAAAGAAAAGAAAAAGTCTTCCCTTGGTTGACAAAGGGAGCACCCATAATCTCAAAAGCTAGGTAAAACTCTATGTAAACCTTGGCTCTTTAGATATGTAAGCAATATTGGGAGTGGTTTGGAACCTAGTCAAATAATGACTAGGTTTCCTTCATCTTCCATGTTTTTTTTAGCTTTGTAAAGCTTTGTTTATGTATATAAATGATGATCATGTGATGCTAATACTCAGTTTATTATGTTTATATATGTTCATAATAGTCATAATATTCATATGCTTTAATTTGTGTATGAAAATCTTCATGTTTCTCTCAAAGGGCGTAAATCTGCCCTCTTTGGCTTTCCTTCATGATCATGCATGTGAAAATCATTATTTGTTGAGAAATAGCTCTTGGATAATGTTTTTAACATGTTAAATATCAAAGTCCTTGAGTTTCATGCCTTGGTTTGAAGATATAGTAGTGTTTTGAGGTCTATAATCATGCCTCATATAATCAGTTTTTACTTTCTGTATAGAGTCTTGATTTTGATGAGCTTGTAAATCCATCTTAGAGTGGTTTTATGGTTTAAGTCAAAGAACAAAAGTTGTTCATAACATGTTTAAATATATGATCCTAACGTTTCATGTTCATATTCCATTCCTAGATCATATTTTCATGAATACATTTGGGTCTCAGTGATTCTGAGCTGTTTATTCTCTGTGGTACCTTGCTGTGTTCTTGGGCTTCAAACTTGATTAAAAGTAATTTTCTGGACAATTATCAAAACATGGATTTTGTTCTACACGAACTCAGGATGATTATAATATTTTTTATACATTTTTTGGATCACTGGAAGTGCTCGTTTAAAACATATGTTTCAAACTCAAAAATTCAGATTCTGCACTTCCAGTTTCTGACATTGAAATGTCAGAAACCTTTTGAACCACTAAAACACATCCTATGAACTCCAAAATTTTGGATCTTCATGTTTTATATGTTTTCTTAAACTTTTGTTCTTTGGGTTTTGTCATATTCCCAAGCTAAGATGGTGAAAATTGGTGATAAACATGCTAAGGTTTCTGTTTGCCTTTTCTGGGCTGAATTTTGTGATCAACTTTATTGCATGTGTTTGGGGCCTAAACTTGGTCCAAAAAGTCTACAAAAACTCCCTTGTGATCCCTAGTATTCAGGTATTAACCCCCAATTTTTAGTTTTGGAATCGGATTGATTTTAGGACAGGTACGACGGCTCGGGGACGGAAAGTGTCACCGAAATCAACAAAAGCACCGTCGAGGATATTTATTATTATTTGTGGGATTTGTCTCCCCTATTTTTTGTATATGTGTAATTGTGTAATCTCCCCTCCCGTTGATGTATTATTGCTTGATATGATCAAAACCATTCTTGAAAACCAATCGGGGAATCCACTCAAACCGAGTTCCCGGTTGTGAATAAAAATGAAACTTCCTAGAATAGGAAGACCTCCATATATATTTCATCACCATTTTTTGGTAGGGCATAAAATCCAAATTAAAAGGCATAAAATTGAATATAAGTGGCACGCATATAGAGACCATCACGGGCGATAAGAGTGCCTAACCCCTTCTCTTCTCGTAACTTAGCCCCCGAACCATTTTCTCAAAAATGTTTTTTCTTCATTTTTCCTGAAATCAAAATGAGGTGGCGACTCTTGCAATCAAATCACAGCATCAAGAGGAAACCATTGTGTGAGAACCGAGCACATTTCCAAAAGCGCATCAGCACGAGACGGGCGCGAACCGCTTTCACGGGCGGTCATTTCGCGGTGATCCGATCATCTCAGGCGCGAGCTCTCACAGTGGCGACTCCGCTGGGGAGTTGTTTTAAAGTGGGCTAGACTCTAAATCTTTGTGTGTGCCATGCTTTATGTGCCTTACTTGGGGTGTATATATCTGTGCCCTAACCTCTGTTTTGCAGGGGCGTTTTTTCGCTTATCTTATTTGTATATATATATATATATGCATTGCGTGGTGAGTGATTCCCAAAAAAAGGGGGTAAAACAAGTAAAAAAGGAAAAAAATGATTTTCTTGTTTTCTTTACGTGCTTTCAAAATGATTTTTCGAACTCATAGATACCTCACACATGCACGTTTTTTTGAAAAGCGTCTTAGAATCTCAAACCCGAGACGGTAAACCTGGGGCATAAGGGAGCTCACTTGACTTCCCCATAGGGTCAACGGTATACTGTTTCCCCCTTAGCAGCGCCTACGCTCGCTGTGATGGGTGTAAGCCAAGCTTCAAAAGCCGAAATGCGATGTCCATATTCTTTCGAAAATAACACGTCACAGACTTCATGTCGGTTTTTGTCTCAACAATTTTACTTCAATCCTATGAATTCCCAAAAGGTTATAATCGACCTAAATTGTGGATATCAAGTTGAAATTCTTGGATTGACTTGAAATTGTCAAGACCCTCACATAGACCGTAACCGAATGGTGGATCCCAGAAAGAGTATAGGCCCTTCGCTAGGGGCTCGGACGGCCAATAGTACAGTACAGGTGAAAAACGTTGGTCCTATACTTTGGAGATGGTATCCACTATTCCAAGATTCATGCAAAAACATGTCAAAATAAAGCAAGTGCTTATCCGGCATTCTAGGATTGATTTTGATTTTTGAACTCCTTTTGAATCAAACTCGGAAAATCTCGATCCTTTTCACTCTCTAATCAGCCCTAAACACCATCCCTTTCAGATACTCTAAGCCTGGCATCTACTTGGAAAGGGGGAGCTAGAAACAGTAAGGGGAGGTTGATCCGAGTTGCCGAGACAGTGCCTGTAACCGAAGAAGCTATTGCAATGGCCCAGGAAGGAAATGAGGAAGCCTATGTGCCACCACCAGGTCTTCAAGCATGGTTGGAGCAGAATGTGTTGGGTCAGATGAGGATTCAGCAAGATGAGCTACTGGCTACACCTGTGCAGATGCAGAATCAGAATAGTAATGGGGCTCCCAATGGCAACCCCAACAGAAATCCCAATGGCGATCCGAACGTTAATCAGACCGGAAATGGGGTTCCCAATCCTAATCCCAATGGCAATACAGGTCCCAATGTAAGTGGCATCCCTACCATCAACTTGAATCCTATTGGTAGCAACACCATCGGCCAGAGTCATCACCAGAACATCCCTCCTCAGGGTAATGTGGCTCATCCAGACTTCAGTGGCACTCACCAGCCCTTCATCCCGAATCCAGCAAATTTTGCTGTGCATCCGTCTTAGTATCCGCCTGATCATAATGCCTTTGCTCAGTATATGCAGACTCTGTATTCGAATCAGCAGCCCAACGCTTATGGTGTGTTTGCTAGCGGTGCCTCTCAGATTAATCAAGGAACTTCCCAAGGGCAAGATCCTAACCTAGTCCGCCAAATGGAAGCGTTCTACAAGGGTGTCCCATATGTACCCCTTACTGAAGCTGAGATTGAAATGAGCGAAATGAAAGAAATGTTGAGAAAGGTCATGAATAAAGGGGAGTTTTCTGCAGATTCCTTGAAATTATCTCCATTTGCTGTTCTGCCTCCTAAATTCAAAATGCCCGATGTGGAGAAATTTGACGGTACAGGTTGCCCAATGGCCCACCTGAAATCTTACGCTCATGCAATGCAGTCTAGTAGGGCTAATGTTGGATGCCAATCTAGTTGATAATTGGGGGAAGCTCGTGGATGAATTCCAGAAGCGATACAAAGATAACTCCAACTGGGAGAAGAGCCGTCGTTACCTCGATTCGTGTGCTCAGCGTGAGAAGGAATCCTTTTCTGAATTTGCAAGTAGGTGGAAGAAGAAAGTTGCTCAAACTCTGGAGAGGCCTGACAGTGCCGAGCAAACTCGTATTTTCCTTAAGAATCTTCAGCCGGTGTATGCAGATAAGATGAAATATCTCCCGTTTCCAGATTTTGCTTCTATTCTTGATGTGGGTTCTCGTATTGACGAAGATGTCCGAACTGGGGTGATCAAGCTAGATTCTTCTCCTAGCTCCTACAGATTCCGATCCGCTGCTAAAGCCCCGGCACCAGTTGTGAACAATGTTGCCATGACCCCTGCTCCTTTTTGGAACAGCAATGTGGGACCAAGCCGGAGCAGCTACAATAGGGCACCTCCGTGTTATAATCAAGACGGGTCTGTGAACTCTGTCACCGATCAGCGAAGGAATGGTGGAAATCGGAGAGATCGCCATTTTGATAAATTCAGCGCTCCATTGTCTACTATCTTTCAAGGATTGGTCGCCCAAGGAGTACTAAAGCCGATAGAAGGATACCGCCCGCCTAATCCGCCTCCTAAGAATTGGGATGCAAGTAAATATTGTGCATACCACGTATCACCTGGTCATGCGACAAATGAATGTTGGAGTTTGAGACACACTCTGCAAGACATGATAGACGATGGACTGTCACGACCCGAAATCTAGGCTCTATTTTATTAGTAATAAATAATTATTATTTATTTATTTGCTTATTTATTTATTTAAATTATTATTTATTTAAATATTTATGCGTGTGCATTTTATGTTTCATAATAATTTATGCCTAGCATTTTATTTGGGTCATTTGTGTTAGTGTAGTATTGTTGGGTCTTAATAAATTAGTGGGAGTATTATAGTTGAGCTAGTTAGTTGGGGAAGGGGTCTAAGT
Source organism: Campanula takesimana (assembly GCA_026119855.1). Classification (NCBI taxonomy): domain Eukaryota; kingdom Viridiplantae; phylum Streptophyta; class Magnoliopsida; order Asterales; family Campanulaceae; genus Campanula; species Campanula takesimana. The sequence continues at coordinate 577,418 of JAOWBW010000402.1, read as the reverse complement.
GTAACATTTTCAAATAATTCATCCCCCTACTCCCTCACCTCCCTCACCCTATCACCCTCACTCACACTCGACCTCCCTCACTCTTTCATTTCTCTCTCCCAGCAAACCTCTCTCTCTCTCTCCATGTTTGTGAAGGTAAATCATCTTCTCCCTTCTCTCTACATTTTAGCTATCATCCCCTCATTATTTCTCATTTCTTAAAACATGAATCTTGTTTAGATCGTCGTTAGGATCGTAGAGGGCTAAAAATATTCGAGTTCCGGCAACTTTGGGAAAATCCGGGTAAGTTGCTTTTCCCCTATTTTACGCTAGAAATGCTACTCCATGTTTATTAGATGTTATGAATGCTATTTATTGCATCTTGGGTTGATTTGGGAGTGATTTGTATTTTGTTCATTTTTGTGAAAATTTGGTATTTGAATCATCTTTGATTGAGGTCTTTAGATGTTATTCTAGTAGTCCCTTTTTGGTTCAAAATGGTGTAGGTACTTTAGTTCACATCTTGGTAGGGTTAGAAATGGTGAAGATTGGGTGTGTTTTGGATATTGGGTTGTTAATGGTAGAAACCCAGAATTTTGGCCGGAATTTGCCTTTCCGGGAAAGGAGGCGCGCGCACTCTCCCATAGGAGGCGCGCGCACCCTTAGGCCCTTCTTGAACAAAAATGCTTCTGTTTCTTGGAGGCGCGCGCACCCTCTCCTCCTCCAAACTTGATTTCCCTTCTGATCTAGGAGGCGCGCGCACTCTCCCATATGAGGCGCGCCCTCTCCCCTGTTGTGAAACTTATTTCCCTTTTTGTCCAATCCTTCGAGGGCCATATCATGTTCATCCGGACTCCGTTTTAGGCGTATAAATTATCGTTTTAAAGCTCTCCTTAAGCTCTTCGAGATGAGTGAGTAAATTTGGTTGAGTGCTCGAGTTAACTGGATCCTTTGTGGTCAAATGTGATATGAGGATTGTGTTATCATTGTTAAGATTGTTGGAACACGTTAATTGTGTGTTGTTGGTTCATTTCACTTTCTTGGTGACTTCTTGGTATGGTTCCCTACTTTGGAACCCTAAGTTGTTTAATTAAGCTAGTATTTATTACTTAGCATTTATTTGGAAGCCCAGCTGGCATATTTGTTGCATCGGGCGATGGGAAAGATTATAATGGCAAAGCCAAGTCCATTATAATGTTGACCATTGTTTTGCCCTTACTATACCCCTTTTCCAGATTGGCCTTGGAAGAGATAAGTTAGCTTCCTTTGTGAATGTATCTAGCTACCGAGCATGACTTTGTGGCATGTCTCTTGTCCTTTGTGACACTCTTATGGTTATTGTTCCGGCACCGGGGATTTCTCTTCAGCTTTCATGCTATTATGAAGATGTAATTTGTTGATTATTGAAGCTGCGCAGCGATCCTTTATTTGGATGTATCGGTTTGGAAACCTTGGCTAATATCCTTTGTTATGTGTTTATTTCCGCTGCTATTTATTATCTGATAATTGCTATGTTATATGAGATATTGATGTTGTTATTACTTATTTTACCATAACATGTCATGTAGTTGCATTAGTAACTTATTGAGATTTATCTCACCCCCTTTTTTTTATCTTTATTTTTCCTTAACCCCCCCCCAGGTGCTAAGGATTAGTCTCGCTGATCACGAGAAAGAGGACGTCGAGTGTGGATACATTCTTTTGGGGAAAGTTGTTATAGGTTGGTTTACATTATATAAATGTGTAACCTTTTTGGGATAGTTGTACCAAACAATGACGTCATTAAGAATTGTACACTTATATTCTGTTGGGCATAAACTTATGGAAGTTTATGATAGTTGTATTTGGTTATTATCAAAACTTGGATTTGTAAAACTTTGTGTTATCCTCTTTTGGTATAAAAAGGAAATTTTTATCTCTATTATTTTAGAGTTTATTGTTTAAGTCGACGTCCAGCTCGCGATCTCGGGCCCGCGGGGTTCGGGGTCGTGACAGTTGGTATCAGAGCTATGGTTTGGCTCTAAGTATAAGTCTAGGTGGACTAGTATGACCTAGGTGGGTAGTTGTGTTCGGAGTGAGTAACGGTTGATGTCTTATGCAGGTAATTGTTTGAAATGGCTAGAAGGAGAGCAGGTGAAGGCTCTAGTGGGGCACAGAATCAGAATGACACAAGGGAAGAAGCACGTGCTATGTTTCAAGGCATGTTCGAGGCGGCCATGAAGGCCATACATGATCAAGGTCCGAGGGTAGAACAAGCACCACCCCGCTATGGATTGGAGCAATTTCTCAAACTGAACCCGGTTGAATTCAATGGGGAACCCGATGTTCGGAAAGCTGAGTTGTGGATTGAGTCGATGGAGAAGATTTAGGAGGTATTTGGTTGCACGGATGAGGACAAGGTCCGGTTCGCGGCTTACAAACTTGTGGGAGCCGCCGAGCATTGGTGGAAGGGTGTTAAAGCTAGTTGGGATGATACTCACACGGTGTATGCGTGGGAGTTGTTTGTGCGCAAATTCAAGGAACATTTCATTCCGGTTGTTGATCAAAACCGAAAGGAGATCGAGCTGCTCAACCTGGAGCAAGGTTTGTTGTCTATAGCACAATACTCGGCTAAGTTCACATAATTAGCCTGATATTGCGACTATCTTGTGAGGACCGAGGAGCAAAAAGCTATGAGATTCATTCGGGGATTGAAGACCTCCATCCGTACTCAACTTATTGCCCAACGGATTGTGACCTTCCAAGATGCGGTAGACCGAGCCTACTTGATAGAGCAAGATATTGGGGAGCACAAAAGGAAAACCGAGGTTGTGGGTACGGGTAAACCGGGAAGCCATGCTAAATCTCAACCTCAACACCGTTCCGACAACCGAGGTAACCCGGGAGCATCATCTCAGTTTAAGGGGCAAACCACACCGAGAAATCCGGGTACTACTCCGGGGATTCAGAATAGGAGGCCTTGTACCTTTTGTCAGAAGGTAGGCCATGCGGAGGATAGGTGTTGGAAGAAGCAAGGCAAGTGTACCAATTGTGGTGAAATGGGGCACTTTGCGAGAGATTGCACGAGCCACCGAGGTCAGCCATCCGGGTCAGGGGTTGGTACTAATCAGGGTCGTCAGAAAAGGGATGCCGCTGGGAAGCCCAAGGTCCAAGGGAAAGTGTTTGCAATGAATCAACAACAAGCCACAGATGATCCCACAGTTATTGGAGGTATTATTTCTATATCTAGTGTGAGCGCACGAGCGTTAGTAGATCCAGGATCATCTCATTCATACATTTCTGTGCAATTTGCTTCCATGTTAAATGCTGCATTCGAATCTTTACCGTACGTGTTAGAGGTGTCGACCCCTATAGGAGAATGCTTGATTTCTGATCGAGTCTTTCGTGCTTGTGATGTGGTTATTTGTGGTCGTGTCCTTTGGGCGGATTTGGTAGTTCTTCCTATCCAAGACTTTGATGTCATTTTGGGTATGGATTGGTTGAGCAAGTTTCATGCTTCCGTTGATTGCCGTAAGAAAACTGTTACTTTTTCTATTCCCGATGTGCCTAAATTTGTGTTTGAGGCTAGTCCTCTGAGTAGAAAGGTTCGCTTAATTTCTTATATGAAAGCGAGAAAATTATTGCATAGTGGTTGTAAGGGGTATTTAGCTAGTGTTCTTGATACTAGGAAGGAATCTCCTAGTTTGGATAGTGTTCGGGTAGTTCGGGAATTTCCCGATGTTTTCTCTACCGAGTATGATATGCCGCCCGATCATGAGATTGAGTTTTGTATAGACCTTTTGCCGGGTACGACTCCGATTTCGAAAGCACCTTATAGGTTGGCTCCCGCAGAGTTGAAGGAATTAAAGGTTCAATTGCAAGAGTTGCTTGATCGAGGGTTTATACGCCCTAGTGTTTCCCCGTGGGGAGCACCGGTTTTATTTGTGCGGAAGAAAGACGGTTCCTTGAGATTGTGCATCGATTACCGAAAGTTGAATCAGGTTACGGTGAAGAACAAGTATCCTCTACCGCACATCGATGATTTATTTGATCAGCTTCAATGGTCCGTTGTGTTTTCCAAGCTTGATTTGAGGAGTGGGTACCATCAGTTGAAGGTTTCATCGGAGGATATTCCGAAGACTGCCTTTCGCACTCGTTATGGTCATTATGAGTTCTTGGTTATGCCGTTTGGGTTGACTAACGCGCCTGCAGTATTTATGGATTTGATGAACCGGGTTTTCCATCCGTATCTTGATTCGTTCGTGGTGGTTTTTATTGATGATATACTCGTCTACTCTAAATCCCGAGAGGAGCACGAGCAGCACTTGAGGACAGTTTTATTACCTTTCCTTGCTAATTGACATATTTCAGATATACCGGCGTGACCACAAAATTATTCCAAGCAACTTTCATGTTGGGCCCGCGGACAATCGGGACACTGGAGCGCGCACGACGGAGCGGAAAGCCGGAGCCGGAAAGATGGTTATCCAAATTGGAAAATATCTCAAAATATCTTATCAACTGGTCAAGAAGAGCAAAAAATATATTATTGTCGTTCCTTGCTCATAAAAATATTTCAGATATACCGGTCTGACCAGAAAAATATTCCGAGCAACTTTCATGTTGGACTCGCGGACAACCGGGACACCGGAGGCGCGCACAACGGAGCAGTTACGGAGCGAAAAGCCGGAGCCGGAAAGATGGTTATCCAAATTGGAAAATATCTCAAAATATCTTATCAATTGGTCAAGAAGAGGAAAAAATATATTATTGTCGTTCCTTGCTCATAAAAATATTTCAGATATACCGGCCTGACCAGAAAAATATTCCGAGCAACTTTCATGTTGGACTCGCGGACAACCGGGACACCGGAGACGCGCACAACGGAGCATTTGCGGAGCGGAAAGCCGGAACAGAGATAAGGAAGATGACTTTAAGCCTTAGTCAAGAAGGATAGATGATGAATCCACCAATTTACAACCTCCCCCTCCAAGTTACAACCAATTTACCACCTCCCTCCTCCTATATACACCATTCTCATCCATTTCAAAAAGGAGAGACACAAAAACAAAAAGAAAAGAAAAACCCTACCATCCTCCACTCTCATTCTCTCTCAACAAGAACACCACCACCACACCACCACTCATGCACCACCCCTACACCACCCATAAATCACAAAACAAACCACAAAAAACACATCAAAGCCAAAACTTTGATCAAACACAAAGCAAAAAGAAAAGAAAAAGTCTTCCCTTGGTTGACAAAGGGAGCACCCATAATCTCAAAAGCTAGGTAAAACTCTATGTAAACCTTGGCTCTTTAGATATGTAAGCAATATTGGGAGTGGTTTGGAACCTAGTCAAATAATGACTAGGTTTCCTTCATCTTCCATGTTTTTTTTAGCTTTGTAAAGCTTTGTTTATGTATATAAATGATGATCATGTGATGCTAATACTCAGTTTATTATGTTTATATATGTTCATAATAGTCATAATATTCATATGCTTTAATTTGTGTATGAAAATCTTCATGTTTCTCTCAAAGGGCGTAAATCTGCCCTCTTTGGCTTCCTTCATGATCATGCATGTGAAAATCATTATTTGTTGATAAATAGCTCTTGGATAATGTTTTTAACATGCTAAATATCAAAGTCCTTGAGTTTCATGCCTTGGTTTGAAGATATAGTAGTGTTTTGAGGTCTATAATCATGCCTCATATAATCAGTTTTTACTTTCTGTATAGAGTCTTGATTTTGATGAGCTTGTAAATCCATCTTAGAGTGGTTTTATGGTTTAAGTCAAAGAACAAAAGTTGTTCATAACATGTTTAAATATATGATCCTAACGTTTCATGTTCATATTCCATTCCTAGATCATATTTTCATGAATACATTTGGGTCTCAGTGATTCTGAGCTGTTTATTCTCTGTGGTACCTTGCTGTGTTCTTGGGCTTCAAACTTGATTAAAAGTAATTTTCTGGACAATTATCAAAACATGGATTTTGTTCTACACGAACTCAGGATGATTATCATATTTTTTATACATTTTTTGGATCAATTTAAGTGCTCGTTTAAAACATATGTTTCAAACTCAAAAATTCAGATTCTGCACTTCCAGTTTCTGACATTGAAATGTCATAAACCTTTTGAACCACTAAAACACATCCTATGAACTCCAAAATTTTGGATATTCATTTTCTATGCGTTTTCTTCAACTTTTGTTCTTTGGGTTTTGTCAGATTCCCAAGCTAAGATGGTGAAAATTGGTGATAAACATGCTAAGGTTTCTGTTTGCCTTTTCTGTGCTGAATTTTGTGATCAACTTTATTGCATGTGTTTGGGGCCTAAACTTGGTCCAAAAAGTCTACAAAAACTCCCTTGTGATCCCTAGTATTCAGGTATTAACCCCCAATTTTTAGTTTTGGAATCGGATTGATTTTAGGACAGGTACGACGGCTCGGGGACGGAAAGTGTCACCGAAATCAACAAAAGCACCGTCGAGGATATTTATTATTATTTGTGGGATTTGTCTCCCCTATTTTTTGTATATGTGTAATTGTGTAATATCCCCTCCCGTGGATGTATTATTTCTTGATATGATCAAAACCATTCTTGAAAACCAATCGGGGAATCCACTCAAACTGAGTTCCCGGTTGTGAATAAAAATGAAACTTCCTAGAATAGGAAGACCTCCATATATATTTCATCACCATTTTTTGGTAGGGCATAAAATCCAAATTAAAAGGCATAAAATTGAATATAAGTGGCACGCATATAGAGACCATCACGGGCGAGAAGAGTGCCTAACCCCTTCTCTTCTCGTAACTTAGCCCCCGAACCCATTTTCTCAAAAAAAAGTTTTTTCTTCATTTTTCCTGAAATCAAAATGAGGTGGCGACTCTTGGAATCAAATCACAGCATCAAGAGGAAACCATTGTGTGAGAACCGAGCGCATTTCCAAAAGCACATCAGCACGAGACGGGCGCGAACCGCTTTCACGGGCGGTCATTTCGCGGTGATCCGATCATCTCAGGCGCGGGCTCTCACAGTGGCGACTCCGCTGGGGAGTTGTTTTAAAGTGGGCTAGACTCTAAATCTTTGTGTGTGCCATGCTTTATGTGCCTTACTTGGGGTGTATATATCTGTGCCCTAACCTCTGTTTTGCAGGGGCGTTTTTTCGCTTATCTTATTTGTATATATATATATATATGCATTGCGTGGTGAGTGATTCCCAAAAAAAGGGGTAAAACAAGTAAAAAAGGAAAAAAATGATTTTCTTGTTTTCTTTACGTGCTTTCAAAATGATTTTTCGAACTCATAGATACCTCACACATGCACGTTTTTTGAAAAGCGTCTTAGAATCTCAAACCCGAGACGGTAAACCTGGGGCATAAGGGAGCTCACTTGACTTCCCCATAGGGTCAACGGTATACTGTTTCCCCCTTAGCAGCGCCTACGCTCGCTGTGATGGGTGTAAGCCAAGCTTCAAAAGCCGAAATGCGATGTCCATATTCTTTCGAAAATAACACGTCACAAACTTCATGTCGGTTTTTGTCTAAACAATTTTACTTCAATCCTATGAATTCCCAAAAGGTTATAATCGACCTAAATTGTGGATATCAAGTTGAAATTCTTGGATTGACTTGAAATTGTCAAGACCCTCACATAGACCGTAACCGAATGGTGGATCCCAGAAAGAGTATAGGCCCTTCGCTAGGGGCTCGGACGGCCAATAGTACAGTACAGGTGAAAAACGTTGGTCCTATACTTTGGAGATGGTATCCACTATTCCAAGATTCATGCAAAAACATGTCAAAATAAAGCAAGTGCTTATCCGGCATTCTAGGATTGATTTTGATTTTTGAACTCCTTTTGAATCAAACTCGGAAAATCTCGATCCTTTTCACTCTCTAATCAGCCCTAAACACCATCCCTTTCAGATACTCTAAGCCTGGCATCTACTTGGAAAGGGGAGCTAGAAACAGTAAGGGGAGGTTGATCCGAGTTGCCGAGACAGTGCCTGTAACCGAAGAAGCTATTGCAATGGCCCAGGAAGGAAATGAGGAAGCCTATGTGCCGCCACCAGGTCTTCAAGCATGGTTGGAGCAGAATGTGTTGGGTCAGATGAGGATTCAGCAAGATGAGCTACTGGCTACACTTGTGCAGATGCAGAATCAGAATAGTAATGGGGCTCCCAATGGCAACCCCAACAGAAATCCCAATGGCGATCCGAACGTTAATCAGGCCGGAAATGGGGTTCCCAATCCTAATCCCAATGGCAATACAGGTCCCAATGTAAGTGGCATCCCTACCATCAACTTGAATCCTATTGGTAGCAACACCATCGGCCAGAGTCATCACCAGAACATCCCTCCTCAGGGTAATGTGGCTCATCCAGACTTCAGTGGCACTCACCAGCCCTTCATCCCGAATCCAGCAAATTTTGCTGTGCATACGTCTCAGTATCCGCCTGATCATAATGCCTTTGCTCAGTATATGCAGACTCTGTATCCGAATCAGCAGCCCAACGCTTATGGTGCGTTTGCTAGCGGTGCCTCTCAGATTAATCAAGGAACTTCCTAGGGGCAAGATCCTAACCTAGTCCGCCAAATGGAAGCGTTCTACAAGGGTGTCCCATATGTACCCCTTACTGAAGCTGAGATTGAAATGAGCGAAATGAAAGAAATGTTGAGAAAGGTCATGAATAAAGGGGAGTTTTCTGCAGATTCCTTGAAATTATCTCCATTTGCTGTTCTGCCTCCTAAATTCAAAATGCCCGATGTGGAGAAATTTGACGGTACAGGTTGCCCAATGGCCCACCTGAAATCTTACGCTCATGCAATGCAGTCTCGTGGGGCTAATGTTGGTGCGATGGCCTCCAACTTCCATCTGACTTTGGTAGGAGCCGCTAAGCAGTGGTTTATGACTGTGGATGCCAATCTGGTTGATAATTGGGGGAAGCTCGCGGATGAATTCCAGAAGCGATACAAAGATAACTCCAACTGGGAGAAGAGCCGTCGTGACCTCGATTCGTGTGCTCAGCGTGAGAAGGAATCCTTTTCTGAATTTGCAAGTAGGTGGAGCAAGAAAGTTGCTCAAACTCTGGAGAGGCCTGACAGTGCCGAGCAAACTCGTATTTTACTTAAGAATCTTCAGCCGGTGTATGCAGATAAGATGAAATATCTCCCGTTTCCAGATTTTGCTTCTATTCTTGATGTGGATTCTCGTATTGACGAAGATGTCCGAACTGGGGTGATCAAGCTAGATTCTTCTCCTAGCTCCTACAGATTCCGATCCGCTGCTAAAGCCCCGGCACCAGTTGTGAACAATGTTGCCATGACCCCTGCTCCTTTTTGGAACAGCAATGTGGGACCAAGCCGGAGCAGCTACAATAGGGCACCTCCGTGTTATAATCAAGACGGGTCTGTGAACTCTGTCACCGATCAGCGAAGGAATGGTGGAAATCGGAGAGATCGCCATTTTGATAAATTCAGCGCTCCATTGTCTACTATCTTTCAAGGATTGGTCGCCCAAGGAGTACTAAAACCGATAGAAGGATACCGCCCGCCTAATCCGCCTCCTAAGAATTGGGATGCAAGTAAATATTGTGCATACCACGTATCACCTGGTCATGTGACAAATGAATGTTGGAGTTTGAGACACACTCTGCAAGACATGATAGACGATGGACTGTCACGACCCGAAATCTAGGCTCTATTTTATTAGTAATAAATAATTATTATTTATTTATTTGCTTATTTATTTATTTAAATTATTATTTATTTAAATATTTATGCGTGTGCATTTTATGTTTCATAATAAAAAGGCCACTTGGGTTGGCGGAAATGTGAATCACCTCACTCGCTCGGGAAGAGCCTATCAGCCTCCAAATCCCGAGGCAAGTGAATTGGGAAAGGATAAAGAAGAAGTCCCCGCTCAGAAAGAGAAGGTCGCCGAGAACCCGGTCTTGACCCAGTTAAAGAAAACCCAGGCTAATATATCCATTTGGGGTTTGCTCTCGTCTTCACAGGAGCACCGAGACGTGTTGGTTAAAGCTCTTGCTCAAGCTGTCATCCCGATCGAGACTTCTCCCAATGACCTTGTCCACATGATCGGCAACATTCATTTTGGGAATATCATCACTTTTACCGATCTCGATGCACCAAAAATTGGTCTTAATCATGTCGAGGCTCTGCACATCACAGTTGGGGTCGGAGTTGAGCACTTAGCTCGTGTTTTGATCGATAATGGCTCCTCAGTAAATGTATGCCCCGTGCATGTTCTCGCAGATTTTGGAATCAAGATAACTGATTTGGACCCATCTTCTCAAGTGGTTCGTGCTTACGATAGCACCAGTCGCTGTGTTCTGGGTGTTGTCCTTCTCACTCTCACCATTGGCCCTCTTGTCATGCCGATTCAATTTCAAGTGATTGATATCAAGTCCTCATTCAGTCTACTCTTGGGACGCCCTTGGATCCATGGAGTAAGAGGGGTAGCTTCCTCCTACCATCAGTGCATCAAGTTCATCCACGACAATCATGTAGTGGTAGTTCATGCCCAAGATGATACGCAAGTTCATGACCTCCCGATTTTGGGAATTGAGCACAAAGATACTGGCATCTTCTTGAGTGGTTTTGAAGTGATCCCACAAGCTCGGATCCATGCTATTGAATATGTCAAGGAGACCGATCTAATTGGTAGAAAGCGGACCAGGTATGGAGACGCAATGGCCTTGAATGTGGTCAAGAAGATGAAGTTCCTGCCTATGATGGGGCTTGGAAAAGAGCAACAAGGGTGTATTGAACCTATCAAGGATGATGTTCCATTTTTCTTCCTTCCTTTTGGGCTTGGCTTCAAACCGACTCCTGCCGAAATCACCGAAGCTGTACGTCAGAAAAGGGAGAGACAGACTGCTATCAAAAGTGGAAGGACCTATAAGCTCCCCCCACTCTGTCCTTATGAAAAGTCCTGGAAGGGATATTTTGTTTGCAAAGTTGAAGATGTCGCGTATGTTATGCCTTTTGAGCCAGTTATTGGCATTAATGAAAAGCCTCATGCTGGATGGGAAGTATTTGAGAATATCAAGATGGTCGATGAAAACTTTGATGTGGGCAGTTCCTATAAGCAACTGGACCCGATTATTCCGTGGAATATTGATGAAGAAGATGATGTCTTCTGGTTGTTTGAAGGAATTGGTCTTGAAGACGGATATGTGGTTATGATTGAAAATGGTAATAGTGAAGCTTATGACCCAGTGAAGCACCTCAAGCCGGCAGTGGCACCACTTAATAACTGGTCCAGAACCACTGGCCCGCTCGCTACTACTGACACTCTGGTTGAGCAGTTTGGTTATGTTCGCCCTGATGGCCCCGCTTTTGAACCCTTTGTGCTATCTAATGTTGTTTCCGGGACTCCCGAAGAGGACCTCACTGTCGAGGACCTCGACGCGGTCGCCGAGCTTGTACTCCCCTCTTTTGTGAATGAAGTTTCCTCTATTTCCGCTTACTCCTCGGTTGCCAATATTTTAAAAAATGATTTAACAAATGAAAATTTAACAACAACTAAAGTTAATCATGAATCTTTAAAAAACATAAGTCAAGATGAAAAAGACTATTTAATCGAGTTAAACAGGTTAGCAAAACAGCGTGGGGAACAAAAATTAGAAGCCTGTAGGGAAAATCTGTCTACCATCAATCTGGGGCTGAATGAAGAAGTCAAAGAAATGAAGATCGGGAGCTTCATGCAAGGGGCTGACAGGGAACAGCTGATCAGTTTACTCAAAGAATTTGTTGATGTGTTTGCCTGGTCGTATGAATACATGCCAGGGTTAGATCCGACGATCGTGGAACACCGAATTCCTACCTTCCCTGACGCCAAACCGGTCAAGCAGAAACTACGTAGAATCAAGCCGCAGTGGGCCCTTCAGGTTAAAGAGGAGATCGAGAGGTTGCTACAAGTAGGTTTCATCCGAGTTGTGGAGTATCCCCAATGGTTGTCCAATATGGTCACAGTTGAAAAGGCGAACGGCAAAGTCCGGATATGTGTTGATTTCAGAGACCTCAACAAGGCTTGCCCGAAGGATGATTTCCCGTTACCAAATATTGACACTTTGGTGGACTCGGTTGCAATGAACAAAGTGAAGTCGTTCGTTGATGGAATGGCGGGTTATAACCAAATTAAGATGGCAGTAGAAGATCAAGAGAAAACTTCCTTCATCACCCCGTGGGGGACGTTCTGCTATACTGTGATGCCTTTCGGTCTTAAAAATGCCGGAACCACTTATCAAAGAGGTGCTACGACCCTTTTTCATGACATGATCCACAAAGAGTTTTAAATCTACGTGGATGACATGATTGTGCACTCAGTTGAAGAAGGCGCTCAGCATCTGATTGACCTCAGAAAGTTCTTCGAAAGGTTGCGGAAGTACCACATGAAATTGAATCCTGCTAAATGCACATTCGGTACTGTCCGAGGCAAAATCTTAGGTTTCTTGGTAACTGAGAAAGGGATTGAAGTCGACCCCGACAAAATAAAGGCCATCACAGAAATGCCTCAACCTCGAACTCAAAAAGAGGTGAAAGGTTTCTTGGGAAGGATTCAATACATTAGCAGATTCATACGGCAGTTAACCATGATGTGTGAACCGCTCTTTAAACTCCTAAAAAAGGACACCGATCGATCATGGGATGAAGAATGCCAGATTGCTTTTGAAAAGGTCAAAGAATACTTGACAAGCCCACCGGTCTTGGCGCCACCTCATTCGTACAAACCCTTACGACTGTACCTAACAGTTACTGATACTGCAGTAGGAGCAATGCTTGCACAAGAAAAAGAGGACTCCTGGGTGGAAAGTGCCATCTATTTTGTTAGCAGAAAGCTACAAGGGAGTGAATTGAACTACTCAGCGTTGGAAAAGTCATGTACCGGTTTGGTTTGGGTCTCGCAGCGATTAAAAATTTATCTGCAATCCTTACCTGTCCAGATTATATCCCGAATGGATCCAGTGAAGCACATCCTCGAAAGGCCAACCATGTCCAATCGAGTGGCCAAGTGGGATTTTCTCTTAAGCGAGTTTGATATGACTTACGCAACGCCTAAGTCAATTAAAGGAAGGGTGATAACAGACCAGCTTGCAGATTTGGCTCTTGATCTTGAGCTCGGACCAGAAGCTCAGTTTTCCCGATGAAGGGATCTACACTGTTGATTGTTCGGAGAATAAGTGGCAACTCTTCTTTGATAGGGCTGCCAACAAGAGAGGTTTCGGAATTGGAATCTTGCTCATTGATCCAAGTGATGCGCACACGCCCATTTGTAACGACCCGAAAACCCGCCTCTATTTTCGTTGTAATAAATATTTAATTATTTATTTATTTCTTACTTATTTATTTAAATTATTTATTTATTTAAATAATTATGTGTGCATTTTGTGTTTCATAATATTTTATGCCTAGCATTTAATTGGTTATTTGTGCTAGTGTGGAGTGTTGGGTCTTAGTTGTTAGTGGGGAGTATAAGATTATTGTGTTAGTGTGTAGGGGAGGGGGTCTATGTGTAAATTCTAATTTATCATCCTACTTACTCCTTCTTTTCCCCTCACCTCCCTCACTTTCACCTCACCATTTTCATTCCCAGTCATTTCTCTCTCTCTCCATAGCCATTGGTGAAGGTAAGAAACTTCTCTCTCTCTCTTCTTATTGACCATCTTCTAGTCTTTGTTTCTCATTTCTCATTATACGAAAAATGTTTAGATCGTCGATAGGATCGTAGAGAACAAAGAAAATTCGAATTCCGTCAACTTTCATAAAATCCGGGTAAGTTACTTTTCCCCCATTTTTATGCTAAAATGTTCATCTTTAGTTTATGTAATGCTTTAGTTCATATATATGCCATTTTGGTTGAGTTTGGAATTTATTTGTATTTTTGTTCATCTTTTGTGATTTTGAAATGTTGGGATCAAATCTTGATTTAGGATTGCTAGATGGTGTTATTTAGGTTCCTTATAGGCTTATATGTTGTTTTGGGTACTTGGGTATGCTAATAGAAGTGTTGGAAATGTTGGGTTTGATTTGGGTAAGGTTTATGTTTGATTTTGGTAAGAACTTGAAGAACCCGGCTGATTTTCTTCCCAGTCCGTCGACCGAGCGCCCGCCCAGGTTTGGCTAGGCGTCCGCCCGCCTGTCCTTTTTCCTTCGGCCATCCTACTTCCTAAATGAGCGCCCGCCCGCCCCTTGGCGAGCGCCCGCCCGCCCCCTTTTTTTTGGAAATCATATTTGTGTTTGTTTAAGACTAGGTTGTATTTTTAGTTTGGGTTTTAGAGGCACATGAATTGATTTTTCTTGTCTTTAAATGTTAGGATAGAAGTATATATAGGTACTCCTAAGATTTAGAACGAAATGAGTGAAATTCGGAGCTAAAACAGGGATTTTTCATAATGTCCGGCCGAACACTTTATAAAAATTGTCCGTTTTACGTTCAATCTTCCGGAGACCATAACTTCTTCATCCGGACTCCGTTTTGGATGTGTAAACTATCGTTGGAAAGCTCTTTTCGAGTAATATGAAATGGTTCTATGGGACGCATGGTTCCAGATTAGAATGGTTGTCTTTTCATTGAGGTTTAAGATCAAGCTGTAGTCTCGGTCTAGGTTCCGTAGTACTATTCTAGTTGACTTAGTTGGGCACCGTGGAACACTTTAGTAATTGGAATTGGTTCCTTTGTGAACAATAGTGTTATGTAATTTGATCAAGTATTGTTTGGGAATGTTTGGGCATCGTATGATGTGTTCGTGATTGTTCCAATCGAATTGATTTTTCGAGTACGACTTGGTCTAGGTTTTAGGCGATGTCCTATAGTACCTAGAGGGTTGTTATTGAACACCAAAGTGTAGGGTTCAGTCCGGTCGTGATCATGTTCTAATAAGTGTAACCTTTTGGATTCGTTTGGGGTGTTTAGAATTGGTTCGTTATGAACGGAGGTAAAGTGTGAATTGGCAATTGGGTACTTACGGTTTGATTTTCCATAAGGGTATTTATTCGGAATTCCTATTTGGAATTCTAGGGGTAAAGAGATAGTAGAGTTCATAGCCCTAGTACATCTTTATGAGTAAACGTTTAGGATAATTTTGGGTTATAGTCGTTGTACTATTTGTGAGCGACCGTTTGGGTTGTGTTCCTTATGAGTAACTTGTGGGTATCACCTCTGGAATGTATCCGGTATGGTTCCTTATTATGGAATTATCGTGTTTTAATAATCATTGTTGTTGTGCTCTTCATGAGAAACTCTTGTATCGTTGTTGTTAAACTCTTCATGAGTAACCGTTGCATCTTTATGGTGATTATTTGGTATGGTTCCCTACTTTGGAATCACTAGTTGTTTATCTAAGCTAGTATTTATTACTTGGCATTTATTTGAAAGTCCAGCTGGTATTTGTGTGTTTCGGGCGATGCGAAAGATTATAATGGCAATGAGCTGAGTCCATTATAATTCTTGACCATTGTTTTGCCCCATTATTACCCTCCTCCAGATTGGCCTTGGATGTGAGATGAGCTAGCCCCTTTGTGAGCATTATAGCTATTGGTTTTGGGCTTTGACTGTGTGTCATCGTCCCCTTGTTGTTCTTGGTTCCGGTACCAGGGGTTTTCTCTTAAGCTATTATGCTACTACGAAGATGGTTCGATTGGTTGATTGATTGAGGGGTCGGTTCTGACCGGGGCTCTCTTCAGCTGTTATGCTGCTATTGTTGACTGGTTTATCGGTTGAAGCTGCACAGCGATTGTTCTATTGGTTTGGTGAAACCTTGGCTCAGTATCCTTTGTAACGTATTTATTTCAGTCTTATGTGCTGCATGATGAGTTAGTCGTTATTTCCAACTGGTATGGGACGGTTGGCGATAGGGCGCTTCCTCATTTGTTGTTATATGATTTACTTGCTCAGTTATATAATTGATTTGCATGATATTATGCCATGTAGATGCATTTAGTAACTTACTGAGATTTTATCTCACCCCGTTTCTTGTTTCAAATTGTTTTTCCTTAACCCCCCCCCCCCAGGAAAGCAAGTGGTATCATTTGAGGTCCGTTGTATCGGGAGTCTTCTGAGCAGGTTGATCGCCTTTGGGGTAGTTGCTCTTCAGAGCCTCTTTATTCATGGTTGAAAGGTCGTGGTCGTCCAGGGTTATGTATATACTGTTGTCCTTTGGGAATTTTTATTATTAACAGTTGTTCTTGCTTCCGCGTTTGTTTCTAGTCTCCGAGTTATAATCTCGTTGAGGTATAGTTTGTTGGTATTGGTTTATAGTAGAATTCACGCGTCCGGTTTGGTATTTAGCATTTTGGAGATGTATATCTGTTGGGTTTCGAAGTAACATGCGCAGCGGAATATAGCAATTAAAATTTTAAGAAACCCAAAGCCATGGATCCGTTCATATGATTAAATCAAATACAACAAGATGAATAGAGGAATAACTAACCCTTGATGGCTATGAACTTTTCTCTTTGGTCTTGGTGGAAATCTTGAAGCTTTATCACGAACAAATCACGAACTTTGTAAGATGATAAAATTCACCCTCTAGCGGTATCCACACTTCGAACGAATATCAAAGGAACTTCTTCGATCTTGGTGCTAGACCAATAATTATGAAACACACTTTCACAATTCAATAAAGAACTATATGGAATTTATTTGTGAATTATTTTGTTCCTCAATCAATGATATCTTAGAACAAAATAAAAATCTCTCTCAAACTCTTTAAGACTCACAAAATTACTTATTAATATGGTCTGGCCGAATTGGGGTTTTTATACACAATTAAGACCTATTTCAAATAGGTAACTTGTGTCAAAAACCATTCCTAATCGAATTAGGAAATTTCCAGTCGGCATACCGGGCGCCCGCCTGGTCCTACCCAGGCGCCCGCTCATTTGGCCAGAAGGTCCGGGCCTTTTAGAACTCATTCAGGCGCCCGCCTGGTTCAACCCAAGCGCCCGCTTGGTTGACCAGGAAGCCCAGAATAATTCTAGAAATTCCCTTGAGGTCCTTCGACCCTAAATTCCAATACAGTCCTCTTATTTAAGATTCGTTCTATTGTGTGTGACCCTCTAGGATTATACTAAGTTGGCAATGGGCTCAAACATGATCCCATAAGATATGATTAGGTTCTAGCAAAACGTCATACCTACCCAAATAGTATAACTAGATACAAGTTCGCATTCCTTTAGAATATGTCACAATCCCTTTGTCCACAATTTCTTTGAACACAAGTCATGGTCAAACGGTCAACTTGTCATGTTCAATACTTTCTCGATTCCGAATATGTTGATAATTCAAATGCTATTGATCCAATCAATCCATTTGAGTTCGGCCGAACATTTCATCAACATCATTCCTTCGAGGGGCCCAAGCTTGACATCTCTCCGTGGAGGGACAAATCCATTTAGCTTATTATTCTTCCCAACGGGAATCCGATTATGCCAATCATACCCTTTATAACTACTCGGTTAAAAGTAGCGTTTGAATATGTCAAACATAATGTTCATCAAGTGGAAGACTATAAT
Source organism: Campanula takesimana (assembly GCA_026119855.1). Lineage (NCBI taxonomy): Eukaryota > Viridiplantae > Streptophyta > Magnoliopsida > Asterales > Campanulaceae > Campanula > Campanula takesimana. Next base: position 559,909 of record JAOWBW010000402.1, on the reverse strand, counting down.
AACTTCATGTCTAAGGATTCAAATGACACAACTAATATGAGATATATGTTCGACATAGACCATGACATAAATCTCATACAGCGGGTCATGTCCAGTACCTTGTTCCAAACAAGTACCCATAAATCTAACATGATCATCCCATGATCATTTAGCCTTTATACTAGTGCTTAACAAGTACTAGGGATGGGGATTATTATAAGTAAACATGAACAACAATAATAATCAAAACATCTCTTTATTGATATGAAATAAATGATAACAATTACAACGTTTATTAAACGTGCCTAGGGCACCACTACCAACAATATCTTGTAAATTTTATATTTATAGATTTTTGAGATTTCCGGGGCGTGACACCATTGCTATCCGGTTAGACTTCGACTGTTCGAATAACACAGCAGAGTATGAGGCTTGCATCGCCGGCCTGGGAGAAGCATTAAATCGAGGGGTCAAAGAAATTGAAGTGTTCGGGGACTCCGCCTTGATCATCAATCAGGTCGAGGGAAAATGGAAAATCCTGGATCCAAGACTACAGCAGTATCATATTCGACTGGTAGCACTCACAGAACGCTTCTCAGATATCTCATTCCATTATCTCCCAAGGGACCGAAACAGATTCGCAGATGCATTGGCTACCCTAGCCTCCATCATGGAATTCCCTGCAGATGTTATGGTAAAGCCGTTTGTGGTTAGTAAGAGATCAATCCCAGCCTACTGCCTGGATATTGAGCTAGAAAGCGAAGAGAATGAACAGCCGTGGTATACAGACATATGGAATGTGCTCAGGAATAGGACCTACCCTCCAGAAAGGGACAAAAGGGCAAGGATTGCAATGCGCAGATGGGCCTCCCAATTTGTGATTTCCGGAGATCAGTTGTACAAAAGGTATCATCACGGACCAAATTTGCTCTGTGTAGATAAGACTGAAGCGAATAGAATCATGGATGAAATCCATGGGGGACTGTGTGGACCCCACATGAATGGGCACATGCTCGCTAAGAAGATAGTGAGGCAAGGATACTACTGGACCACGATGGAAAAGGATTGTATGATGAAAGTGCGAACCTGTGATCAGTGTCATCGGTACGCTAGTCTACAACATCTACCGCCACACGTTCTTTATCAATCAACTGCTCCTTGGCATTTCTCCACATGGGGGGATATATGTTATTGGTCAGGTCAAACCGAAAGGTTCGGGTGGGCAAGAATACGTTCTCGTAGCTATCGATTACTTCACCAAGTGGGTTGAGGCCGCTGCTTACAAAGTTTTGAATGCCAAGAAGGTAGCCGAGTTCATTCGTACCAACATTTTCTACAGATATGGGGTCCCTTATGAGATGATCTCAGATAATGGAACTCACTTTGAAGGGGAAGTCAACCGATTGCTTGACGAATTCCGGGTGGTCAGACACAAGTCATCCTCCCCCTATCGACCCCAAGCCAATGGAGCGGTAGAAGCGGCGAACAAAACCCTGGAGAACATCATTAGAAAGATGGCTATCACTGGAAAAGATTGGTCCGAGAAGCTGCCTTTAGCCTTGTGGGGATACCGCACATCTGTTCGGACACCGACTGGGGCTACTCCTTATTCACTTGCATATGGCATGGAAGCAGTTCTCCCGATTGAGCTTGAAATCCCCTCTATGAGAGTGCTACTTGAGAATCAAGTGTCTGAAGTTGATTGGTTACAAAGTCGCCATGAAGAGTTAGCATTGCTCGATGAAAAGCGGTTGTTGGCCCTTGAGCACAATCGTGCGTACCAGCGCAGAAATGCCAGAGCATTTAACAAGAAAGTGAAAGACCGCAATATCAAAATGGGAGATCTTGTGCTGCGAGAAAAGCCACCAAGTTATGTCGACCCCCGAGGGAAATGGAAGTCTCCGTGGTTGGGCCCCTACATTGTCAAGAAGATACATTCTGGTGGAGCCGTGTTCCTGCAAACTGAATTTGGAGAAGACCTTGTTCAGCCCTGCAACCTCAGCAAATTGAAGAAGTATTATGCATAGAAGACGCAGAGATTTGTGTTTCCTATCGAGTCTGTAAAAAAAAAAAAAAAAAGCGCAAAAGACAGCCCCACTAAAGGTGAAAACCCGAAAGGGCAGTTCTAGGTAAAAAACAGGAGGCGCGCAAAATTTCATGTAACTGTGTCGAACTACGTTGACCTGAGCCTCTAAAGAGGAACGTAGGCAACCTTCGGGTCCGGTCATTAAAAGTAAAGAAAGATTTTTATTCCCCACGTTGAACTTGCAAACATTACATTCAAAAGGAAAAACAAACACAACAAACTTTGAAATAAAAACACATCATCTTGGCGTGGCAACCAAGGATTAAAGCGAAAATAACTGAAACTTTATTCAGGGACTGAGACGATCGAACACGTTCGGATAAGGACCCGTCGAGATTTCTCCCCTTTGATTCTCAGAGTTCGTTGCATCAGGCTGGGTGTTCCTTGAAGTTGAGCCCCGATCATTTCTGAGGCGTCCGGATCGATGACCGCTGCGTGGTTGACTCCCGCCAATCTGATTCTGGAAAACTGTCGGCCCTGTTATCTGGGAATAGTAATCCCCAGACAGAATTTCTGGACCTACGAGCTCCAGTACCAAAGCTGCAATGGTAGCGGTTTCTTCAGCAATTTGAGGGCCCAACCACTCAAGATATTCCAAAGTGGGTTCATAAAATGTGTCCCCTTCACCCCGGCGCCTGCCTCGACCGATGTGTGCACCATTCTGATACCAAACCTCTTTGATCAAGTTGCATATGTTGGTACTCACCGGCAAATTATCTGTGATGGGAAGGTCAGAAAAGGGGATCCCTTGGACTTGTCCGAACTAGCGAGCCACCCGTTGGCCCAAGTAGAAAGTGGTGGAGCGAAGCCCAGCCAGCCAGATGAAGGAATGACCCGCACTCGTAATGAGATACCTGCTCAAACCCCAATGCGGAGGCACCCACGTGATGTCTGCCGATGTGATCCACCAAAAGTGTCCAACCCACTCCTTGACGGTAGTGCAGTTTTGCCTGTATAAACCTCGCCTTGGAAGCATAGAAGGGGTATAGTCTGGATTCGACACCGGCCGAATGATCTTGAGATGCTCCTGAAGCCAGATCTGCAATAGAATGGGGCTGCCCGACGTGAAAGCATCACCTCTGGGATAGTAGCCGTCCAGCCCATGCAAAGTCTCAGCCAAGAGGACAGTCATCACGTTGCCGGCACCACGCTTGCAAGAATCAACGATGTCCACCATCCTTGAGTCGATGAAGCCATCGTAAGAAACGAAAAACATCTCTGCAAATAGGCACATAACCAAGGCAAAGTCCCTACGGTCGGAGTACACCGGGTTATGAGGGTCAGCCTCGCCAAAGAGTTCGGGGAAGCAAGTAATGTCAAGGTGGGTCCCATGAAGGAGAACCCTTGAGAAGTCAATATCAAAGCCGAAGGTTTCAATGAACCACCGAGCAGGTGTCCTGCGGGAAGTGGGCACCATGGCCTCGCCGTAAATGGTATTGCCTGTAATGGCGCAGAATTCCTCAAAGGTGGGACACAGTTCGTCTTGATTGAAATTGAACAAGTGGGTCCGGGTTGACCAGAAAACAGAAGCACCGCGGATCATCTCCCACTGAATGGGAAGCTTCCTCAGAGTAAAGAGCAACTTGAAATGATAGTTTTCTTCTAGCACCGCTCGTACATTATTTGGGTATGAATTCACCCAGCAGTCGAGTCCTACCCGGTATTCTTCGATGTTAACTAGGGTTTGGCCAAGATTAGCCATTTTAGAAGGGAAATGAGCTAAAGGATGCAAAGCAGGAAAGAAGGAGAAGTTGGTTGGTGTGAGAAATAAGAAGAGCTCCCCCTCCCCTTTTATAACCTCCCAAAAACTCGGCCTAAATCATCAGTATTCCAAAAGGGGTTGTCTCCCCATCCCCCCTAGCCAAAAGCAAGGTTCGAAAAGTCAAAAACCCAGCAGAAGGTGTCAGTCGTCCGTACGGCGGCTCTTAGAAAAGCTGACATTTTCCTTGTCCTCATCCCTAGGCATTGAACCTTGTCCCCTTTATCATGAATATAACCGCAGCCGCCCTCTGAAATCCGAGCTTGATTCAGTGTTGGTCATTAATCGCGAGTCGGTGTCATTTAAAAAAAAAAAAAAAAGAGTATCTGGAATTTCAGAATAAAAGAAAGATTGTGTTCGGTCAGAATAATCCAATTTTTATCTGTGTGAATCACATCTGCCACTGCATGCAAAGCTAACTTGCAGATCAACGGATGAAGCCGATCCTGTTATCCCTCCCAATAGCAAAAAAGAATCAGTCGGGGTTAAAACAGCACCAGTGGATCACACAAAGCGGTGGTCTCTCGCTTAAAAAAGTACAAAAATCTCATCACACAGCAAAAACAAAGGCAGAAGAATCTGGACAGCGCAGAATGCAGCGTATCCTTGATTTTAGTTTGTGTACATAAATGGCTTCAGTTGTTTATTGCCCTCAGTTTTCTCGAAAGATTGGGATTACTTCCCCCGAACTGCGCAACGTCGTAGGTCCCCCTTTTGAAAAGATATGTTGTTCCAGCTTGGTCTTCTCCGGCGCCCGAGATTACCTCCCCGAACTGCGCAACGTCGTACGTTCTCCCTTCATGATTTCCATCCCTTTGCAAAGAGAGATCAAATCTCAATGCACCCTTTACTCGGATTGTACCTTGCGTCAACCCTTGAGTCGTGTTGGTTTTAAACCTTCTCTTAATTGTTCGAGTCGGTTCTAATCAGAACTACGACTCGACTTGATTCCCACGGCGGGATATGTAGGCAGTTCACAACGTTAGACTCAGTCGCCAATTCTCGCAATTTGTTGGTCAACTACCAACCCCCCAGCAAAGAGACTTCGCTTCTCAATGCAACTCCCCAGCAATGCTATGTTGTTCCACCCTGGTCTTCTCGGGCGCCCGAGATTACCTCCCCCGAACTGCGCAACGTCGTACGTTCCCCAGTTGAAGTTATGTTATTCCACCTTGGTCATCTCAGGGGCCCGAGTTGTACCTCCCCAGAACTACGCCGCGAATTGATTCCCGCAAGGGATACGTAGGCAGCTTACCTTGGTGAGCTCAGTCGCCCATTCTCATAACCATGTCTCAATGCCAACCCCCATCCCCAGCAAAGAGATATCGCATCTCAATGCTACCCCCTGCTTTAAATTTTAATAAACCTGAACTACGTTTGGTCTGATTCTCGAGAGAAATACGTAGGTAAACCGGGAAACCGGAACTGACCATTGTCTGTGTTTAATTGATAGTTTGAGTTAGAACTACGGAGGCTTGATTCTCGAAAGAGATACGTAGGAAGTCCTACCTTGGACCCAGCCGTTACACCCTAGACGAGATCGAGTGTCTCTTAGTGAATCGTAGAATCCCCTTTAACCAGGAGATTCGACGAGGGGCTCTGTAGATACCCTGATCTCGCACCCCTAAAAACCCACCTTGAATCGGTCTAAACCCGAAAATTGACCTAAAACCCTCGATTTGGCTGTGCGGGACTGCCGTGAGCCTTATCGGTGCATCGAATGGATAAATGGACTTCAAATTCATGATCAGAGCGAAAAAACGAGCAAACAGGCAAAAATTTCGTTTTTCAAGGTGCGGGACCGGAAACGGGGCCCGCAACCCTCCGAACTGCTCGCTGTTATCCATTCTGTGCATTAAAAAATATATTATCCATTCTGAGTTGTTTATTTACTGTGGTACCTTGCTGTGTTCTTGGGCTTCAAACTTGATGAAAAATAATTTTCTGGACAAAGATCAAAACATGGATTTTTTTATACACGAACTCAGGATGATTATAATATTTTTTATACATTTTTTGGATCACTTTAAGTGCTCCTTTCAAACATATGTTTCAAACTCAAAAATTCAGATTCTGCACTTCCAGTTTCTGACATTGAAATATCAGAAACCTTTTGAACCAATAAAACTCATTCTATGAACTCCAAATTTTGGTATCTTCATTTTTTATGCGTGGTCTTCAACTTTTGTTCTTTGGGTTTTGTCATATTCCCAAGCTAAGATGGTGAAAATTGGTGATAAACATGCTAAGATTTCTGTTTGCCTTTTCTGGGCTGAATTTTGTGATCAACTTTATTGCATGTGTTTGGGGCCTAAACTTGGTCCAAAAAGTCTAAAAAAACTCCCTTGTGATCCCTAGTATTCAGGTATTAACCCCAAATTTTTAGTTTTGGAATCGGATTGATTTTAGGACAGGTACGACGGCTCGGGGACGGAAAGTGTCACCGAAATCAACAAAAGCACCGTCGAGGATATTTATTATTATTTGTGGGATTTGTCTCCCCTATTTTTTGTATATGTGTAATTGTGTAATCTCTCCTCCCATGGATGTATTATTGCTTGATATGATCAAAACCATTCTTGAAAACCAATCGGGGAATCCACTCAAACCGAGTTCCCGGTTGTGAATAAAAATGAAACTTCCTAGAATAGGAAGACCTCCATATATATTTCATCACCATTTTTTGGTAGGGCATAAAATCCAAATTAAAAGGCATAAAATTGAATATAAGTGGCACGCATATAGAGACCATCACGGGCGAGAAGAGTGCCTAACCCCTTCTCTTCTCGTAACTTAGCCCCCGAACCCATTTTCTCAAAAAAGGTTTTTTCTTCATTTTTCCTAAAATCAAAATGAGGTGGCGACTCTTGCAATCAAATCACAGCATCAAGAGGAAACCATTGTGTGAGAACCGAGCGCATTTCCAAAAGCGCATCAGCACGAGACGGGCGCGAACCGCTTTCACAGGCGGTCATTTCGCGGTGATCCGATCATCTCGGGCGCGGGCTCTCACAGCGTGTCTCGCCCCTAAAGCGGGACTCGCGTGCTTCCCAATTTGGCAGTAACGGATTGCACCATTTTTCCCTCCCTTTTCTTATTTACAACATCTCTTCTTGATACAAAAAGACCTCTTTTTACCTCCACATTCATCCCCCCTAGTTTTGTAACCTCCAATCCCATTAATCTAGCCATTTATTTAAAACAAAATATTTCTTTTTATTATTATTTGATTTTATCTTTATTATTTGATTTTATTTATTTTCCTATTGGTTGAAAGACCATATTTTCCTCTCTTTTCTACCTATTTAAACCTCTCATTTCTACCTTAGGAAAAGACTTCAACTTTCTTTACACTTTTACTATACACAAATTCTCCCAATAAGAGTTTTAGCAACAAAACTCTACACAAATTTCTAAACAACAATTTCTTTACAACAACTCCATCTCCAAGTTCAAGTTTGAAGTTCTTCCTTTCTAAAGGTACTTTATTCTTCTTCTTTTATTTTACTTGTCTTAGTCAATGTATGCAATCCCTATCAATGGGACGTGACCAATATGACTACTTCACGTATTGAAGTTAGTTAAGGTTATCTCCCTACATTCCAACTCTACTTTAATTTTCCCATTTCATTTATTAATGTAATTGCTAGCATAGTTGTTACATGTAATCTTTAGCAATTAATAAATAAAGCAATTCTCTTTTATTTTCCCTTTCTTTCCCTTGTAATTGTTAGTACTTTTCTCAAATTATTGAAGAACATTTAGCATTAGAACATCAATAGTAGCAAGACCCGCGTAAGTGGGGTGGAGTGGGTGTTTAAGTACTCCCCACTCCGTCACCTAACCCCCGAACCCTTCTCTCTCGAATCTTTGGTTTCGTAATATTAAAATAGGCTATTTCTTAGGTTTTTCTTATGTTCCCTTAATAACATAGGTGGCGACTCTAACAAATTAAAACGAGTTAGACATCCTAGGATAATTAACCGCTCTAGCCAAGTTGTGGTTTTCCCGGGGTATCTACAAGTATATGTAGCATCCTACACAAGTGAATGATGAGTGGAGATATTAACAAACACTCATCTTACCATGGCACGTCCCTTGTAGGGAAATCAATTTTTTGTGCACTTTCTCTCAAAGATCTCGACTCATCATTGACTTGGGGATGACTCGACATAGACAACACGTTATTTGTCTAGTAAGAAAAAGCTAGCCAAACCAACCGGTCAAAACTTTGGAGTGTCCTAACCTCTACTGTAGGTCAACACGGGTAGGATAAAGGTTCCCACTGCTCGCGGAGCGTACATGGTGAGTGGAGTGAACGAGTGACTCGAAAAAAGGGCGGCAGTAGCGCCACTAATTCCTGCACATCGCGCACTCCGGGGTAATAAGGGATATGTGCAGTGCTGACACGGACTAGTGGTAGTGTGTGGCAAGAAACTAATTCTTTTTTAAGGAGAAAAAAAAGAAGTTTTAATGTTTTGAATGATGCAATGCAATGCGAGAGAGAAGAGAGAGAGGATAAGAATGTACAAGGGAGCATAGCAGAGTCTCGTTTGACCCTAGTACAATGGCGAAAGTACAAAAAATACATGCATTGAAAAGATACAAGGCACACGTATTAACATGGCAAAAATACAAGGTGCACGTGCAAACATAGCAAACATCATGATGTAAACTTAAGTTAGACCCACTAAGTTTGAAAAAGTTTCAAAGCAGTCCCCAGCGGAGTCGCCACTGTGAATACCCCTTTCCGATGAAGCGACGCATGGGAAGTATCTTGCAATTATTATTATTAATAAAGGGAATATTCATAACGACATTTAAATTATGAGGGTCGCCACACCGTTTTAATTATAGCCAAAACATTGAAAAAAACATGTTAATGGGTTTGGGGGTCAAATTACTACAAGAGAAGAATATTTAACGTTATCACTCCTATTGCCCGAATGATCGGTCTTTCTATCATGATGCGGTGTATGTAGTGTGCGATGTGTTTGAGACCGAATCCGAAGATTGCCTACGTTCCTCTCAATATGAGAAGCTCAGGTCAGTGTAGTTCGAGAAGAATTTAGAATAGGCAGAAGAATCAGGATCATGCATAATGAAGGGGAAATTACCTAAAGATTAGGGTTTAGAAATAGTTCCTAGATCATGTTCGGGTTGATGAACCCTAGATCATCATCGGCTATGAAATAACATGTTAACATAAAGATCGCAACCTTAAATATAGCATAAATAAGGTTTTAATCTAAGAACATGAAGAACATGCGAAGAACATATTATGAACATATGAATAATATGATGAATATATGAATAAACATGCTAAGAACATGAATATTATGAAGAACACATGAATAAACATATTAAGAACATGAATATTATGGATCTAAACTAAAATATGGCAAGAATATGAAGAAAAAGTTAGAAAACTTTATGTTGGCAAGAAATAAACCTTGATCTTTTTGGGATTCTTGAGAGTGTTCTTGGGAGCTTGAAATGCTTAATTAAGGAGTAAAGTCCTCGCTTAGGGAGCCTAAGGTTGATCAAAATTCTGACCTTTTACCAAGAGAATGGAATGGCCTTTTATAGCCATCTGACCAAGGGATCAGACGGCTGAGATTTGCTGAGGCGAGGATGGCCGCCTGGCCAAGGTCGGATGTGGCCGCGTGGCCAAGGTCGAATGTGGCTGCGTGGCAATCATTCCTGGCTGACGTGATTTTCAAGCTAGGGTTTTATTTGGTTTATGGAAACCCTATTTTGGCCATTTTTAAGATGTTCTAGAATAATGAGATGTATTTTGGGAATCCGGGACAAGTCTTTGCAAGGTTTCTAATTCTTATAAAGTCCTTGCATATTTGGGAAAGCTCTAATAAACTCATTTTCAGATCGGGTACTAACAGTAGCACCTTCATCTAAAAGCACCCTGTGGTCATTGAGGCACAAAATTAAGCACCTCTATGGTCACTCCGGCATCAAAGTACCCTGTGGTCATTGAGGCACAAAAGTAAGCACCTCTATGGTCAATCCGACATCAAAGCACCCTATGGTCACTGAGGCACACAAGTAAGCACCTCTATGGTCATTCTGGCATCAACAAAACTGTAGACGATTCGTTATCAGCAACAGGGTATATTCAGAATTGGGTCAAGGACATTGATTCCTTAGTATGGGTTACTCTCTAAACTCTAAACTTTACTTACCGCAGTATTGTTTTCAAAATAATTTTCAAAATACCTCAAGAGACCTTTTTTGCGTGTTTTGGAGTCAAACTACGTTTGGTCTGATTCCTCTCTGGAGGGTACGTAGGCAGCTTTCTAGCGCGACCATACCCAAAGTTCTAAATGTTGTTTTTTCTATCGACGACGTTACTTCATTCATAAGTATCATCGCCGAGGGGCTCTGTAGACACCCCATTTTGAACACTCTCTCATAATTACACTGCTTCTGTGTCTCGCCTTTGATTTAGGTCAAAACTCGTTACATTTGACATGTCTCGTTATGTTTCTGACTGACTTCGTTAGTTAGGGGCCAAAATGAACATTACAATTGAAGCTGAAGGAAAAATTGTGATTCCAGCACAAGATGCCTCGTACGAGACATCTAATGTCTCGTACGAGACATCCCCTTGACAGACGGGTTTTTTTTAGCAGTTTCCTTATAGAACTCAACCTCGCTTCTTGGCAAACACTCCACAATTCGGGAAAGAAAGGAAGGACGATTTGAGAGTCCTAAAACAACTAATTGGGAATTGAGTCTTTGATTACCATCCAAATTTACCTCCTTGGCTTGATCCCTAAGTCACCAACTCATATAAATATAAGGGTTCTTGAACTAAAATCAAAGAGAATGTCAATGGTCGGTAGGTCTGAAACATAATTACTCTCTACCTACCTATCACTCAAAAAGCAACTTCATATCAGTCCCTCAAGGAGAACTGATGGAGATCGATATAGGGATAAGTTTAAAGTTTAATTTTAATAATTATTGTCATTTTTATTGTATTTTTCGGATTTAATATTTGATAGGTAGTATTTTCATAGTTAGAAGTAGATTAGGACTTTATTTTGATATTTTAGGAGTCTAATAGGTTACCATATAGATTAGGGTTATTTTTAGAAGTAGTTGACTTGATTTCCAAGTCTTAGGAGCCTTATAAAAATAGGTCTTTATGTAATTCTGAAAATTGATTGATTATTAATAAACTTTTGATATTGAGTGTTTACTCTCTATTTCCTAAAAGTGATTGAATTCCTTTTGGATGCCAACTTTAGTATTGATTAAATTCTGCTAGGTTGAAGATCGTTTACGAGTATCGATTCAATTCTACCGTATTCGATTATTTATCTCTTTTATTCCTTCCGCATTCCCTACATCAGTTGGTAATCAGAGCCTGAACCTGAATTTTCTTAAATTCAGTTAAGGTATTTCTTTATCAAATTTTTTTTCATTAAAGAAAATCTCGAAAAAAAATAAAAAAAAATGATTGATTTCTCGTGGCCTTTTTTTGATTCTCCAAGTAATGATATTCATGTTGATTGGTCAAAACCTCCAATTTATGATGAATGTCATTGCGAAATTTGTCAATTCGACACTGTTTTTCCTTTTACCAATTCACCCACTCCAGAACCTACGAATGTGTGGTATCAACCTCCGACCCAGGATGGAGAATTTTCTACACATCAATTTTTCGACCCCTTTGATGTTCCTCCTATGAAGTCATCTTCTTCGAGTTACATTAGAAACTTGTTACTTCGTGAGTTTATTAAACTACGATGGACTGATTGGATGGATGTTATCACCCAAGTTGGCAAGTTTAAAGTTCGTCAACTATTTGAAGATTTGAAGTTCCTAATGTTAGGACTCGATGGAAGGATACTTATGTTACAAGTTCTCTTTGCTCTGCTACAAATTCAATTACAAACCGTTCCAAATTCGAGGACAAATTTTTCGAAGCCGAGGAGAATGATGGAGATCGATATAGGGATAAGTTTAAAGTTTAATTTTAATTATTATTGTCATTTTTATTGTATTTTTCAGATTTAATATTTGATAGGTAGTATTTTCATAGTTAGAAGTAGATTAGGACTTTATTTTGATATTTTAGGAGTCTAATAGGTTACCATATAGATTAGGGTTACTTTTAGAAGTAGTTGACTTGATTTTCAAGTCTTAGGAGCCTTATAAAAATAGGTCTTTATGTAATTCCGAAAATTGATTGATTATTAATAAACTTTTGATATTGAGTGTTTACTCTCTATTTCCTAAAAGTGATTGAATTCCTTTTGGATGCCAACTTTAGTATTTATTAAATTATGCTAGGTTGAAGATCGTTTACCAGTATCGATTCAATTCTACCGTATTCGATTATTTATCTCTTTTATGCTTCCGCTTGTCTACATCAAGAACCCACGAAATTCTTGAAGTCATAACACAATTCAAGTCAAGCTTTTGGATCATCAAGGCCTTTTGTAAAGGCCATCCATAGATTCTCGAAGAACGCTTAGGTAAATTCCTCTGTTTTCTCATTTCTCATCTCCTTCTTTGCTTTGAAGTAGTGTGATTCTATCAAAAGGATCAGCCTAGAGCCTCTCCAATTCATGGAGATGATCTCGAAGTACATGATCTGACATTCCAAATAAATAAGATATTATTTATTTGGCTCTCTTTGTACACAATTTGCATAATTTAAAGATGAGGATGATGATGTTTTCATAGCAAGACCAATCCTAGATTGGGTGGATTGGGTGCTCCTTGACCTTCCCAATCCATAACTTAACCCCTGAATCCAAGATCTCACGGTCCGTGTTCTGTTAAACATGGTGGCGACTCTCAACAAAACGAGCAACAATCAAGTCCTTACAAACAACCAAACAAGAAAACCGACCCGAAAAGGACGCGCGTTCACAGTACCCCTACCCTAGCTATTTTTATTATTTCTGCATTGGGGGCAATGCATGATTTAAGTGTGGGGGTATCGGGTATTACTTATTGGTTGTTGTCCTGTCATCATTAGTTATGTTTTTAGTTTGTTTTTAGTTTTCTTATGTTTTCAGTTTTCTTATTTTTTTATTTTTTTTAAAAAAAATAGAGAGGCTAGGTGAAAACCCGAAAGGGCGCCTAGGCAAAAGGTGAGAAATTGAGCGATTTATTTGTTTTTGCCGGTGTGGCATCCTAAGGGAGGTTTGGAGATTTTGGTAGGATTTCATTTTTGGTGTAAGAGGTTTGGTTAGAGGCGATAGGATAGAAAATCCTCATCTTTCTTTGTGGGAGTTATAAGGTAGCGGAGTTCTCTATGCTCCGAATGTGTTTTTTGACTTGGTATGATGGGGAAGTAGAGGAGATTAGGTATCATTTTCCTCCATGCTACGCTTGATAGACCGGTGCATAGAAGTGAGGTTAGGAATATTACGCAGGGACGAGTAATGGTCTAAGCGTGGGGGAATTTGATGGGTTGGTTTTTATATCATTTTATCTCCTTATTCCGGATTATTTTGTTTGACTTTTGATGTAAATTAGATTAGTTTTGATGTAATGTTGGGCTTATTATGTATTGTTGATTTTGTGGGAAATTATTGTAATGGAAAGATATTTTAGTGATTTTATGGTGTTCCGGCGAAGTTTTTGGATGCTCAAGTGTTAAAGATTAGACGTTGCTCAAGATCAGAGTCAAAGTCAACGGGAGTCAAGAGAGTGAAAGAAAGGAACAAAAGGTGATAAAAACAGTCTGCCATAGCAGGCGGTCGCCCGCCTCATTATGGGCGGCCGCACGCTGAAGAAGAAAAGAAGATATCAAATTGACTTCCTACCCGAGCGCTCGCCAGCTCTGGACCGGGGCGCTCTCCTGCCTCCCCGCACCAGCTTTTTCGGATTCCTTCTGAAGTCGGGATTTAGGCATATTTTCCTACTTTTTACCTTAGTTTTAGCCTAGTTTAAATAGGAGACTTCAGCCACTTTATTTTCTTATGCATTATTCTTAGGTTTTATTCTAGTTTTCAAGGATTGTAACAAGGATTGAGATTTTTCCATCATCAAGCATAATATCCAGGTTTCTGATTTCTTATTATTTTCTTGTGATTGTTGTTATGTCTATGAGTAGCTAAATGTCCTTGTTCATGGATTGGTGTAACGACTATCGAATCTCTATGATAAGTATTGCTTAATTGTTATATCATTCTTGTTCATGTTCATTGCAGTAATTATAACTTGTTTGGAGATTTCAATGGTATGGTTAGATATTGTTGGTCTTTAAATTATTAGGATATAAATTGTTGCACTAGCATGGATAGTTTATGCGTTGACCATTACTCCGTTGATTAGACTTAATTGAAGACCTAGCGGAAATCAAAAGAGTCTAAAATCCTTTGTTCTTAGAATCTTAATAAATTACTTGCTTGTGTTGTAGACCTAGCGGAAAATATCACATAGAGGTAATAGTAGGGTTGCAATCCGCACTGTTGGTTTTGGTGCCCTAGGCACGTTTGTTAAACGTTGTATAAGTTATCATTTTATTCATAATAATAAAGAGATAATAAGATTAATATTATGTCTCGTGTTTGCTTATAATAATCTCCGTCCCTAGAGCTTGTTAAGCACTAGTATAAATGCTAAATGATCATGGGATGATCATGTTAGATTTATGGGTACTTGTTTGGAATAAGGTACTGGACATGACCCGCGGTATGAGATTTATGTCATGGTCGATGTCATATATAAATCTCATATTAGTTATGTCATTTGAATCCTTAGACATGAAGTTATTATAGTCTTCCACTTGATGAAGATTATGTTTGACATATTCAAACGCTACCTTAACACGGTAGTTATAAAGTGTATGATTGGCATGATTGGATTCACGCAGGGAAGAATAATAAGCTAAATGGATTTGTCCCTCTTCGGAGAGATGTCAAGCTTGGGCCCCTTGAAGGAATGATGTTGGTGAAATGTTTGGCCAAACTCAAATGGATTGATTGGATCAATGTCATTTGGATTATCAACATATTCGGGATCGAGAAAAGTATTGAACAAAACAAGTGACTTGTTGACCATGACTTGTGTTCAAAGACATCGTGGACAAAGGGATTATGACATGTTCTAAAAGGAATGCGAACTTGTATCTAGTTACACTATTTGGGTAGGTATGACGGTTTGCTAGAACCTAATCATATCTTATGGGTTCATGTTTGAACCCATTGCCAACTTAGTGTAATCCTAGAGGGTCACACACAAATAGAACGAATCGTAAAGGACTAAATGGGAATTATGGAAAAATATCATTGTTTGGCTCTGGCACGGTCGTGCGCCTTAAAATGGCACGGTCGTGCCATAAATCCAAACCAAGGCAAACCTGTCGACATGATTGGCACGACCGTGCCAAATTACCAAGCACGACCGTGCCGAAAATGGGCGGCTAGGGAATTCGCGCGGACTAGATGGCACGACCGTGCCAGATTGTAGGGCACGACCGTGCCAGTCAAGTCGGCCAGAATTCCTTGTTGCCTAATTTGGTGACGGGATTTAGGTTTCCTAAGTCCTTAAGGGTTAAGGATTAGGACCTATTTAAAGATCCTTTTTACAGCCATTAGACATGTTGTTGTGAGTGCCTCCATAAGGTTTTAAGAGGTTATTTTCTTGTTCTAAGATCCCAAAAGTGAAGAACAAGAATATTCATAATTCCATATAGTTCTTACAATTGTGAAAGCGTGTTTCATAATTTGGTCTAGCAACCAAGATCAAGTGTTCTTGATATTCGTTCGTGGTGTGGATACCGCTAGAAGGTGAAACTTATCATCTTCATAGTTCGTGATTCTTGCTTTGTTCGTGATCAAGATTTCAAGCCTCCATCGAATTCAAGGTTGCAAAATCAAAGGCATCAAGGGTTAGTATTCTAGTATTCATTATGTTGTATTTGACTTAATCATATGAATGGATCTATGGGCTTTGGGTTTCATAAATTTTAAATGCTTAATTCCGCTGCGCATGTTACTACGAAACCCAACAATGGTATCAGAGCCCCGTTCATGTTGATTATTTCAATACTAAGATCATGTTGTGTGTTTATAAATTGTTTATGTGCCTAGCATGATTTGAATATTGGGATTATGATGTTGATGTGGTCTATGTGTTTTATGTGGTTTATTGTTTTATAAACTTTAATCACACTGCTCAATCGCAATTAAAATTATGGTGGATTTAAAATTGTTTGGATTATCAATTTTTGATTGGATCAAAGTTTTGATATTCTAGGGATTCAAGAATAAATCGTTTATTCAAGGTTTTGATGATCATGGTGATTGGATCACCAAGAACACCAAATCCTAATTGAATCGGGAAAAACAATTTTGAGATAAATTTTGGAACTTTAAAATTTGGATTTTTCGCAAAGGGTCCGACCGGACCCAAGCCTTGACCCGGCCGGACCTAGGGTTTGGCGCGGGGGTAGGGTTTGGATTTTGGGTGTGGATCTTGGGTTTAAATCTTCTATTTGTTTTAGTCTTGTGATTCTAAGATTAGTTCAAGGTTTGGATGGCTAATCTACGTTCATCGAGATTGTGTTTCCCAAACTTGATCGCAATCAAGGTTTCAAAGATAAAATGAAATTAGAATTATGAAGAGTTCATAATTGCTAAAATTGAGAAACAAAGTTCTTGATTCAATGATTGGAGATCCATGTGGAATTGTGAATGCAATTGGCCTACGTTCATCGAGACCATCTATTGCTTAGTTTCGGCCACATGGACTACTTTCTTGGTTTCTTGAATTAGTGCGGAATTGTGGTTGCCAATGGCTTAGTTCGGCCACACTTCTTGTTGTCTTGATTTGGAGATGATGACCAAAGTTCAAATAATCTCATCCTCATAATAATAGAGAAACTAATGACACATAAATATTATGCTTAAATTAATGGAGATTAATTTAGTGGCTAAACTTGATGCGTAACATGTTTATCTTGTGTGCTCATAAATGTGTTGTATGCTATATGGTGATGAACCTTCAAGAAAGTTTTAAGTCCTTTTGCCACGCCATGATTAAAACACTTGTTAGTGCATGGGTGATTTTAATGTGGGTTCGCCCTAGCGAGGTGCATTAACTTTATCTATGTATGAGCAAGATAGATAATGTGGGCACGCCCTAGCGAGGCACATTAACTATACGTTTAAAATGGTTGGACTTAACAAGGCGTCAAAACAGTTTTGGGCCTAGGCAAAGATGAGATTAAACATGCTTTTGAAATTAGATCCCTAAGAATCATATTGGATATGATTGACAAGAAATTGTCTACTTAATTAATTTGATTTTGTGTAATCCGCCTCCGCGGACTTGAAATTAAATTAAAGATGGATCTTAGCCTAATTTAAAAGAATCTCAGAAAAAGGATCTAAGAGTCATATTGGATATGATTGACAGGGTTGTCTACCTAATTAATTTGGTTTTGTGTAATCCGCCATAGCGGACTTAAAATCAAATTAAAGTTGGATCTTAGCCCATTTAAATTATATTATACATTGGATGTATAAGAAGGTTATATAATTTAGTGGGAGTATTTT
The DNA here is from genome assembly GCA_026119855.1 of Campanula takesimana. NCBI lineage: Eukaryota > Viridiplantae > Streptophyta > Magnoliopsida > Asterales > Campanulaceae > Campanula > Campanula takesimana. Next base: position 542,541 of record JAOWBW010000402.1, on the reverse strand, counting down.
TGGAAAATACATTATTTATCTCTTTAATGAGATTGGTACTTGTAAAAATTTTGGAAATTTTGCATAAGTTGTAGATGACAACTAAAATCGTTGCGATTAATCCTTGTTAAGGATAAAGCTTCAAAAGAATGGTACAAACTTCATGGATTGGATCCTGAGCCTAAGAATGGTTCTAAGGCAAGAAGATGGGTTGTACATTCTTGATGGGCCTATTCCTAAAGAACCCAAAAGCCGGAATAGACAATCACAAGAATCATGAGTATGATTCTAGGAATGTGAGTTGTCTTATGCTCACGATTATGTGCTCAAAACTCCAACAAAGTTTGGAACTTGTAGAAGCCTATTAGATAGGCGTAGAGTTGAGTTACATGTTTCAAAGAGCAATCTAGGCAAGAAAGGTATAAAACCATTATTGCATTCACTTCATGCAAAAGGGGTAAAAGGCAATAAGTGGAACCTCACATGCTTAAGATAAAGGCTACGTAGAGCATCTTGAGAAACTTGGTTGTCCAATTGGATTGGAGCAAGCCACGGATCTCATTCTTGATTCATTGTCCAAAAGTTATAATCACTTTGTGATGAACTATAACATGCTTGGAATGAATAAGAATCTCTCCGAATTGCATGATATGCTGAAAAAACTGTGGAGATGAAGATGGTGGAGAATGGATTCTCCAATGCTCATAGTTCATGATGGAAAGAGGCCAAATGCCAAAGAAAAGTAAGACAAGAGTTGTCAAACCTAAAGGAAATAATTTTGGTTATAATAATAACTCTAATAGATGCAATTTGGTAAAATGGCAATTGGATTGACCATTTAGAATTGTAGTCAAAATTTGGTGATCAATAAAAGGAATGGTAGTGGGACTACCACTCGGAATATTTATGTTATAAATTATTCTTTCTAAATTTAATTATTGGGTATTGGATACCAGAATAATTAGTAAGATGAAAGACTACTTATAGTAAAGTTTTATCTACAAACAGTAATGATGCAATGGTTGCAACATTGTTCGTAGAACACTTGTAAAGTGACTTTACTGATGAAGTAGAAAACATTATTTTGCTATAAGATAATGAAGGATATTAATTTCTTATTTGGAATAAGAAAAGTGCTTTATTTATTATGATTTACTTCATTGTGTTATCATATAAATAAATCTTATATCCTAAATCTTGAAGAACAAAATAATAAAGACTATAACATAAATAATTAAAATTCTTTATGCGTTATTGTTTTGATCAAATAAATGAGAAATGCATATCTAAAATTCCATGGGACGGAGTTTTAAGTCATATGATTTGGAATCACATGATTTATGCAAATCTTATTTACTTGGATCAAGACATCTTTTACTATGATTGGTTAAAAGGATAATGTCTTAATTGACCCAATACATTTCGATGTGTATGGTGCATTAAGAAGAAATGCTAAAAGAGAATTTTGGTTATACTTGGTAAAACTATTCAAAAATTATGATTGGATCATGATGATGAATAATTAAACCAAGAATTTGACAGTCATCATTAAAGTTGTGAAATGGTTTCACAAATTAACTTCACTAAGAATATCATTTTAAATGATATGTCTGCGTGGAAGTATAAGAACCTTATTGGAGTTGGATGACAAAGTCAAAGTGATCTTCCATTATTCATTTTGGGGTTATGTATTTTAAAACCGTATGATTATACTAATCTGAATTCCATCAAGAGAGGTTAAATGGTGAAAGAAAACTTGGTTTGTCTTTCATAAAGATTTAAGATGGTGAGACCCTTTTTGAAAGGAGTTGTCTGGGACACACTCACATTTAAATCTAATAAATATACTTTCATGGGATATCCTAAGGAAACTTGAGGATAATAATTTTACTCATAAGAACAAATGGTTTGTTGACTATGATGATACTTTTCTAGATAAGTGGTTTATCTCCAAAAGAATCAGTAGGAGTAAAATGTATCTCGAATGGTTCGAGACCTAAAAAATATATTTTAACCTGAGATGGAAGTTGAACAAGTTTTCACAAGGGGTTGTGAAAATCCGTTCAAGATATACAAGTACTTGCACACATGATAAAATACAATATATTAGAAGAAATATTGGATATTTCGAGATAGAAAGTATTGAGGTAAAGTTCATTTAGAATGAAGTATTTACCACCTATCAAAGATGCAATATCAACTCCACATTTAGATTAATGGCTTGGAGTCATAAAATCTAAAAGGCAATTCATGTATAATAATCAAGTTTGGAACTTGATCATTCTAACCTAAAGTGTAAAAACCAAAGGAGATGAATGACTTTTCCTGGAGAAAAACTTACATGGGTAGCAAGAAACTTATTAGAATTTTCATAGTCACATGTTCATATTTGGAATATGAAATTTGGCAAAATGATGTCAAAACAAGCGTTCCTTAACGGGAACTCACTTAAGGATGTATTGGATACAACCTAAAGGTTTTGATAGTCAAGAAAATTCTAAAAGGTATGAAAGCTGCGAAGATTCATTGGATGGATTGAAGCAAGCTTTTGGGAGTTGGAATCTCCGTTTTGATAAGTCATAGAGCTTGGCTTGATCAAGAACGAAGATGAATCTTGTATATACAAGAAGATTAGTGGGAGCATGGTGCTATTCCTTATCTAATTTGTGGATGACATATTGCTCATTGGAAACGACATTCCTATACTTTAATCTGTAAAGACTTGGTTAAGAAAGTGTTTCGCAATGAAGAATATGGATGAAGCCGCATAAGTCATTGGCATTAAGATCTATAGAGATAGATCAAGGAAGCTAAATGGTTTAAAGCCAATGTACATACATTGACAAAGTCATAAGAAGATTCTGCAAGGAAAATTCTAAGAGAGGACATTTGTCAGTGTTACATGGAGTTTCTCTAAGCAAGACTCAATGTCCTAAAAACAAAAGATGAGCATGAGAAAATGAATGAGATGCCATTTGCTTCGGCAATTGGATCCATGATGCCATGATAAGTACTAAGCCGGATATATCTAATGCTTGGAGCATGACGAGTAGATATCAATCCGACACCGGTGAGATTCACTGGATGGCTATGAGAGCGAGTCTTAAAGTACTTTAGAAGGACTAAAGATTCGTTTATGATCTATGAAGGCATGGAAAATGATCTCGGATGCATGCTTCCAAACCAACAAAGATGATAATAGATCGCAATCAGTTTTTGTGCATATGTCAAATAGTGGAACTGTAAGTTGGAATGGTTCCAAGTAGAGTACAGTCACTAATTCTGCGACTAAATCTAAGTATATAGCCGCATTGGATGCTGCAAAGGAAGCTGTTTGGATTAAGAAGTTCATTGGTGAACTTGAGATGGTTCCTAGTATTGCTAAAACCAATAGACCTTGTTAGTAATAATAGTGGTGCTATTGATCAAGAAAAGGAACCAAGAGCACATCCTAAATCCAAACACATACTTAGGCGTTTTCTTATCGTTCGAGAAATCGTTGATAAGGGAGACGTAAATATATGCAAAGTACCAAGTAATGATAACGTTGCTGACACGCTAACAAAGGAACTTCCACAAGCCAACATGATGGTCATGTTGGGTCCATGGGTATTGGATACCTAGGGAATTAGGCCTAGGGCAAGTGGGAGATTGTTGGTTTTGGTGCCCTAGGCACGTTTGTTAAACGTTGTATAAGTTATCATTTTATTCATAATAATAAAGAGATAATAAGATTATTATTATGGCTCTTGTTTGCTTATAATAATCTCCGTCCCTAGAGCTTGTTAAGCACTAGTATAAATGCTAAATGATCATGGGATGATCATGTTAGATTTATGGGTACTTGTTTGGAACAAGGTACTGGACATGACCCGCGGTATGAGATTTATGTCATGGTCGATGTCATATATAAATCTCATATTAGTTATGTCATTTGAATCCTTAGACATGAAGTTATTATAGTCTTCCACTTTATGAAGATTATGTTTGACATATTCAAACGCTGCCTTAACACGGTAGTTATAAAGTGTATGATTGGCATGATTGGATTCACGTAGGGAAGAATAATAAGCTAAATGGATTTGTCCCTCTTCGGAGAGATGTCAAGCTTGGGCCCCTTGAAGGAATGATGTTGGTGAAATGTTTGGCCAAACTCAAATGGATTGATTGGATCAATGTCATTTGGATTATCAACATATTCGGGATCGAGAAAATTATTGAACAAAACAAGTTGACTTGTTGACCATGACTTGTGTTCAAAGACATCGTGGACAAAGGGATTATGACATGTTCTAAAAGGAATGCGAACTTGTATCTAGTTACACTATTTGGGTAGGTATGACGGTTTGCTAGAACCTAATCATATCTTATGGGTTCATGTTTGAACCCATTGCCAACTTAGTGTAATCCGAGAGGGTCACACACAAATAGAACGAATCGTAAAGGACTAAATGGGAATTATGGAAAAATATCATTGTTTGGCTCTGGCACGGTCGTGCGCCTTAAAATGGCACGGTCGTGCCATAAATCCAAACCAAGGCAAACCTGTCGACATGATTGGCACGACCGTGCCAAATTACCAAGCACGACCGTGCCGAAAATGGGCGGTTGGGGAATTCGCGCGGACTAGATGGCACGACCGTGCCAGATTGTAGGGCACGACCGTGCCAGTCAAGTCGGCCAGAATTCCTTGTTGCCTAATTTGGTGACGGGATTTAGGTTTCCTAAGTCCTTAAGGGTTAAGGATTAGGACCTATTTAAAGATCCTTTTTACAGCCATTAGACATGTTGTTGTGAGTGCCTCCATAAGGTTTTGAGAGGTTATTTTCTTGTTCTAAGATCCCAAAAGTGAAGAACAAGAATATTCATAATTCCATATAGTTCTTACAATTGTGAAAGCGTGTTTCATAATTTGGTCTAGCAACCAAGATCAAGTGTTCTTGATATTCGTTCGTGGTGTGGATACCGCTAGAGGGTGAAACTTATCATCTTCATAGTTCGTGATTCTTGCTTTGTTCGTGATCAAGATTTCAAGCCTCCATCGAATTCAAGGTTGCAAAATCAAAGGCATCAAGGGTTAGTATTCTAGTATTCATTATGTTGTATTTGACTTAATCATATGAATGGATCTATGGGCTTTGGGTTTCATAAATTTTAAATGCTTAATTCCGCTGCGCATGTTACTACGAAACCCAACACGCACACCATACCATCCCAACCCTTAATTAAGTGAACGATTTCTTGAACAAGATTGGTAACTTCATTATTATAAATAGCATAGAGTGGAGATAGTTGTGAACCCCAATCCGTGAATTCTTTTCATCTTTGAAAATAATCTTTGTTTACTTTGCGATTTTAGTTAGTTTAATTATTTGGGGCAAATTGCAAATTGGTGACCTGAGTTTGTCACATGTTTGCAATCCCCGACCCGAGATTTCAATTGTGGCAATCAGAGACCTAAGTTTGTCAAATTTTTACAATGTGGTGAATAAAATAACATTTCGTTAATTTTTTAACGGACCTAAACACATGTACCTCGCACATGGTATTTTGAAAGGGTAATCTTGTCAAATTTCTGGAGGCTATGCAGGGTATGTGTTTAACTGAGAGTGCAAGGCATGTATTTTAACTGAGGGGGTGAACTGCAAGTTTTTGAAAATAAAGGAAATAATTAAAACAATTACCCATCTCCATCTTCTTCCTCCATCTTCTCTCTCAGCCTCTTTTTCCGCCATCACACCCACCACCACGCCCACCACTACCTTCCATCAACCCCACCTTTGGTCGGATCGAAGGAATGAGGATGGGAGGGAGCTCGAACGACTCCTTTATTTTCACAAACATGCAGTTCACCCCCTTAGTTAAAATGCATGCCTTGCACTCTCAGTTAAACACATGCCCTGCATAGCCTCCAGAAATTTGACAAGATTTCCCTTTAAAAATACCATATTCGAGGCACATGTGTTTAGGTGCGTTAAAAAATTAACGAAGTGTTAGTTTATTCACCACATTGCAAAAATTTGACAAACTTAGGTCCCTGATTGCCACAATTGAAATCTCGGGTCGAGGATTGCAAACATGTGACAAACTCAGGTCACCAATCTGCAATTTGCCCAATTATTTGTGATTCTAGTTTACTTTAGTTTAATAAATCAATCAAACAAAACCCCCTGGTTACTTTTACACTAATTAAATATACTTGTTTTTACTCAAGTCTCTGTGGTTCGACCCTTACTTTTGTACATTGCTACTTCGGTGACTTGTACACTTGCAAGGTTAATATTACACGTGAGATTTTTCTCCATCACTGGTACTGCTCGTGCTGCTGAAGATGTTACTGGAGATGCTGGTACAAGTGATGAACCAAATGATGGAAATCAAGAAGAAGAAGAGGATGATGGAGAAGAAGAATAATAATAATATGCTTGAAGGTTGATGTTGCCGCTATACTTAGGCAATGGCTTTTTATTGGTACTTTTGAATGGTTTTAAAACAATTTAGTTTTAAACTACTAGTTGTTTTAAACATGGTTTTGTTTTACAATTGGTATTTTAAGTAAATCTTTGTTGTTTCGGTTAACTCCTTGATTAAGGGGGAGTTAATATTCGGTGAGATGCTTTGTTATACTGTTTATGGTTAACATATCTTGCAGGTACCATCACTTAGGAGGTTGGAAAGTGTTGGGTTAATGCCTTTGAATTTGGGACGCCGAGTTAAAGGATTAAACAACAAAGAGATTTCGTAATTCCGGGACAGAGCGCAGAAGGAAGGTTTCCAAGTCAGTTTTGGACTAGGTTTCTAAGTTCCTAAGAGATTTTGAGATAAACTTTACTAGTATAAATAGAGGCCAGTAGTTTAGATTAAAATCACACCTCAGATTGTCATAGACAAATTATTAGAGTGCTCAGAGCAAGGTCTGTAATTCTACAGTTACACAGTTAGGAATTATTGTGATCAATAATTCGTGTAGCAGTAATAGTTGTAATCGTTTCTCCAGATTGATAATAATATTCTCTCCCCTCCCCGTGGACGTAGCCAAGTTGGTGAACCACGTATATCTGTGTTCTTGTAATCGCTTTTCTTATCAAGTCTTGTTATTTCTCTAACAAGTGGCATCAGAGCCTGGTTGAAAAGGAGAATTAGCATCGACGGAAGAGATCCAAGATCGAAGAAAAACAAGGTAGCAGTTTCTGGTCCGTTTTTATCCAGCGCAGCAGTGAAGAAAAAGGCGTAGCGCATTCGTTCACCGTTGGATCGTGCTGATTTTTGGTGAGTAGCTTCGGGACTCATAGATCTTCGATCTGAACGGTGGAGATTGGATTTTGATGTCCTTAGCATCCGAAATTGTATCTGGACAGAAGCTGCTGGTGTTTTGTCTTCGATTGTATGCGTTTGGAGTTTCTTGTTGCAATTTCTCTTAGTGGCACCAGAGCTTTGTTTCGTGGTTAGAGATTCAGGGATTCCGATGCAGAGAACAAGAATATGGGTCAAGGAGCAGATTCGATCGACAAGTTCAATGGGAAGAATAGTTTTTCTCTATAGCAGATCAAGATGAAGGCTTTGTTGGTAGACAAATATTTATGGGAACCGTTGGAGATTACAATCAGGGATCGTAAGGATCCCAAGGGTAAGGCAGTCACCACAGAAGGTACAGCAGAACAGTCAAAGAAGGACAAGATAGCAGCAGCGAAGGAGGTGGCGGCATTGAAGAAGTTAGATCAAAAGGCTCACGCCAAGATCATCAGACAGTTGGATGATGAGATCCTAACCAATGTTGCAGGAACAGACTCCGGAAGCGATCTTTGGTTAAAGTTGGAAGATATGTACATGACACGTTCATTGACCAACAAGTTATAGCCGAAGAAGAAGCTATATGATTGTCGTATGACTGAAGGTACGCCCATAAATGATTATCTTGATAGATTTACTTCTGCATTACTTGAACTGCGTAATATAGGAGTAGTTGTTGATGACGAGGATGCAGCCTTGCAGCTTTTAGTATCTTTACCTATGTCTTATGAACATTATGTCGATTCGTGCATAAACCGTAAAGATGGGATCTCTCTAGAGGAAGTGAAAACTTCTCTCAAGACGAGGGAATTGCGCCGAAAGGCGAGTGGGAATGAGGCAGGTACCCAGTCATCAGGTTTGGTTGCTAGCAGTAGCAACAGCAGGGGTTCTAGTGGGAGGAAGAACAATCAAGGTAATTCTTCACACAAGAAGGGTCCAAAACCTGGGGATATCTGTAATTTCTGCAAAGAGAATGGGAATTGGAAGTTCGACTGTCCCAGAAGGAAGCAAGGCAAGGCACCAGTCACAGCAGAGGCCATGACGGCCAGAGATTGCAGTTTAGATGAGGATTATGCTCTAGTAACATCAGAATCAGCATGCGCATCTAATGCGTGGATTCTTGATTTAGGAGCGTCTTACCATATCAGTCCTAGGAGAGAATGGTTTACCGATTATAGGCAGATAGTTAGCGGTGATATAAGCATGGCCAACAGTAAAGTCTGCAGGGTTGTCGGTATTGGTTCGATCAAGGTCAGGACTCATGATGGTAGGGTTGTCACTTTGAACGAGGTTCAACACGTTCTGCTTATGACGAAGAATCTGATTTCTCTTAGTCAGTTAGACAGCAAAGGGTTCAGTTTCAAAGGTAAAGGTGGAGCAGTTAGTGTCTGTAACGGTTCAGAAGATATGCTGAAAGGCCTTAAGCAGGGCTCCTTGTATTTCCTCCAAGGAAAGACGCTTGCAGAGTCGACTATGGCTGCATCAGAAGAGGTGAACGAGGGAGATATATCTAAGCCGTGGCACATCAGGCTCGGTCACATGAGCACTCGAGAGATGCATGAGTTGACTAGAAGAGATCTTCTTTATGGCCATAAGATCAAGGATCTTAAAGGCGTTCTGGATTACATCCACTCAGAGAGTTGGGGACCTTCACGTCAGGAATTTCTAAGGGGACACAGATATGTCTTGTCTATGGTTGATGATTAATTGAGGAGTCCTTGGGTGGTTATCATGGAGTACAAGAATGGGGTCCTAAGGAATCTTAAGGACTGGAAGACAGTAGTGGAGAACCAGACAGAGAAGAAGATCAGGAAGCTCCGGACAGACAATGGTTTGGAGTTCTGCAGTACTGGGTTCGATTCGTTTTGCAGAGAGGTAGAGATTTCTAGACATCTCACCAGCAGAGGCACGCCACAGCAGAATGGTGTAGCAGAACGAATGAATCAGACATGGCTTGTGGGAGCGTTGTGCATGCTCTCCAATGCAGAGTTGTCTAAACGTTTCTGGGCAGAAGCGCTTAGTACAACATGTTACTTGATTAATCATGGACTTCATACCGGTATTGGCCTCAAAGTTCCCTATAAGGTATGGACTGGTAAATCCATGATTGTTTCAAGTGTTGGCGGTGTTGATAAACAGGTGGAGCAACAAGATACTGAAGAGTTAGTTGTACCACAATCAGATGTTGAAAAACAGGTGGAGCAACAAGATACTGAAAAGTTAGTTGTCCCACAGTCAGATGTTAATCAGGATCCACTAACAGAGACAAAGATTGAAGCACCAGAAAGTTCAAGTTCAGTTCCTAAAGAACATGGGTTAGCATAAGGAGTGTCTAGAAGAGATAATTTCAGGAATGGATTTGAAGACTTGGTGTCTTATGCACTGCAGGTTGCTGAGGAAGTAGAGCCCGTTCTTGTGGAACCTTCTATTTTCAATAAACCAGATACATGTTCAGAGTCATCTCAGTTGTATGCGGCTATGGGTGATGAGATGGAGTCTTTTCACATGAATCAGACTTGGAAGTTGACTACAATGCCAGAAGGCAGGAAGATTGTGACTTGCAAGTGGATCTTCAAGAAAAGGGAAAGGATCTCCCCGGCAGAAGAGGTCAAGTATAAAGCTCGAGATGTTGCAAGGGGTTTCACACACAGAGAGGGGGTGGACTACAATGGGATCTTCTCACCAGTGGTCAGACACACTTCGATCAGAGTGTTGCTAGCAATAGAGGGAGAGATACACATGATACAGTCGGAAGGATTCCAAGTTCCTGGTAAGGAAGATCAAGTTTGTAGATTGAAGCAATCGCCTAGGCAGTGGTATAAGAGATTTGACAGCTATATGATAGCAGCAGTCAAGAAGTCAGAAATTCAGAAGTCGAAAGGCTTATTGGTCGCAGAGATGAAGGGTTTGGGTAACGCGAAGAAAATTCTGGGTATGGAGATCTATAGAGACAGAGCCAAACGGAAACTGTTCTTATCCCAGAAAAGATACATCAAGAAAGTTTCAGAAAGGTTTGGTGGGTCGACAGCTAAGGCTATAGATATACCGAGTGCAGTGAATGCAGATACAGTCGCGTTTGGGCCCAAATCGGTTGAGGAGAAAGAGTATATGGCTCGAGTATCCTATGCTAGTGCAGTTGGTAGTTTGATGTATGCTACAGTGCGCACCAGCAACGTCAGACTCGTCTATGGAGATGGGACAGAATGTGCAGTCGAAGGTTTCTCAGATTTGGATGATGTTGACTCAAGAAGATCGAAGACCGGATATGTGTTCACGCTTGGTGGGTCAGTTGTCAGTTGGAAGGCTAGATTGCAGACGACAGTGACGTTGTCTACAACAGAGGCAGAATACGTGGTATTGACAGAGTCCGCTAAGGAAGGAATATGGTTGAAGGGATTGATCAGCAATCTTGGGGTTCATCATGAGAGGACCAAGAACATTGATGTCAGATATCATTTCCTAAGGGATGAGAAACGGGTAAAAGTGAAGGTAGGGACGGCGAACAACCCTGCAAACATGCTCACAAAACTCGTGACGGGAAGCAAGTTCCAACATTGTTTGGACTTGCAGATTGTTCGCAGCTATTAGATAGCAGAAGAGGCGAGAGGGGAGAAAAGGTTTGTTGTCATGGAGATTCAAAGTCAAGGTGGAGATTGTTGGGTTAATGCCTTTGAATTTGGGACGCCGAGTTAAAGGATTAAACAACAGAGAGATTTCGTAATTCCGAGACAGAGCGCAGAAGGAAGGTTTCCAAGTCAGTTTTGGACTAGGCTTCCAAGTTCCTAAGAGATTTTGAGATAAACTTTACTAGTATAAATAGAGGCCAGTGGTTTAGATTAAAATCACACCTCAGATTGTCATAGACAAATTATTAGAGTGCTCAGAGCAAGGTCTGTAATTCTACAGTTACACAGTTAGGAATTATTGTGATCAATAATTCGTGTAGCAGTAATAGTGAGATCTTGTAATCGTTTCTCCAGATTGATAATAATATTCTCTCCCCTCCCCGTGGACGTAGCCAAGTTGGTGAACCACGTATATCTGTGTTCTTGTGATCGCTCGTTTTTCTTATCAAGTCTTGTTATTGATCTAACAGAAAGAAATGCACAAACTAATGGGGAGATTGTTAGTATAAACAGAGGTGTTACTTCAGATGCTATCACTGGCAGTCATGTGTTACCCGACGAAAAACTTGTTATAGTTTTACATTTATTTCCATGATTATTTTTATACTAATGTCCTAATATTATCTGCTAGTTGTATGCATTTTTGGTCTATATTTTAAGTTATAATAAGGTAGAAAATGGAGCTAGAAATGTGGGAAATAGTTTGAAAGGTAGTTATGCATAAATGACTATTTATAGATAACTTTCAAATTGTCAAACATGTGGTTAAATGAGAAAAACGTGGGAAGACCAATTCAACCAAGTTGTTGTTGATTAAAATGAAGAGTACAAGGCGTTGGAAGCTCGTAGTACAAAAAGGTGATGCATGGACTTGTTCTTCAAGAATTCGGTTGAGAAAATCAAGGGAGAAGACCTAGTCTTACTCGAATACTGGGGAGAAAGTTCACAACCCACTCTACTCTCTTCCTACACGTTCAAGACAACATGGGCATCCATGTTGAGTAGCCTTCAAGCATTTGAAGACTATAAATATGCTAGGGTGAAGACATTGAAGATAAGCCAAATATTACACACACCCTCAGCACAAGAGCAAAGTACTTCTTGGCTCCTTTGTATCCTTCCTCCCATACACTCTTTTCCACACTCAAATACCTCAGGTTTGAGTGTGTTTTGGCTAGGATAGGATTTTTTACTTTGTTTCTATTGTAATAGCAACAGGGAACTTCTCGGCTTTATATTCGGTTCATATATTGATTATAAAGTCTTTCCTTCATGGCCCACTCAAGTTTTATTTATATAACCTGAGAAAAACAACTCTTGTGTTATTTATTCCGCTGAAAACTCGTTTAAAAACTATTTTTATTTTCGGGTGTGTGTTGTTCGTCTCTGTTTGTTATCTGGAGTGTTACCTATCACTTGAGATAACACTTGTTCTCAGAAGCCTTTGACTAACAATTTCACACTATAATATTATAATTTGGTTATAGAATGAGTTTTAGAGGAGAACATTATTTATATAAGTTTCCAGGAATAAGCCATAAACCCTAGATAAAAAAGAAATCTGAATAAAATTGAAAACATTTATGTCTGAACCTATGTGGTCGTATGATATGACGAGATGTCCCCTATTTTCGTCCTATGCTCATAACCCAAATTTTGGCAACCTTCTACCCTCTCATGCGCCCCAGTGAAGCACATTCATGGCCGTCTATGTGTGCCCGTCTTATGTGGCCGCATGGCATCCCAGAAAGTCCTCCACTAATTTTCTCTTCTTTTCTGCCTATTTTCCGGTTTAATTCCAATCCTAACAATTAAGACAAGATTTCTTGTCACAAGTGTCGTCATTGACAAAAGAAACATGAGTCGTTCTTGTGTAAAACCTGTTTTACACTAAGGAATGGAAAAACGTGTTTTACATAATTGCCTCCTCTAGTATCATTATGTGCCTCTTTTAGTGTTAAAAAGTGTATGCTCTTATATTACACTTATAAAACATTCAACCGGCAGTTATAAACATTCAAACTGACACTTTTAATGGTAATGTTAAGAATGCATGTCCCAGTATTACAAACTGCCTCCTCTAGTTATGAAAAATGCCCCTTACATTGCCAACATATGCTTGGTGAGTTTTTACAAGTTCAAAAATCAAGTGCCTTCTCTAGTGTTAAAAAGTGTCTGCTGTAGTAATAGAAAATGCCTCCTACAGTGTCGAAAAGTGTCTGCTGTGTTTTTATAAGTTTCAGTTATTTTCAAAAATGCCACTGCGCTTTGTAATAACGTTCTACTTATTTACAAAAATGCCACTTCGCATACGGAAAACACTTTTTACGCTAAAACGAGTGTAAAACGTGTTTTTCCTGAGATTTTCACAAGATACATTTCCTTATTTAGACGCTCAACAATCATGTCTAAAGGGACATAAGAGTTTGGAAGAAACTTGCAGAGGAACAAGTGGGAGCACGATGATCGAATACACATCAAGTAAGAAAAATTTACTTAGTAATTTTAATAATTATAAATGTTTGATATTTAGTTAATGATGGAATCATTCTATAAAGTTCAAAGGTTTTGGGTTAATACAAGCAACGCTGTTATCAAAAGCGTATGTTGTGTTGTCAGATTGATTCAAGTTGAATGAATCACACAAATGTGTATATAGTAATTTTGATGATGCTTGTAATGTGTATATAGCAATTTCGATGATACTAGCAGATGTGTCACAATTTGCTTTTATATTGATTTTTTGAATGAATTTAAAACAAGTTAAAAAAAAAAAAAAAAAAAAAACTAAATTGTTCATATCATCCAAGCTTTTCATGAAAGATATGGAAAAACGGATGTTATCTTTGAATTGGGATATAAAGGGAAAATCAAAAGTTAACTTTTACACAATCTCATTATATTAAGAGAGAGCTAAAAATGTTTAATGTTTAACCAAATGAAAGCATGACAAGTATAAAGTTTTATATCACTTTAACGCTAAGGGAGTTAAAGAAGTACACAAGTAATTCAAGTCATTCTCACAATTAAAGTTATATTTCTTGTATTAAAATACTTAAAGAAAACCATTAATTATGGTTTAACCTAAAAAGGAGATCCTCCATAGTTAGAGGGAAATTTCGATGCTAGTTTGATAATAAATGAAGATGATAGTTCTTCAACTAGTGGATTGATATTGTTCTTGGCAATGTGCAGTTTACTTGCATCACAAATTCTAAAATGACTTCAAAAGTTATAGCATTAGCTTCGGCAGGGAAAGAAGCTGAGTGACTAAGAAATCTCTTACATAAGATATACTTGAAGTCAATGTCAATGTCTTCAATTACTATACATTTTGATAGTGCAACAACTTTGATAAAAGCTTATAGTCATTTTTATAATCATAAGTCGAGAAACATAAGTTTGAGACATAATTATGTGCATTAATTTATCGAAGATGAAATTATAAGAGTTGATATATTTGGACAAATTTAAATTTATCCACACGTTTGATGAAAGAATTGGCTAAAGGTAATAGGTAATGTACACATGATGTTCACTGGGATGGGTCCAAAGCCCTAAGACATAAACTCAATTAAGAAAGTCTTAACTCAACGCTTAATATAATGTTAACTCTTGAGTTAAATAAGCTAACAAAATGCAACCAAATTACATTATTTGATCCATATTGGAAATGTAGATGTCATTTTTTAGGCACTAAGGTATGTTGCATTATTTGATACGAACGGATGAAATACATTGCATATTATCAGTAATTTCTCATCAATTTATTAACTTGAGTTTGGTAACACTATAAAATTCCAAAGGTGAGTGCGAATATACCTACAACTAAAAGGAAATTGATTTTCCTTACTAGATTTCATAATAAAGTGTTTAATTTGCGGGAACTTTGTTAGAAAAATCTATCTATATCTGTATAAGTGCAAAAGTTAACGTCTTCAACAAGACTAAGGCAAAAGGTTTTGATGCACTTATTGACGCACTTATGAATAGATGTAGCCCAAGACTTATAGTATGTCAGAGTAATTAAAAAGCTATATAATGACTTTTTGTGTATATAATCTTCAGTGATTCAATATATATTACTTTGTTCAAACTTTAGACTCATATGACTTGTTGATATGTGTTCTATACCAAGTAAAATTTCATATCTTAATGATATTTTCATTTATGCTTGAGGTTGGCAATGTGCTTATAAGTTTATTATAAGAAAAATTACCGAACCTAACAAGCATTTGTTTACAATTTATGCAATGTACCACAAGTGTACCACATAATCCAACGTACTTTGTAATACAAATGAATAAATATATTCAAATATGTTTGTTAAATAATTATGCTTAAGTTATGGTGTATTGTAATTATAAAAAAATATTTATGAAATCAAAAATAAAAGCAAAAGACACATCATATTGAGAAAATGTAACTCTTTAAATTGTGTCACTTGCAAGAGACATCAATTTGAAATATAACAACTATTTTTCTAAAAGATGTAACTTTTGAATGGGATGATTGAAATGAATGAGATGATCAAATTCATCAAGTTACAAGCCTTGAAAACAAGAAAATTCTGCAAATATTGTCTTCACAATACACACTAATCACATCAAACACCTATTCTTAAGTGATAACAATTGAAAGAACATTAATTTTAGTTGAATCTTCTTTGTATTTTAAAAGTAATTTTGTGGTAATATGTCGCTCTAACTAGGGATAAATATTACTTTAAATAATTTTAAGAAAGTGTGATCCACGCCTAGAAGATACTTCAAGTTCTATCACATCCATCACATTCCCTACAAAAGTTGTTTTAACATATAAATGATGAACCAGAAAATTTATGAACTTGCCGATACCAAATCGTTAAACCTCATTTCAAATTCACCAAATTGCTTAGCCTTACAAGCATCTTAACAAACTAATTCACTCTTCAACCACTAGCCAAACACCACCACATACATCTACAAAGATGTCTACTAGGTGTCAGATGAAAAATCCTACAATCATTCTCTCGTTTAACGACCACAAGAATGATTATAGGATTTGCACATGGTTGAGAAGATACGGCGTGATAGGGATAACAATATCACTTTCATACGATATGAATGACCACGAACGATTAACATCAACAACCAGTATGAGTGAGTCTTCAAAGCCAACTGAGTGGATTTTGGTTGATACAAGAATCCTATTGTAAGATGCCCATTTTTATCATTGTGGAATGGGGAAATTTCACATCAAGTGAGGGAGTCAGGTTATAAACCAGGATCATTTCAAAGTGGAGGGAAACGCATTTTGAAGTTCAATCTCCAAAAGCATTGAGGGTTGGACGCATATATGAGCATCTCAAACTGTATATTTCTCGTTTCTGGCGTAAGGGAATGAACAATTATTCAAGAACCACTTTAAGTTGGTTGAGAAGCTATTTTAAGCGGCCATTTAACCTAAATAAATCAAAGCTCAGCCGATCACTAAAAGTTGAAATCCTTAGTTAATTTGCAAAAAGAACACTATCAACCCTTAAATAAAGTGTTGTTAACGAGGATTAAAATAGTCATTAGCCACAACTCTTGTTTATTTTCTCTTGTTTTCCCACCAAATATGGGAGGAAAAGATAGGCCATCCATCCTTCCTTCAGTTTCCATTTAAGTAGATTTGAGGTCCATTCCTCCTTTTGGCAGAGTTGTTATGCCCTCCTGGATCCAGTAGCAAATCTTGACAAGAGATTCCACTTAATTTGCAGAATTCACCATCCCTGCAACTCATCATGGGAAGCTAATAAAGACCTTGTGGCCCTTTTTTGCCTTTTGAGTCGAAATTTCAGCATAGGTCTAGCAGAGCCCAAAACGCTTTTTGTTCAAAATGATCTTGTCAAACCTGGGAATTGTCCTTAGGGATGTAGGATGCATAGCCTTTGTCCTTCCAGAATTTCTTTTGACTCTGTAAATCATACTCCCTCCATCCCAGAAAGATAGTCCCAATTGATTTTTGATGGTCAACACAAGTGAACTTTGACCAAATATTAATACCAATCTAATCATCCTAGTGAAATTCTAAAAAGAGTAAATGATAAATCACTTAATAATTTATCAATAATAATTCTTATAATTTTATTGGGATGATTGGATTGACATTAATGTTCGGTCGAAGTTCACATGTATTGAACATAAAAAGTCAAATGAGTTTGTCTTTTCTGGACAGGAGTAATATAATGGCAAAAGATTTTTCACATTAGGGCAGGGGTCAGACTATATGATGAACAAACATAAGCTAGAGCAATGTATTATTACCTGATTTCAGGATGGATGTCTTCTAAAATTTCTTCTCATGTGAAAATGAGAAAGAGAGTAGCCTTTACATGCGCACTTAACTGCCCGCCTTTCAATGGTTTCCTCTACAGAGAAATGACAGGGAAAATAGATGGACGCACAAACTTATCAAACCAAAATCTTGGCACTTAATTTACCTGCCCAAAGCAAATCCAAGCATTAGACATAAAACCTTGTAAATTTCCAAGGAGTTTAAAACATAAGTAAATCCATGTCAATGCAATCAGATGACTTCAAGGATAAAAGTATGAGCATGTCGTATAAAGAAAACTTTTGGACCACACATACACATTAACATTTAATAGAATAAGGTTGCAAAAGTGGATCATCTTCAGACTTGATATCAATCACGCCCGCCCTGCTAAAGTCCCCTCATATTGTGAAAATAAGAGAAAGATCTGACATGCCATGAAATTCTTCATTGGCGAAATGTTCTGGCGAACTTAACCTTACCATTTTGTTCGAGCTCGTGTTCTCATCCATATGTGATATCCTTATGAACAGAACTAGAGAGTTCAGAGCCTAAACAAAAGGGTGACAGGATGCACAAACGACAGCATTCAACCTTAAATAATACTCCCTCCGTCCCAAAATAATCTTCATACTTTTTTCGCTCTTATTGCGAAGGAACTTTGAGCAATGGTTTTAGGTTAATTTAATTTTCCTAATGAAAATCTAAAACTTGCTATTGATAGTATCGTTGATGGTGTATCAATAACAAGTTTTAGATTTTCATTAGAACAATTAAACCAACCTAAAATTATTGCTCAAAGCTCCTTCACAATAACAGCGAAAAAAGTATGGAGATCATTTTGGGACGGAGGGAGTACTTAGAGCATCGACAATGGTAGATCTCTTTAAGGAGCTTTTTTGTGATTCCAATATGCCACATCTACTTCTAGTCAACAAATAAAATCTCAAAGCAAGTTCTACAATGGCATAATAGCTTTTTCATCAACTTTTTGTGGCCCCTACATCCAACACTATAAAGAAAATAAATATAAACTATTGGTTAATATTTAATGGGCAACATAGGGAATAGGGGAATAGGTAAAATGAAAAAGCTCTTACAAAGAGCTCTTTCCACAAAGAGTTGCTCTTTAATAAGTAGCTCTTCTAACTTTTTCAACAATGGTAAAAAGCTCTAGTGAGCTTTTTCATAAAAACAAAGAGCTCTAAAAAAGCTCTCATTGTGGATGCTCTTATGTACTTGGTATTAAGCTACACTTACAAAGGAGGAAGACTCACGAAAAATCAAAATCACACGTCCTTGGGAAGTCATTACTTGAATCACACAATTTCTTGAAGATACTGGCTTGCAATGATCTCCGAACAATCACTATGACTGGCTTCTTTCAGGTTGAAAAACATATGTAAGGCCATTATCATATGACAAAAACTTGTATGAGACGGTCTCACACGTGAGACGGATCTCCTTGAGAGATTAAATGGTTTGCCCCCTATGGGTGGGGCGGGGCAAACCCATTTCCACTCTTGTCAAGATCCATCTCATGTGTGAGACCGTCTCACACAAGACTTCCTCTTATCATATAGAGGACATGCTTATGATGGATCCACATATGCAGAATATCATAAAACAACAATAGCCAAATCGTGAATCTTACTGTAAACAACAAAATCTTATCAAAGTATCATGATGCATGCTGTATCATAAGATGTGGAAGTAATGTCTATGATATATGGAAATTCTATCGTGACTCAAATTTTTATGCAAAAATAATAGAATCCACATGAATTGACTGATCCACGACTTCCATCCCCCCCCCCCAACAAATAGCCATTACATAGTGCATGACATGGGTGGCAGTAATGCTTTTGTAAATCTTTTACTCCCTCCGTCCCAAAAAAAATGTTATACTTTCCATTTTGGTTTGTCCCAAAAAGATTGTCCAATTTCTGAAAACAGTAATAATTACTCCCTCCGTCCCAATTGAAACTACACACTGGCTTGGGCACAGGAATTAAGGGAAAATATAGAATACACACACACACACACACACACACACACACACACACACACACACATATATATATATATATATATATTACCTGTAAGTTTTTGCTGAAATATAGTTTCATACGAACAACAGAAAATCTATAGCAATAGTAAATACTCACATCCTCCTAAAAAAGAGTCGCATTGTACATTCCACACTTTTTTAAGAATGAAGCTTTATTTATCAGTAGAATCATAAAATTGCACTAAATTATTTCCTTTCCTTAAAATTTGACACTCTTTTGGGCCGGAGAGAGTAAACCTTAAAGAGTTGAACCTGTAACCCAATCAAATTTGAAAGTACGTTGCATTAAGTGGTAACTTTTAAGTACATTGCATTTGGTGTAAACAAAGTGATAGTACATAGTACCGATTGATAGATCAGCCAAACGTTGAAATTCCCAAGTCTGAGTATTGTTTTTTACCTCCTAGCTCCGGATGGAAGTTACTGTAACATAACTCGTAAGCTTCCACTTGAGCTTCTAACAACTTTAAGAGCAAAAACAAGATAAGAACGGTTTCAACTTTGAGAAAGCTAAACAGCAATACCATACTTAAAAATAAAACGAAGATTTGAACGAAATACTGGTAAAAGATAATATCCTTGGAACATTTAGTGCCTTACAAGTGGATTGCTGAAATACGTGAGCGTCATGCAACAAGATTGGGAGGAAAGTGACTGGATGTCATATATAAAACCTTGAGTGAACTTGAATCCTATAAATGTGATCAAAATTGCAAGTGTGTAAAGGAGAAAAATTCTATGTCAAGACTGAAAAGTAAACAGCCAAATTACACTAACTTAGCAAGCAGACAAATTCTCATAGCAAGATAAAATTAGCAAGATATTCCACAAATGGAAAATTATCAGAATGGGTGAAATATCGTCTAGAGTTTAATACCATACAGCTGAGTGAATGGACCTTTTAGGCATGCCCAAAATAATTTCACTAGATATCCTAGTTATCCCACCCTCCCTCTCTCTCTTTCTCTCTCGTTCTCTCTCCCTCTCCTGAAACAACGCACATTATATATTGAACACATACAAAGCCCTTTCTAATACACATTCAAAAGTTCGTTGTTTTCAAGTATAATGTATGTGCCAAGAGCCCGAGACGTAGGAAATAAAGGAAAAGGGGTTAACCTGTAGACATAACTCTCCGTATGGGTAAAGCCCATTATTGACAAATTTTTGGAGGGCTCAGGGGTGGACCACCTGCATTATGGACCCACCTTGCCATATGTATGAGTGTATATGCGACATAGAGATTAGATTATGCCCTTTCTTTTGTTCTTTGGGGTTTAGTATGGGCCTAATGTTTTATCTCCATACTTCAAGTTTCGGAGATATGAATTCTGAGTTTCTCTTTCTCATCGGTGTCCCAGCATGTGGAAGCAGCCTACTCAGAAATGAGAGGTCCACCACATAAATTTGAACTAATTTATCTTTCTATTTATCTGGCTTTCATACCTTGTTTGACATAATTAATAGCCAGTAGACTTTGATCACGTTCATCATGCATGTATATCATATAAAGACAGGGGCCAATGGATTTGTTTCTATTGGCATCCCATGATGATTTCCAAAGATTTCCTGATTAACTGAATTCGCTTGTAGATTATCAATATGTTGAGTCAAGAGTGAGGATTTGCTCATCATATAAAGGCAGGGGAAATGGACTTGTATCTACTGGTATACCACGGTAATTTCCAACATTATCCAGACTGATTGAATTCGTTTGTAGACTATCGATATGTAGAGTCAGGAGCAAGGATTTTCCTGTTGGCATCCAAAGATAGCTCCGCTAATCTTATGTCAGAAACTAAAAAGGAATCTAGTAAATAAACTGACTCGTTTATGGTAAGTTAACTGATTATACCTTGTGCTTTTGTAAATTGGCCATGCTCAAATTTTGCTAGGTGCTAAATTTCAGAGCTGAAGTACTCCCAAGTCTTTCCATGAAGCTCGTGACATAACTGCCTAGTTGCTCAACATTTGATAGGTGAAATCTGTTCAAACTTACAGTGCCGTAGTTAAATTAAGACCAAGAAAGCAGGGGTCTTGGTGCAAAAAAAAAAAAAAAGAAGATTACTTCTCTTTTCCCTTGTTCTATACCAGTAAAATGAGGGAGGGATCAACTTCTTCTCCTTGTTCATTCATATCTAACCATTGAAACTCATGTTTTTAAAACAGTGAATAAATCTTAGTTGCAACTATTTAGCAATCAGATATATTCATTCAGCATATAGGGGAAAAAAGAACACTTACAATTAATCTTCTCAGGTACATCCTCTAGCCTTACGAGAAAACCCATCGAAAAGAGCTCTCTGACTGATTTATGCCTTTCTACAAAGCCTCATGTGAAGTTAGTATTGATATGTTTGATTCTGCAATACAACCCATGAAAAGAGCTCCAAAAGATCAGAAGTTTTAAAATCCATGTTCATTTAAACAATTCACTCAACTACTGTTACTCTCTTAAAATCAGGAGAATAGAAATATAATAAAAGAATACGTACAGTCAAGCCTGGTGAACAAGGTCACCTTGAAGAGTAGGAGTGTGATCCGTGTGAAATTAGGATACGTGGATTACAACATAGATTACCAGAAAGCGGAATGAAGCAATGAACAGTTTTAGGGTAGAATGGTTTATAGTGATACATTATTAAAAAGGTGATTCACATACGCCAGAACGATAGACATATGGAAACAGATCAAGTGTTCACACTGGGTTAGACCACATGTGACAAAAATGTGGATTGGTACAATGCATAAAACAGAGTTTAGATAAATCAACCATGTGAACTGAATCAAATATTCAGAAGAAAAGTTGATTGTAATATGTATACTGTACATCTCCAGCAATGGAAATGAATTTACAGACAATTCTTGTCATTCTCCAAAAGATTTGGGAAGGAGATCCCTGACCCAGTTTTGAGGAGGCCTTCATCCCTCATTGTCAATGCTATTATCACTAGAGGGCATCTGTCTTGTCTCCGACAACGAAATTCGCCTCGGATTTACTGAACCTGCCTCAACATGCCCTTCCGAAGACAAATTTAATGCACCAGTTCCTGAGGATGATCCTAGGAAACTCCGAAGAACTGGGGTCTCGGCTGAAGTTGATACAGATAGATTGTAAGTGAAGACTCCCATAGGGTGGTCAAACTTGCAACTTGGACCAAATTTGCAGATTCCATAACGAGAATAGAAAATGCATAATGGTTCTCCCTGAAGAAAATTAAAAAAAAAAAAAAAAAATCAGTCAGTCATGGTACCTAGAATCACACTATTCCAAAACATCAACCAATGACTGAGTCTGTTTCATCATTCTATTTATGTATTTTTAACTGGTTCATCCACAACTATCAATCAGTTTTTTAAACTTGAAAGTGACAAGGAGTTTCTTTACACAATTTTGTATCAACATAACTGCTTGAGCTGGGTTTATTTACCATAGAGAAACTTATATTCACTTTCCATGCAGTTAAATCTTATATTTTTGGCCATCGAAAGTGAATATAAATAGAAACTCCTTGTCACTTTCAAGTTTAAAAAACTGATTGAAAGTACGATGGATGAAAATGAAATTAAACCTATGTGAAATATCTAAGATACTTCAATGCTGAAAATTAACTGCTGCTAAGATTATGGTGTGATACAGAAGAGCAACGGCCTATGAATCAACATCTTTCTTAACCAAAGATGAGTTCACAAGGATCGAATGGAAAAATTTATCTCAAACAATACAGCAAGCTTTTGCTTATGCATAAGGGAAGTTACTTTCTCATAGTTCAGTTGCAAAAGAAAGTACTATACCATCCTCTTTCCTACAGCTAAAAGAATCACCACATTTATGGTAAAAGTCTGTTGTTATTTTCCAAACTTGCTTCCACAAATGATACTGCTCGGTAACATGACAAAATTATAGGGTTCAGCATAGAAATGCAATTTCAACAGGCAAAGCACCTCGTACCAACTAACAGATAGGCAAAAGGTCATCTCCAAACAGACTAGTCGAGCTGCATCACAATTTTGTTCCACCAAAAACAAATCGATACAAACACTAGAAGTTACAGTGATATGAAGCAATTACATGTGTACTCCAATAAACTAATGGGGTGATTGCATTTTGAGCAACAAGGCTTAACATGTCTACTAGACTATAACTTGACTACAAGAAATTCAGAAACCTCCACGCAACTAGACTGACCTGGTAATTGCCACAAGAAAAAAGTCTTCACCTGGATTTTGAAGGCAAATTAATGTTTCTCTTCCATAGACCCAATCAAAATAAAACTTCTTTTGCACATGAATCATTCTTTCAGCACAAAGACACCTCTACGACTTAACATCAACACTATACAAATTCAGGAAACAACCAAATAAAGAGAATTAAAAAAATAAAAATAAAATAAATAAATCATACAGCAGTAGGTAGAATAGCATAGTTGCATGCATAGGTTAGGTATGATACAAGGAAGTTGCTGCAATATTGACTTCGTACTCCGTATGTAAGAAGAAATGAAAGAAGAACTCATGGTGAATTACTAGAGATTGGCTTAACAGAGCTACAACTAACTGATCATATAGGTAGGCTAACTAGCCAAGATATCAGATGCTGGAAAGATACTCTCTCTATTATGGAATTGTTCAGATTCTTCATCCACTTACTTCCTTAGTTTCTTTCCTACTCATCCTGTTTTCATCGTCGATTATAAATCTGGACAACAAACTACAGTAACTGTAAAACACAAATGGATGTTTCGTGTTGTAGTATGTGTTAGATTTTACTGACAAGAGTAAGAAACTGAAGCATAACTAACCGGTCGTAAAGGGAGACCAATTGGACTTAAGACACAGTCAGGCACAGGAATCAATCTCTCTCTAGGATGATGAAATCTGCAAACAGCACCAAACTTGCAGTCTCCAGTCTTGATGTAGAACTGGCAATCAGGTTGACCTGGTCTCTCAGGGAATATGTTCTCCCTTGGTAATGCATAATATCCTGCTGGAGTATGGAACGGAGAATATACCCCTTGTAGTCCTTCATTAGACGCTTCAATCTGACGTGAAGTTCCAGGAACCTGACTGTTTCCAGCTGTCTGCTGCTGGCCCTCTGAAGATGGAAAGGGACCTACCTGACCCTGAAGAATAACTTATTCATAAGAAATAATGTCCTTCTGTTAATTTTTTAAGTTTCACATAAGAAAAAAACCATTATCTTATAGCTACAAGAGTAAGAGCTATACACAGTTTAAGAACTATGACCCTAACTACACAAGATCATACTCAAGATTTCCAGAATCCTTTGAATCTTCAAGCATTCACCTTCAAACCTTCAAAGATCTCTAGCAACATTCAAGTCATCTCAAGCCTTGTAACACACAAGATTCATTAGGCTCTAAAAACATATAGATTCTAAAGAGCTTTTGATTCTTACACACACTCACCCCGATTGATCAATCACATAGATTGAATCATTAGGGATACACTGGTCTAAGTCTAGGATTGTTCTTCATAGAAAATAGGTGTTGATTCAATACTTCATCTCTGTAATCTATACTCTAGTGAATCAATATATACCTCATTCAAAATCCAAGTCTGACCATCTTGGTAAAGGACGTAGATCTTTTAACAGATCGAACATTTCCAAATCATTGTGTCATTTACTTACTGCTCTTTATTTTCTGTACTTTACTTTCAAGTCTTGTTCTTATTGTTCTTCATTGTTCATATTAATCTTGTTTGTCGTATAGTGTTTGATTTTTCAGATATTCAAATTATTGTGAATTGTGTTTGTATGTTCTCCTCATTGCCTAAGCTAAAATCTGACTAACTTATCATTTGCCAAAACTTCTAAGACAACAACTTTCAATCTCTCAACCTACCGCACTCTATCTACCGCACACAACCTACCGCATCTATCTACCGCACTTCTAACCTACCGCATTATTTTATCCAAAACAACTCTACATTATTTTAATCGAAAACTTCCGCTGTGCATTTTACACTTGACCGCGTGGTTTGTTATCGACCGCAAAATTCAAGTTGTAAGCATAAGGTTGAATTTTGAAAAAGGGTTGAAATTTTTAAGTATGCTATTCACCACCCCCCCCCCCCCCTCTAGCTTCCTTTCATGCCCTTGTTATGTGTTTGGGACCAACATTGACTTCGAAAATATTGTACTGCATTTAAGCTCCATTGGGTTTTATTGTGTTTTTCTGAAATTGTTGGTCGCTGTGGCTTTTAGGTAGCTAATGTAATTCGCAATGGTCTAGAAAGTGATGCAGTATGCACAAGTGGGAATTTTTGAGATTGTTCAGCAAATAAACTTGGGATAACCATTGGATTTATTTAGCATATGCTAAAGTAAATATGGCAATTGTGGTTTTAGGTACCCAGGTAGTTCTACTCAAGTAATATTAGTCATATTAATGTTGGTTATCTCAACATTTATATTACTCCCTCCGTCCCAAAATGATCTTCATATTTGTCATTTCTCCTTGTCCCAAAAAGTTCTTCCCATTCTACAATTTAGGCTTAAAAGTGCATAAAAAAAACATGGCCAGTAAAGCAAATGTTCATATCCTTAAAAAGTTTGAATAGTCAAACGCGAAGATCATTTTGGGACGGATGGAGTATTAATTACTCCATCTGTCCCGGAATGATGTTCCCTCTTTTTTACTTGTCAATTTGAGTGAACTTTGAGAAATAATACTCCCTCCGTCCCACACCAATGGGCACTTTTGGTAAAACCTACTTAAACTTTGACTAACATTTTATGCTAAATAATTTATCTCCAAAAAAAATTTAAAATAGTTATTGATAATGTTTCTATTACTAATTTAGTAATTATTTTTAAATATTTATATTGATCAATAATTTAGAATAAAATGTTAGTCAAAGTTTAAGTTGGTTTGACCAAAAGTGCCCATTGGTATGGGACAGAGGGAGTATAGGTTATTTTTTATTATCGTAATGGTAATCTAAAAAATGTTGTTGGTAGTATTTATAATGGTGTATCAATAACAAGTTGAAGATTTTCATTAGCATAATTAAAAAAAAAACTTAGATTATTGCTCGAAGTTCATTCAAATTGACAGCTAATAATTAGGGAACATCACTCCGGGAGGAAGGGAGTAGTAAATTGTGTGTCAACAGTGTATTATTAGTAAATGAGCATGATATATGCTCTGTGAGGTCAAGTCTTCTTCTCATCTCTTTTCTTCATACTCCGTACATATGAAGGAGAACAAAGCCAAACGCTAATACACAAGGGGAGAAAATCTCAAATCCAACCAAACCCAAGGCATGGGCCCGGAAGTTAATTGTTTTTTGTTTATACCATAACAAGGTGCCAGGGCTGATATTATCTCTTCCCCAGAGTAAGTTGATTTACATAAAAGAAAATTTGAGGAACTAAGGGAGAAAAAGACAAGCACTACCCATAGTTATTAAAGGCTCTAGGCGCACCAAGGCGCAAAAGGTGTGCCCGGAGCCTAGGCGCAAGGCGCAAGGCGGGCGCTCGCCCGAGTGACGATGCCCGCAAAAATGCCTTAAAATACTAAAAGTATAGTATACATTATACAACATCGAGATAAGCAATAAATGAAATGCAAGTAGTAAATCAAACATACATTATAAGTCATAAAAGAAACAAACATAAATAGATGTTCAAACAAGCATAAAGAGAAGTTCAAACCGAAGGACTCTAAGTCTAAATCCTATAAAATGATAAGCAGTTGTTAGTTTGAAGGAATTCCTAGTTATTTGCTACTCTTATACAAAGTTATGGTGCATGTACATGAGAGAGTCATGGAAGAGGAAAAGTAATAGTCACGCATTATGTTTAATTACAATTTAATTGATGGTCGATTGTTGTGCCCGGAGCTAGGCGCACCCAGGCTCCAAAACTGAGCCTCTCTGTGCCCGGGGCTTAGGCGCGCGCCTAGGCGCGCCTTTAATAACTATGGCACTACCAAATTGAATTACATTCAGGAATCTGTTACTTATTCCCTCATTTATACATACACCAACAGGTTCATTATTGAAATGTTCAGGTTTTATCATGTCTGAAGTTCAAATATATGTTTATAGCAGACGGCCACGCAAGTGAACAATCAGTCCTCCCTAGGGATGGCAAAAATCCCGAACCCGCCCCGAACCCGAATAAACCCGCCCCTAATAGGCCGGGTTTGGGATGCATTTTTCAAGACCCGCCGGGTTTGGGATTACTATAAACCCGCCCCGTTTGACCCGCCCCGCATAAATTTATAGTTTATTTATAATATTTTTCAACATGATAATAATGTTTATGTATAATTATAATTTATCTTAATGATTTAATGTTTTCTTTGTTTTTATAGTATTATTTTAAGGTCTTCATTTTTATAATAAATAAACATTAAAACTAAAAATAGTAGCATTGTACAAAAATTTGTAATTTTTCTACTAGTTTAAGAATAAACGGGTCGGGCGGGGCGGGTATAATGGTAACCGGGGCGGGGCGGGTTCGGGTCTAGGAGAAAATAAGTGCCGAACCCGCCCCGTTGCCATCCCTACTCCTCCCTGATGTTTAGAAAGAAAAACTATTCCCAGACTGACAAAGAAAGAGTAATAATAACCTACAGCGTATGCATTCCATCCAGGAACTGATAGTACTCCCTGTTGTAGAAGCATAGGCGTATAACTTGAAGGGCCTTGCCAGCGAGGACTAGGAACAAAGGAAGTTCTGGACAAGGGCATGTTTGCAATTCCTCCTGGAAACGATTGTTGGCCAGGACTTGTCGGCGAATTGACTGAAGGATAAACGGAAGAACCACGAAATGCAACCATCATATGAGATGATTGAGGGTGGTGGAATTTGCAAGTGCTTCCAAACTTACACTGTCCAGTTCTCAAATAATAAGCACACTCAGCCTCATTCTGCATGCAAGTAGAAGAAAGAAAAGTTAAATTAGAAGAATACTATCTCTTATTAATCAAAAGCTGTATGTCTACCCCAGCTGACCATAACTCCATGAATACATCAGACACCTCACACATCTAAACTATTGTTACTCAGACTGCATGAGCAACCTATGGCGATATTCACACAGATTAACGATAAAATCAACTGCCTTTTCATTGCTGTGGAAAAAAAACTACTTCTACTCATTCCGCTCCCTCTTACTATCAATCGTTACCAGACGTGTCTGTTAGCATAACACATTGAAGGGGTGGCAGGCGGATGCCAAGCACCAGTTGCACCCCCCCCCCCACAACTCCCTCTTTTCAGATAAAACAAAGGATTTCAATTAACATGAGACATACAGAGGGAGTAGTGGGTGACGTCAATCCATCCGCTGTGATTTGTAACTTAGTTACCATTCCATCTATGATGCGAATTCTTGGGCATGACCCATGGTGAAATAGATTTATCACCCAAGAACAATTTGATATTTCATTTTTGTCAATTAATTTCATACTGATGATCTGAAATATACCGATTTAATCAATGTCACAAATTATAGAGTGCATATTCAAGGAAGATCAATACAATCCCTCCTAAAGAGCAGTATAATGAACCATGAAACCATAACCACCTGCATCCTTCCTTTCTGCAACTTTGCTGCTGGAGTCACACGTATTAAATTCTCCTTCTCAGCATAGCAACAATAAAAAATACTGATCATGCAAGTGCACGGGAAAGGAAAAACATAGTGAGGACCAGAAAAGTATGCCATTAGCATTTGCACAAAAAAGAAAAGGGAAGTAAATAAAATAGAAAATGCATCCCTCCTGACTTCTCTAAAACTTTTTGCCTATAGTGGCATGTGATTCAGCAAAAAGTGCAGAAAATAAGGATTTATTTGCTGTACACAGCAATGCTGCCTTAGAAGGCTGTTAAAGGGAGAAGTTCTAAAATTTAACATACATATATGTGTGTATAATTTAAGTATGCATGTGAGATTGGTCATATATCAAAAGAAGTGTCTTCTTAGGTGAATAAAGCACAATGTATTTATATATTTAAAAAGGACTACCAAAGGTTCTATTGATGAACTTAGAATCCCGAAGGAGATTCAACCCTAGAAATGTAGACCTGAAACTTTCTAACGTTTAAGTCCACTTCAGAAAACCAATAGAATTCGCACAAGCGCCATCTTCAGAAAACCAACAAAATTCTCACAAGAGAAGAAAATGCAACTGGAAATGCATAAGCAAAAGACACTTTTGTATCCCATGCACACTGATAGATATATAAAAGTATGTTCTAAATTGCTGCATGAGCATGCATGAAGAAGTGAAATAGATACAGTAAAAAGAAAAAAGAAATAAATGCAAACCGGTCGAAGCGGATAGCCCAACCCATTTAGTGAAACTCTTCCGGCAATCCCTGCCTTGTCTCTAGGGTGATGAAATTTGCAGGTGGCCCCAAATTTGCAGGTTCCGGTCTTTAGGTAGTACTGAAGTACAGTTCAAATACAAGAAAACAGTATTAGAAATTTAACTTTGCACAACACAAAGGGCAAACCGGTTCAGAATACAAAGACAGCAATACAAATGCAAGGAACCTGGTTAACTCAGTAGCCTCCACAGAGAGGGACTCTTAAACTTACTCCATATATGAAACAGAGGGGAGCTACATAGGTGGAAATGGGGGTAATTCCCCGACCCCCCCCCCAAACTTGATTAAAAAAATCTTCTTTACTAGTGCGAAATTGTAAAAAATTAGGGGGTTTAGTGCAATATACTGAAATTTGCCCCCATTTGTGAAGAAAAAAAAAACAAAATGCATTGAATTATTTTTGCCCACTTTAATTAGTGAAAATGACTTTTCCGCCTTTGGAAAATATCCTGGCTCTACCTAAGTATGAGAACATAGAATCCGTAAAATAGCAGCCAAAAACAAGGAACAAAAGTACAAAGAAAACGTAACAATATTAATTTTAGGAGAAAAAGGTGATAAAGTCTGAGGTTCCATCTCAAAACCATTTGGTAATGAGAGGAGTAGCCCAGGATCTTTATATATTAAGCACACGGCTTGTCTATTCCCGATGTGGGATTAGTGCTTCAACACGCCCCCTCATGCGTAGCTAAATCTTTGGGCTTACAACATGGACTCTTTGGTCTTGGGTGACGCGGGGCTAGAACATCATGGGCCATTTGGCTCGCACGTGTATAGAGCCTGCTCTGATACCATGATAATGTCTGAGGTTCCATCCCAAAACTTATTGGCGATAAGAGGAGTAGCCCATGATCTTTATACTCTCTCTGTCCCGGAATATATGTCGTTGTTTTTCGGACATTAGTATGAATGAACTTTGAGAAATAACTTTAGGTTTATTTTATTATCCTAATAAAATTGTAAAACTTGTTATTAATACACCAATATAAATACTATCAATAACAAGTTTTAAATTTTCATTAGGATGATTACATTAACTTAAAATTATTGCTCAAAATCCGTTCGAACTAACGTGCAAAAAAAGGGCGACATTTATTCAGGGACAGAGGTAGTATGTTATAGGCAAGGTTCGTCAATTCTCGATATGGGATAATGTCTCCAACACGCCTCATCACGTGTAGCCGGGCTTTGCCAAGGCTTACATCGTGGACTTATCAATCGGGTGGCACGGAGCAACATCGTGGGCAGTTCGGCTCACACATGTAACGGGCCTGCTCTGATACCATGATAAAGTCTGAGGTTTCATCTCAAAACCAATTGACAATGAGAGAAGTAGCGAAGCATCTTTATATATTAAGCACAAGGCTTGTCTATTCCCGATGTGAGATAAGTGCTTCAACAAAAGGACAACATAAGCATGCTCTCACTATGTGTGGGGTCTAGTGATTGGGGTCGCATGGGCTTAATATAAATAGCCTTCCCTTGCATTTAAATGGAAGGGAATGGATAACCTTTTAAATGAAGTTTTAATCTTTCCATTAAAAGAAAAGTAGTCTCTACCATCGCAAGTCCTTCTCCTTCTGCTGGGATGGCCCAATTCTTCCTTTCTTATTTCTCCGAATTCAGTAGAAAGAAAAGTCCAATTCTTATTTTTGAATTTTTCCAAACTACAAGAAAAGTTGGTTCTCCCCCACCAATGTCGACACCTGCTTCATAATTTTCTCTCCAATCACCTTATAAGTCCATTGATTCCATGTCATTCTTGCTTATCTCTTTGACAATTTTCTTTGTAACACTCAGACCACAATGCTTCCCTCCAAATGACACTTGCTTCATAATTCTCTCTTGAGTTACTTCATCAGTCCACACTGGTTGAGGTGTTGCCATGTGACCTTGAGGACATGGGTTTGAGCCTGAAAGCACCCTCTTGCATTTATCCACGGTAAGGCTTGCCCACATTTCACCCATGTAGTGGGGACCCTTTCACGGACCTTCGCTGCGCGGGGATGTTTTGTGCACTGGGCTGCCCTTTTTTATATTCATCAACAATAATGGAAATCCTACAAATGTGAATAGTGATGCTCTTGGACTCGCATATTATGCAATGATTTTCACCAGTGCAAATGTGAATAGTGATGCTCTTGGACTCGCATTTTCTCTGAAAATCAAACATTGTGTGCATATCGATTCAAATTGAGATTCCACAGAAGTCGCCATAAAGCTTCTATAATTGCATTAGGCATCTGGATGTGGGCATTTTTGGGTCAAAATGTCAATGGAACCTTGGTTTGTGTTGTTCGTGGTTTTGATTCTGCTAGCCATTTCTATTAAAACTTCATGATGGCAGACTTTCAAGCACCTTGTTCAGTTTCTTTTATCTTTCCATTTTTTAAACAGAAAAGAGAGAAAAAAACAGATGAACCAAAGAGAAGTTCCAAAAGCTGGAAAATAGTACTTCCTCCGTCAAACTATTTGTCCAATTTAAAGTTTAATGGAAATTTAAGGAAGCTGATATTTAAGCACTTTTAGTAGAATAAGTGCATAAAAACCCTTACTAATCTCACCCTATTGCAACACTAGTGTTAAGCGTGTAATAGAGCTTGTTTATTTGATGATGGATGATTTAGTAACTTCTCCAAATTTTAGACATTCATTTCGGGACAAGGTCTTTGAAAAAATAGACATTTATTTTGTGATGGAGGGATTAAATACTTAAGGAAAAAAAAACTCAATAACATAACCAGGAAAACATAAAAAGAACTTTCAAGAGAAAAAGGGAAAGAAAAGAAACGAAAACTAGCAAGAAAATTAAAATTATAGGATTGATATTATGCCATGGGTTTTCAAAAGATCATTTAATTGTAGCATTGAATTTGTTATTTCTAATATTTATACTTCTATGTACTGGTTAATAAAAGCATAATCATTTTGACCTGGTTAATATGTTTTTTGCATAAATTTTAGTTGGTATTTTAATATTTTACTCGTTCGGTAATTATGTACCCTTTTATCCTTTGTTTTGCACATTTTGATCTATTTTTGTTTACTCTTTGATTTTACAATTAGTTACTATCTTCGTCCCTTTTTGGCCACAAGACAAAAAATGTAGACATGTATCGGTAATACTCCCTCCGTCCCATTTATATTGAGCACATTTGACTTTTGATGGTCAACACAAGTGAGCTTTGACCAAACATTAATGTCAATCTTATCACCCTAATGAAATTCTAGAAACTGCTATTGATAAATGGGACGGAGGGAGTATTAATTAAGGAATATATTATACTACCTTTGTCCCGTTTTAAGGTTCTTACTTTCCTTTTTAGTCTGTCCCAATTTAAGGTTCTTACTTTGCTTTATTACCTAAAATGGAAAGTGGGACCCACTTGTCATTATCACAACAAAAACTCCCTACCCACTTTCTCTCTCCCACTTTACTTTTCATACTCACAACATTTATTTTTTCTTAATCTCCGTGCAAAGTCAAACTAGGAACGTTAAATTGGGACGGAGGGAGTAACATTTTGTTTATCAATGATAGCAGATCCAAAAAGTAACACATCCGTTTAGAGCCAGCTTATTAAGAAAAACTTGATCAGATATCAATATGGCAGACAATGATGTTACTCCACACAATGGACCATGGCAGTCCTTATAATACCAACTGCTGGACAAGTTCTACTTCTTCAACAAAGAGCGTTAAAGTATGTGAATACAAGAAATAGCGTAAGGGGGTTGAAAACCCAAGCATACCACGGCACACAAAGCACAAAAGAACAATCAAGGGAAAGGAAAGGGTAAAACCCCATGCAAAGGGTACACAAAGCACAAAAGAATAATCAAGCGAGAGAAGTCTATTTACGAGTTCATTCAACGACTACGAGTATACAATAACTGACTCTTTTGGGTTTTTCACAATTTTGTTAGGGTAATGTTGGAATTTGAATGATATTAGCCCGAACGTGTCAATTATATTTGACCAAGTTTTAATTTAAAAAGAGTCAAATAGTTTGGACCAGAGGGATGATCTTCTTGCTGACAGGATAGGTTTACATTTTAGCATAAAAAAAGAGCGTAAAAATCAAAAGAAGCCTGGTTAAACTTCATGTGCAAATAATGATAGAGGTACATGCCTGACATTCAGGTTGTCCCATTCTCTCTGGATACTCCCCTCTCATTCTTGCAGTGGCAATAGCCTGGAATTAGTGGACAGAAACTGAACCATCAGTCAAGGACAATTCAATTCTTTACAACAAATAACTAAAGAGGAGAAATACAAAATCTGAATCTAATTACACTAGCAAGAGTCTAAACCTTGTGTGAGTAACCGTGTCAGTCAGTAAGTAAATAACACCAAAAGATAACCGTAATCAATTAAGCAATTTAAAGAAATACATGAGCAGGAAGGAGTCCGTATCTTAGAAGTTAGAAGACAAGGTAAAGTGTACCCAGATATTTGTGTCAGGTTCAGTGCTGGTCAAGGATTTTATGCATGTTTACGCCAAAGAATTGTGTTTTTGTCTTGATCAGATAATGCATGCAAATAGGGGTGGCAAAATGGGTGTTTCAGATATCCAATGGGTGTTATCCATTAAGAAAATCATGCTTTAAACTGTTGTACATGATACAATGTACAATACTTCAAAGCATGATAAAATCTTAATGGGTATACATACCCATTGGACAAAAATTGCCATCCCTACATGCAAATATGGAGCCCTAGCAGAGCCCTGGTGCTGTAAGAGGCTTCTTGTCAAGAGCAGTTTGTAAATGTGTGTGTTCGTGTTCGAAATCAAAAGTCTCAGACAAACAATATACATGAAGCAGCTTGTGGTGCAGAGACACATGTAATTAGATACGAAGATAACTGATTTTGGATAAATAGAAACAAGATAAGAAAACTGGCATAAGAAATCATTTGACACATAAGGTCCTAAGGACATGAATTAGAAAGAATTTATTGTATACCCTATGTCCAAATATAAATTTTCCATATTCTATTTTAGGAACTGCAAAATAAGAGTTCACTTTACTCTAAGTTTTCTAAAACAACTGTCCACGGTACCCTTGGCCCCATTGATCTTATACCAACAGAGGATAAATAGGGGCAACTTATTTTAGTGATGAGAGTATTATTTTCCTGAAAGTCTGAAACCAAGCCATTTTAGGAAATGAAAGGTGGAGCAAGATGTTAAAATTCATAGACCACTTGACCGTGATCGAACAAAGAAGATATGTTAACTTAAGTATGCATTGCCATGTTGAAACATGCATTAGTCTGCTAATATTCCGACTTTTTAAACTTGTCAAGTAAACTGCAGAGTTTACCAGTTTTCTGTTAGGAGGATGATTAAATCGACATGTTGCACCGAATCTACATAGGCCAGTTCTGATGTAATAAGAACAGTCAGGCTCTCCTTCACGTACGGGGTAAGGTCCCGATTCCATTGTTTCCCTTGATCGAAAGTTCATTTGCCACAGTGCATCTGAATACATTGGTGCAGTAAGTTGATTCCGCTTATAATAATAGATAATAACTACAGTAAACAGGTAATCATACAAGTAAGAAACTCTTGTGAAAACAGAAATCTATTCCTAATGTAACACATTTCCACTGATGAAAATGTTCCATTGTTTAGTTTACCTATTCAAAAGACAAAATCTTCAGTGTGCTACAGAAATGTGCATATATTATTGATGCTGATTTTCACAATCAAAAGTAAGAAGATTTCAGAAGACTCCATATCCCAGCATTTCCAACATTCACGTACTGAGTAAGGTCCCGATCCCATTCAGGATCTTTTTTTATTTAAAACATTCTTTTCCTTATGATTTGGCTTTGTAAAAGAAAGAGGAGAAAGTTAATTGTTGGACTCTTAGCTTTAATTAAGTAACAACTAAATGACACGCATTTTCTTAATTCATACCTACACATAAAAAGAGAGATTGGGAGAGAACAACTTTTATTAAAGCATGAATCTTCACAACACTTTCCATCAAAGTTTGAACTTCCTTATGCGCCAACTAAAGCAAATTACCACACCTCCCATCAATTTCAGAAAGAAAGGAAAAATCATACAGGCTCCACACAAGAATAAGGGTAACAGTGATAACATTTAAACGCCTAGTCTGTAAGGGTCATCCAATTCACGCCTTCAAATTACAATCCGATTAAAAAAAATTGCTTTCGAATGTCAAACAACCATTTATTCTAACCAAG
The DNA here is from genome assembly GCA_026119855.1 of Campanula takesimana. NCBI lineage: Eukaryota > Viridiplantae > Streptophyta > Magnoliopsida > Asterales > Campanulaceae > Campanula > Campanula takesimana. The sequence goes on along the minus strand of JAOWBW010000402.1, from coordinate 506,686 downwards.
TCCAGGACTTCAATTCTCGCCTAAACACAACACTGCAGATGTTATGAAACTAACAAACTAACAGTATAAAAACAAAGAAACTCATTAGACAGGGAAAACAAAACAATAATCCGACAAGCCATGAAAACCAGTACAAAAATCCAAAAGTTAGTGATGAAATGAACGTCAAAACAAAACGCAATTCACACAACTAATAAAGTGAGATCACATTCACCATTGATAAAACCTTAAGCTCGCCGGGCACCGATAACCATAAACCGACGATAAACAAACCAAAATTAGAATTGTCGACATTCACGAACAGAGTAAAAGGGAGAGATTGGTGAGTGACCTTCGCTGAGGGAAGGAGACAAGGAAGAGGAGACTTCGGTGACAACAGCAGCACGCGAAGACATCTGAATTCCACCGTCGACGACGAATTCCATGCCTGAAGAACGCCGTACATCATCTATGTCCAGCAATTGTCATTCGATTAACCGTCGTCTCCGTCCACCGTCCTCCGGCCTTAACTTACTGAAGTAAATGAACTGAATTCTGACTTCACTTCAATTCTCCGGTAGTGAGAGAGAAATGAGAGGGTAGAGGAAGAAGTGGAAGCGTTCTCTCCTCTCCACAAACGAGGAGAAGGGGGAATAAAAACCAACCAACCAACCACAAACACACTCATCTTTTTTTTTTCCTTTTCTTTATTTCCACAGTCCACACTCCCTCCCCACATACGATTCTATCAATTTTTCCAAAGTCGGTCTTGTAACTAAAAAAAAACAAAAAGTCTCTCTTATTTTATTTTTAAAAAATATTTAAATCAATCAACGTAAACGTAGTGAAAATCTAATAAAAAACGCGTTTTTTCCTAACTTTTCATAAAACGTCTTTTTAAACCGCTCGCTATGTTAAACCATGGTTAAGCGATTTGTGTCGGGTTAAGTGGTAAACCCGGTTTTTCCTTCACGTTCACTTTCCCCTTTTTCCTCAGTGAAATTCGTCATTCTAACTTGGATTCTAACATTTTTCTTTGCAATTATGAGTAATCAAGCAAAAAAAAATAGGAGTAAGCTAACAGATGAAGGTATGCTTTGTTTAATTTTCTGTTTTTGTTTTCTATTTTCTTATTTTCTGTCGAATTCGACATGACAGCAAGTTTTTTATGTTGGTTTTGATGATTTTTTAAAGGTCCGTCCGTTCGTGATGAAAAAAAAATAATTAAGGCAAGGAAAGAAGGTACTATTGTATGTTTTGATTTTCTGTTCTTGTTAATTTTGTTATTGTGTTTTTGTCGAACAGTTGGAATGCATGTTTTTGGTTTTGTTAAGTTAATGATTTGTTATTAATCTTGTGTTTCCAGTAAATTGATTCATATATGCAAGTGTTATTATGGATTTATTCCAGTATTATTATGGAGTTATGCCAGTGATTTTATTATTTACCTTAGTTTAATTGATTTTTTTTCATTACAATCAGTATTATTGTTAAGTTATGCCAGGATTTGTTATTATTCTTTGTGTTCTAGTTAATTGATTCATATATGCAAGTGTTATTATTGATTTATGCCAGTATTATTATGGAGTTATGCCAGTGATTTTATCATTTACCTTCTTTAATTGATTTTTTTCATTACAATCAGTATTATTGTTAAGCTATGCCAGGATTTTCACTTATACAAACCAGTATTTTCATTGAGAATTGCCAGTGATTTGATTCATACTAGTTTATTTGTTCCTTTTTTAGGTAAGCGTAAAAGGGATGATGTTTGTATTGGTAGTAGTAAGAAGAAAGGTAAAGAGGTTGATTATGGTGATGTTGAAAATCGAAAGAGGGTGTTTGAGCATTGTTGTGCTCCATTGAAACTTGTGCAATTAGAATTAACTGACGATCAAAAGGAAGATGTGCAATCCATAGGTTTCGGTAGTTTATTGGAAGTGAAAGTTAATAGATTACCAACCACTGGGATTTTGCAATATCTTATTGATAGATTTGACCCTGTGACACGAATTCAGAATATAAAGAAGAATCAGTATTACATAACAACAAATGACGTTTTTGATGTATTTCGCCTTCCTAGGAATATAGCAAATGCACAGGTGAAGAGGTCAACAATATTAGATTTTTAGTTGCGGAATAAATATTATGAAAAATTTGGGCAAGTTAAGGATGGTTTGCCAGCTCACTATCTTATTGATCGTATTACGGAGTTACCTAAAGGAGGGGATGAGTTTAAGCAGTTATTTGTGTTGTTTGTTGTTGGTATATTTCTTGCTCCAGTTGTAACCAAAACTGTTGATATTTCTTTGTTGAGTTTGGTGCATGAAGTTAATCAGATAAGAAAATTTGATTGGTGCAAGTATATTTTGGATAGGTTATGTGATGGTGTTTTACGATATAAGAAACTTGGTGATAAGGGGAAGTGTTGCACTGGATGTTTGGTCATTTTGTTAATAGCTTATTTGCATAGATCCCCATATCAAGGTGTGAAAGAACCAAGTGTAGTTCATTTGATTCAGCACTGGAGTCATGAAAAATTGAAGGAACGGGTTAAGTCTGAATCAAAAAGTGGTTTTGGGAAATTAATTTTTTTGGATAATGTTTATCCTATTAGCAAAGATGGTGATGATATATTAGATCAAGAAGAAATTGATAAAGTTGACATGCTACTGGATGCTGATCCTTTGGTTGGAGTTGATGAATCTTCGAAAAAGGAAACATGTTCTGAAGGCATGGAAAAAGTAAGAACTACTGGCATTTATTTGTTAATGTCTGGTATGTTTTTTTCTTAATGTCTGGTATGTATGCAAGATATACTCACCTGTTTTTTATTATGTAGGCAATTAAAGAATCAATGGATATCTTTCGGAAAGACATGGAAAATGTAATCAATGCACACATTTCAAGGCTTAAGAAAATTCAAAAAGAGAATCCAAATGTTAATGAGAAGGATGATTTTGTGGAGAAGGACAGTGTTGAAGATAACACTCAGTCTGATAGTGAAGTTTGGTTAAGTCAAGACTTGAATTATATTGACTCTATTATTGTAGAATTGAAAAGGCAGAAAGATAAACTGAAGACGATAAAACCTAATAATGGACCTTTATCTTCATTTCATCTTTTAACTCCTACAAATCCTGTTCATGGAGATTAACAATTGTCTGATGATGAACCAGCTGACCCCAATCAATATGAAGCAGTGTATCGCAATTCAGGTAATCAAAATGATTTTGAGAGCCAATACTTTGATGAAGGTTTTATTCCTGAATATAAAGTCACTGATCCTGATCAAGATACTGAAAATGTTGTTGGATTGAATGATTTTACTGATCAAGAATTTGATCAAGCTTTTCATACAACTGTTGATCCTACTGAACATGGGGAACATCAAGCAATTATTGTGCGCAATAGTCTTGCTTTGTATAAAAGGGAAGTTATTCGGAAAGATATAGCTCATTTGCCTAGGATTGAAGAAGTTCTTGATGCAGAAGAATTAAAAGAACAAGAACAGAAAGAAAAAGTAAATGAAAAAGAAGTAGAAGAAGAAGAAGAAGAAGATGAATTAGATCTTGATGAAGTTTGTGGTGTGGTTCATAATATCACCCAAAATGCGACAACTTTTGACTTTGCCTGTGATTATGATATTGGATGCAGCCTTATTTGGAAAGAAATATATTCATTGCCTTGTTGCTCAAAAACCATGGTGTCGAACAGTCATGTTTTTTCATCTATGACAAATATTAGGAAGCAGGTTACTGATTATTGCTTCTCAAAATATTTTCTAAGTAATGACAAGGGGTAAGATGTTGTTGTCTGAATTATGTTTGTAACGACCCCAAAATCCGTTTTATTTATTTTATAATTATTTTATATTTTTGAGAATTTTAAATTTAAAATTATGTGTGCATTTTATTTGTTGCATCATATTAAATGAATTTGCACATCTTACTTGATTATTTGTGTTAGTTGAAATGTTAAGTAGTAGAACTAGTTGGGAGTTAAGTTGTGTTAGTGGGAAATAATGAGGGTCTTTATGGAATTGGTGGCTAAGGAGTTTAAGGGAAATTAGTAGCTAGAGGGGACCTTAGAGGAATTTGAGGATGATTTATAACATTCTTATCCCATCTCTTTCCCCTCTCCTGCGTGACACACACACACACACACACACTAAATTGAGTTTCTTTCATTTCCATGGTTGAAGAAGAAAAGGTAATGTTTTGATCTTCTTGATTTTCTTTCTTTTAATTTACTACTCTATTTTCAAATCTAATTATATATAAATGTTCAGGGTGTTGAATAGATTCTTTCTACCGATCAATATTATTTTTCTTGACACTTTTTCCGAAAAAATAGGTAAGTTACTAATCCCCCTTTAAATGTTAAAATGGTCATAAACATGTTTTATATGCTTAATATGTTGAAAAAAAGATGTTTTAGTATACTTTTTATATACTTGTAATTTTGGGACAGAGGGAGTAGTAAAACTTGTTATAGACTTGTTATTTGTGGGAAATGAGTATAGTAGTTTTGGTTTTGGGGGAGTATGAGATGATGCAACATTATATATGCTTTATATGTTATACTCCTACTCGTGGGACGGTAAAATAATATCTTTAGTTAAATGTTAAATAAATGTATTATAAAATTATACTATTACTTATGGGACGGGGAAAGAAGTGTAAGTATCCTAAAGTGGGTATATTAGTATATTAAAAATTATAATGATACTTGTGAAACGGAGGGAGTAGTAATAATTTGTTGCATGTGGGAAATGTTAATACAAATGGGTGTTGTAGTATTGTGAAAGTATAGTAATGTTGTTGTACCTAATAAAATTGATATAAACATGTTATATATGCCTAGTAGGTTGTGAAATAATGTTTTGGGTATGTTTTATTTATACTTGTAAATTTGGGACAGAAGAAGTAGTATGGAAATGGTTCTTGTTGGGTGTTAGAATTGTTTAAAGACTGAATTTGTAGTCTTTGTATTAATTGCAAATGTTAAGTGTTACAAGTACAAGTAATTTTGGGTTGTGAAACGAAAGGAGTGAACTTTGGTTAAGTTTTGGTCTGCCAGGTGATGTGGGCGGCCGCCCAAAAAGGGCGTGCGGCCGCACATCTATCTGAAAGGTTTTACTCTTGGGACAGAGTATTTTGGGCGGCCGCACAGCCCTGTTTGGGCGACCGCCCAGTCATCTGAAAAGTTTAGAGTTTTCAAACCAAGGGATTTAAAGGTCAATCTTGGTCTAGTTTTTGGGTAGTGTCCTAAAGTAGTTAGATGATTGTTGTGGATCACTAAAGTGGTAGAATTGGTTCCTTTGTGAACACAAGTGTTGTGAAATGTGAGTAATGGATTAAGTGAGCATTGTTTTTGTAATGTGTTGAATGGTTCATCTTCTTGATGTGTTTGGCATGGTTCCCTACATTGGAATCATTGTCCCTGATTGTTGTTTAAGCAAGTATTTCTATAGGGTGCTTGCGTGTAAAGTCTAGCTGGTACTTTTGTGTGTGTTTGGGCAGTGATAGGGATTATAATGGTCTTACGAGCCAAGTACATTATAAGGCTCCTATCATTGGTTTCCCATTTTTAACCCCCTTCCTTAGGCCAAAGGTTGGGCACTTTGGGTTATGACTTTGTGTCATTTTCCCCGTTGTTGTTGTTGTTGTTGTTGTTGTTTGGTTCCGGAACCCGTCTCAGCTCTTCGATGTTGCTCAGTTGATGCCTCTCAGATGGCTATTGTTTGGATTGAGAACCTTGGCTCAGTATCCACGTATGAGTGTTTATTTCCGCTTTATGTGTTGTATGATGAGTTGGTCGTTATTTCCAACCGGTATGGGACGGTTGGCGATAGGGAGCCTCTCATATTATGTGCTATATGCTATATGATCATTTGTGGTATTGTTCCGTTATGTTTCTCATATTAGCATGTAATGTAGTTGCATTTTAGTAACTTACTGAGATTTATTCTCACCCCTTATTTGTTTACCGTTTTAGATAAGAATGAGTCCAGGGAATAGGTCACAGCACAGGGAGGAAGTCGGTAAAGAGATCTTTGGTAAGACTTTTGGGAAGTGATGTGTATAAAGGATACATTATGTAAATGTAATACCTTTAGGGTAGTGTACCCGTGACTCAGTTATTTGTATCATCTCTTTTAGTAGGTGTTCGTGTTTGTAAATTTTATAAGTAAAGTTTGTTATAGCCAAGTGGCTAAGTACTCATTTGAGAAAGTTTGTTTTGTGACTTGTAGTCAAGTCTAATAAATGTTGTTTAGTCATATAAGACTTTTTATGAAAGTATATTTCGAAAAATTTTCTTAAAAATGTTTGTGACGTCTTCCTCGCGTGTCCCAGGCGTGGGGCCAAGTAGGACCACGGGTCGGGGCGCGACAGTTGGTATCAGAGCTAGGTTGTAGATGGTCTAGAATGACTAAATGACCTAGGAGGGTAGTTGTGTATAGGGTAAGTAACGTTGAGAGTTTTATGCAGGTACTTATTGAAAATGGTTGGCACCGAAGGGAATCAGTCAGGGCCTTCAGGGTCGGGTAACGCTAGAGAAGAGGTTCGAGCACTGTTCCAAGGTATGTTTGAAGCTGTCATGAAAATCATTGACGATATAGAGGAGCATAAAACCAAGATTGAAACCTCAGATGTGACAAAACGAGGAGAACAGGTAAAACCGCAACCCCAGCGTGGAGATAGTAGAGAATATCAAGGAACACCTTCGCAAGCTAGGGCATCTTTTCAAGGGCCGCATAATAGAGGAACTCGAAGTAAACGAGTATGTAACTACTGTCAAAGGATGGGACATTTAGAAGAAAAATGTTGGAAGAAGCAAGGCAAATGTTTGAGTTGTGGTCAGTTGGGTCACTTTCAGAAGAGTTGCTTTAGATTTAAGAATCAGTTATCGGGAAGTGCAGCTGGGTCATCTCGGGGCCAAAAGAGGGATGCTTCAGAAAAGGTTAAGGTGCAAGATCGTGTTTCTTCCATCAATCAACAACAGATTTCAGATTCTTCTAATGTTACTGGAGGTATAATTTCTATGTCTAGTTTGAGAGCACACACACTTATAGACCCTGGCTCTTCGTATACTTGTGTGTTTGTGCATTGTGCTTCTTGATTGCATGTGTCTTCTGAGTCTTTACCTTATGTGTTAGATGTGTCTTCCTAAGGGGGAGTGTTAGACGACCGATAAAGTGTCGTATACTTGTGATGTGCGTATTTATGGGCATGTTTTATTTGCCGGTTTAGTGATCTTGTCATCACAAGGTTTTGATGTTATGGTGGTGGAATTTTATATGCTAGTGTGTTTTAGTTAAGCATGGTATATATATGTGTTTAGCTTTCATGCTATTTAGGCATTAAGAAATTTGTAAATTGTTGTTGCAAGCTTGTGCCTGGTAGTTAGTTTATGGAGTTAGTAGTGAAAAATTTGCATTTAAATTGAAAGATATCTTTTCCTTGTGAGATTTTAAATTTATTTCCCTTGAGTGGTACTTGTTCTTGAGGAGAACCTTGGGTGATCTTGAGTGGTTGGGTGCTATGTTGAGCAACATCAGAGATCAGTAATTGTTTAGTGGTTGATTTGAAGTGATTATCATTTGTTGAGAATTTTAGTTGAGTATATTTCAAAGATGGCTTTTATATCGGGTATGGACATCATGAATGGTGTTTATATAGTTTGAATTCTCACCGGCTTCAGTGGTAATGTTGGATACGTTGAATTGTATAAGTAATCATAGTCTGAGTTCTTTGAGAGCGGTAGCAGTTTGTAAAATCAGGGCAGAATGTCTTCATGTTAGAGGATATATTATTTTGAGGAAAGTTTCAACTCAGGCATAGGGTTGAGGATTTATTGATGGATTTCTAAGGTAGCTACACTGTTAACTACATAGCACAGAAAGATGCACTATCTCGATGGATTGGTAAGAGTGAACGAGTTTAATTGTTGCGAGTGTTAATTGATGAATCGAGAGTTGATGACAACTTCAGTATTGATATTGCTTAATGGATATAACTAGTACTACAGTTATCTAGAGGATATGATTAGTGTTACTAATTTCTAGTGGATATGTCAAGCTTACCCTTATAGTGGATTTGATAAATTCATTACTCATAGAGATGCCTTAAAGAGTGATTGAGATGTTCATTGCTTCAGGATGGTACGGTAACAATGTGTGCTTTGAGAAGATTGATTCCTTATCAACAAAATTATCCTACCCATAAATTGAGATTTATTGCGATTATACATCCATTGCATTAGTGAATGACTTTGATGGAGTTAGATTTGAAGTGTTTACCATATTATATCATCGGGAAAGGTATTTTGTTAGAGGATTCATTGACTTATAGTTCATGGGTGATAAAACTAAATGGGGAATGTTAGAGGAATTAACACTTTGGAGTCTTCGTGAGTTGAGACATGGTGTGACTTTGCGATTGTGAAAGCTTTAAATTTCTACTCTATTGAATAATATCAACTATCGAAAATTACTCGTGGAATGAATAATGACAGACAATAAGATTTTGTTCGTGGCTAGTGATGGAATTTTAACTTCTATAGCAGAGTATGTAGTCAACACTTAGTGGAATTAAACATGTATAACGGAGTTCAACTATAGATACTTGAAGGGATACACAAGACCAATTTAATTATGAATCCAAGTAGAAGTAGAGTATTGAGATAAATTCGAGGAGTTACCTTTAATTGTTTGATGCGAGGAATTCTAAGTATTCAACTAAGTCCTTGAGTTGTGAATAATCTGGAAGTAAATTATCAGTTGTCAGTTATTTGTTCAGAAGATAGTTCGATTTCATGGGATGTCTATGAGCATGGTAATAGATATGGGTTCCTTATTTACATCTTGATTTTGGCAATCATTTCAGAAGGCCTGGGGTTCGGAATTGAGACTTAGTATGACTTTCACCCTCAGTCAGATGGTCAGTTAGAAATAACCATTCAGATTCTTGAGAACTTGTTTAGTTGATTCTAAGAATTCGAGGGATATACCTTTACTTCTCGTGGAATTGTTTAATATGTCAGTTCTTTTGAGATTTTGGAAAGAGCTAGAGGTTGAGTTTATCGTCTTGTGTTACTTCCTTCTCTCGACGAGGTTGATAATGAATTCCATGTGTTGATGCTACGCAATTGTGTTTATGATTCTTCTCCGATATGTCTAAAGTTTTAGAGGATATTGAACTCAGTATGGAGTTTCGGGATTGAAATGAAAGGAAGTATCCTGGGTTGTTTGAGGGTTGAGGTAAACAATCCTAAAATTCGGGTCGAATTTTCTTTAAGGGGGAGTGAGTGTAACGACCCCAAAATCCGTTTTATTTATTTTATAATTATTTTATATTTTTGAGAATTTTAAATTTAAAATTATGTGTGCATTTTATTTGTTGCATCATATTAAATGAATTTGTACATCTTACTTGATTATTTGTGTTAGTTGAAATGTTAAGTAGTAGAACTAGTTGGGAGTTAAGTTGTGTTAGTGGGAAATAATGAGGGTCTTTATGGAATTGGTGGCTAAGGAGTTTAAGGGAAATTAGTAGCTAGAGGGGACCTTAGAGGAATTTGAGGATGATTTATAACATTCTTATCCCATCTCTTTCCCCTCTCCTGCGTGACACACACACACACACACACACACTAAATTGAGTTTCTTTCATTTCCATGGTTGAAGAAGAAAAGGTAATGTTTTGATCTTCTTGATTTTCTTTCTTTTAATTTACTACTCCATTTTCAAATCTAATTATATATAAATGTTCAGGGTGTTGAATAGATTCTTTCTACCGATCAATATTATTTTTCTTGACACTTTTTCTGGAAAAATAGGTAAGTTACTAATCCCCTTTTAAATGTTAAAATGGTCATAAACATGCTTTATATGCTTAATATGTTGAAAAAAAGATGTTTTAGTATACTTTTTATATACTTGTAATTTTGGGACAGAGGGAGTAGTAAAACTTGTTATAGACTTGTTATTTGTGGGAAATGGGTATAGTAGTTTTGGTTTTGGGGGAGTATGAGATGATGCAACATTATATATGCTTTATATGTTATACTCCTACTCGTGGGACGGTAAAATAATATCTTTAGTTAAATGTTAAATAAATGTATTATAAAATTATACTATTACTTATGGGACGGGGAAAGAAGTGAAAGTATCCTAAAGTGGGTGTATTAGTATATTAAAAATTATAATGATACTTGTGAAACGGATGGAGTAGTAATAATTTGTTGCATGTGGGAAATGTTAATACAAATGGGTGTTGTAGTATTGTGAAAGTATAGTAATGTTGTTGTACCTAATAAAATTGATATAAACATGTTATATATGCCTAGTAGGTTGTGAAATAATGTTTTGGGTATGTTTTATTTATACTTGTAAATTTGGGACAGAAGAAGTAGTATGGAAATGGTTCTTGTTGGGTGTTAGAATTGTTTAAAGACTGAATTTGTAGTCTTTGTATTAATTGCAAATGTTAAGTGTTACAAGTACAAGTAATTTTGGGTTGTGAAACGAAAGGAGTGAACTTTGGTTAAGTTTTGGTCTGCCAGGTGATGTGGGCGGCCGCCCAAAAAGGGCGTGCGGCCGCACATCTATCTGAAAGGTTTTACTCTTGGGACAGAGTATTTTGGGCGGCCGCACAGCCCTGTTTGGGCGACCGCCCAGTCATCTGAAAAGTTTAGAGTTTTCAAACCAAGGGATTTAAAGGTCAATCTTGGTCTAGTTTTTGGGTAGTGTCCTAAAGTAGTTAGATGATTGTTGTGGATCACTAAAGTGGTAGAATTGGTTCCTTTGTGAACACAAGTGTTGTGAAATGTGAGTAATGGATTAAGTGAGCATTGTTGAACATTTTGTAATGTGTTGAATGGTTCATCTTCTTGATGTGTTTGGCATGGTTCCCTACATTGGAATCATTGTCCCTGATTGTTGTTTAAGCAAGTATTTCTATAGGGTGCTTGCGTGTAAAGTCCAGCTGGTACTTTTGTGTGTGTTTGGGCAGTGATAGGGATTATAATGGTCTCACGAGCCAAGTACATTATAAGGCTCCTATCATTGGTTTCCCATTTTTAACCCCCTTCCTTAGGCCAAAGGTTGGGCACTTTGGGTTATGACTTTGTGTCATTTCCCCCGTTGTTGTTGTTGTTGTTGTTGTTTGGTTCTGGAACCCGTCTCAGCTCTTCGATGCTGCTCAGTTGATGCCTCTCAGATGGCTATTGTTTGGTTTGAGAACCTTGGCTCAGTATCCACGTATGAGTGTTTATTTCCGCTTTATGTGTTATATGATGAGTTGGTCGTTATTTCCAACCGGTATGGGACGGTTGGCGATAGGGAGCCTCTCATATTATGTGCTATATGCTATATGATCATTTGTGGTATTGTTCCGTTATGTTTCTCATATTAGCATGTAATGTGGTTGCATTTTAGTAACTTACTGAGATTTGTTCTCACCCCTTATTTGTTTACCGTTTTAGATAAGAATGAGTCCAGGGAATAGGTCACAGCACAGGGAGGACGTCGGTAAAGAGATCTTTGGTAAGACTTTTGGGAAGTGATGTGTATAAAGGATACATTATGTAAATGTAATACCTTTAGGGTAGTGTACCCGTGACTCAGTTATTTGTATCATCTCTTTTAGTAGGTGTTCGTGTTTGTAAATTTTATAAGTAAAGTTTGTTATAGCCAAGTGGCTAAGTACTCATTTGAGAAAGTTTGTTTTGTGACTTGTAGTCAAGTCTAATAAATGTTGTTTAGTCATATAAGACTTTTTTTGAAAGTATATTTCGAAAAATTTTCTTAAAAATGTTTGTGACGTCTTCCTCGCGTGTCCCAGGTGTGGGGCCAAGTAGGACCACGGGTCGGGGCGCGACAATGTTTGTTCTTATTTATATCTATATAATACCTACAAATATTGACATATCTTAATATTTTTATGCAGTGATTTTTATGCTCTATACACGTACTGCTATGGCTTGTTGAAAGAAGACATTTTGAATATGAATAAAGATCATCAAATAACTGGAAATGTCATTAACGCATGGGCTTTGCTTTTGAATCATTTGGAGTTTAAAAGTGTTGAAATGAGGAGGTTCATGTTTGGTGTTACTCATTGTGTAAGTTTTTTTTTTTAATTATGCCTTCTATCTTTGATTTTTGTTATTATTTTCTTAGTTAATGTTAATATTTATTTATAGGCATCATGGGTTAAACGCACTACAAAATCTACGCAAGCAACTACACGTGAAGCTGGTTCTGAACTATTAGTTGCTTTGAAAAGTTGGTGTGATTCAAATGTGAAGACAACTATGAATATTGGAGAAATTAAAATGGTATTTTTTTAAAAAAAATTCAATACCACTGTTAATAACATATACAAGTACTGGTGATAGTTATGCATTAACTGACATTTTAAAAATTGTATTTTTGGCAGTTCTTCTTACCATTTCACTGTGGAAACAACAAAAGTGGGCATTTTACACTTTATGTTGTAAATACTCGGACAAAAACTATTCAATATCTTGATAGTTTGGCAATGAATGAAAAGAAAAAGATGAAAATGCCAAAATCTGCCAAAAGTCTGGTACTACTTAAATTTTATTTTTGTTTTTATATTTATTTGTTTTTGTTAAGGTTACTATTATAAATGTTATCTGTTTTTTGTAGCATAATCCAATGAAGAAGTTTTTGATGTTCTAAAATCATCCATGTGCTCAAGATATTACATCTTACACTTTCGAGTACATTCCATGTGATTGGGTAGTTGAACCGAAAAATGGCAATAATGATTGTGGTGTTTACGTTATGTCTCTGATGAAAAAATTTCAAGGAGTATCATGCAAGTGTCGTGAGTTATGTGAGGTAAATATTTAAACTTATTATTTTTGATATATTTTATATGTTCATACATGTTTTTGGTTAGTGAATGAATATAATTTTATATTTTGTAGGAATCAACAAGGCTTCGCGTAAGAGTTGAAATGCTCGCGTCACTATTGCTTTGCGACGTTAACAATAATAGAAAAGATTTGGATCTGAAAATTATGATGTTTATTGATGATAAAAAAGATGCTTTGAAGAAGAATGCTGAAAAAGTGATTACTGCATAGATTTTTGTATTATTACACAGGCTGTTTTTTTTAGACAATGAACCATAGCATTTTTTGTATTATTACACTGGCATGTTTCAATTTAGTATGTGGAATATTTGAGTGAATTACCTGGCTATTTTATGACAAAAGTATATTGTTAGTATCTTTCTGAATGATTAATGCATAGATTTCTGAAGTTGTGTGGAGATAGTCATTAGATTGTTGAGCACTGGCATGTTTGTATCATTACACTGGCATATATATTCACAAAAACGGGCATATTTGTAAGAAAAAGTCTTTTCAACATGCCCTGGCATATCTATTTCAATATCCTGGCATATTTAGAATAAGTACCAGGCATGTTCTAAAATCCAATACAAAACATTGTTAACTAATTTTGAAAATTCCTACTTTCACATGCCCTGGCATATCTATTCCAATATCCTGGCATATTTAGAATAAGTACCAGGGATGTTCTAAAATCAACACTGAGTATACTAATTGCCGATTTGTTAGATTTTAGCACTGGCATGTTTCAATTCAGTAAGTGGAATATTTGAGTGAATTACCTGGCTATTTTAAGACAAAAGTATATTGTCAGTATCTTTCTGAATAATTACAAGTCTCAAATGCCAGGCTATGGTTTTATTTTATGCCAGGACATGAGATTATATACGCCAGTAAGTGTATTTTATAACACTGGCTATTTTTAAGACACTGACACAAATAATTATAAACATTTGGCTATCTTACCTTCTCTTTTGATATTTTATAACACTGGCTATTTTTAATAGAAAATGTGTGTAATCCTGACCGCATAAATTTAAATAAAACACTTGTATCAATCTTAACTATAAATTTCATATTGAAAAGACTGTCATCATTACAAGTTGAAATTTTTACTCTATTAGCCGATAAAATGGGTTTACCAATGCTGAGATCACCTACTTATCATTAAATTCGTGAAATGATTTCGCCTATATAACTCAATAAAAAAGATTAAAAACAAGAGAAGAAAGCAAAACAAAAAATGGATTCCGATGATGAGTATCAATGCCCAATAGCAAAGATGAAGGCCTGGGAGAAGGCAATAAAAAAAAAGATGTGAGAGAAAGGAAATTTAAGGAGAGAGAAGAAAGAAATGGAAAGAAAAAAAGGGCAATCAAAGATGACGAAGACCATTTCCAGCAAAAGAAAAAAGGGAAGGTAGAGGAGTCCATACCATTGAAATTTCGATTTGAAGACTCAGATGAAGAGGAAAAGATTGAAGAATTTGATGAAGAGTAGAAAGAGTTGTTTGCTTTTCTGCAATCTGGGTTAGAGGAGTGGAAGCAAATCAACCACCACCACCTCCACCAATTTACAAGGCTAATGATACCCCTATTGATCGTTGCAATAGGGGAGTTCATTCTCAGTTGATCTTTAACAAAAGGCTTGGTACTTTTTGTAAGACTTGTGGTAAGTTTGTTGATGACATAAAATCTTCTAGCTTTAATTTCTAGGTTTTTATGTATTTAAGTTTTTTATGTTTATATAAATTATTAGTAATCATTATGTTTAGAAGTTGCCAGATTTAGACAAGCCCGGTTCACATGAACCGCCGGTTCCCGGTTCATGAACCGGCGGTTCACGGTTCACTAGAAGGATAAATCGCCTAAAACCGTGTTTGACCGGCTCCAGCTACATCATAAACTCCCCTCGGCCAATCCTCACTCGACAGCGTAGTCCTTGCTTAGGCAAGCTATACGGTTCACGGTTCAACCGCCGGTTCACCGGTTCTTCCCGGTTCGTTTTTTTTTTTTTTTTTTTTCAGCCCTTTCCCACTCCCCCAGCCCAGCCCAGTGTCTCCCAGCCCACTTCGCCCATTTTTTTAATTTTTTTTTAAGGCAGTAACTTGAAAAAAAACAAACACTTGAAAAAAAAAACAGAAAGTTGAAAATTTACAGAAACTTACAAAAAAAAAAAAAAAAAAAAAAAAACAGAAACTTGAATAGTTGAATAGAAGAAAAAAAAAAGGGACGGTACCCTTAAAATTTTATTAATTTAATTTAAAATTACATGGAGGGGGACAACCAACCTTGCCCTTTTATAATTAAGGGATGACATTTAGGAGCCTTACCTCATCCTAAATACTAAATTAAAATTGAAATAAAATTAAAACTTAACGATCTAAACTAAGGTAACGGTACATTTTCACCTTCATTAACCGAATATGAACCATCTTCAATAATTATAGGCCCATCAAAATATGCATGCATCATTAGACTATTTATCTTCTTGATCCCGAATTTCCGCCCTATAAGAATCTCCAACACACATTTGATTTTCTAAGTTTTCCACATTGAGCCTTGAACGTGTTGGATCCAATGTATTTCCCGACATACTAAATATTTGCTCTACCGCTAACGTTGAAGCAGGAGATGCAAATACTTCCTTTGCAATTCTTGAAAGTATAGGAAATGTTGTTACTCTTTTTGACCACCACTTAAGAATGTTGAAATTATCTCCAAATTCTTCAAAACTAGTCCCAAATTGTTCCTCTAGTTCATAGGGCGTGTTAGAAGTGGGAGCCCTAGGACGTTTGTTCGTGCCATACACTTTATCACTCCACCCTCTTCTACCAAGTCGACCAATTCCACATCCAACATCTACTCCACCACCACTTCTAATAGGATCAACACCACTTTGAGGATCGGAAGTGGTTTGATATTCCTTGTAAAGAGCACTTAAATCCTTTTCAATCCCTTTTTTAATACCAACAATTGCATCATAGTAAGCCCCTTCACCTTGATCATGATACAAATTATCATAATATAATCTTAACATATCTTCTAAACCGTTCAATCGAATTCTTGGATCAAAAACTTTAGCTACCCAAAAAAGGTTTGGTATTTCCTTAAAATACTTAACACATTTCTACCTCATTTGCTTTATAGCAACACCCGCTTGAGGATCATCCCAAAATTCACTAAAAACCATTGCAACATTTATGCAATGATCCAAAACAAGATTAGAAGTGGGGTAATAAATACCCGACAACTCAACGGTAGCATCTTTGAACACCTTCAAAATTTCCAACACATTGGAACAAGCATCCCATTGAAATGGAAATATTGGCTCCCGATAGTTTACACTTATCAAAAATGCACAAACTTCATCCTTGTAATCCATAGATTGAGACAACATTCTATAGGTGGAATTCCACCTATGCGACACATCGGGGGCAAATCGTCTTTCCTTCACACCTTTGCTCTTGCAAAATCGAAGCCATTTGTTTTGAATTGAAGCATATCTACCAATATGACTAATAGCATCTCTAATGGGAGTAATCGTGGGACTCATGGCGCTTAAAAAATCTTGAACACATAAATTTAAAATATGACATATACATCTAATATGAAAATATTTCCCACCAATGGAAGGTTGACAATATGTAATTAAATCGGGTAAACTAGCTGTATTAGCACTTGCATTATCAAAACCAATTGAGTAAACTTTTCCTACCAAATTATACTCGTTCAAAATGGTGAGAAGTTTGTTTGCAATATTTGTAGCATTATGTTGAGTATCAAAATCCCTAAATGAAATTAATCGTTTTTGTATTGTCCATGATTTATCGACCCAATGACATGCAACACCCATATAATGATGGTGTTGCCATAGATCACTCCAAATATCCGAACAAATTGAAACTTTGTTATCCATTTTTGAAAATTCTTGAATCATTTTAAATTTATATTCCCTCCAAACCGTAGCAACATCACGTGTAAGAGATTGACGTGGTACTCTTTGGGCGGAGGGACTTAGACAAAGTTTTGCAAAAAGTTCCCATAATTTATCGCTAGCAAAACTAAATGAAAGATGTCGCGACCCCGACCCCGCGGGCTGGGAACTCGCGAGCTGGACGTCGACTTAATAAATGAAACACCAAAATAGAGAAGATAAAAATTCCTCTTTATAACAAAAGATATGATACACGGTTTTGAAATTCCATTCTTAACAACTTTATAATACAACTAATATAAGCTCCACAAGCTTACACCAAATTACCAAAACATTACAACTCTAAATGACGTCAGTTTGGTAACACTATCCCATAGGTCATACATTTAACAACAATGTAAACCGAACAACAACCTGCCCAAAAGTCACGAACACTCTCGACGTCCTTCTCGTGATCAGCGAGTCCTATCACTTTCCTCCTGGGGGGGGTTAAGGAAACAAAGTTGAAAAGAAAGGGGGTGAGATAAATCTCAATAAGCCACTTATGCAACATGACAATATTATGCAATAAACAATAATAAGTCCCATATAGCACTTAGCACATAATAGTTGACAGATAGCAGCGGAAATAAACAAGTTACGAAGGATACTAAGCCAAGGTTTCACCAAACGGATATAACAAAGAATCCCTGCGCAGCACCAACCGATCAACCAATCAACCATATTAGCATAACAGCTAAAGAGAAACCCCTGGTACCGGAACCATGAAACCAATAATCGTAATAAGGGGAAAATGACACAAAGTCATAACCCAAAACGAACTAGCTAGAATACTCACTCAAGGGAGCTAGCTCATCCCAACCAAGGCCATATGGAAGGGGAAAGAAGGACCAATGGACAATATCATACTGGACTCGGCTCGTGTGCCATTATAATATTCCCCATTGCCTGACACGGACACAAGTACCAGCTGGACTTTCAAATAAAGGCTAAGTAATAAATACTATCTTGATAAACAACCAATGATTCCAAAGTAGGGAACCATGCCAAATAGTCATCACAAAGATAAGTCAAACCAAAAATACATCAAGAAGATGTTCCAAAATCCCAATTAACACTTAATCAAATTCCACCACATATTTGATCACAAAGGACCCATTTCCAACACTAGAGTGTACCACGATGTTCATAAAGGTCGACTAGAATAGTACACAAAACCTAGACCGAACCACACTCTTAAATCACACAAAAAGAACAAGTATAATCTTTCAGCAACAACTGTGCGGCCGCCCATTAATGGTTGTGCGGTCGCTCAAGATGCCCTGCAACCATGACTAAAACCTTCCAGATAAGTGTGCGGCCGCACGCCCTATTTGGGCGGTCGCCCACATCATGAATCAACCCAGAAACGCTCTCGTTTCGTCCTAACTTAATTCTATCAACTCACAAGTATTTTTACAACACCCGTGAAACAAACCCAACTCATTATACTCAGTTTAAACTCATTCCAAAACGTCCCAAGACAAGTGTTTTCATAAACCCAAATCAAGTAAATTCAAAAATTACTCACAAAGATATAATTCACAACCAAATCAACATATATCATACTAGATAGTAATAATGAGCAATAATATACAAAAAAAAAAAGGGAAAGTAACTTACCTGGAAAATTAAGAAATGAGACGGAAATCGTTCTTACTTAGCTACAAACGATCCTAACGATAATCTGAGAATTTTATATAAAATGAGTATTAAGAAAAGATAAATAAAAGAAGAACAAATGAAGGAAAATAACAATGGAGTTCTTACCCTTTTCTTCCTAGAGATGCTGAGAGAGAGAGAAGGAAAATGGGAAGAATGAAATGCTAGGGAAGGTGAGGGAGATAATATCTAATACCCAAAATTAAGGATTGGTCACTCCTAGTTAAAACCTTTAACAAAAATCCCCAAAGTTCCAAAATACTTCAAAAGACTCCCAAAATCAAATTTACACTACGAACCTTAAAGTTTCAACTTAACAAAACTAACTCAAATAAATCATAAAAATGATTAAATAAATAATAAACAAAGTGCCACGGTTTCGGGTCGTGACAAAAGACCTTTCCCACTAACTAATTTTGCTAAAACTTTTCTATAATTAGTCATATTAAATTTGAATAAAGAAGTAGAAGTACCTTGATGAGAAGATTGAGGAGTGAATTGTAGTTGAGTTTGAGACTTTTCCACCGCCGCCAATTTATCGGGATGATTCTTACTCAAGTGGCCTTTAGCGGTACCATATCCACCACCCTTGGTGAAAGGATAAGTCTTCGGGCAATAGTTACATTCAAGTATGAACGTATCTTCACTATTGGTAACGGGTTTTTTTGTGTAATGTATCGTCATTATATCGGTTTTTGACTCCCTTCCTCCCCGTCCCCGTCCACCACCGCTTCTACCTCCTTCTGTTAGTACCCGACCTGAAAATGAGTTTATTAGGACTTTCCCAAAAATACAAGGACTTTATAGGAATTAGAAACCTTGCAAAGACTTGTCCCGGATTCCCAAAATATCTCATTTATGGCAAAATCTATCAAATTAGGTAGTAAATGGTTTCCTTAAAACTATGCAGAAACCCTAGCTTAAGAATCAAGTCAGCCGGCATCCTTGGCCACGCGGCCAACCTTGCTCCGCGTTGATCTTGGCCACGCGGCCACTATTGTCACCGGCTTCAACAATGGCCAGGCGGCCAACCTTGCGCTGGATGATCTGGACCGTCAGATCTCTCCCTCAGTTTACTATATAAATCAATCCCATGCTATTGGTTTAGGGGTCCGATTTTGAGAGCTCTAAGTACGAATTTTGGAGTTCTTAAACACAATTTTGCTCTCTAATTAACATTCAAACACTCAAGAAGATCCAAGGTTTATTTCTTGCCAACATAGGTAAGTTTTCTAACTTATTTCTTCATGTTCTTGCATTATCATTAATGTAGATCTTTTATATTCATGTTCGTACATGTTTATTCATAGTTTCTTCATATGCTTCGCATGTTCATTCATATGTTCATATATGTTCTTCATATGTTCATCGTGTTCATAGATTAAAACCTGATTTATGCTATATTTAGGGTTGCGATCTTCATAATTACATGTTATTTCATAGCCGATGATGATCGAGGGTTCATCAACCCAAGGATGATCTAGGAACTACTTCTAAACCCTAATATTTAGGTAATTCCCCCTTCATTATGCATGATCCCGATTCTTCTGCCTATTCTAATTCTCTGCGAACTACGCTGACCTGAGCTTCTCACATTGAGAGGAACGTAGGCAATCTTCGGATCCGGTCTAAATCACTAACACACTACTAACACATTCATCATGATAGAAAGACCGATCAATTCGGGCAATAGGAGTGATAACGTTCAATATTCTTCTCTTGTTGTAATTTGACCCCCGAACCCACTAAAAATGCTTTTTTCAATGTTTTGGCTTTAATTAAAACGGCGTGGCGACTCTCATAATTTTAATGTCGTTAAGAATATTCCTTTTGTAAATAAAAATAATCACAAGATACTTCCCATGCGTCGCTTCATCGGAAAGGGGTATTCACAGTGGCGACTCTGCTGGGGACTGCTTTGAAACTTTTTCAAACTTAGTGGGTCTAACTTTCGTCACATCATGATGCTTGCCATGTTTACACATGCACAGACTTGCCATGTTTACACGTGCACCTCACATACTTGCCATGTTCACATATGCACCCTCCACACACTTGCCATGTTTACACATGCACACACCTGCCATGTTTATACATGCACACACTTGCCATGTTTACACATGCACCCATGCACCCCGCAATGTTAATACTTGTACTTTGTCGATACTTGTACTTTGTATATACCTTGTATCCTTGTACCCCTGTTATCTTCGCTTTAGTATTAGGGTCAAACAAAACTCTGCTATGCTCCCTTGTACATGGCTCTCTCTCCCTCTCTCATGCATTGCATTGCATCATCCTAACATCAAAAGCTTCTCTCTTTTCTCCTTAAAAAGAATTAGTTTTTTGCCACACACTACCACTAGTCCGTGTCAGCACTGCACAGGTCCCCATTACCCGGAGTATTCGATGTGCAGGAATTTGTGTGCTACTGCCGCACTCTTTTCAAGTCACTCATCTATTCCACTCACCGTATACGGTGGGAACCTTTTACCTAACCCGTGTCAGCCCACACTAGTATAGGTATCACACCTAGGTTTTGACCGGTTGGTTTGGCTAGCTTTCTCTTAATAGTCAATTAACGTGCTATCTATGTCGAGTCATCCCCAAGTCAATGATGAATCGAGATCTTTGAGAGAAAGTGCACAAAAAAGTGATTTCCCTACAAGGGACGTGCCATGGTGAGATGAGTGTTTATTGTCAAGATCTCCGCTCATCATTAACTTGCGTAGGATGCAATATAGACATCACGTTAAATGCCTTTAAGGGAGGGTTAGTCGTAGGATCCGATGGTTGGTGGAAGCCGCTTGCCCTATAGGACCCTCGCCCAAATCGTCCGTTTGGGGGTGTGCAATGCAGGTGAAAAACGAGGGGTCTATAGACGTAATGATGGCCTCCACTGATCGTAGTCTTCTAACTAGTTGCAAAAAAGGGGTACCCCTTCCAACCAATTAGGATGTAAATAATGTATGTTTTTGTAAATTAAAATATACTTTGCATGAGCCTTCCATCTCTCCTAAAGCTTCATTGCCCTTCAACCTTTCAGCAAAGCAAGTTTGGATCCGTTCGGGTGGTCGACTACAACGTGAAGCTTCTACTCCGTCCACGTTCTCAGTCTCGTCATCAGCAATGTCAACTCCCGCTTCAGCTTCAACCTCTGCTCCTCCTGCCACTGCCGCCGAGCTCAACACTGAGGCTACTCTCAATGGTATTCCCCCAAGCCTCCAGAACTTCCTCGCCGGTCTCGAAGACAAGATCAAGAATCTCGAGGAAAGCAACAAGATGTTGAAAGACCAGAACCAACAGTTGAAGGGCCACATTCAATAAAAGGGGACTAAACTGGTGCCCGATGGGGAAAATTTCATTTATGTCGAGGATGAAGAGGTCAATACCAACTGTCCCCCCAACACTAATGCTGCCGCCTTCCCATTCCCAAGCTACCGCAATGTTCCACCTCCTTCTTTCTACACCCAACAAGGTTTCACTACCATGAGCAAGAACAAGGCTGTCTATGAACCTTCCCCTGAACTGCTTGGTGGCTACCTCTCCGCTAGCAAACTACCCGCACCCTCGTTGCCTCTGAGTATTGGGATGGCCGCTGCTACTACTTCCACTACTCCTCCCGTCATTCTGTCAGAAACTATCCCCGACATCTCCAATCACCCTGTGGTTATGGCCATGCAAGAGCAAATACGAAAGTTGATCGAGACCGTGGATAAGCAAAGTGCACCGACTACCAAGACAATCAACCCTAGCCAAGTAGGGGCTCTCCCCAAGGATTTCAAGATGCCTAAGGTGGCAATGTTTCATGGTGACTCGTGTCCTAAGACTCATTTGGATAGTTATGTGTTAGCCATGAGGGCTCGTGACTGCACCAACGAACAAATGGCTCGCGTATTTTATAGCACTTTGGATGGTATAGCTCTGCGTTGGTTCTTGGGGCTAGAACCAAGCGAGAGGCAAACGTGGGATCAAATCAGTGCCATTTTCTGTGAGAAGTATCAAGCTAACTTGGATTGGCATGTGAATCGAACGGATCTTGAGAACACTATGCAAAAGCCCGGCGAGGCTATTTATGATTTTTACAAGAGGTGGAACCATCGGTTGTGTGAGGTCCAATACCCACCAAAGGCGAAGGAACAGAAACAGATTTTCTACAAATGCTTGCTACCGGAGATGAAAGCAGCTATAGGTAATGGTTACTTCCCTGATTTGCGGGAAATGGTTGACGCCGGAGTAAGGTACGAAGCAGGGTTCACTGGGATTGTGCCGCCAAAGGAAAGTCCAAAGACCAACAACAACAACTCCTTCCGCTACAAGGCTCCTACTGCGCCTGCACCTCCTAGGGGTGGAAAGGAGGCCGTCGGCCAAGTGAATATGGTCCAGAAAGAGGTCCCGTTAGATGTCCAAGCCGTAACAAGGAATGGGGCTCCGCCGCAAAGAGAGAGGGAGCACTTTGACGATTTTGGAATGCCCATGGGGAAAGTCTTTGACGTGTTAGTCAAGAGAGGTCTTATCAAGCCTTTAGAGAATTACCAACCCGCCTACCCAAGAACCGATTTGGACGCCTCCAAGTTCTGCAAGTATCACAAGCACATCGGGCACACAGCGGATGGTTGTATTCAATTGAAGCGCGTAGTACAAGGGTTGATCAATGACAAGAAGATTGAGAAGCCGAAGGGTCCTAATGTGGTGAATAACCCTCTTCCCAACAATGGGGGTGGGGTGAATATGGTGCAAACATGCGAGATCAGTATCCTAGAGCTCATGGATGCCTTTGACAAGATAGGGATCACTATGGTGGATATCTTCATGGCATTAGTGACGTTAGAAATCCTCGAACCATTAGAAGGACATCTCCCCGGTCTTGGTTGCGATTTGTCAAAATTTTGCCACTACCACAAGTGCACCGGTCACACTACCGAAGAATGTTTTGAACTCAAGAAAGCCGTGCAAGAGCTCATCCACAAGGGAATAGTCGAAGACCCTAGAGATTATGTAGCTAGCAATGTACTCATGGTAGAAATTAGTGAGATCACTGATCCGGCCGAGCCTGTTGTGGCGGACTGTGATGAGATGGGTTGTATTCCAATGACTAATAATAAAGAATCTTCTTGCTACTTGTTGTCTTTAGAAGAACAAGTGAGTGAAGTCGAATCTCTAGAGGAAGAGAGTCCCAAGCCCTCTCAACCTCTTTCTTGGGCCGAAATCTTCGAGGAGGCCGAAAAGACCGAAGTTTCGCCCCCTTGTCATGACTCGCCATTGTCTTTGGAGGAGCTACGTACAGAAGTTTGTCTCCTTACAAGATCCGGTCAAGTGTACCAATCCGACCCGAAGGGTGCAAAGAAAGTCTTTGGGAAGGAACCCGAGCAAGCCGACCTAGACAAAGAAGACCCTATCCTCACTCAACTCAAACAAACCCAAGCCCACATTTCACTATGGTCCCTACTCACCTCCTCCCTATCCCATCGCCTCATGCTCGAGCAAAACCTTGCCGCCACCATGGTACCATCCACTACTACCCCGGAGGACGTCACCCACATGATTGGTAATATCCACTACGGAAACATCATCACCTTCTCGGAGCTAGACAAGCCAGCGTTCGGAGTTGATCATAATGAGCCTTTATACATCACTGTCGAGGTAAATGGCAAGAAAATCCCCCGTGTATTCATTGATAATGGTTCTGCAATTAATATCCTGCCTTCAAGGATGATGGATGTGGTTGGTGTTCATGGTGTTGATTTACGCCCATCCAAGCAAACCATCAAAGCTTATGACTCTACATGCCGCGCCGTGATAGGCGAAGTCACCTTGCCCATTACCATCGGAACAAAGATCCTGCCAACCGATTTCCACGTCATCGACATCCCCGCAACCTTCTCACTCCTCCTCGGCCGGCCATGGTTACATCAGTCGGGCGCTGTCCCATCTTCCCTACACCAGTGTGTGAAGTTTCAATCTGGTAATGAAGTGACCATCATCTACAGTGATCTCGTAACTGCCCAAGGGACAGACACCAAGGGCGTTCCTGTCTTACAGATTCAGCATGGGGAAGAGAGCCGACTCTTCAATGGCTTCGAAATAGTCGCTCAAGCACAGATCTGTACCATCGACCTCACCAAAACAACGGACAAAGTGGCACCTGTTGTCAAGATACTGCGTAATATGGGCTTCATACCGGGGCTGGGGCTAGGTAAGAACTTGCAAGGCCCCACAGAATTGGTTGAAGAGGTTGATCATCGAGGGTTGTTCGGTCTAGGGTACACCCTTACTCTTGAAGACAAGATGGAGCAACAAAGGATGGATTTGCTTAAAAAGATGAAGCTTCCCTACAAAAAGCCTGAAATGCGGCCATACCGCCCGTCCCTGAATAGCTACTTCGTCAGGGAAGGCGAGGAGTTTTCGTGTTTTGAGTTCGCAGAGCCATGGATTGACCACACCAGGAAGTTGCAGAAAGGGTTCGAGATTTTCAGAGATGTGGAATTCGAGCGGTCCAACATGAAGCTGACTTACATGGAATATGACAAAGCCACGGGCAGAGTTAGAACCATCAGGCATGAGTACTCCACCAAGGTCGCAGATGACTTGGCAGATCAACTTGAAGCCGCAACCCTTGACAAGCCAGCAATAGAAGCCGCAGAAACTCCGAGTTCGACTGAGACGTGGGACGGCCAATATCTTCTTCAACATCTGGGTAATCTGGGGCTGCACGAAGACATGGTTGCCGTCATTGGAGATGATTCTGAGGATAAGGTGGACCCAAGGACATTGGTGGTACCCATGGGGGACAAGCTCAAGAATTGGTGCATCATTGGGGGACCTATAGCTACTCCGGAATTTATGATGGGAACACTGGGGCTTACTCCTTCTCCTGTCTCCACTCCTGCAGCATCTCCTGTCACTCGCCCAAAATCCCCGTCCCCAGAGTCTAGTGTTTTACATTTTGAATTTGAGTCTTCCTCTAAGTCTGACGACCTTACGTCTGAAGACTATGATCTTGTTGCAAACGCTATTTTCCCTTTTGCCATGAATGAAACCCTCGACCTTTCCGAGTATCCCTCCATAGTCACTCTTTTAACTGATAAATTGGCTAATAATCAAACTAATGATATACACTTAGTTAATAACGATTCATTAGAAGAGGCAGACACAGACACATTAAATGATGAATACATTAAAGAGATCTCAGAACAGGTTATTAATCAAAAAGAATCTCGAGCCCAAGCTGCCGATGAGGTGTTAACATGCGTGAATTTGGGAACCGAAGCCGAGCCTAAGGAAACGCAGATTGGGAGTTTCTTCAGCGGAGCCGAAAGGGAAGCACTGATTGAGCTACTCAAAGAATATGTGGATGTGTTTGCATGGTCTTATAAGGACATGCCGGGGCTCGACAACTCGATCGTAGAGCACAGAATCCCGACAGCACCAGACGCTAAGCCAGTCAAGCAGAAGCTGCGCCGCATTAAGCCGGAATGGTCTTTGCAAGTGAAGGAAGAGATTGAGAAGCTACTCCGTGTGGGTTTCATCAGGGTGATCGAATATCCAACTTGGTTATCAAATCTGGTGACTGTCAAGAAATCCAACGGTAAAGTCAGAGTATGTGTGGATTTTCGGGATCTCAACAAAGCTACACCAAAAGATGACTTCCCCTTGCCAAATATCGACATGCTGGTGGATGCGACCGCCCACTATGAGGTCAAGTCGTTTGTGGATGGGTTTGCCGGCTATAACCAAATCAAGATGGCCGAGGAGGACCAAGAAAAAACAGCTTTCACCACCCCATGGGGGACTTTTTGCTATACTGTCATGCCATTTGGGCTGAGGAACGCCGGGGCTACCTACCAACGGGCAGTTACGACTTTATTCCACGATATGATCCACAAGGAGATTAAGGTATACGTGGATGACATGATTATACATTCCAAAGGGTCTAGGGGCCAACACTTGATAGATCTCAGAAAATTCTTCAACAGGTTGAGAGAACACGCCATGCGTTTGAACCCGGCGAAATGCACCTTTGGAGTTCGTAGAGGGAAAGTATTAGGTTACATGGTCACCGAGAATGGGATCGAAGCCGACCCAAGGAAGATTCAAGCCATCCTGGAGATGAAGCCACCCGTACCGAGACGGAGATAAAAGGATTCATGGGACGCCTGCAATACATCAGTCGGTTTATCAATCAGCTGACCACCATCTGCGAACCAATTTTCAAGTTAATGAAGAAAACAGCCAGTGTGGAGTGGGATCATGACTGCCAGATAGCCTTCGAAAGGATCAAACAATATTTGGTGAATACCCCAATCCTGCGCCCGCCGCATAAGGAGAAGCCGTTGCTACTATACTTAACTGTGACAGACACCGCCGTCGGAGCCATGTTAGCGCAAGAAGCCAAAGATTCCCGGATTGAGAATGCAGTGTACTTTGTCAGCCGAAAGTTACAAGGTAGCGAGCTCAATTACTCCGCGCTCGAGAAGACCTGCGTAGGCCTAGTATGGGTGGTGACGAAGCTTAAGCACTACATGGTATCCCATCCGATCTTACTAGTCTCGAAAATGGATCCTATCAAGTACCTGTTTGATAAACCCTCCCTGTCTATGAGACTCGCTAAATGGTCAGTGTTCTTGGGAGAGTTCGACATTACTTATGTACCGAGGAAAGCAATCAAGGGGAGGGCAATGGCCGATCAGCTCGCAGACTCTCCAAGCACCGAGACAAGAGGACCCGACCCCGAGTTCCCGGACGACGACATTTTCGCAATTGAGGTCGCAGAAAGGTGGCAATTATTCTTTGACGGAGCTGCAAACAAACGAGGGAATGGAGTCGGACTCCTACTTATTGATCCCAAAGATGAGCACACTCCCATAGCCATCAAGCTGAACTTTTCAGCAACCAACAACGCCGCCGAGTATGAGGCGTGTATAGCCGGATTGGAGGCCGCCCTAGAACGCAACGTGAAAGAGTTAGAAGTGTATGGAGACTCTGCTTTGATTATTAACCAAACGGCGAAGAAATGGAAAACTATTGATCCTTGCCTGCAGCGGTACCAAGGTTACATGGATGAGTTGATAGCACAATTCAAAGAGGTTACCTTCCACTTCCTGCCGCGAGACAGAAATAGGTTCGCGGATGCCCTAGCTACATTGGCCTCCTTAGTTGAAATTCCAGAGGGAAGGTCCGTGAAACCATTCAGGGTTGGACGAAGGGAGAACCCCGCCTATTGCTGTGAAATCCAGATCAATGCCGAGTAAACGGAGATCAATGGTACGCCCAAATCTACAAATTCCTTAAGCACGGAGAGATGTCCTTTGACGGAGATGTGAAGGCCAAGAGTCTGCAAGCACTCAAAAGGTTGGCGGGGCAGTTTGTGCTGTTAGACGATACTTTGTACAAGAGGCATTACGATGGTCTGTTGCTCTTATGTGTCGACAACAAGAAAGCTGAAGCAATAATGGAAGAAGTACACAACGGGTTGTGCGGACCCCACATGAATGCAAGGATGCTTAGACAGAAGATCACTGGCTGGGCTATTATTGGATTACCATGGAGACAGACTGTATTCAATGGGTTCGACGGTGTCACAAGTGCCAAGTATGCTCTAACCTCAACCACATCCCCCCACACGAATTGTATAGTTCCACCACGCCTTGGCCATTCGCCACGTGGGTATAGACATTATTGGGAAGATCTCGCCGGCCGGTAGTAATGGTCATGAATTCTTCCTCGTCGCGGTCGACTACTTCACAAAGTGGGTCGAAGCTCAGTCTTACAAGGTGCTGAATTCCAAGAAGGTAGCGCAGTTTATCAAAGAGAACATTATGTGTCGGTATGGGGTTCCTAACCTCATTATATCAGATAATGGCAGTCATTTCAAAGCCGAGTGTGCTCGCTTGCTTGTAGAATTCAAGATCGAACGAAAGAAATCTTCCCCATACTATCCACAGACTAACGGCGCGGTTGAGGCGGCCAACAAGACGATAGAGCAGATAATTCGCAAGATGGCTTCGCAAGGGCGGGATTGGCCCGAGAAGTTACCATTAGCACTTTGGGGATACAGAACGTCAGTCCGCACCGCTACTGGAGAGACCCCTTACGCTTTGACATACGGCATGGAGGCAGTGCTCCCTATTGAGTTGGAGGTGCCATCTTTGATGATCAGTTGGCAACACTCGACGAACGCAGATTGAAGGCCATGGAACACATCCGGGCCTACCAAAGGAGAACGACAAAAGCCTTCAATAAAAAGGTCAAGCCTGTTGACATAAAGGAAGGAGACTTGGTGCTCAAAGCACGCTTACCCAACAAATTCAACCCCCTGGGAAATGGGCCCCCACTTGGGTAGGGCCGTTTGTAGTACAGAAGATCTTCTCCGGAGGAGCGGTCAGAATGGCAGATTTGGATGGCAACCCGTTCAAGGAACCAGTCAACCTCAGCAAGCTCAGACGCTACTATGACTAGACTCCCCCTCTTAAAAAAAAAAAAAATGTTTACTACGCAAAAAGAAGCCCGATAGACTGAAAACCCGCAAAGGGCGGTCTATGCAAAATAAGGGTGCGTACAAAGCTCGCTAGATCGAAAACCCGCAAGGGCGGTCTAGGCAAAAGTTAGAGCATTCCCCCTTCTATCTTCCCTTTCTTTAAAATCATTCTAGTCTGACTGGAGTGAACTACGGTGACCTGAGCCCCTTAGTCCTATTTGTAAAAGGGGAACGTAGGCAGCCTTTCAAAAGGTGCGGTCTAAAAAACAAATAAACATCCAAATCCTGTTAAGCAATAAAGATAGAAGTTGTATTTTCTGAAAGCAAAAACTTTTATTTCCATAGTCATTGTATGTTAACATTTATTTGATGAGTTTAAGCTTGACATACTTTTTGAATAAATAACCTATTCTGAAATTGAAACTAAAACAAAAGTAACTAAATTAAAAACAATGTGTTTGCAACGACTATGGAAGGATCCTCGGAACTACTCTTTAGTGCCACTCGTGCCTTCGGTCCCTTTCTTCTTGCTTTGACCACGGCGAACCTTCTTCTTGTTAGGGTTCTCACAAAACCTCCTCTCAAATTCGCAACCCCTTTTGCTTTGACACTAGGAGTCTCTCCATCCTTTCTCTTCCTTGAAGTCCCCGCTCCATCTCCATTAGCCATGCTCTGACTCCTCTTCCTCTCATAAGCCATCGCCTCCTTCATCCTCAATGAACAAATAGGAGCACAGGATACCAAAATAGTGCCCCTTAGGGTCTCTAGAGTCTGCTCCGTTTGCCCAAGTCTCTCCATAAACCAACCCAAATACTCTCGTGACAGGTAGGTGTTGTTGGAGCATGTGATGAGAGTCCTATGGCAAAAACCGGCCTCGCCCCACATTTGAGAAAGGAGAACCGAAGCACTATCGTCCAAATGAAGTATGCCAAAAGGAAAACGGGTCCTCTCCTCATCCCAACCCTCGGGGATGGTTTGCACTAGACCGTACTGACGGAGTACTCTAGCGGGGTAGTAGAAAGTGGTCCCAGAAAATGACGGAACTTTAATCATGTACAGTCCCACTTGCTTCTCCTTCACGGAATTAATGTGCCAATGGGGCACCACCCACTTGATGTCATCGGTCACCATCTCCGCCAAGTACCTCTCCCAACCCTTGAGAGTCATTCCCTCGAACCTCTCCTCCATACCTCTAATACGGTGCATCCATGGGGTCACCGCCGAAGAAACCGCTGGCTTGTTCACTCGGAGCCTTTCTTGCAACCACATGGTCAAAAGTCTATCACTACCGCACGGCATCCCGCCATAAACCGCAAGATGAGGAATCCCACAAATGAGCTCCCCAAGGATGGCCGGTACAATGTCATGTCCCGAACGAGCCGCATTCGCCATGGTCAAACATCCCTCACTAGCACATCCGACTTCGGAAGGGAAAAGAATAGAAGCAAATAAACACAAGGCAAGATGGTCCAAAGAACGGTCCGAGGTCACATCCGCATGCATAAAGTGCCTTGGCATCCAAGAAAGGTCGACGTAGCCACCTCTAGTATACTTACCAAGGTCATCTGCGGGCACACCAAAGGCTATCAACTTGTCATGCAAAGGAATAAAATCAAAGGGCAATGCAAGTGTACCCTTCCCTTCACAACCGCAAAGCGCCTTGATGTCTCATAAGTGGGTACCATCTCATTAAAAGAAAAGTTGAAAACATGAAGAGTGTCGTTCCAAAACTTCCCGCAAGCTTGCAAGAGGTTAGTGTTGGAGTTCATGTGCAAGAATGACCAAAGACACTTGATCCCATAGCGCTTCTCAAATTTCCTACGACAAGGACCGGATATCTTGGCAACCCACTTCTCCAAAGATGTTATGAAAGCTCCTTTTTCAAGTCTAGAAAGCCTTGCATTGTGATCCATGACAAAAGGAGAGCAAGTTGATGATTGGAACTCAAAATTGATCAAAAGAGCTGCTAGTATGAAGTTGAATAGGACACAAACTCCCATTAAATACCACACAACTCCCGATTCTTGCCAGGAAAAGGAAAACCGGAGGCGGCGCAGGATTTGGCCACGCGGCCACATATGCCCTTGGCCCCGCGGCCGATATTGTCCTTGGCCAGGCGGCCAACTTCGTCCTAGGCCACGCGGCCAACATTGCTCCAGATCTTGCCATGGCCAGGCGGCCAACATTGCTCTGGGCCTCGCCATGGCCATGCGGCCAACATCGCTCCATGCAGAAATCCAGTTTGTTCCCTCCCACTCCGTGACGGATCCATGCAACTACGTACCTGCCCCCTTCCGTGGCTCATGCATTGTATAAAATTAGGAACATCTGTAAAATAACTAGTTTGCACAAGTAGGCTCCTACAATAAATTTACATTTTAGAAACATGATACACATACATGCATTTTATACATTGGTTCTATACATACATATCCCTCTGCTCTCTACTAGCTAACAGTGTAGGAAATAAAGATGGACCCCGCCTAATCAGAATCTTCCTCCGTGGTGTCTCCACGCCGCGCTAAAGCCCGAGAACTACCGGCACCCGAACTCCGTCCCCGGACCGCTCGACCACCAATGTGAGAAGAGCCCGCGCCGTTCGGAGACCGCTCACGACGCTGGGGTGACGCAACGTCGTCCCTCTGACAAGTACATGAATGGTACGCCTCCCTCAGTAAGCGCATCAACACGTTCTCCCGCCGAGCTGAACGGATATATGCCTCCCGAGTCACCTGAAAGGGAAGCCAAGGCAAATGATTACAATGCAGAAAGAAATAGATGTG
Source organism: Campanula takesimana (assembly GCA_026119855.1). NCBI lineage: Eukaryota > Viridiplantae > Streptophyta > Magnoliopsida > Asterales > Campanulaceae > Campanula > Campanula takesimana. The sequence goes on along the minus strand of JAOWBW010000402.1, from coordinate 474,919 downwards.
TGCAACATGACTAATACAAAGCACAAAGCCGTACCCCAGCGTCGGGCGGAAGAATGAATGTCTCCTCAACAAGATCGGCATCAGTCGGCTCCAAGCTAAGCTCCACCTCCCGGCCGCCCCTCATCACTCTCACGCTACTCGAGCGAAGGGGCATGTCAACCAAAGGCCGACTCCGACCAACGTACCGGGCCGAGCTCGATCCCTCTCCCGATAGCATCCGAGCCCGAACCTGAGGGCTGATCAGCCGTGTCCGCACGTAGCCGGCATAGTCATCACTCCCTCTGTAATGCTCTGCCGGAGTAGGAGCCAAGAAAGTCGCCAACCTCGCGGGACGGAGCATGTCCCGAGGAGGGTCATAAGGAGCCCACGGTAACACACCAGCCCTGTGCTGACGAACCACCCTCTCCCCAAGATACATGGTCTCCCCGGTGAGACCCACAAGCAGAACCCTAGAAGCGGTCAAATCCACTACATAGGGACCCACCGAAGCCTCATTGGCCGGGCTCCATGGGTAAAATCTAACCCCGATGGGCTCAGACATCGCGAACACCCTCCTCAGATCAGCAGCATCCACTGTTTTCCTATCCCGGTTCCTGCGGGGAGGCGCCCTGTTGCTCTTGCACCAGTACGACATGATGGGAACAACCTTGTTGGCACTCATCACCAACTGAAAAGGGGCGACACCGAAGATCTCGTACACCCAAGCCTGTGCATACAATGAAAGAAGACATTTCAGACCAAAAGATAGAACAAAGATCTCAACAAATGAAAAGAAGGGTAGTCAAGAGCGTACCTCAAAGGCGAACTGGAACCCGTCAAAGGCCGACGAGCTAGCCCTCGAGCAATGGTCCAAAGCCCGGTAAATCTCAGCCAAACCAGCTCCACCCCAAGAAATCCCACCGACTAAGTCCAAGTCCACAAGATCCCCTAGCAGTGAGTACCGGCAGACAGTAGCCCCACTGGGAAACAAAATCTCTGAAAAGCTGTACCATAAGAACAGCCGGACCAAGCAATCCAAATCATACTCCCCCCTACTAAAGGTCTTAATAGCCACCTCCACCAAGCGATTCACCTTCCCGGCCTCCACTCCATAACCCTTGACACCTCCTCCCAGGTCGGTGTTGACTCCCAGCAGAGCCTGTCTATAGTCCCGCCGCTCCGCCAAGCTCTCATCAAAAGGCAAAGGGGTACCAGTAAACCTCAACCCTGTGATGGCCGCGAAATCCGTCGGCGTAATGGTAATCTCTCCCCAACTGAAGTGGAAGGTATGGGTGGTATCCCACCAGAACTCCCGGCACACCTCTATCACCGCTGCCACCTTCAGGGTAGCCCCGACCATGCGGACACTTTCAAAGAATGGGCCAAAGCCCATAGCCTCGATCCGAGCACGCAAACCGCCCGGTCCCTCCGGCAGGGACGCCCACATTTTGCCCACAGTCACTGTGGACCCACGAGCCTTGATCCTCTACAGGTAAACACAGCACAGGTATGTTACCATTCTAGTAATTTACAATTCTAGCAATTTAAATTCTAGCATTTCATTATTCTAGCATTTAATATTATGTGCATAGAACATACAAATGTGCAAGAAGGAGAGGAATGAAAATTCGAAATTTACCTCTCGCGTCTCCGGAAGCCCCATCGACCAATGACGCTCAGAGTCGATGTAAAAATCGTAATCTTGGTCGAACGTAGACCGCAGCAGATTGTCGCGGTAATTCCGAGTCGCGGCTCGTGGTCTCAAACCGCCCCGTGGAATCAAGGGCGCCGCTTCAAAGCCCGCTCCTGGATCAACCCCGACATTTCCCGCGCCCTGAGCATAACCGTGCCCCTCTCCTTGTGGCTCTTGTTGTGGAATCATATACCCACCTTGGCTCGGGAAATCCCTAAATAATGCCTCATTGATCCAATCTGCCATAGCTTCGAGAAGTATGTGAAACGACGTCTTCAAGATTATCAAAATCCAAGCTTTCTCTCTCTAAAAAACCAATTTTCTCTCTCTAACTCGTTAACAATGGAGGAAGGAAGAAGAAGAAAGAAGAAAAGAAGAAGAAGAGGGGAGGTGTCTGGTGATGTGACCAAGGAGTCAGCCCGTCGGCAGCCTTGGCCACGCGGCCTCTTTTGCCCTTGCAACCCCAGCCGTCAGATCAGCGATCCGTGTGAAAGAGATCTGACCACTCAGCGGTCTTGGCCACGCGGCTACTATTGCAAGTTCGTGTGTTTGGCCACGCGGCCAACCTTGTCCCTTCAGATAAAATTCCACTTTGGTCCCTGATCTTTTCCCTTTAATTCATCTTAAATACCCTTAGCATAATTTTGACTGATATTCGTTACCTTTGGGTACGGAAAGCCCTTTAAAATTTCCATTCTTCACAAAATATTTGCTTAGGATTCGTATGATTACAGAGACTTCGGCGCCTCTATGACATACCATCCTTGATCAATCGTGATTGGCAGAAGCCTCGGCGTTTCTGTCTGCGAGCGATCCAGCATCTATTTTAGGATTCGTATGGTTGTAGAGACTTCGGCGCCTCTATGACATACCATCCTTGATCAATCGTGATTGGCAGAAGCTTCGGCGTTTCTGTCTGCGAGAGATTCAGCATCTATTATTAGGATTCGTATGATTGTAGAGACTTCGGCGCCTCTATGACATACGTATCCTTGATCGATTGTGATTGACAGAAGCCTCGGCGTTTTTTGTTCGCGAGAGATCCGACATCTATTACTTTAGCGCAATCGGCAGGAGCCCTGGCGATCCTGATTGCGTTTATCATTCCATCTTGGGATTATTTAGACAACGTAGTCTTCATTTTTCCCAAATAACTTCATTGCTTACAAATGTTCGTTCTTCATACAAGATAGTACCCGTAGGTTTATTATCTGCAGTAGAAGTTCGATGGCTCGTCTTTCCCCAATGTATCCGAACTACGACCGGCTTGATTCCTCAGAGGATACGTAGGAAACCTGAAAAGGTCCAGCCACCCGACCGACGCGGTCATCTATCATCCCCAGCAGGTGCATTTTCCCCAGCAGAAGGCGTTGCTCCCCATCAGAGGACGGTCATTCCCAATTTCCCATCAGATTTTAACTACGTTTGGCTTGATTCCCCCGCGGATACGTAGGTCGCCTGTCAAGGTTCAGCCGTTCCCTTACCTTTCATCTGTTTTGAAACTCATGTTTCAGACGGATCCTTCTTTTATCGCCGACCCCACATTGCCTTGCAAGAAGCGTCGCCGAGGGGCTACTGTTAGTACCCGACCTGAAAATGAGTTTATTAGGACTTTCCCAAAAATACAAGGACTTTATAGGAATTAGAAACCTTGAAAAGACTTGTCCCGGATTCCCAAAATATCTCATTTATGGCAAAATCTATCAAATTAGGTAGTAAATGGTTTCCTTAAAACCATGCAGAAACCCTAGCTTAAGAATCAAGTCAGCCGGCATCCTTGGCCACGCGGCCAACCTTGCTCCGCGTTGATCTTGACCACGCGGCCACTATTGTCACCGGCTTCAACAATGGCCAGGCGGCCAACCTTGCGCTGGATGATCTGGACCGTCAAATCTCTCCCTCAGTTTACTATATAAATCAATCCCATGCTATTGGTTTAGGGGTCCGATTTTGAGAGCTCTAAGTACGAATTTTGGAGTTCTTAAACACAATTTTGCTCTCTAATTAACATTCAAACACTCAAGAAGATCCAAGGTTTATTTCTTGCCAACATAGGTAAGTTTTCTAACTTATTTCTTCATGTTCTTGCATTATCATTAATGTAGATCTTTTATATTCATGTTCGTACATGTTTATTCATAGTTTCTTCATATGCTTCGCATGTTCATTCATATGTTCATATATGTTCTTCATATGTTCATCGTGTTCATAGATTAAAACCTGATTTATGCTATATTTAGGGTTGCGATCTTCATAATTACATGTTATTTCATAGCCGATGATGATCGAGGGTTCATCAACCCAAGGATGATCTAGGAACTACTTCTAAACCCTAATCTTTAGGTAATTCCCCCTTCATTATGCATGATCCCGATTCTTCTGCCTATTCTAATTCTCTGCGAACTACGCTGACCTGAGCTTCTCACATTGAGAGGAACGTAGGCAATCTTCGGATCCGGTCTAAATCACTAACACACTACTAACACATTCATCATGATAGAAAGACCGATCAATTCGGGCAATAGGAGTGATAACGTTCACTATTCTTCTCTTGTTGTAATTTGACCCCCGAACCCACTAAAAATGCTTTTTTCAATGTTTTGGCTTTAATTAAAACGGCGTGGCGACTCTCATAATTTTAATGTCGTTAAGAATATTCCTTTTGTAAATAAAAATAATCACAAGATACTTCCCATGCGTCGCTTCATCGGAAAGGGGTATTCACACCTTCCCGTCCCCTTCCACCTCCACCCATTGATTTTTGATCAATTTCATAACTTTCTTGGGTGTGTGGGGTTGGACCGGTTGTTGAAATGAATGGACGTTCAATCTCTTGAATGTCATCATCACCTTCACCCTCTTCTACGTTGCGAATCACTTCATTGGCATTGTACTCATTGAAAAGAAATGGATTAAATTGATTAAATGCCTCATACTCATCATTAGCGTGACCTTTTCCATCTCTTTGACTAAAAATTCCCTCCATAGTTACCAAAGGATGAGAGAAAAAGGACTAAAATGGAAAAAAAATAGGGCTGTGACAGTTTAAAAAGAAAGGATTTTCGTCAGAAATTTAACAAAAAAAGTAACGAAGTTCACAAGAGGGTTTGTAGAGAGAGATTAATAGAGTAGAGAGAGAGTTTGTAAGCATTTGTGAAAAAATAGTGAGGGGTGGGAGTTTTATAGTTAAATGGGGCTGGAAGGGGTTTTTTTTTTGCAGATTAATCCTAGCCGTTAGAAACATAACGGCTAATTTCAAATGGCTAGGGCGGCGCACAACACACAGGCGCGTGACGCGTTTCGCGTGGAGCCCGACGCCAGCCAGCCAACGGTCACAAAAAATCCAACGGCCCACATTCAATTCTTCCAACGGTTATGAAACGAACGGCCGAGATTAATGAACCGCCGGTTCATGAACCGTCGGTTTAAACCGCCGGTTCAAACCACCGGTTTTCGACAATAAACCTTACAAAACTGTGAACCGGCGGTTCACGGTTCAGATTATTACCTGCGGTTCCGGTTCACCAGTTTTGCCGGTTCCGGCCGGTTCAAAATCCGCCGGTTCGCCGGTTCAACTGAACCGGTCGGGCATGTCTAGCCAGATTATCGTTGATGTTATGCCAGTCATTTTGATTATACAAGCCAGTTACTAATTTAAGGCTTGGTACATTTTGTAAGACTTGTGTTAAGTTTGTTATGCCAGTCATTTTGATTATACAAGCCAGTTACTAATTTAAGGCTTGGTACATTTTGTAAGACTTGTGTTAAGTTTTTTGATGACATAAAATATTATAGCTTTAATTTCTTGGTTTTTATGTATTTAAGTTTTTTATGTTAATATAAATTATTAGTAATCAATGTATTTAGAAGTTGCCATATTATTGTTAATGTTATGCCAGTCATTTTGATTTTACAAGCCAGTTACTAATTTAAGGCAGTTTATTGTTGATGTTATGCCAGTCATTTTTGTAAAATCTAATATAAAACTTTGTTCACTAATTGTGAAAATTCCTACTTTAACATGACCTGGCATATCTATTCCAATATCCTGGCATATTTGGAAGGAGTACCAGGCATGTTCTAAATTCAAAGGCAAAGCTTTATTAATTTATTTGTAAGAATGCCTTGTTTAAAATAACCTGGCATATCTAATCATAAACACTGGCGTATTTGGAAGAACTACCAGGCATCTTCTAAAGTCTTGTTTAACATGACCTGGCATATCTAATACTATATCCTGGCATATTTGTAAGTAGTACCAGGCATGTTCTAAAATATAACATAAAACTTTGTTAACTAATTGTGAAAATTACTACTTTAACATGCCCTGGCATATCTATTCCAATATCCTGGCATATTTGGAATGAGGACTAGACATGTTCTAAATTCAAATATAAAACTTGATTAATTTATTTGTAAGAATGCCCTGTTTAAAATAACCTGGCATATCTAATAATAAACACTGGCGTATTTGGAAGAACTACCATGCATGTTCTAAAATCAACAGTTAATATACTTTTTTTTTTTTTTTTTTTTGGCGAAAGGAGACGGTACTCCCTAAATTTTATTAATATGAAAAATAACTACAAACGAGGTGGGGGACATGACGGCCGTAACCATCTAAAAAATAAATACTAGGGGAGGAGGCCTTACACAAATTGTAAGGTCCTCTACAATAAAGGAGGGGGATACTACCAAATAATGAAAGCAACCTATACAAAAAACTAAAATGCATAAAACTAGCCATGCAAGACTAATGCAGCCGAATATAAGGTGTTGAGGAGCAATCCAATAAAATTGGACCCTTGCAATCCTCGGGTAGGTCTTCCAAAGAGTAGTAGACAGAGTTCTTTCGAGAAACCGCAGCAATATTAGCTAAGCCATCCGCCACTTTATTTCCTTCTCTAAGTATGTGAGAAACTCTGACCGAGACTAATTGCATTATGCGTTTTATTTCCATCACCTCATACCAAATGCACCATGGAATGTGATACTCCTCAATAAGAATTTTAAGAAGAACCTCAGAATCAATCTCTAGCCATAAGGACGTAATACCAAAGGTTCTTGCAAAGACTAAACAATCACGAACCGAACAGTTAATATACTAATTTGTGAAAAAGCCTTGTTTAACATGACCTCGCATATCTAATACCATATCCTGGCATATTTGTAAGTAGTACCAGGCATGTTCTAAAATATAGTATAAAACTTTGTTAACTAATTGTGAAAATTACTACTTTAAGATGCTCTGGCATATCTATTCCAATATCCTGACATATTTGGAAGGAGGACCAGGCATGTTCTAAATTCAAATATAAAACTTGATTATTTTATTTGTAAGAATGCCCTGTTTAAAATAATCTGGCATATCTAATAATAAACACTGGCGTATTTGGAAGAACTACCAGGCATGTTCTAAAATCAAATATAAAACATGGTTAATTTATTGTCAGAATACCATGTGTTAAATAAACTGGCATATCTAATTATAAACACTGGCGTATTTGGAAGAACTTCCAGGCATGTTCTATAAACACTGGCAAAACATAACAAACTAAACATATCATGGTAAAACATAACAAAAATACTGGCAACACATAACAAACTAAACATAATGAATTTGTAACTGACATAATTAATAGAAAATCATAGTAATTCATCTTAAAAAAACACTGTCAAAACATAACAAACTAAACATGTTTGAATAAATTTAAAAATCAAATTAAGTGCGGATTTGGTGTCTTCGAGCCAAACTCATCAGTTATTGGCTTTCCTCAGTGAAACTTACTCTTTGGTTTCTTTTTCTTTCCTTTTGTAATCGCTCGAACTGGATCCATCACTGCAGGGGCACTTATTGTACTATCTCCAGCATCTGCACAATTATTTTCACTTGTTGTTGGAGCAATACCATTTGCATTAGCTGAGAAAAGCTCTTGTATCAACAGTGAATCTCTGTTAAATCCATCTTCAAGAATCCTTCGCGCATTTTGATTTTCATAAGAAGACATCCATCTGCCATATTTCATCTTCGTTCTTGATGAAGCCAAACTCTTTGACCGATTCATAAAAACGGAGATTCCAACTTCTAGAAGCTTGCTTCAATCCATAGATGGATTTCTGCAATCTGCATACATTAGAATTTTGTGTAAAACCCTCAGGTTGTGTCATATAGATATCCTCTTGTAAATTTCCGTTAAGGAAAGCGCTTTTGACATCCATCTGCCATATTTCATAGTCATTATATGCGGCAATGGCAAGAAAAATTCTTATAGACTTTGTAAGTATGCACCTTCCCATCCATGTCAGTCTTCCTTTTGAAGACCCATTTGCATCCTATGGTTTTTACACCTTCGCGGACATCAATCAAGTTCCAAACTTGATTATTTTGCATGGATTGTAATTCGGATTCCATGGCTCCAAGCCACTTGTCCGAATCAGGAGAAGACATCGCCTCTTGGTAGGTGGTTGGTTCATCATTATCAATGATCTCCACCTCATTACTATCCGTTACGAGAAAACCATATCTTTTGGGCTCGGATCATAACCTACTAGATCTGCGAGTTACTTGTATATCTTGAACAGGTTCCATAACTCCTTGTGGTATTTTTTTTCTTGTTCCACTATCTGTTCAATGTCATTTTCTGGGTCTCGAATTTCTTCAAGATGTGTATACAAAAAGATTAGTGGGATCATAGTGTTATTCCTTATCTTATATGTGGATGACATATTGCTCATTGGAAACGACATTCCTACACTTCAGTCTATAAAGACTTGGTTAGGAAAGTGCTTCGCAATGAAAGATATGGGTGAAGCTGCATATATCCTTGGCATTAAGATTTACAGAGATAGATCTAGGAAGCTAATTGGTTTAAGCCAAAGTACATACATTGATAAGGTCATTAGAAGATTCCGTATGGAAAATTCTAAGAGAGGAACCTTGCCGGTGTTACATGGAGTTTCTCTAAGCAAGACTCAATGTCCTAAGACAAAAGATGAGCGTGAGAAAATGAGTGAGATTACATATGCTTCGGCAATTGGATCCATCATGTATGCCATGATATGTACTAGGCCGGATGTATCTTATGATTTGAGCATGATGAGTAGATATCAATCCGACCCCGGTGAAAATCACTGGATGGATGTAAAAGTGATTCTTAAGTACTTGAGAAGGACTAAAGATTCGTTTTTAATATATGGAGGAATGGAAGATGATCTCGTTGTAAATGGTTACACGGATGCAAGCTTCTAAACCGACAGAGATGATAGTCGGTCGCAATCGGGTTTTGTGTTTATGTTAAATGGTGGAGCTGTAAGCTGGAAGAGTTCCAAGAAAAGTACAACCTCTGATTCTACAACTGAGGCTGAGTATATTGCTGCATAGGATGATGCAAAGGAAGCTGTTTGGATTAAGAAGTTCATTGGTGAACTTGAAGTGGTTCCTAGTATTTCTAATCCAATAGACCTTTATTGTGATAATAATAGTGCTATTGCTCAAGCAAATAAACCAAGGGCACATCAAAAATCCAAACGCATACTTAGGCGTTTCCATATCATTCGAGAAATCATTGATAGGGGAGACGTAAATATATGCAGAGTACCAACTGATGACAATGTCATGGACCCGCTAACAAAGGGACTTCCACAAGCTAAACATGATGGTCATGTTAGGTCCATGGGTATTAGATACATGGGAAATTGGGCCTAGGTCAAGTGGGAGATTGTTAGTGTTGGTGCCCTAGGCACGTTTATTAAATATTGTAATTGTTATCATTTATTCATATTAATAAAGAGATGTTTGATTATTATTGTTGTTCATGTTTACTTATAATAATCTCCGTCCCTATTACTTGTTAAGCACTAGCATAAAGGCTAAATAATTATGGGATGATCATGTTAGATTTATGGGTACTTGTTTGGAACAAGGTACTGGACATGACCCGCTTTATGAGATTTACATCTTGGTCAATGTCATATGTATATCTCATATTAGTTATGCCATTTGAATCCTTAGACATGAAGTTATTATAGTCTTCCACTTGATGAACATTATATTTGACATATTCAAACGCTACTTTTAACCGGGTAGTTATAAAGGGTATGATTGGCATAATCGGATTCACGTAGGGAAGAATAATAAGCTAAATGGATTTGTCCCTCTTCGGAGAGATGTCAAGATTAGGCCCCTCGTAGGAATGATTTTGATGAAATATTCGGCCAGACTCAAATGAATTGATTGGATCAATGGCATTTGGATTATCAACATATTCGGAATCGAGAAAGCATTGAACAAAACAAGTTGACTTGTTGACCATGACTTGTGTTCAATGACATCATGGACAAAGGGATTATGACATCTTCTAAAGGAATGCGAACTTGGATCTAGTTACACTAATTGGGTAGGTATGACGGTTTGCTATAACCTAATCATATCTTATGGGTTCATGTTTGGACCCATTGCCAACTTATTGTAATCCTAGAGGGTCACACACGAATAGAACGAATCCTAAAGGACTGAATTGGAATTATGGAAAAATCAGTTTTTCTGGACTGGCACGACCGTGCTGGTTAAAGGGAACGACCGTGCTATGGCTCATGGCACGACCGTGCCATTTATAAAGCACGACCGTGCCAATAAGTGGCAGAAGGGTCTCGAACGCGCACCAATTGGCACAACCGTGTCAATTATAGGGCACGACCGTGCCAGTGCTGCTTGGACAGAAAGTTGTTGCCTTAATTGGGTGACGAGATTTAGGAAACCTAGGTCCTTAAGGGTTAAGGACTAGGACCTATAAAAGGATCTTTTCACCAGCCTCATAACCTAGTTCATTGAGAGAACAATATCCTTGATTAGTGATTTGGAATCTAAGATCAAGAAATTCATAATTCAATATAGTCATTATAATTATGAAAGTGTGTTTCATAATTTTGGTCTAGCAAGCAAGATCAAGTGTTCTTGATATTCGTTCTTGGTGTGGATACCGCTAGAGGGTGAATCTTATCATCTTCAAAGTTCATGTTCAAGCTTTGTGTTCGTGATCAAGTTTTCAAGCCTCCACCGAATTCAAGGTTGCAAAATCAAAGTCATCAAGGGTTAGTATTCTAGTATTCATATTGCATGTATTTGATATAGTCATATGAATGGATCTATTGTTGGTGTTGGTGCCCTAGGCACGTTTGTTAAACATTGTATAAGTTATCATTTTATTCATAATAATAAAGAGATAATAAGATTATTATTATGGCTCGTGTTTGCTTATAATAATCTCCGTCCCTAGAGCTTGTTAAGCACTAGTATAAGGCTAAATGATCATGGGATGATCATGGTAGATTTATGGGTACTTGTTTGGAACAAGGTACTGGACATGACCCGCGGTATGAGATTTATGTCATGGTCAATGTCATATATAAATCTCATATTAGTTATGTCATTTGAATCCTTAGACAAGAAGTTATTATAGTCTTCCACTTGATGAAGATTATGTTTGACATATTCAAACGCTGCCTTAACACGGTAGTTATAAAGTGTATGATTGGCATGATTGGATTCACGTAGGGAAGAATAATAAGCTAAATGGATTTGTCCCTCTTCGGAGAGATGTCAAGCTTGGGCCCCTCAAAGGAATGATGTTGGTGAAATATTTGGCCAAACTCAAATGGATTGATTGGATCAATATCATTTGGATTATCAACATATTCGGAATCGAGAAAGTATTGAACAATACAAGTTGACTTGTTGACCATGACTTGTGTTCAATGACATCGTGGACAAAGGGATTATGACATGTTCTAAAAGGAATGCGAACATGTATCTAGTTACACTATTTGGGTAGGTATGACGGTTTGCTAGAACCTAATCATATCTTATGGGTTCATGTTTGAACCTATTGCCAACTTAGTGTAATCCTAGAGGGTCACACACAAATAGAACGAATCGTAAAGGACTAAATGGGAATTATGGAAAAATATCATTGTTTGGCTCTGGCACGGTCGTGCGCCTTAAAATGGCATGGTCGTGCCATAAATCCAAACAAAGGCAAACCTGTCGACATGATTGGCACGACCGTGCCAAATTACCAAGCACGACCGTGCCGAAAATGGGCGGTTGGGGAATTCGCGCGGACTAGATGGCACGACCGTGCCAGATTGTAGGGCACGACCGTGCCAGATTGTAGGGCACGACCGTGCCAGTCAAGTCGGCCAGAATTCCTTATTGCCTAATTTGGTGACGGGATTTAGGTTTCCTATGTCCTTAAGGGTTAAGGATTAGGACCTATTTAAGGATCCCTTTTACAGCCATTAGACATGTTGTTGTGAGTGCCTCCATAAGGTTTTGAGAGGTTATTTTTCTTGTTCTAAGATCCCAAAAGTGAAGAACAAGAATATTCATAATTCCATATAGTTCTTACAATTGTGAAAGCGTGTTTCATAATTTGGTCTAGTAACCAAGATCAAGTGTTCTTGATATTCGTTCGTGGTGTGGATACCGCTAGAGGGTGAAACTTATCATCTTCATGTGGTTTATTGTTTTATAAACTTTAATCGCACTGTTCAATCGCAATTAAAATTATGGTGGATTTAAAATTGTTTGGATTATCAATTTTTGATTGGATCAAAGCTTTGATATTCTAGGGATTCAAGAATAAATCGTTTATTCAAGGTTTTGATGATCATGGTGATTGGATCACCAAGAACACCAAATCCTAATTGAATCGGGAAAAATAATTTTGAGATAAATTTTGGAACTTTAAAAATTTGGATTTTTCGCAAGGGGTCCGACCGGACCCAAGCCTTGACCCGGCCGGACCTAGGGTTTGGTGCGGGGGTAGGGTTTGGGTTTTGGGTGTGGATCTTGGGTTTAAATCTCCTATTTGTTTTAATCTTGTGATTCTAAGATTAGTTCAAGGTTTGGATGGCTAATCTACGTTCATCGAGATTGTGTTTCCCAAACTTGATCGCAATCAAGGTTTCAAAGATAAAACGAAATTAGAATTATGAAGAGTTCATAATTTCTAAAATTGAGAAACAAAGTTCTTGATTCAATGATTGGAGATCCATGTGGAATTGTGAATGCAATTGGCCTACGTTCATCGAGACCATCTATTGCTTAGTTTCGGCCACATGGACTACTTTCTTGGTTTCTTGAATTAGTGTGGAATTGTGGTTGCCAATGGCTTAGTTAGGCCGCACTTCTTGTTGTCTTGATTTGGAGATGATGACCAAAGTTCAAATAATCTCATCCTCATAATAATAGAGAAACTAATGACACATAAATATTATGCTTAAATTAATGGAGATTAATTTAGTGGCTAAACTTGATGCGTAACATGTTTATCTTGTGTGCTCATAAATGTGTTGTATGCTATATGGTGATGAACCTTCAAGAAAGTTTTAAGTCCTTTTGCCACGCCATGATTAAAACACTTGTTAGTGCATGGGTGATTTTAATGTGGGTTCGCCCTAGCGAGGTGCATTAACTTTATCTATGTATGAGCAAGATGGATGATGTGGGCACGCCCTAGCGAGGCACATCAACCATGCGTTTAAAATGGTTAGACTTAATTGGGCGTCAAAACAGTTTTGGGCCTTAGGCAAAGATGAGATTAAACATGCTTTTGAAATTGGATCAATAAGAATCATATTGGATATGATTGACAAGAAATTGTCTACCTAATTAATTTGATTTTGGGCGGTGCGCCATAGCGACTTGAAATTAAATTAAAGTTGGATCTTAGCCCAATTTAAAAGAATCTCAGAAAAAGGATCTAAGAGTCATATTGGATATGATTGACAGGGTTGTCTACCTAATTAATTTGGTTTTGTGTAATCCGTCATAGCGGACTTAAAATCAAATTAAAGTTGGATCTTAGCTCATTTAAATTATATTATACATTGGATGTATAAGAAGGTTATATAATTTAGTGGGAGTATTTTTGGAAAATACATTACTTATCTCTTTAATGAGATTGGTACATGTAAAATTTTGGAAATTTTGCATAAGCTGTAGATGACAACTAAAATCGTTGCGATTAATCCTTGTTAAGGATAAAGCTTCAAAAGAATGGTACAAACTTCATAGATTGGATCCTGAGCCTAAGAATGGTTTTAAGGCAAGAAGATGGGTTGTACATTCTTGATGGGCCTATTCCTAAAGAACCCAAAGCCGGAATAGACAATCACAAGAATCATGAGTATGATTCTAGGAATGTGAGTTGTCTTATGCTCGCGATTATGTGCTCAAAACTCCAACAAAGTTTGGAACTTGTAGAAGCCTATCAGATAGGCGTGGAGTTGAGTTACATGTTTCAAAGAGAAATCTAGCAAAAGAGGTATAAAACCATTATTGCATTCACTTCTTGCAAAAGGAGTAAAGGGCAATAAGTGGAACCTCACATGCTTAAGATAAAGGCTACGTAGAGCATCTTGAGAAACTTGTTTGTCCAATTGGATTGGAGCAAGCCACGGATCTCATTCTTGATTCATTGTCCAAAAGTTATAATCACTTTGTGATGAACTATAACATGCTTGGAATGAATAAGAATCTCTCCGAGTTGCATGATATGCTGAAAAAACTATGGAGATGAAGATGGTGGAGAATGGATTCTCCAATGCTCATGGTTCATGATGAAAAGGAGGCCAAATGCCAAAGGAAAGGTAAGACAGATTTGTCAAACCTAAAGGAAATAATTATGTTTAAAATAATAACTCTAATTGATGCAATTTGGTAAAATGGCAATTGAATTGACCATTTAGGACTGTAGTCAAAATTCTGGATGATCAATAAAAGGAATGGTAGTGGGACTACCGCTTGGAAATATTTATGTTATAAATTAATCTTTCTAAATATAATTATTGGGTATTGGATATCGCAATAATTAGTAAATTGAAAGACTGCTTATAGTAAAGTTTGATCTATGAATGGTAATGATGCAATGGTTGCAACATTATTCATAGAATACTTGTAAAGTGGCTTTACTAATGAAGTAGGAAATATTATTTTGTTATAAGATAATGAAGGATATTCATTTCTTATTTGGAATAAGAAAGGTGCTTTATTTATTATGATTTACTTCATTGTGTTATCATATAAATAAATTTTATATCCTAAATCTTGAAGAACAAAGTAATAAAATCTATAACATAAATAATTAAAATTCTTTATGCCTTATTGTTTTGATCAAATAAATGAGAAATGCATATCTAAAATTCCATGGGACGGAGTTTTAACTCATATGATTTGGAATCACATGATTTATGCAAATATCATTTACTTGGACCAAAACATCTTTTACTATGAATAGTAAAAGGCTAATATCTTACCTGACCTAATACATGTCAATGTATATGGTGCATTAAGTAGCAATGCTAAAAGAGAATTTTGGTTATACTTGGTAAAACTATTCAAAGATTCTGACTCGATCGTGATGATGAATAATTGAACCGAGATTTTGATAGTTATCATTAAGGTTGTGAAATAGTTTCACAATAAACTCCACTAAGAACACCATTTGGAATGATGTGTCTACATGAAGGTATTGAACCTTATTGGATATGGTTCATAAGATGATAAAATCAAAATTGATCTTCCATTATTAATTTGGGGTTATGTATTACAAACCGCTATAACTACACTAATTTGAAGTTCCATCAAAAGAGGTTAAATGGTGAAAGAAAACTCGGTTTGTCTTTCATAAAGATTTAAGATGGTGAGACCTTTTGGAAAGGAGCTATCTGGGACACACTCACATTTAAATCTAATAAATATACTTTCATGGGATATCCTAAGGAAACTTGAGGATAATAATTTTACTCATAAGAAACAAATGGTTTGTTGATTATGATGATACTTTTCTAGTTAAATGGTTTATCTCTAAAAGAATCAGTGGGAGTAAAATGTATCTCGAATGGTTCGAGACCTAGAAAATATATTTTAACCTAAGATAGAAGTTGAACAAGTTTTCACAAGGAGTCGTGAAAAGTCCGTTCAAGATATACAAATACTTGCAATACATGATAGGATACAATCTATTAGAAGAAATATTGGATATTTCGAAATAGAAAGTATTGAGGTAAAGTTCATTTAGAATGAAGTATTTACCACCTATCAAAGATGCAATATCAACTCCACATTTAGATTAATGGCTTGGAGTCATAAAATCTAAAAGGCAATTCATGTATAATAATCAAGTTTGGAACTTGATCATTCTAACCTAAGGTGTAAAAACCAAAGGAGATGAGTGACTTTTCTTGGAGAAAAACTTACATGGGTAGCAAGAAACTTATTAGAATTTTCATAGTCACATGTTCATATTTGGAATATGAAATTTGACAAAATGATGTCAAAACAAGCGTTCCTCAATGGGAACTCACTTAAGGATGTATTGGATACAAACTAAAGGTTTTGATAGTCAAGAAAATTCTAAAAGGTATGAAAGTTGTGAAGATTCATTGGATGGATTGAAGCAAGCTTTTTTTGGAGTTGGGATCCCCGTTTTGATAAGTCATAGAGCTTGGCTTGATCAAGAACGAAGATGAATCTTGTATATGCAAGAAGATTAATGGGAGCATGTGCTATTCCTTATCTAATATGTGGATGACATATTGCTCATTGGAAACGACATTCCTACACTTTAATCTGTAAAGACTTGGTTAAGAAAGTGTTTCACAATGAAGAATATGGATGAAGCCACATAAGTCATTGGCATTAAGATCTATAGAGATAGATCAAGGAAGCTAAATGGTTTAAAGCCAATGTACATACATTGACAAAGTCATAAGAAGATTCCGCAAGGAAAATTCGAAGAGAGGACATTTGTCAGTGTTACATGGAGTTTCTCTAAGCAAGACTCAATGTCCTAAAGACAAAAGATGAGCATGAGAAAATGAATGAGATGCCATTTGCTTCGGCAATTGGATCCATGATGCCATGATAAGTACTAAGCCGGATATATCTAATGCTTGGAGCATGACGAGTAGATATCAATCCGACACCGGTGAGATTCACTGGATGGCTATGAGAGCGATTCTTAAAGTACTTTAGAAGAACTAAAGATTCGTTTATCTATGAAGGTATGGAAGATGACCTCGGATGCATGCTTCCAAACCAACAAAGATAATAGAAAAATCGCAATCGAGTTTTATAACTAATGATGAAGCTGTAAGTTGGAATGGTTCCAAACAGAGTACAGTCACTAATTCTACGACTAAAACTAAGTATATCGCTGCATTGGATGCTGCAAAGGAAACTGTTTGGATTAATAAGTTCATTGGTGAACTTGAGATGGTTCCTAGTATTGCTAATCCAATAGACCTTATTAGTAATAATAGTGGTGCTATTGAATCAAGCAAAGAAACCAATAGCACATCCTAAATCCAAACACATACTTAGGAGTTCTCTTATCGTTCGAGAAATCGTTGATAAGGGAGACGTTCATATATGCAAAGTACCTACTAATGATAACGTTACGGACACACTAAACAATGGGACTTCCACAAGCTAAGACATGATGGTCATGTTAGGTCCATAGGTATTGGATACCTAGGGAATTGAGCCTAGGGCAAGTGGGAGATTGTTGGTGTTGGTGCCCTAGGCACGTTTGTTAAACATTGTATAAGTTATCATTTTATTCATAATAATAAAGAGATAATAAGATTAATATTATGGCTCGTGTTTGCTTATAATAATCTCCGTCCCTAGAGCTTGTTAAGCACTAGTATAAGGCTAAATGATCATGGGATGATCATGGTAGATTTATGGGTACTTGTTTGGAACAAGGTACTGGACATGACCCGCGGTATGAGATTTATGTCATGGTCAATGTCATATATAAATCTCATATTAGTTATGTCATTTGAATCCTTAGACAAGAAGTTATTATAGTCTTCCACTTGATGAAGATTATGTTTGACATATTCAAACGCTGCCTTAACACGGTAGTTATAAAGTGTATGATTGGCATGATTGGATTCACGTAGGGAAGAATAATAAGCTAAATGGATTTGTCCCTCTTCGGAGAGATGTCAAGCTTGGGCCCCTCAAAGGAATGATGTTGGTGAAATGTTTGGCCAAACTCAAATGGATTGATTGGATCAATATCATTTGGATTATCAACATATTCGGAATCGAGAAAGTATTGAACAATACAAGTTGACTTGTTGACCATGACTTGTGTTCAATGACATCGTGGACAAAGGGATTATGACATGTTCTAAAAGAAATGCGAACTTGTATCTAGTTACACTATTTGGGTAGGTATGACGGTTTGCTAGAACCTAATCATATCTTATGGGTTCATGTTTGAACCCATTGCCAACTTAGTGTAATCCTAGAGGGTCACACACAAATAGAACGAATCGTAAAGGACTAAATGGGAATTATGAAAAATATCATTGTTGGCTCTGGCACGGTCGTGCGCCTTAAAATGGCATGGTCGTGCCATAAATCCAAACAAAGGCAAACCTGTCGACATGATTGGCACGACCGTGCCAAATTACCAAGCACGACCGTGCCGAAAATGGGCGGTTGGGGAATTCGCGCGGACTAGATGGTACGACCGTGCCAGATTGTAGGGCACGACCGTGCCAGATTGTAGGGCACGACCGTGCCAGTTAAGTCGGCCAGAATTCCTTATTGCCTAATTTGGTGACGGGATTTAGGTTTCCTATGTCCTTAAGGGTTAAGGATTAGGACCTATTTAAGGATCCCTTTTACAGCCATTAGACATGTTGTTGTGAGTGCCTCCATAAGGTTTTGAGAGGTTATTTTTCTTGTTCTAAGATCCCAAAAGTGAAGAACAAGAATATTCATAATTCCATATAGTTCTTACAATTGTGAAAGCGTGTTTCATAATTTGGTCTAGTAACCAAGATCAAGTGTTCTTGATATTCGTTCGTGGTGTGGATACCGCTAGAGGGTGAAACTTATCATCTTCATGTGGTTTATTGTTTTATAAACTTTAATCGCACTGTTCAATCGCAATTAAAATTATGGTGGATTTAAAATTGTTTGGATTATCAATTTTTGATTGGATCAAAGCTTTGATATTCTAGGGATTCAAGAATAAATCGTTTATTCAAGGTTTTGATGATCATAGTGATTGGATCACCAAGAACACCAAATCCTAATTGAATCGGGAAAAATAATTTTGAGATAAATTTTGGAACTTTAAAAATTTGGATTTTTCGCAAGGGGTCCGACCGGACCCAAGCCTTGACCCGGCCGGACCTAGGGTTTGGTGCGGGGGTAGGGTTTGGGTTTTGGGTGTGGATCTTGGGTTTAAATCTCCTATTTGTTTTAGTCTTGTGATTCTAAGATTAGTTCAAGGTTTGGATGGCTAATCTACGTTCATCGAGATTGTGTTTCCCAAACTTGATCGCAATCAAGGTTTCAAAGATAAAACGAAATTAGAATTATGAAGAGTTCATAATTTCTAAAATTGAGAAACAAAGTTCTTGATTCAATGATTGGAGATCCATGTGGAATTGTGAATGCAATTGGCCTACGTTCATCGAGACCATCTATTGCTTAGTTTCGGCCACATGGACTACTTTCTTGGTTTCTTGAATTAGTGTGGAATTGTGGTTGCCAATGGCTTAGTTCGGCCGCACTTCTTGTTGTCTTGATTTGGAGATGATGACCAAAGTTCAAATAATCTCATCCTCATAATAATAGAGAACTAATGACACATAAATATTATGCTTAAATTAATGGAGATTAATTTAGTGGCTAAACTTGATGCGTAACATGTTTATCTTGTGTACTCATAAATGTGTTGTATGCTATATGGTGATGAACCTTCAAGAAAGTTTTAAGTCCTTTTGCCACGCCATGATTAAAACACTTGTTAGTGCATGGGTGATTTTAATGTGGGTTCGCCCTAGCGAGGTGCATTAACTTTATCTATGTATGAGCAAGATGGATGATGTGGGCACGCCCTAGCGAGGCACATCAACCATGCGTTTAAAATGGTTAGACTTAATTGGGCGTCAAAACAGTTTTGGGCCTTAGGCAAAGATGAGATTAAACATGCTTTTGAAATTGGATCACTAAGAATCATATTGGATATGATTGACAAGAAATTGTCTACCTAATTAATTTGATTTTGGGCGGTGCGCCATAGCGTACTTGAAATTAAATTAAAGTTGGATCTTAGCCCAATTTAAAAGAATCTCAGAAAAAGGATCTAAGAGTCATATTGGATATGATTTACAGGGTTGTCTACCTAATTAATTTGGTTTTGTGTAATCCGTCATAGCGGACTTAAAATCAAATTAAAGTTGGATCTTAGCTCATTTAAATTATATTATACATTGGATGTATAAGAAGGTTATATAATTTAGTGGGAGTATTTTTGGAAAATACATTACTTATCCCTTTAATGAGATTGGTACTTGTAAAATTTTGGAAATTTTGCATAAGTTGTAGATGACAACTAAAATCGTTGCGATTAATCCTTGTTAAGGATAAAGCTTCAAAAGAATGGTACAAACTTCATGGATTGGATCCTGAGCCTAAGAATGGTTTTAAGGCAAGAAGATGGGTTGTACATTCTTGATGGGCCTATTCCTAAAGAACCCAAAGCCGGAATAGACAATCACAAGAATCATGAGTATGATTCTAGGAATGTGAGTTGTCTTATGCTCGCGATTATGTGCTCAAAACTCCAACAAAGTTTGGAACTTGTAGAAGCCTATCAGATAGGCGTGGAGTTGAGTTACATGTTTCAAAGAGAAATCTAGGCAAAAGAGGTATAAAACCATTATTGCATTCACTTCTTGCAAAAGGAGTAAAGGGCAATAAGTGGAACCTCACATGCTTAAGATAAAGGCTACGTAGAGCATCTTGAGAAACTTGTTTGTCCAATTGGATTGGAGCAAGCCACGGATCTCATTCTTGATTCATTGTCCAAAAGTTATAATCACTTTGTGATGAACTATAACATGCTTGGAATGAATAAGAATCTCTCCGAGTTGCATGATATGCTGAAAAAACTGTGGAGATGAAGATGGTGGAGAATGGATTCTCCAATGCTTATGGTTCATGATGAAAAGGAGACCAAATGCCAAAGGAAAGGTAAGACAGATTTGTCAAACCTAAAGGAAATAATTATGTTTAAAATAATAACTCTAATTGATGCAATTTGGTAAAATGGCAATTGGATTGACCATTTAGGACTGTAGTCAAAATTCTGGATGATCAATAAAAGGAATGGTAGTGGGACTACCGCTTGGAAATATTTATGTTATAAATTAATCTTTCTAAATATAATTATTGGGTATTGGATATCGCAATAATTAGTAAATTGAAAGACTGCTTATAGTAAAGTTTGATCTATGAATGGTAATGATGCAATGGTTGCAACATTATTCATAGAATACTTGTAAAGTGGCTTTACTAATGAAGTAGGAAATATTATTTTGTTATAAGATAATGAAGGATATTCATTTCTTATTTGGAATAAGAAGGTGCTTTATTTATTATGATTTACTTCATTGTGTTATCATATAAATAAATTTTATATCCTAAATCTTGAAGAACAAGTAATAAAATCTATAACATAAATAATTAAAATTCTTTATGCCTTATTGTTTTGATCAATAAATGAGAAATGCATATCTAAAATTCCATGGGACGGAGTTTTAACTCATATGATTTGGAATCACATGATTTATGCAAATATCATTTACTTGGACCAAAACATCTTTTACTATGAATAGTAAAAGGCTAATATCTTACCTGACCTAATACATGTCAATGTATATGGTGCATTAAGTAGCAATGCTAAAAGAGAATTTTGGTTATACTTGGTAAAACTATTCAAAGATTCCGACTCGATCGTGATGATGAATAATTGAATCGAGATTTTGATAGTTATCATTAAGGTTGTGAAATAGTTTCACAATAAACTCCACTAAGAACACCATTTGGAATGATGTGTCTACATGGAGGTATTGAACCTTATTGGATATGGTTCATAAGATGATAAAATCAAAATTGATCTTCCATTATTAATTTGGGGTTATGTATTACAAACCGCTATAACTACACTAATTTGAAGTTCCATCAAAAGAGGTTAAATGGTGAAAGAAAACTCGGTTTGTCTTTCATAAAGATTTAAGATGGTGAGACCTTTTGGAAAGGAGCTATCTGGGACACACTCACATTTAAATCTAATAAATATACTTTCATGGGATATCCTAAGGAAACTTGAGGATAATAATTTTACTCATAAGAAACAAATGGTTTGTTGATTATGATGATACTTTTCTAGATAAATGGTTTATCTCTAAAAGAATCAGTGGGAGTAAAATGTATCTCGAATGGTTCGAGACCTAGAAAATATATTTTAACCTAAGATAGAAGTTGAACAAGTTTTCACAAGGAGTCGTGAAAAGTCCGTTCAAGATATACAAATACTTGCAATACATGATAGGATACAATCTATTAGAAGAAATATTGGATATTTCGAAATAGAAAGTATTGAGGTAAAGTTCATTTAGAATGAAGTATTTACCACCTATCAAAGATGCAATATCAACTCCACATTTAGATTAATGGCTTGGAGTCATAAAATCTAAAAGGCAATTCATGTATAATAATCAAGTTTGGAACTTGATCATTCTAACCTAAGGTGTAAAAACCAAAGGAGATGAGTGACTTTTCTTGGAGAAAAACTTACATGGGTAGCAAGAAACTTATTAGAATTTTCATAGTCACATGTTCATATTTGGAATATGAAATTTGACAAAATGATGTCAAAACAAGCGTTCCTCAATGGGAACTCACTTAAGGATGTATTGGATACAAACTAAAGGTTTTGATAGTCAAGAAAATTCTAAAAGGTATGAAAGTTGTGAAGATTCATTGGATGGATTGAAGCAAGCTTTTTTTGGAGTTGGGATCTCCGTTTTGATAAGTCATAGAGCTTGGCTTGATCAAGAACGAAGATGAATCTTGTATATGCAAGAAGATTAATGGGAGCATGTGCTATTCCTTATCTAATATGTGGATGACATATTGCTCATTGGAAACGACATTCCTACACTTTAATCTGTAAAGACTTGGTTAAGAAAGTGTTTCGCAATGAAGAATATGGATGAAGCCACATAAGTCATTGGCATTAAGATCTATAGAGATAGATCAAGGAAGCTAAATGGTTTAAAGCCAATGTACATACATTGACAAAGTCATAAGAAGATTCCGCAAAGAAAATTCGAAGAGAGGACATTTGTCAGTGTTACATGGAGTTTCTCTAAGCAAGACTCAATGTCCTAAAGACAAAAGATGAGCATGAGAAAATGAATGAGATGCCATTTGCTTCGGCAATTGGATCCATGATGCCATGATAAGTACTAAGCCGGATATATCTAATGCTTGGAGCATGACGAGTAGATATCAATCCGACACCGGTGAGATTCACTGGATGGCTATGAGAGCGATTCTTAAAGTACTTTAGAAGAACTAAAGATTCGTTTATCTATGAAGGTATGGAAGATGACCTCGGATGCATGCTTCCAAACCAACAAAGATAATAGAAAATCGCAATCGAGTTTTATAACTAATGATGAAGCTGTAAGTTGGAATGGTTCCAAACAGAGTACAGTCACTAATTCTACGACTAAAACTAAGTATATCGCTGCATTGGATGCTGCAAAGGAAACTGTTTGGATTAATAAGTTCATTGGTGAACTTGAGATGGTTCTTAGTATTGCTAATCCAATAGACCTTATTAGTAATAATAGTGGTGCTATTGAATCAAGCAAAGAAACCAAGAGCACATCCTAAATCCAAACACATACTTAGGCGTTCTCTTATCGTTCGAGAAATCGTTGATAAGGGAGACGTTCATATATGCAAAGTACCTACTAATGATAACGTTACGGACACACTAAACAATGGGACTTCCACAAGCTAAGACATGATGGTCATGTTAGGTCCATGGGTATTGGATACCTAGGGAATTGAGCCTAGGGCAAGTGGGAGATTGTTGGTGTTGGTGCCCTAGGCACGTTTGTTAAACATTGTATAAGTTATCATTTTATTCATAATAATAAAGAGATAATAAGATTATTATTATGGCTCGTGTTTGCTTATAATAATCTCCGTCCCTAGAGCTTGTTAAGCACTAGTATAAGGCTAAATGATCATGGGATGATCATGGTAGATTTATGGGTACTTGTTTGGAACAAGGTACTGGACATGACCCGCGGTATGAGATTTATGTCATGGTCAATGTCATATATAAATCTCATATTAGTTATGTCATTTGAATCCTTAGACATGAAGTTATTATAGTCTTCCACTTGATGAAGATTATGTTTGACATATTCAAACGCTGCCTTAACACGGTAGTTATAAAGTATATGATTGGCATGATTGGATTCACGTAGGGAAGAATAATAAGCTAAATGGATTTGTCCCTCTTCGGAGAGATGTCAAGCTTGGGCCCCTCAAAGGAATGATATTGGTGAAATATTTGGCCAAACTCAAATGGATTGATTGGATCAATATCATTTGGATTATCAACATATTCGGAATCGAGAAAGTATTGAACAATACAAGTTGACTTGTTGACCATGACTTGTGTTCAATGACATCGTGGACAAAGGGATTATGACATGTTCTAAAAGGAATGCGAACTTGTATCTAGTTACACTATTTTGGTAGGTATGACGGTTTGCTAGAACCTAATCATATCTTATGGGTTCATGTTTGAACCCATTGCCAACTTAGTGTAATCCTAGAGGGTCACACACAAATAGAACGAATCGTAAAGGACTAAATGGGAATTATGGAAAAATATCATTGTTTGGCTCTGGCACGGTCGTGCGCCTTAAAATGGCACGGTCGTGCCATAAATCCAAACAAAGGCAAACCTGTCGACATGATTGGCACGACCGTGCCAAATTACCAAGCACGACCGTGCCGAAAATGGGCGGCTGGGGAATTCGCGCGGACTAGATGGCACGACCGTGCCAGATTGTAGGGCACGACCGTGCCAGTCAAGTCGGCCAGAATTCCTTATTGCCTAATTTGGTGACGGGATTTAGGTTTCCTATGTCCTTAAGGGTTAAGGATTAGGACCTATTTAAGGATCCCTTTTACAGCCATTAGACATGTTGTTGTGAGTGCCTCCATAAGGTTTTGAGAGGTTATTTTTCTTGTTCTAAGATCCCAAAAGTGAAGAACAAGAATATTCATAATTCCATATAGTTCTTACAATTGTGAAAGCGTGTTTCATAATTTGGTCTAGCAACCAAGATCAAGTGTTCTTGATATTCGTTCGTGGTGTGGATACCGCTAGAGGGTGAAACTTATCATCTTCATAGTTCGTGATTCTTGCTTTGTTCGTGATCAAGATTTCAAGCCTCCATCGAATTCAAGGTTGCAAAATCAAAGGCATCAAGGGTTAGTATTCTACTATTCAGTATGTTGTATTTGACTTAATCATATGAATGGATCTATGGGCTTTGGGTTTCATAAATTTTAAATGCTTAATTCCGCTGCGCATGTTACTACGAAACCCAACATCTATGGCTTTGGGTTTCATAAAAATTTTAAATGCTATGTTACTCCGAAACCCAACAGAAGGATCGTCGCAAGAATGGCGGCGCATTCAAGAAGATTAATTTATCTTATTAAAAAAATAGGCTCAAGGCCTATAAAGTGGTGATACTTCGGGCAAACTTCCCATTATTATGCGCTAGCTTAACTACTTCCCTATCTAATTTGCTAATATGTACTAACTCCGTCCCATACTTATTGCTACCAAATGGAAGTGCACGGGGATTAAGAAAATATGTTTAAAAAGTAAGTATTATGAGTGGGTAGGAGAGAGAAAATAAGTTAGTAGACAGTTGTTGTGAGTGGATAGGAGAGAGAAAAGTGAACATTTTTGGTAAATAGCAATAAGTATGAGACGTCCAAAATGTTTTAAGTAGATTTAGAATATCTTTTATTAGTTTGGTAGTATTTCCATATAAATATGATGCTTGTTCATTCGTTTTTATTGCAAATTATGTCTTCTCATTTATTTTCAATTTTCTGTTCAATAATATGAGTGTGAAGCACATGAATTGTCCTTCAATTGTCTTCTAATTCATTTATTATGTATTCTCATATATAATGGAATGCTTGTTATATCTTTTATTTATACATGCCGTATGCATTGAACTGTAACTCAATTGCCTTGGCCTTGGCCTAGAGCTGACCTGTCATTGAATTGTTAATATGCCTTCTTACATATGGCCGAATGCTTGTTATAGGTTTCATTTGTGCCTGTCATGTGCATCACATTGTCTTTCATCATTCCTTGGCATTTTCTTTTGCCTGTCTTACCTTGTGTTTGATAAAATTCCTTCTCATGTGTGATGGGATGCGTGTTATATATTTCATTTGTGCCTGTCATGTGCATCATGTTATCTTTCAATATACCTTGGCACTGTCCTATGCATGCTGTTTGTCCCAGAGGGCAACAAGGGTATAGAACCGCTAGAGGGGGGGTGAATAGCGGTCCAAACTTTTTGTGAAAATACCCTTAAAATTCAACCGAGTACTTATCAGTTTGGTCAACTGCAGTTCAAAGCACTAGAACCGAACTGATAAAATGCACAGCGGAGTTTTGCGGTTTGGCCAAAAGGATAGTTAAAGAGTTGGGCGGTTTGACTCGGGTTGAAAAACACTATGATGCAACCGATAAGTTTAACTTAAAGATTCAAAGGAAATCACAATTCATCTTTCAAGTCATTCGTAAATGGATTAAGTTATAGACCACAAACAAGAAAGATAAATAGCAAGACAGAAAGTAAAGATCAAACACACAATTTGAAGAGGTTCGTTCTTGAATGAACTACGTCCTCTACCTAGATGGTTAGTCTAGGATTTTCTAATAGATACTAGACTTTGTAAGGATCCTCCCCCCGGGGCGAAACGGGTTCACTCGAGGAAGAAAAGCCAAACACGTGTAACTTAAAAAACTTAACGGAGTCGCCACATTTGTTAACTTTTAACCCAACAAATGAAAATGGTTAGAGATTAAAGAGTTCGGAGGTCAGGTTACGGCTTGGGAAGAGTTTTCATCACCCAATCTGCCTCGGACGAAGCTGAGTCTCCCTTGTGTTTGTTAACGAAAAGTGCATGTGTGTGTGTGTGTATTTAACGGAAAATTGCAGTTTTAACTGATTATTAATTTTGACAGAACAAAAGGGTTTCATTTCCACAGATCTTGACAAAACAAGACAGAAAAGGAAAATTATCCCTCTGACCCAACTTAGCCGTACGGCTATGCAAGGCCTTCCTGGGGATTTTACAGTTTGTCCAGGAAATGTCCAGTTTCAGGCAGAAACAGAGCATTCTGCTGAAACCGGACTGGTCTGTTTTCTTTTAGTTTGCATTTTAACAAACAAACTTTGATTAACATCATTCCTATTCTCATTAATCCCCAAATGGACCCCAAATACATGGATTTGGATGTGATTAAGGCAATCATTGGAGAAAAATTAGAAAATGTGATGAAAGTGGCCTATGAACCAAGATGACCATTTTGATGAGTAAAGATGTAAACTTTACCATCAAAATGGGATCTTTATCAAGATTAAACCTTTAGGGACAACAAAAATGACATAAATATTGAATCTTTATGACCCAAATGTGGGATTTAAGGCTAAATCAAGGTTGTGATGATAAAGATTGGAACTTTATCACCCAACATGATTATCATGGCCAAATAAAACATAAAGACACATGCTTTCACCATAAAAATGGATCATCGAGCTATTTAAAGACAAGAAATTAACAAATCATGATCTTCTTTAGGTTTTAACCCTTTATCACATACAAGGATGTGAAGGCACCTTGAATCATCTCATGATTTGGTTCCAAGATATATGTATATAACAAGAATATAAGGTGCTTGAGAGGACAAGACTTGCAATATAAAAGTGCTTGAAAGAACAAGACTTGCAATGTAAAGAAGTAAATAACATGAACAAGAACAAAAGAGTTTGAGATGGAGAGAAGATGGGGAGAAAGTGTTGATGTTGGTGCCCTAGGCACGTTTGTTAAACGTTGTATAAGTTATCATTTTATTCATAATAATAAAGAGATAATAAGATTATTATTATGGCTCGTGTTTGCTTATAATAATCTCCGTCCCTAGAGCTTGTTAAGCACTAGTATAAAGGCTAAATGATCAGGGATGATCATGGTAGATTTATGGGTACTTGTTTGGAACAAGGTACTGGACATGACCCGCGGTATGAGATTTATGTCATGGTCGATGTCATATATAAATCTCATATTAGTTATGTCATTTGAATCCTTAGACATGAAGTTATTATAGTCTTCCACTTGATGAACATTATGTTTGACATATTCAAACGCTGCCTTAACACGGTAGTTATAAAGGGTATGATTGGCATGATTGGATTCACGTAGGGAAGAATAATAAGCCAAATGGATTTGTCCCTCTTCGGAGAGATGTCAAGCTTGGTCCCCTCGAAGGAATGATGTTAGTGAAATGTTTGGCCAAACTCAAATGGATTGATTGGATCAATGTCATTTGGATTATCAACATATTCGGGATCGAGAAAAGTATTGAACAATACAAGTTGACTTGTTGACCATGACTTGTGTTCAATGACATCGTGGACAAAGAGATTATGACATGTTCTAAAAGGAATGCGAACTTGTATCTAGTTACACTATTTGGGTAGGTATGACGGTTTGCTAGAACCTAATCATATCTTATGGGTTCATGTTTGGGCTCATTGCCAACTTAGTGTAATCCTAGAGGGTCACACATGAATAGAACGAATCATGAAGGACTGAATTAGAATTATGGAAAAATGCCTAAAAATTAAACTGGCACGGCCGTGCGCCTTAAAGGGCACGACCGTGCCATAAATCGAACAAAGGCAAAGTTTGCGGGGTGACTGGCACGACCGTGCCAAAAGCAAAGCACGACCGTGCCAATATTGGACGGCTGGTGGCAACATACGCACCTATTGGCACGACCGTGCGCCTTAAAGGGCACGACCGTGCCAATGCAGTCGGGCAAGAAACTCTGCAGCTTAATTTTTTGACGGGATTTAGGTTTCCTAAGTCCTTAAGGGTTAAGGATTAGGACCTATTTAAGGATCCTTTCAGCAGTCATTAAGCACATGATTATGAGTGCCTCCAAAGGGTTTTGGGAGGTTATTTTCTTGTTCTAAGATCCCAAAAGTGAAGAACAAGAATATTCATAATTCCATATAGTTCTTACAATTGTGAAAGCGTGTTTCATAATTTGGTCTAGCAACCAAGATCAAGTGTTCTTGATATTCGTTCGTGGTGTGGATACCTGCTAGAGGGTGAAACTTATCATCTTCATAGTTCGTGATTCTTGCTTTGTTCGTGATCAAGATTTCAAGCCTCCATCGAATTCAAGGTTGCAAAATCAAAGGCATCAAGGGTTAGTATTCTAGTATTCATTATGTTGTATTTGACTTAATCATATGAATGGATCTATGGGCTTTGGGTTTCATAAATTTTAAATGCTTAATTCCGCTGCGCATGTTACTACGAAACCCAACAGTGGTATTAGAGCCCCATTCATGTTGATTATTTCAATACATAATCATGTTGTGTGTATATAAATTGTTTATGTGCCTAGCATGATTTGAATATTGGGATTATGATGTTTATGTGGTCTATGCGTTTTATGTGGTTTATTGTTTTATAAACTTTAATCGCACTGTTCAATCGCAATTAAAATCATGGTGGATTTAAAATTGTTTGGATTATCAATTTTTGATTGGAACAAAGTTTTGATATTCTAGGGATTCAAGAATAAATCGTTTATTCAAGGTTTTGATGATCATGGTGATTGGATCACCAAGAACACCAAATCCAAATTGAATCGGGAAAACAATTTTGAGATAAATTTTGGAACTTTAAAATTTGGAATTTTCGACGGGGTCCGACCGGACCCATGCAGAGACCCGGTCGGACCTAGGGTTTTGGCGCGGGTGCTCGTGCTAGGGTTTGGGTTGGACTTTAGGGTTTAATTTTCCTATTTGTTTTAGTCTTGTGATTCTAAGATTGGTTCAAGGTTTGGATGGCTAATCTACGTTCATCGAGATTGTGTTTCCCAAACTTGATCGCAATCAAAGTTTCAAAGATAAAACGAAGTTAGAATTATGAAGAGTTCATAATTACTAAAATTGAGAAACAAAGTTCTTGATTCAAAGATTGGAGATCCAAGTGGAATTGTGGATGCAATTGGCCTACGTTCATCGAGACCATCTATTGCTTAGTTTCGGCCACATGGACTACTTTCTTGGTTTCTTGAATTAGTGCGGAATTGTGGTTGCCTAATGGCTTAGTTCGTCCGCACTTCTTGTTGTCTTGATTTGGAGATGATAACCAAGGTTCAAAGAGTCTCATCCTCATAATTATAGAGAAACTAATGACACATAAATATTATGCTTAAATTAATGATTATTAATTTAGTGGCTAAACTTGATGCGTAACATGTTTATCTTATGTGCTCATAAATGTGTTATATGCTATATGATAATAAACCTTCAAGAAAGTTTTAAGTCCCTTTTGCCATGCCATGATTAAAACACTTGCTAGTATATGAGTAATTTCAATGTAGTTTTCGCCCTAGCGAGGTGCATTAACTTTAAAATGGTTGGACTTAACAAGGCGTCAAAACAGTTTTGGGCCTTAGGCAAAGATGAGATTAAACATGCTTTTGAAATTGGATCCCTAAGAATCATATTGGATATGATTGACAAGAAATTGTCTACCTAATTAATTTGATTTTGAGCGGTGCGCCATAGCGTACTTGAAATTAAATTAAAGTTGGATCTTAGCCCAATTTAAAAGAATCTCAAAAAAAGGATCTAAGAGTCATATTGGATATGATTGACAGGGTTGTCTACCTAATTAATTTGGTTTTGTGTAATCCGCCATAGCGGACTTAAAATCAAATTAAAGTTGGATCTTAGCTCATTTAAATTATATTATACATTGGATGTATAAGAAGGTTATATAATTTAGTGGGAGTATTTTTTTGGAAAATACATTATTTATCTCTTTAATGAGATTGGTACTTGTAAAATTTTGGAAATTTTGCATAAGTTGCAGATGACAACTAAAATCGTTGCGATTAATCCTTGTTAAGGATAAAGCTTCAAAAGAATGGTACAAACTTCATGGATTGGATCCTGAGCCTAAGAATGGTTCTAAGGCAAGAAGATGGGTTGTACATTCTTGATGGGCCTATTCCTAAAGAACCCAAAGCCGGAATAGACAATCACAAGAATCATGAGTATGATTCTAGGAATGTGAGTTGTCTCAAGCTCACGATTATGTTCTTAAAACTTCAACAAAGTTTGAAACTTTGGAAGACTATTAGATAGGCGTGGAGTTGAGTTACATGTTTCAAAGAGCAATCTAGGCAAGAAAGGTATAAAACCATTATTGGATTCACTTCATGCAAAAGGAGTAAAGGGCAATAAGTGGAACCTCACATGCTTAAGATAAAGGCTACGTAGAGCATCTTGAGAAACGTGGTTGTCCAATTGGATTGGAGCAAGCCATGGATCTCATTCTTGATTCATTGTTTAAGTGTTATGATCACTTAGTGATGGACTATAACATGCTTAAAATGAATAAGAATTTCTTCGAGTTGCATTAACATGCTGAGAAACTGCGAAGATGAAGATATTGGAGAATGGTTCTCCAGAGCTCATGGTTCATAATGGAAAAGGGTCAAATGCCAAAAGAAAGGTAAGACAAGGGTTGTCAAAACCTAAAACTATAATTGATGCAATTTGGAAAAATGGCAATTGGATTGACCATTTAAAATTGTAGTCAAAAGGTAAGACAAGAGTTGTCAAACCTAAAGGAAATAATTATGGTTATAATAATAACTCTAAATTGATGCAATTTGGTAATGTGGCAATTGGATTGACCATTTAGAATTGTAGTCAAAATTCTGGATGATCAATAAAAGGAATGGTAGTGGGACTACCACTTGAGAATCTTATGTTATAAATTAATCTTTCAAACTTTAATTATTGGGTATTGGATACCGGATATGGATCCCACATTTGTATAAATGTACAGTAATTAGTAAACTGAAAGACTACTCATAGTAAAGGTTGATCTATGAGTGGTAATGATGCAAGAGTTGCAACATTATTCATAGAACACTTGTAAAGTGGCTTTACTAATGAAGTAGGAAATATTATTTTGTTATAAGATAATGAAGGATATTAATTTCTTATTTGAAATAAGAAAAGTGCTTTATTTATTATGATTTACTTCATTGTGTTATCATATAAATAAATCTTATATCCTAAATCTTGAAGAACAAAGTAATAAAGACTATAACATAAATAATTAAAATTATTTATGCATTATTGTTTTGATCAAATAAATGAGAAATGCATATCTAAAATTCCATGGGACGGAGTTTTAAGTCATATGATTTGGAATCACATGATTTATGCAAATCTTATTTACTTGGATCAAGACATCTTTTACTATGATTGGTAAAACGGCTAATGTCTTAATTGACCTAATACATTTCAATGTGTATGGTGCATTAAGAAGAAATGCTAAAAGAGAATTTTGGTTATACTTGGTAAAACTATTCAAAAATTATGATTGGATCATGATGATGAATAATTAAACCAAGAATTTGACAGTCATCATTAAAGTTGTGAAATGGTTTCACAAATTAACTTCACTAAGAATATCATTCTAAATGATATGTCTGCGTGGAAGTATAAGAACCTTATTGGATACGGTTCGTTGGATGACAAAGTCAAAGTGATCTTCCATTATTCATTTTGGGGTTATGTATTTAAAACCGCTATGATTATACTAATCTGAATTCCATCAAGAGAGGTTAAATGGTGAAAGAAAACTCGGTTTGTCCTTCATAAAGATTTAAGATGGTGAGACCCTTTTGGAAAGGAGTTGTCTGGGACACACTCATATTTAAATCTAATAAATATATTTTCATGGGATATCCTAAGGAAACTTGAGGATAAAATTTTACTCATGAGAAACAAATGGTTTGTTGCCTATGATGATACTTTTCAAGATAAAAGGTTTATCTCTAAAAGAATCAGTAGGAGTAAAACATATCTCGAATGGTTCGAGACCCAGAAAATAGTATTTAACCTATGATGGAAGTTGAACAAGTCTTCACAAGGGGTTATGAAAATCCGTTCAAGATATACAAGTACTTGCACACATGATAAAATACAATCTATTAGAAGAAATATTGGATATTTCGAAATAGAAAGTATTGAGGTAAAGTTCATTTAGAATGAAATATTTACCACCTATCAAAGATGCAATATCAACTCCACATTTAGATTAATGGCTTGGAGTCATAAAATCTAAAAGGCAATTCATGTATAATAATCAAGTTTGGAACTTGATCATTCTAACCTAAGGTGTAAAAACCAAAGGAGATGAGTGACTTTTCTTGGAGAAAAACTTACATGGGTAGCAAGAAACCTATTAGAATTTTCATAGTCACATGTTCATATTTGGAATATGAAATTTGATAAAATGATGTCAAAACAAGCGTTCCTCAATGGAAACTCACTTAAGGATGTATTGGATACAAACTAAAGGTTTTGATAGTCAAGAAAATTCTAAAAGGTATGAAAGTTGCGAAGATTCATTGGATGGATTGAAGCAAGCTTTTTGGAGTTGGGATCTCCGTTTTGATAAGTCATAGAGCTTGGCTTGATCAAGAACGAAGATGAATCTTGTATATACAATAAGGTTAGTGGGAGCATGTGCTATTCCTTATCTAATATGTGGATGACATATTGCTCATTGGAAACGACATTCCTACACTTTAATCTGTAAAGATTTGGTTAAGAAAGTGTTTCGCAATAAAGAATATGGATGAAGCCGCATAAGTCATTGGCATTAAGATCTATAGAGATAGATCAAGGAAGCTAAATGGTTTAAAGCCAATGTACATACATTGACAAATCATAAGAAGATTCTGCAAGGAAAATTCTAAGAGATGACATTTGTCAGTGTTACATGGAGTTTCTCTAAGCAAGACTCAATGTCCTAAAGACAAAAGATGAGCATGAGAAAATGAATGAGATGCCATTTGCTTCGGCAATTGGATCCATGATGCCATGATAAGTACTAAGCCGGATATATCTAATGCTTGGAGCATGACAAGTAGATATCAATCTGACAACCGGTGAGAGTCACTGGATGGCTATGAAACAATTCTTAAAGCACTTTAGAAGGACTAAAGATTTGTTTTGATCTATGGAGGGATGGAAGATGATCTCGTCGTATATGGGTACACGGATGCATACTTCCAAACTGACAAAGATAATAGAAAAATCGCAATCGAGTTTTATAACTAATGGTGAAGCTGTAAGTTGGAATGGTTCCAATCAGAGTACAGTCACTAATTCTATGACTAAAACTAAGTATATCGCTGCATAGGATGCTGCAAAGGAAGTTGTTTGGATTAAGAAGTTCATTGGTGAACTTAAGATGGTTTCTAGTATTGCTAATCCAATAGACCATATTAGTGATAATAGTGGTGCTATTGATCAAGCAAAGGAACCAAGAGCACATCCCAAATCCAAACACATACTTAGGCGTTCTCTTATCGTTCGAGAAATCGTTGATAAGGGAGACGTACATATATGCAAAGTACCTACTAATGATAACGTTACGGACACACTAAACAATGGGACTTCCACAAGCTAAAACATGATGGTCATGTTAGGTCCATGGGTATTGGATACCTAGGGAATTGGGCCTAGGACAAGTGGGAGATTGTTGGTGTTGGTGCCCTAGGCACGTTTGTTAAACGTTGTATAAGTTATCATTTTATTCATAATAATAAAGAGATAATAAGATTATTATTATGGCTCGTGTTTGCTTATAATAATCTCCGTCCCTAGAGCTTGTTAAGCACTAGTATAAAGGCTAAATGATCATGGGATGATCATGGTAGATTTATGGGTACTTGTTTGGAACAAGGTACTGGACATGACCCGCGGTATGAGATTTATGTCATGGTCGATGTCATATATAAATCTCATATTAGTTATGTCATTTGAATCCTTAGACATGAAGTTATTATAGTCTTCCACTTGATGAACATTATGTTTGACATATTCAAACGCTGCCTTAACACGGTAGTTATAAAGGGTATGATTGGCATGATTGGATTCACGTAGGGAAGAATAATAAGCCATATGGATTTGTCCCTCTTCGGAGAGATGTCAAGCTTGGGCCCCTCGAATGAATGATGTTGGTGAAATGTTTGGCCAAACTCAAATGGATTGATTGGATCAATGTCATTTGGATTATCAACATATTCGGGATCGAGAAAAGTGTTGAACAATACAAGTTGACTTGTTGACCATGACTTGTGTTCAATGACATCGTGGACAGGGATTATGACATGTTCTAAAAGGAATGCGAACTTGTATCTAGTTACACTATTTGGGTAGGTATGACGGTTTGCTAGAACCTAATCATATCTTATGGGTTCATGTTTGGGCTCATTGCCAACTTAGTGTAATCCTAGAGGGTCACACACGAATAGAACGAATCATGAAGGACTGAATTGGAATTATGGAAAAATGCCTAAAAATTAAACTGGCACGGCCATGCACCTTAAAGGGCACGACCGTGCCATAAATCGAACAAAGGCAAAGTTTGCAGGGTGACTGGCACGACCGTGCCAAAAGCAAAGCACGACCGTGCCAATATTGGACGGCTGGTGGCAACATGCGCACCTATTGGCACGACCGTGCGCCTTAAAGGGCACGACCGTGCCAATGCAGTCGGGCAAGAAACTCTGCAGCTTAATTTTGTGACGGGATTTAGGTTTCCTAAGTCCTTAAGGGTTAAGGATTAGGACCTATTTAAGGATCCTTTCAGCAGTCATTAAGCACATGATTATGAGTGCCTCCAAAGGGTTTTGGGAGGTTATTTTCTTGTTCTAAGATCCCAAAAGTGAAGAACAAGAATATTCATAATTCCATATAGTTCTTACAATTGTGAAAGCGTGTTTCATAATTTGGTCTAGCAACCAAGATCAAGTGTTCTTGATATTCGTTCGTGGTGTGGATACCGCTAGAGGGTGAAACTTATCATCTTCATAGTTCGTGATTCTTGCTTTGTTCGTGATCAAGATTTCAAGCCTCCATCGAATTCAAGGTTGCAAAATCAAAGGCATCAAGGGTTAGTATTCTAGTATTCATTATGTTGTATTTGACTTAATCATATGAATGGATCTATGGGCTTTGGGTTTCATAAATTTTAAATGCTTAATTCCGCTGCGCATGTTACTACGAAACCCAACAGAAAGAGGCTTCACCTATGGTGGTTATTGCCTATATTTCACCCCCCTAGGAAAGGATAATTGACTTAATCCTATACCATTAATTCCAAATTGCAGGAGAGAAGTTTTAAACTTAAGGGCTAGGTGGATATCAATCATCCTTTCCTAGGGGGACGAGCATGACTCTTGGCGAGTTCAGAGGCGGGACATGGTCAACT
The DNA here is from genome assembly GCA_026119855.1 of Campanula takesimana. Taxonomy (NCBI): domain Eukaryota; kingdom Viridiplantae; phylum Streptophyta; class Magnoliopsida; order Asterales; family Campanulaceae; genus Campanula; species Campanula takesimana. The sequence continues at coordinate 438,686 of JAOWBW010000402.1, read as the reverse complement.
TGACTCTATGAAAAGGGTTGACTTACACAAGGAAGCGTGACTCTCGGTGAGTCAGAGGCGGGACATGGTCAACTTGGCTCTATGGAGAGGGTTGACTTACGCGGGACATGGTCAACTTGGCTCTATGGAGAGGGTTGACTTACACGAGGAAGCGTGACTCAGAGGCGGGACATGGTCAACTTGGCTCTATGGAGAGGGTTGACTTACACGAGGAAGCGTGACTCTCGGTGAGTCAGAGGCAGGACATGGTCAACTTGGCTCTATGGAGAGGGTTGACTTACACAAGGAAGCGTGACTCTCGGCGGGTCAGAGGCGGGACATGGTCAACTTGGCTCTACGGAGAGGGTTGACTTTTAGGAGTGGTCTTATGTCATTTTGGACTGCCGGGACAAAGGCTCAACCTATGTACCATTTCTGGGGAACAGGATTTTACCGGGCTTAAGTCAAGGACAACCTAAGGTTTCGCTGGGCTTATGTCAAGGACGGCCTAAGATTTTACGGGGCTTATGTCAAGGACGTCCTAAGGTTTTACTAGGCTTATGTCAAGGACGGCCTAAGATTTTACTGGGCTTATGTCAAGGATGGCCTAAGATTACGGGGCTTATGTCAAGGACGGCCTAAGGTTTTACTGGGCTTATGTCAAGGACGGCCTAAGATTTTACTGGGATTATGTCAAGGACGGCCTAAGATTTTACGGGGCTTATGTCAAGGACGGCCTAATTGCATGCTCATACTAGGAAAAAACGGGCTTACAAACTGCCGGGTTAAAAGTCAATGGGCTTACGTCGAGTGGGGACCGCTGGGGTTTCTTCTCACATTGGGTAAGGAAATGGGCTTACAAACTGCCGGGGAATGTGATTTTCTCACTGGGCTCAAGTGTATTCTCATACTAAGCAAATCCACAAATTTTCACTGGGCTTACGTCGATGACCGCCGGAGGACTTTCAAATGGGAGGGGGTCTAAGTTCTATCTCGGGAACCTAGGGGAAGCTTTGCTCAAAGTGCCAGGGGCCAGAGTGTAAATTTTGGGCTGAGGTTTTTCTTCGCCCAAACCATCTGTACAGATGGGGAGGTCATCCCTTCTTTTTCAAAATACAACAGCCTTACGGCTGTTCCTCTTGCTTTTCAAAAACACAGTCGAGAAATAGGGAGAGGGTAGGAAGAATTTGAGAGGGAATTCCATCAAATTCTTAAAATTTTCTTCTAATTTGTTCAAGGATTGTTCATGGCAGGACGGGCACGCGCGGGTTATTCTAGAGGGGCGGAGAGGAGACTTGACATGACCCCAAATCTCTGAGGCTACACCATCAACTTCATGGATGCGGGGGCGGGATTCTACAAGTCTCCTACCGTTCATTTGTTCCATGGTGACGGGGTAAGTTCTTCTAGACCACTCCCTTATTGATTAATGCATTTTTCAAAACTAGGGTTTATGTTTATGCAAATTGGGATATTTTTTTTGTGCTTCTTGGCGCATTTTTGCGAAATTGATTTGATTTTCATGAAATTGAAATTTCAAGGATCATGGGCATATATTTGTCTTATCGTTTGGACACGCCTAGCTACGCTTTTGAAATTGAAAATGTGTTATTTTACACTTTGTGCATAAAGTGATTGTACCCTAGGCTCCGACTAGCTATTAAGCGCGTTTTCGGGATGTTCTCGCCTTCGTACGTGCTAAGAAATGTTGTTTAACCTTTGTGAGAGACTTGGACCCTAAAATTTCATGACCCTCAAATGTCTATGCTATTTGAAAGGGGACGGAACACATTTTTCAAAATGACCCTCAAATGTCTATGCAATTTGAAAGGGGACGGAGACACATTTTTCCAAATGACCCTCAAATGTCTATGCAATTTGAAAGGGGATGGAGACACATTTTTCCAAAATGACCCTCAAATGTCTATGCAATTTGAAAGGGGAAGGAGACACATTTTTCCAAAATGACCCTCAAATGTCTATGCAATTTGAAAGGGGATAGAAAACACATTTAATGCATGTTTGCTTCTTGTTTTTATTTGCATTCATCATGAGCATTGACATTTTTAAACTGTGTTATTCATACCTTTGCTGTGTTTACCTGCAGGGCGGTTATCTCAAAACTCGAGGATCGCCGGATGTTTGCTTCTCTTTGTGGGAGGCCATGCCCGAGTCCATTGATGGCGCACCTGGTCCAAGGGATTGGGTAGAGCGCACCAGCTTGGTGCCATTCATCGAGGCCGTGGGCAAGTTGGTTAACACCAATAAGAGTATGGGGCTTCTCAGTGCCCTTGGTGAGTACTGGTGGGACACGACCCATACTTTTCATTTGAGCTGGGGGGAAGTGACTGTGACCCCTGCTGACTTTGCGGCGATTACCGGGCTTTCATTTGACGGGCATCCGGTTGTTTAGAGGGACAGGATCCCTGAGGCGGAGATCAGAGCACTTATTGGATTCTCGGGCCCTACCAAGGGTTTGGGCATTTTGGTGCAGGATGTTGAGAGGGCCATCCGGGCCAACTTCCTAGAATATGCGGCGGGCCAGATTACAGCTGAACAAATCGGGCGCTCTTACGTGTGGCTTCTTTTTAGCAACACCATTTTTGCCAATGCCGACACCACATGTATGTTCCCTCTTCTTGGCTCGTTGACTACACCTGAGGCCATCAGAGGCATTGCTTGGGGAGAGGCTGACCTTGCCGAGCTATACATTGAGCTCGACAAGTATAGCCAGAAGGCGAGAAAATATTTGGCTTGCTTCCAATTTGTTCTAGAGGTATTTTCCTTTCCCTTCCCACTCTTTTCTTCCTTTGCTTTATTCTTTGCATTCGGCTTTTTCCTCATTTTAATGGGCTGACGGCTTTCTTGCCTTTTCCTTTGTAGGCCTGGTACTATGAGATTTTTGGAAACTACCTGTGGAGGCTGGCTCTTGACCGAGACACTACTTTTCCGGCCATGACTTGTTGGGTTAGGGAGGCTCGGGAGAAGAGGGGGTCCAAGGGGCGAGTTACTGTTCGTTATGCCGATGTGAGGGCGGTTTTGAGGGGAGCTATGCCGGCGGAGCTTAACCTCTTTCCCTGGTCTAGGTATGGGGGGGGGGGGGGCAGGAGATGGACTTTGATCCGAGTGAGGCTCTGAGGGTGACCAGACAGAGGAGGCTGTCGGTGGGATTTCGGGGCGAGGCCTTTTATTTAGGCGAGAGGGTTCTGTGGCAGCACGGACTGGGGCTCATGCAGAGGGCACCCATGGATCCACCTGGGACCATGTTTGTTGCTGACCATTGGGATGACCCCTTCCTCATGGGAGCGGATGCCGCTGATTTGATTACTGATGAGCCGTACGGGCGGTTTGTGGCCACGAGGCTACGGACGCCTCAAGTGGTGGCTTCTGAGGTAGTTCCTCCGGTGTGGGTGGATTACTCCTTCATTTGTACAGACGGCAGGGTTCACATGGTGGACTTGTCTGTCGCAGGAGGGGGAGCCCCAGTCGGAGAGATTCCCAATAACGCGGTATGCTTTCACATCTTCTTGGTTTTGTCTTTTCCTTAGGCTGGTAACGATCTTATTTTCATGTGCAGATTGCGGGGCGAGCATTGCTGAGACAGCCTACCTTCTTGAGACGGGGTAAAAGGTGGTTCAAGAAGTTCACTGGCCGTTCTCACAAGGGGGCTTGGAGAGATCATAGCTTCGTGCTGGGTCGGAGTTCAGTGAGTGGCGAGGAAAGGCCTCGCAAGAGGGCATCGAGTGTGGAGCTGCCTCCTTCTTATGTTCGTAGCCAGTCCATGAGTGCCGTGGATATAGCATCTCTTTGGGATTCTCTCCGAGCTTCGGGTACCCATGAAATTGCTCCGGATCCATTTGCCCATCTGACTTTGGAGTGGCCCGATTCCTCTTTTGTTGATCGACCAGGTACTTCCTCCCAGTCAGCTTGGCGTTCCTTTCAGCCATCCACTGGTCAGGACATGGGCTTGGCAGAGTCTCTCTTCCATTTCGACCTTAGCGCTTATTTGTCTCGGGGGCCGGGCATTTCTGATCTGCCCCCGCCTGATTCGAACCCAGATTCCGAGTAGTTGTACCTGTTTAAACAATTTTATGTCTCGTTTTGCTTTGAAAACAATATGTGTAAGAACTTGTCATTTTATTAATTTCGGAACATCTTTTGTTTGTAAATCCCTTTGAATGCATAGCTCGTGCCTTAAGGGGACCTTTTGGGTGTTGTGACTCATGGGGAATCCCCGGAAGAGTGTTTAGACTCAATTATGTACAACTGGGACATGTTTTTGACATGTTTTGAACAAGTGAAAGTGAGTTTCACTTGTGGGCAGTCTGCTGGTATGGCCTGATGACATGAACTTTTACAGAGGACAAACCATCCGTACGGTTGACGTAAGGAGTTGACTTTTCTTGACCAAAATTTCTAAGGACCTCTGGGAAATTTTTAGAAAATTGGGAGATTGACTCTGGTCTTTGACTTGGACTAGACTTACTGAAGCATGACTTTCCTGCTAATCCTTTCTAAGTGCCGTCATGTCTTGCTAGCCCCGGCTCCTTTCCTTTAATTGAGAACCACCCTTTAGACCTCAGCCATGCTTTGAGAGTGATCATTCCTTTGTTTAGAATGCGCCTTGTCCCTCCTTCGGAGTACGTCCCATCCATTACTTAGAGTGCAACTTGTCCCTTGCAGGAGTCATCATTTCCAGGCTTTCATCCCTTCCAAACCTCTTTCCAATATCTCTTGTTCCTGTCTCTCCCTAGGAGTGGCCTACTCGACTCAAGACACGGACGGAAGCAAATTGTTCTTGCTCCAACGAGGTCGGTGTAGGTATTTGCGGGAGTGAGTCCCTTTTCTGAGGAATGAAGCCTACGGACAGAAATTCAGTGTTTGGCTCTTTCTTAAGATGTAGAAGAGAAGACTTGTCGAGACATTCGGATTTTGCTTCAGTTGACATTATCAAAGTGATTACTTGAATGGACCATATTTATTATTAAGTCAGGATTATTACAAGCAATTAGCTTTAACATGTGAAAATGTTATGATCAATTGAGATTAAGATTCGATCAATTGAAAGATCAGAAGGAGAATGTGTTTAGGGGAGTTGGTCATTGATGGGACCGGTTTAAGCGTTTCTGGGAAAACTGGTCATTGATGGGACCGTGGGTGAGAGACTTGGTCACTTTGAGGAGGCCAAGGTTTGGTGATTTTGTTTCCTTTTGCGATCGGACCCGAAGGTTGCCTACGTTTCCCTCAGTTTGAGGAGCTCAGGTCGCCGTAGTTTGGCCATAGATTGCCTTTTGCTGAAGTCGGTGTCCCTTTTAAGGATGTTGTTGCTCTTTTGATGTAGATCTCTTGGTGACGAACTCCTTGGGATGGACCCCTTTTGAGGTGAACACTTTTTGGTGTGAACTCCTTTTGAGATGAATGGGCCCTTTTCAGGTGAGTCCCTTCTTGGTTGTCTTTTGAGATAGACTTCCTTTTCGCATATATTCATTTCCTTTTCCTTTTTTCGTTTCTTTTTTTTTTTTTTTGAGGGAGAGGGGAAACACTAGCCCCAACTTGCTATCTTGGACATTGGATCATTTGTAGCCCCTTGGTGGAATGTCTGTCACTTCTTACTTTGACTTTTGAAGATCCGGGAAGTCCTTTGCTTGTGCGATCACGGTTGAATCTCGGTGGTTGAGCAACAACATCCTTGCCTTTTCATTGTCTCAGGGTGCCTTTGATACGCATCAAGAATTTGCATCGGAAAGGTGTATTGGGTTGTGTATCGAGAAATGTGTATCGAGGATGTGTATGAAGGGAGATTTGCCATTAATGGTTTCTTCATGCCAATTGATCACAACATTTATTCACATCAAGATTAAGTGTTTGCACTTAGCATTTTCGTTTAGTGTTAAGTCCATTCATCCTTAATGAGTCGTCATTGACTAGTATACTTAGAAGTCAATTCATCATCTTGGGGATGTAGCAATCATTTGACAGTATCAATTAAGGCAATTCCAAGAGTTAATGTAATTTGCAAATAATGTCTCAAGTCTAGAGAGAATAGAAGGAAAATGACTCTTTCATTGCACGGAGGATTCAAACTTTTTACAGACTCGACAATTAACAGACTCGATTACCTGCTAACTTCACTACCCTCTGTGCTCTTTCTACCACCTTGCCTCGCAGGGCTTTAGGAAAAATAAAAAAACATGTCCATGCTGGACTTTTGGAAGACCTTAGAACCTACCTAACCAGGCCACTCCTACCATCTCCTTTTCTTTCCCTTTACCATTCCTCCTCAAACTCAGACCCACTTGTCGCCTTTCTTAGTGATAATACTTTCATCGATGAGCTCATGGATTTTGTCTCTCAGAGCATCACAAGCTCCGGTGGTGTGCCCCACCCCTTGATGGTACCGACAAAACTGGGTCTCATCAAACCGTTGGTGGGAGTGTTCGGCCAGGAGCCTACTCGGATTAAGTAACTGGATCTTTCCCTCCTTAAGCAACTGATCAAGCAATTGAACCCTCGGGATCCCTAATTCACGGAAGAGGAGATATGGGGCGGCTCTTTGATGGCGTGCTGGCTTGGGGAGGATGGGTCTAAGACGACTATTTCTTGGTGGCACACTTCCATTTGGGGGCTGTGACTGGGGAGGTAGGCCTTCTTGGTGGCTCGTGGTCACTTGGGTGTTGACGGGAGTAACCGGAGATGGGTTGTTAGATACGGGTCTGACGGAATGGCCTTTGAGGTGGGGATGATTTCTGAGGTAGGTTCTAATATCCACGATCGCGTCCACCACCGTTTTCATACATGTTTGGATGTTTTTCATGTCTTCTTGGTGGATGTGACTTTGCGAGTCCATTTCATCCCTCACGCTTTTCCTTTCTTGGTGCCAGTCATTATCCCTATCTTTCAAAAGCTCGCGGAGAAAAGGGTGAACCATTCGGACCTATATCCTCTCGGCCTCCTTTTCAAGATCTGGAGCTTGTCTCTCATTTATCCTGCTGACGATCCCAAGTAGGCGACCCTGGTCATACTCCAATCTCCTCATTACCTGCTGCATGACATCCAAAGTTCTCTCAACAATTTCCAATCGCGCTTCCATGTTCCCCTATCAAACAAGAGACCCATAAGCCACAAGGGAATTTTGGCGAGATTTTCGGGAAAACCATGTTTCAAGTAAGAAATAGATTCTGACACAAGAAGACTCGACTAGGAAGGAAAATTGATTTGGCTTAGGGACATAATTGGAGAAAGACTCGAGCTATGCATTTTGGGGAATTTGCCAATTTTATTAGGAAATACATTTTTTTTGGTGATCTTTCACATGAGCAGACGTTAGAGCACAGTTCAAAAGCATGTCTTCATTTATTGAGTTCCCTTAAAACGCATTTTGTTCCTAATTGGTTGGAAAATATTTCTCTTCTTTTTCGCGACTAATCTAAATCCTGGATCAGTGGAGGCCATCACTACGTCTATAGACCCCTTGTTTTTCACATGTATTGCACACTCCCAAGGACATACAATCCCGGGTGAGGGTCCTATAGGGCACGTGGTTTCCACCGACCGAAAGAACCAATCCTAGGGTCTAGTGCGTCGCAAAACGCCAATGCTTGGGCCATTCTTATCATAGTTAAGCCCCGGTTAAGGTCAAGATTATCTCAATGCCTTAACGAAAATTTGGCATGACCTCGTTTAACGAGGGCCCTTTTAGCCTCAACCTTTGGCTTAAAGATGATTAGTATGGGTCAAACATTAGGGTTTAACGACACGATGTCATCCTTTCCTTAATACATGACTTTTGGTTAATTACGGTTAACATTAACGCACGAGTCAAAGCCCGGATCAAAGACGACCTTGGTCACACTTGCTTTCACAAGGAGTCGTAACTCGGGCGTTAACTTGGACATAATTAGCTTTGGACACGTATTAGGGACGGGATGACATGATCTAGACCAAAAACCAACCATGGTCACGGTATTTGTGTGTCACGGACAAGTGTGGTTGACTCGGCTCGGAAGGGGAGGTGGAATGGACCCGTACGCGCGAGAAGGGTACAAGAGAACCAATCAAGCTGCATCGTGGCATCCATTCTGGGTTTAAAGGGTTTTTGGAACGTGTGCACGGTCAAGTGCGCGTTGTGTGAAGCCTTCTATTTTGAGTCAAAATAGGAATTTTCGGTCCGTTTAGATATCATGAGCAATGAACAAGAGCATGAATAAGGCATGGACAAACAATTCAAACAAGTAATTTGCACAAGTAATCAAGCAAAGATATGAACAAGCAAGAGCCAAAGAATTTGTACATGGCGAAGATTGTGCACAACCGAAGTTTTTGAAACTGTAACACCCCGAATTTTCTTAATGTATCTTGAGCATTTAATGGCATTTAATATCCATAAATAACAATAATAAATACTTCAATTTAGGGTTCACAACAGCCCCTTTATTAACCATAATTTCAAAACAATAGCGGAAGCGTAACTTAAACATGTCTTGGTAGGCAACAACCTTAACCTTCAATGTACTTCAACTTACATCAAATAAATAAGCGTACTTAAAACTACTAAATCAAGAATCTTCAATCCACCGTCTTCCCACGGCTACTTTCCTTGTCTTGTCCTTCTACTTAAATCCTGAAAACAAAATTTATAGAGAAGGGATGAGCGAACGAATGCTCAGTAAGTTCATACGTGGCCTCTCCGGTTACTAAGGAGAGACGACCAGAACGAATACTATGAATGACTTTACAAAGATAGGTTCAGTTACTTTTGGATTCAAGGCTGCAGAACAATACAGTCTTATTACTTTTAAGATTTTACTTTCAAAGGATTATGGCACTACAATTCAAAGGGATTTATTCAAGTTTCCGTCAATTCCTTGGTAACGTACATTATAACCTCAATGCCAAAGGTACAATTTGTACACCTAGCTTCTTCAGCCAATAGTGTGGGTCGTAACATATATGGTATCCACACACATATGCTCGGGGTCTAGAATCATCCTTGTAATCAGACAATTCCTGAGAGAAGGCATGTGATCACTCATGCAATCCCTAGTTTAAGGACGAGTCTTTTCTAACTGGACTGTCCTTCAATGTCTTTTCTAACTGGACATTGGATGCCTTAACGAGTAAGCGATTAACTTACAAGTTAAAATTAAATGCCTTAACGAGTAAGCGATTAACTTACAAGTTAAAATTAAATGCCTTAACGAGTAAGCGATTAACTTACAAGTTAAAATTAGAACATACCATGGTACAAGTATGTGATACAAGTTTCAAACTTCGATACTTAGTAGATCGATGGGGACATCACTAAGTATAGATTCTTTCAAGGAACGTTCAATAACGCAGAGTTCATTCAAATACTATCATGCCATACTGATAGTTAACTTTAGAAAGAAATACCGAATTCCAATAAACAGGAGTTCAAATACTGTAAGGAACGTAATCCCTTACCTGAATTGCCTTTCCTCGCAATCTCCTCTCTGTGCAAATCTACAAGGCACGGAGTAATTTACTTTAGTACTCTCTACATTGTTAACTATTTCTACTTAGTTAACTGAGAGATGCGTTTTAACTTCTTTACTTCGTTACTTCTTCCTTTACGTTTCAGTTTCTGACTTTGATTTACTAGTCAGTCCTTTAACTTGATATAATTGCAATTAAGTCCTTTAACTTTGGGTTAATTACAATTTGGTCCCTCAACTTTGGGTTAATTGCAAATTGGTCCTTCAACTTTGGGTTAATTGCAATTTAGTCCTTCAACTTTAGTTCAATTGCAATTTAGTCCTTCTACTTTGGATTAATTGCAGATTAGTCCTTCAACTTTCTTTTAATTACTGAAAGGTCCTTGGACTTTGGTTCTGTTCATAAGGTCCCCTAAGTTTCTCTTTTCAATCACTTAGGCCCCTCTAACTTCAAAGGTTTCCTTTTTATTCCTCCTAACTTTAATTCTTTTCAGTTTAGTCCTTTTCCGTTAGGAAACTAACTGAAACTTCTAATCTTTTCCTTTCTCGTTAACTTTTAACCTTCAAGGTCTTCCAAGTGTTTATTCTATTTCCTCAAGTTACTTTTCTAACTTGTTAACACTCCTTTTAACGATTTTGTTTTCTTTCCGTTAGAAACTTAACGGAAACACTAACTTTCCGTCCCAATCCTTAACTTTCACAAACCGAATTCAACACCCATAATTTACTACCATTGCCGAGACATGCATGATCTAAAATCCCTTGATTTGATCAATTTTCTAGTTCTTTAAATTTTTCTAAATTCCCAAACATCAATATTATTTACAATACACTTAACGAGGATCAATTAAATCAACAAAATCAATTCTTCCATGGTTAGGGCCATTCGGCCGAAACTTGTTCCTTGTGGGAAATCCATATTTTCTTCTTTTGATAAACCCAATTCAACCTCAATGATTTATATGTTCAATTCCCAAGCATTGCATAATATAAATCGATCCAATTCAAGATTATAAAATAAATCTTAAAAATAACTAGTATCAAGATTAATCATGGGTTATGATCTTATTGTTATAACATTCAATTCCCACCATTCTAATCATCAAGTTAAACATTAACTTCAAGGTTAATCATCCTAGACAATAATAATTCTAACTTTTAAAAATTCATATCTAATTCAATAATACTCCAAATCGAATGAAACGAAAACTAGAATTTAGGATTTTACATTACCTTGAGAATGATCGAATTTGATTTAAAAAAAAACTGTCGCAGCTCCTCCTCCCTCCTGTTCTGGCCGGCGGCTGCTATAGGTAAGGTTTAGGGTTTTTTTTTTTTTTCTTTTCCTTTTTGTGTTTAATTGTTTTTGATAAAACCAAAATACCCTAATATTCACTAACTCAAGTATTTATACTCTTGGTAGATTAATTTGGGTTGGGTTTACTAATACTATTTTCGGGCCAATTCAAATTCCTTGGGCCCACTTCTATAAATTACTTTATAACTCTAATTATCCTTTAATTAGTTTAACAAAACCGAAATTAAAATAAATAATTAAATTAAAATTCCGGTTATTACATTCTTACCCCCTTAAAAGAAGTTTGTCCTCAAACTTTGACAATTCTTACTCCGAGAAGATGTCCGGGTACAATTCGCGCATTTCACTTTCTTGTTCCCATGTCGCTTCTCTTTCTGAGTGATTGCTCCATTGCACTTTTACATAGGGAACCGTACGCTTTCTTATGACCTCGTCTTTTCTGTCGACGATCTTGATTGGTCGTTCATCGTACGTCAAATCTGCCCGAACTCTTAACTGCTTGTATTCAATCACATGACTCGGATCATGAATATACTTCCTTAGCATGGAGACATGGAACACATTATGCACTCCAGCTAATACCGGCGGTAACGCCAATCGATAAGCCACTTCCCCGATCTTATCAAGAATTTCGAACGGTCCTACATATCGTGGACTTAACTTTCCCTTAATCCCAAAACGCATAACTCCCTTCGTAGGCGATATCTTTAGGAATACTCGATCCCCTGGATGAAATTCCAGTTCTCGCCTTCTGTTGTCTGCGTAAGATTTCTGCCTACTCTGTGCAGTCTGTAGCCACTTCCGGATCTGTTGTACTTTATCCGCCGTGACTTGTACGAGTTCCGGTCCACTTAACTTCCTCTCACCGACTTCATCCCAACACGCCGGTGATCTACACTTCCTCCCATACAACGCTTCATATGGAGCCATCCCAATGCTTACGTGAAAGCTGTTGTTGTATGCGAATTCTACTAACGGTAAGTGTTCGTCCCATGCGTTTGGCCAATCTAACGAAGTAGCCCTCAGCATATCTTCCAATGTCTGGATAGTCCTTTCCGACTGCCCATCTGTCTGTGGGTGAAACGCCGTACTCATGGTCAACTCTGTTCCCAATGCTTCTTGTAGGCTGTTCCAGAACTTCGAAGTGAACCTAGTATCTCGATCAGACACAATTGTGACCGGGATCCCATGTAACCTTACTATCTCGTCGATGTACAACTTGGCCAACTTCTCCAACGAATCAGTCTTCTTGATTGCCAGAAAATGTGCTGACTTAGTCAATCGATCTACTATAACCCATATAGCATCATACTTCCCTACCGTCTTTGGCAACCCACTTACGAAATCCATAGCAATATTCTCCCACTTCCATTCGGGAATTGGTAATGATTGTAGTAACCCTGCTGGCTTCTGATGTTCACTCTTGACTTGTTGACACGTCAGACATCTATGTACATACTCTGCCACGTCATTCTTCATATTATTCCACCAATATGCTTCCTTTAAATCCCTATACATTTTAGTACTTCCCGGATGTACAGAGAACTTCGAGCAATGAGCTTCTCTCAGTATCTCTCTCTTGATTTCGTCATTGCTTGGCACCCACACTCTCTTTTGGTATCTCAGAATTCCATCTTCGCCCATATGAAGATCTTTTGCTTGCCCTTTTCCGATTAGGGTTTCTCTCTCCTCGTCTAATTCTTGTGCCTCTTTAATTCTGCCCAACAATGCAGGTTGTAACGTCAGTCGAGCCAAATATCCATTTACTTTTACTATTAAGTTCATCTCCTTGACATCCTTCCATATGCTTACCCCCTTAGAGATCAACGTCGCCAACATTCCGTGATTCTTTCTACTCAAGGCATCTGCCACCTTGTTGGCCTTCCCAGGATGATACAATATTTCACAGTCGTAATCCTTGAGAAGTTCTAACCACCTCCGTTGTCTCATATTCAATTCCTTCTGCGTGAAGATGTATTTGAGGCTCTTATGATCCGTAAAAATTCGGCATTTCACGCCATACAGATAATGTCTCCAAATTTTCAAGGCAAACACTACTGCTGCTAATTCCAGATCATGGGTCGGGTAGTTCCTTTCATGCACTTTCAACTGCCTGGATGCATAAGCTATCACCTTCTCATTTTGCATCAGTACACAGCCTAGTCCCTTCAACGACGCATCACTGTAGATAACAAAACCTTCCGTCCCTGTCGGTAGTGTTAATACTGGTGCAGATACCAGTCTATTCTTTAACTCTTGAAAACTTCGTTCACATTCCTCTGACCAAACAAACTTAGCTGCCTTCTGCGTCAGCTTCGTCAATGGTCCAGATAACTTAGAAAATCCCTCTACGAACCTTCTATAGTAACCAGCTAAACCCAAGAAACTTCTTATTTCGGTTACTGTAGTAGGCCTTTCCCAATCCATTATTGCTTCTACCTTCGTCGGATCCACAGAAATTCCTTCTTTCGACACTACGTGCCCCAGAAATGCTACTTTCTCCAACCAGAATTCGCATTTCTTAAATTTCGCATACAATTTCTGTCTCCTCAAAATCTCTAGCACTATCCTCAAATGTTCAGCATGCTCCACCTTTGTCTTCGAGTACACCAATATATCGTCAATGAATACTATCACGCATTTGTCTAAGTATTCCTGAAATATTCTATTCATCAATTCCATGAATGCGGCTGGTGCGTTTGTTAACCCAAATGGCATCACGACAAACTCATAATGCCCATACCTCGTCCTAAACGCTGTCTTTGCCACGTCCACATCCTTAACTCTCAGCTGATGGTATCCGGATCTAAGATCAATCTTTGAAAAGTAACATGCTCCCCTCAATTGATCAAACAAGTCATCAATTCTCGGCAGAGGGTATTGGTTCCTAACCGTCACTTTATTCAATTCTCTATAGTCAATACACAGTCTCATAGATCCATCTTTCTTCTTCACAAATAGTACCGGTGCACCCCATGGTGATACACTCGGTCTAATCAATCCCTTGTCTAACAATTCTTGTAACTGCTCCTTTAGTTCCTTCAACTCTGTTGGAGCCATCCTGTATGGTGCTCTCGAAATAGGTGTGGTTTCTGGTACTAAGTCAATGGAGAACTCTACTTCCCTCACTGGTGGTATACCAGGTAAATCCTCCGGAAATACGTCTTGAAATTCATTCACGACTTCAAGCGACTCTAACGTTACTCCTTTTTCTTCTGTTTCACCTATGTGTGCCAGAAATCCTACACATCCTTTTCTCAACATTCTACGGGCCTTCATCACCGAGATTAAGCCTATCCTTTTCCTCGGCCTTGAACCCACAAATCTGTACTCTTTACCTTCCTCTCCTAGGAACGTCATTATTTTCTTTTGACAGTCCACTTTGGCTTGATGCAAAGCCAACCAATCCATTCCCAGGATTATGTCGAATTCTGACATGTCTAGTTCAATGAGGTTGATATTTACATTCGTGCCTCCTATCCCTAAAGTGCAGTTTCTATAACAGGTAGTAATGGGGATAGCGTCTTTAGTAGGTGTATCTATTACTAAAGGTACCTCTAATTTCTCTGGGTGTAGTTTTAACTTCTTTGCCACAACATTACTAACTACTGAATGAGTAGCGCCAGTATCTACTAACACATAAACATCACGGGAATTTAATTGTAGTGTACCTGCTACAAGGTCGGCATTAATTCCAGCTGCTTTTGCGGTCATGGTGTACACCCTACCACGGCCTCCACCATTTCCTCCCTTGTTGTCTTTATTTCCCGTAGCCGGTTCATCCTTCTTAGGTTCTGGGCATTTCCATTTTGGGTGTCCCACCTTCTTACAGTTGTAACACTGCCGTTCCTTATACCAGCAAACCTCTGACTTATGCGCTCCATCACAAACGGTACATTTATCATAACTGGTGAAACTTTGGCCCTTGCCCTTATTCCACTCACGCTTGTTGTCATTAAAGTTCCGACCATTTCCACCCTGGCTGTTGTTGGAGTGTTTGTTCCCATGACTGCCCTTATCTCGACTGTCATCCACAGCTTTCCTCTTATTATTGTTGTGGTCCTTACCACCCTTGTTTCCTTCCGACCTTTCAGCCACTGCCTTGCCTTTCTCATCCCGTCGGTTACGGTAGTTATCCGACTCTCGTTCTACTATCTTGGCCCTATCCAACACCGCTGAGTACGTAGGCAAAGCCAACGGCGTGATTCTGTAACGAACTCTATCACTTAATCCCGCTTCAAACTTTCTTGCCTTCTGTTCTTCAGTATCGAAGAATCTTGGCGCAAATTCTAGTAAGTCAGTGAACTTCTCACCATACTCCGCTACAGTCATACTCCCTTGTACCAAAGTCAGGAATTCCGTTATCTTAGCATTCCTCGTGCTTGCAGGATAATAATTTTCGTTGAAAATAGCCTTAAATCTGGTCCAAGTAAAGGCTGCATCACCACGAGCCACAACCGCTCGCTTTTCCGCTTCCCACCATGTCTGAGCCTTACCTTTCAACATAAAGGTCGCAAATACTACCTTCTGCTCCTCAGTACAGTTCAGAGTCTCGAATATTCTTTCGGTGCTCTTAATCCAGTCCTCAGGTTTTTCTTTAGCAGTGTCCGAGAATGAGTCCGGATTCCTCCTTTGAAATAGCTCCAACGGATCACGTAATGGAGCTTGTGGTGGTGGTTGAGCAATTCCAGCAACAGTTTGACCTATCCCCGCTACTGTCTGCGATAGTGTCTGCAACAGGTTTACCAGGGCCGGATCCAACTGTCCTCCCGCATTGCCGGTGTTGTCATTCCCCTCACCGTTCCTGTTATTTCCGCTTCTGGTATTCATCTGCAGATTTGCTTTTACTTTAGAACAGGTTCGTGCTCTAGCAATATTCATCACTACAAAATACGTGCAGTATTCATGGTATACTTTAACTTATTCTTTTACTAACGGGTACTTGTTAGTTTTGATTCATGTTCGTAGGTCTTTTGTACTAGACCATGATTCAGATGTGGTTAGTTTACTTAACCTTTCTTCTCCGGTTCAGGAGTTTTCATACTTCATAATTTACAACCGTTTTACTTGGTTGCTTATTATTCTTTACTTCACTAGTTTTTTTATTACTTAACTAGCTTTAACTTATTCCAATGGTCGTCTTACTTCGTACCATGGTTACGGAGATTATTTCAAATCACTCCGATGCTTTCCCTTGTCTTTTCTCGACAAGTTAACTTTTGTTTACACAACAATAGTAAATTCAAACTTTTGGGTATTTAAATTAAATAATTAACTTTATTCAACTAAGGTATGAGATTTAAACATCTCAAATACACCCAAAATTCAACTTTAACATAAGAAAAATTCTAACTGTATTACTCCACTAATAATAAAGTAAATGAATCTATTCTTATAACTATCTGTCACTAATTGCATCACTTCCCACAGTGTGCATGTTCTGCTGCAAGTTGGTCATATTTTTCTTGCAATTCTAACTTCTCAGCCCAAATCTGATAGCCTGAAGTCCTAAGCTCTTCCTCATAAGCTTCTTGTTCATCTATCTTCTTTTTCAGTTCATTATTTTGTTCTATCTCATCCACCAGTTGCACACTGATTCGATTCCATTCGCGGTTAGCTCTAACCACATGGCTTTCTAGGCTGGTGACCTTCTTCAGTTGTACTGCTAACTTTCCCTCCACATACATTATGTCCTCATCGCGTTCTTTGATGACATTCTGTAAGCTGTCGACTCCTCGAGTCTCCTTCCTAAGCTCTCTTTTGGCTGAGCGAAGTTCCTTAGTTAGCTGCTTAATAATCTCCTCTTTAGCTTCTATTTCTTCCCTTAGAGTAGCACTGTACCTTACTGACTTCATGGGTCTCCTCGGCATGGTCCTACACACACCAATAGTAAACTTAATTAGTACATAACCCCAAGATTCCATTATAACATATTAATAGAATATAAATAGACATACAATGAAGAGGTTCCTATTTCTCCAAGTATATTCATACTTTATGCACACTCTTAGTATCATTCCTAGAGTTAGACTTTGTCACTTGAACTTCCTCAAGTAAGATCTTATTCAAGTTAAGTACTAAGTTCTCCCATTAGTCCTAACTTTCAGTTTTCTCCCATAAGACCTAAAGCCATTGCTCTGATACCAACTGTAACACCCCGAATTTTCTTAATGTATCTTGAGCATTTAATGGCATTTAATATCCATAAATAACAATAATAAATACTTCAATTTAGGGTTCACAACAGCCCCTTTATTAACCATAATTTCAAAACAATAGCGGAAGCGTAACTTAAACATGTCTTGGTAGGCAACAACCTTAACCTTCAATGTACTTCAACTTACATCAAATAAATAAGCGTACTTAAAACTACTAAATCAAGAATCTTCAATCCACCGTCTTCCCACGGCTACTTTCCTTGTCTTGTCCTTCTACTTAAATCCTGAAAACAAAATTTATAGAGAAGGGATGAGCGAACGAATGCTCAGTAAGTTCATACGTGGCCTCTCCGGTTACTAAGGAGAGACGACCAGAACGAATACTATGAATGACTTTACAAAGATAGGTTCAGTTACTTTTGGATTCAAGGCTGCAGAACAATACAGTCTTATTACTTTTAAGATTTTACTTTCAAAGGATTATGGCACTACAATTCAAAGGGATTTATTCAAGTTTCCGTCAATTCCTTGGTAACGTACATTATAACCTCAATGCCAAAGGTACAATTTGTACACCTAGCTTCTTCAGCCAATAGTGTGGGTCGTAACATATATGGTATCCACACACATATGCTCGGGGTCTAGAATCATCCTTGTAATCAGACAATTCCTGAGAGAAGGCATGTGATCACTCATGCAATCCCTAGTTTAAGGACGAGTCTTTTCTAACTGGACTGTCCTTCAATGTCTTTTCTAACTGGACATTGGATGCCTTAACGAGTAAGCGATTAACTTACAAGTTAAAATTAAATGCCTTAACGAGTAAGCGATTAACTTACAAGTTAAAATTAAATGCCTTAACGAGTAAGCGATTAACTTACAAGTTAAAATTAGAACATACCATGGTACAAGTATGTGATACAAGTTTCAAACTTCGATACTTAGTAGATCGATGGGGACATCACTAAGTATAGATTCTTTCAAGGAACGTTCAATAACGCAGAGTTCATTCAAATACTATCATGCCATACTGATAGTTAACTTTAGAAAGAAATACCGAATTCCAATAAACAGGAGTTCAAATACTGTAAGGAACGTAATCCCTTACCTGAATTGCCTTTCCTCGCAATCTCCTCTCTGTGCAAATCTACAAGGCACGGAGTAATTTACTTTAGTACTCTCTACATTGTTAACTATTTCTACTTAGTTAACTGAGAGATGCGTTTTAACTTCTTTACTTCGTTACTTCTTCCTTTACGTTTCAGTTTCTGACTTTGATTTACTAGTCAGTCCTTTAACTTGATATAATTGCAATTAAGTCCTTTAACTTTGGGTTAATTACAATTTGGTCCCTCAACTTTGGGTTAATTGCAAATTGGTCCTTCAACTTTGGGTTAATTGCAATTTAGTCCTTCAACTTTAGTTCAATTGCAATTTAGTCCTTCTACTTTGGATTAATTGCAGATTAGTCCTTCAACTTTCTTTTAATTACTGAAAGGTCCTTGGACTTTGGTTCTGTTCATAAGGTCCCCTAAGTTTCTCTTTTCAATCACTTAGGCCCCTCTAACTTCAAAGGTTTCCTTTTTATTCCTCCTAACTTTAATTCTTTTCAGTTTAGTCCTTTTCCGTTAGGAAACTAACTGAAACTTCTAATCTTTTCCTTTCTCGTTAACTTTTAACCTTCAAGGTCTTCCAAGTGTTTATTCTATTTCCTCAAGTTACTTTTCTAACTTGTTAACACTCCTTTTAACGATTTTGTTTTCTTTCCGTTAGAAACTTAACGGAAACACTAACTTTCCGTCCCAATCCTTAACTTTCACAAACCGAATTCAACACCCATAATTTACTACCATTGCCGAGACATGCATGATCTAAAATCCCTTGATTTGATCAATTTTCTAGTTCTTTAAATTTTTCTAAATTCCCAAACATCAATATTATTTACAATACACTTAACGAGGATCAATTAAATCAACAAAATCAATTCTTCCATGGTTAGGGCCATTCGGCCGAAACTTGTTCCTTGTGGGAAATCCATATTTTCTTCTTTTGATAAACCCAATTCAACCTCAATGATTTATATGTTCAATTCCCAAGCATTGCATAATATAAATCGATCCAATTCAAGATTATAAAATAAATCTTAAAAATAACTAGTATCAAGATTAATCATGGGTTATGATCTTATTGTTATAACATTCAATTCCCACCATTCTAATCATCAAGTTAAACATTAACTTCAAGGTTAATCATCCTAGACAATAATAATTCTAACTTTTAAAAATTCATATCTAATTCAATAATACTCCAAATCGAATGAAACGAAAACTAGAATTTAGGATTTTACATTACCTTGAGAATGATCGAATTTGATTTAAAAAAAAACTGTCGCAGCTCCTCCTCCCTCCTGTTCTGGCCGGCGGCTGCTATAGGTAAGGTTTAGGGTTTTTTTTTTTTTTCTTTTCCTTTTTGTGTTTAATTGTTTTTGATAAAACCAAAATACCCTAATATTCACTAACTCAAGTATTTATACTCTTGGTAGATTAATTTGGGTTGGGTTTACTAATACTATTTTCGGGCCAATTCAAATTCCTTGGGCCCACTTCTATAAATTACTTTATAACTCTAATTATCCTTTAATTAGTTTAACAAAACCGAAATTAAAATAAATAATTAAATTAAAATTCCGGTTATTACAGAAACTGAAACTTTACAATAAGAACAACAACCTTTTGAAAAGAATTTGTACAAAAAGGTTGTGCACAACAAAAGAATTTTGAGGAACCAAAATATTTACAAAAAAGGGTTATGCACAATGATGCTTTGAAAACTCAATTTTATGTCCAAGAAAGTTGTGCATGACCAAGGCTTAAAAAACCAATTTTAGCCAAAGAAATGAGGGCAAGAGTGCACAAGCAAGGCTGTAAGTTAGAACCTGGACCAGTAGAAGCAAAGGGACCATCAGAATGTTTCTTTCCTGCACAAAATTATTAGCTTGAAACATTCTGTGGGCCCAGCCAAACTAGCCGTACGGCTAGAGCAAGACATCCATTATTTTTTGCAAATTTTCATCTTCAGATCATCAAGCCCCAGTTTATTGCATTTCCAGAACATTTTCACTCCCAGAAATCAAAACAGAAACATAAAACACACAAAACATGCACAAAGTTAACAAACGGGGACGGGAGTTTCACCCACACAAAAGTGCCCCCAAAGATTCTAAAAAGAAGTTTGGAAACACTTTATTCCCCAGCGGAGTCGCCACTGTAAGGATCCCCCCCCCGGGGCGAAACGGGTTCACTCGAGGAAGAAAAACCAAACACGTGTAACTTAACAAACTTAACGGAGTCGCCACATTTGTTAACTTTTAACGCAACAAATGAAAATGGTTAGAGATTAAAGAGTTCGGAGGTCAGGTTACGGCTTGGGAAGAGTTTTTGTCACCCAAGCTGCCTCGGACGAAGCCGAGTCTCCCTTGTGTTTGTTAACTAAAAGTGCATGTGTGTGTATGTGTATTTAACGGAAAATTGCAGTTTTAACTGATTATTAATTTTGACAGAACAAAAGGCTTTCATTTGCACAGATCTTGACAAAACAAGACAGAAAAGGAAAATTGTCCCTCTGACCCAACTTAGTCGTACGGCTATGTAAGGCCTTCCCGGGGATTTTACAGTTTGTCCAGGAAATGTCCAGTTTCAGGCAGAAACAGGGCATTCTGCTGAAACTGGACTGATCTGTTTTCTTTCAGTTTGCATTTTAACAAACAAACTTTGATTAACATCATTCCTATGCTCATTAATCGCCAAATGGACCCCAAATACATGGATTTGGATGTGATTACGGCAATCATTGGAGAAAAATTAGAAAAGGTGATGAAAGATACATTTGAACTAAGATGGCCATTTTAATGAGTAAAGATGTAAACTTTACCATCAAAATGGGATATTTATCAAGATTAAACATTTAGGGACAACAAAAATGACATAAAGATTGAATCTTTATGACCCAAATGTGGGATTTAAGGCTAAATCAAGGTTGGGATGATAAAGTTTGGAACTTTATCACCCAACATGATCTTCATGGCCAAATACAACATAAAGACACATGCTTTCACCATAAAAATGGATCATCAAGCTATTTAAAGACAAGAAATTAACAAATCATGATCTTCTTTAGGTTTTAACCCTTTATCACATACAAGGATGTGAAGGCACCTTGAATCATCTCATGATTTGGTTCCAAGATATATGTATATAACAAGAATATAAGGTGCTTGAGAGGACAAGACTTGCAATATAAAGGTGCTTGAAAGGACAAGACTTGCAATATAAAGAAGTAAATAATATGAACAAGAACAAAAGAGTTTGATATGTAGAGAAGATGGGGAGAAAGAGGCTTCACCTATGGTGGTTATGGCCTATCTTCCTCTCTTTTCACTCAAATATATGGTGGTTGTTCTCTCAGACTGTATTTCTGCAGAGTTTCCCCTACAAACTATATTTCTCCCCCCCCCCTTGAAATGATCAGCAAGGGGTTCAATTTATAGGTACTGAGGGTGCCCATAGTATCCATACGGCTAGGGATCTCCCGCGTCCAAACCATCCGTACGGCTCAGCATGGCGAGCTTCTGGATTTTTCCAAGTTTAATTCCAGAGTAGTCCTGGAATTTTAGGTTTATTCTAGTGAGGTCCTAGCCTATCAGTTTATCCCTGAATGGTGCTAAGGTTACCCCTAACGTTGGTTAATTTCAGATTGGGGTACTTACAGACTTGTATTAATTTAGAGGAGCTTTTACAAGATTACAAAGATGAATCTAAACTCTAAATAAACAATCTAACCTAACAAAGCTATTAAAACAACCGGTGTATTCGAAGTATATAATCTATGTGATCATATAAATCGGGTGTGTGTGTGGAAAGAAATCAAATGCTCAAATGATCTAAGTGATGGTAAGCAAATGAAAAACTTTATGTGCAAAGGCTGAGTATGGAAGGTTGTTTGACTTGAAGCTTGATGAAGGAATTCTGGGTTTGCTAAGTAGATGTATGAAGATATGAATATCTGGGTTTAAATCTTCAAAGCAAACTTGAACACTTGGAAGTAATTTCTCTTGAAGCTCAGCAACCTTCATTGTTGATGAATGAGGCTATTTATAGGCAATGCATCCTTGTGACCGTTGGGTAAAGATTTGAATCAAATCTGAGGGTACAATTGCTGTTGAAATCCCATTGGTTGAGCTGTCATTTTAGTCCTTGGTTTTGTATTGTAGTCCTAGGTAGTTGTAGCACCACTACCTGACATTTGTCCTTTGTTGCAGAAAGGACTAACGGTAAACAATTCAAAATGCTTGGACAAGACTGACATTCCTTGCAGTAACTCTAAGTTAACTTAGAGTTTTTATGACAAGTCATACAACATTCCTTTACGGTCATAAAGGGAATGTTTGTCTCAAGGAATAAATGACTTAGTGAATTCTTCCATAAATACTCTGCGGTTCCACCTGGCACTGGAGCGGTTCCAAAGATGAACTTGATGAGCGGTTTCGTTGAAACTGAAAACGGCGGTTCCATGGTTGAGGTTCCATCAAGTTTGCATCTAAGGTTCCTTAAGTAACTTGTAGGACGGTTTCATCAAAGCCACACAATGCGGTTTGATGAAAGACTTACGGCTCCATGCAGGCGGTTCGAGAATTGTACGAATGTGGTTTGAAGAACTAAACCGCTAAGGGTAAACCGAACTATACTCAGCCTAGACAAATAAAAATCTAGAAATGGACTTATCTAAAAATTGAAGTATAACTTCATTACATGTGGTCCTAAAGTCCATAAAAAGACACGTGGCATGGATCAATCAAATTAAGTGAGTGTACTAACAATGAATCCTAACACATGCCTTACATTGTGTTTGATAAAATGCCTTCTCATGTGTAAAGGAATGTCTGTTGTATATTTCATTTGTGCCTGTCATGTGCATCACATTGTCTTTCAACATGCCTTGGCATTGTCCTATGCCTGCCTTGCCTTGTGTTTCATAAAATGCCTTCTCATGTGTAAAGGAATACATATTGTATATTTCATTTGTGCCTATCATGTATCACATTGTCTTTCAACATGCATTGGCATTATCATATGCCTGCCTTGCCTTGTGTACTATAAAATGCATGTGTAAAGGAATTCTTGTTATACCTTTCTTTTATGTCTGTCCTGTGCATTAAATTGTTTCAAATGACTTGGCATTAATCTATGGATGCCTTTTTGCATTAAATTTTTAAAATGTCTTCTCATATGTGATAAAATGCTTGTTTATTCACACTTATTTGCCTTCTGACTCACATTTCATTCACAATTACCCCAAGTGATGTGATTCCAGCATTGTGCAATATGATTGAAACAAAATCCAACAAAATCTACTTACATTCTTGGCGTTCTGGACTCCAGAATTGTGCACTATCACTGCTCATGGCTTGTAATTGATTCTAAAATTTGAAGATTGTAATGTATATTGGCGGAGTTTGAAATCGCAAGGCAGTTCGACCAAATAGAGAAAAGACACTTCGATAAAAAACGTTATTTTTTGGACTGAAGTTAACCGCAAACCAGTTAATGAATGAACCACATGTTTTTGAAGCGGATTCCTAATATTTACGACTTTTCTACCACCATGGTTTAAAAACAGGTTTTAGTAATCTTAAATGTTTGAACTCTAAATTGAATAGTATGCAAATGATTCTTGGAATGGTTAATAGTAGTCCGTGTTTTGTTCACTTTTGCAATTGGGTTCTTGGGTCTGGAAAAAGTTGCAACTTCGATTCTTAACATTTAAATTTTGTTTCAAATTGATTAAAAAAAATAAAAATAATTTGGTTTTCTAACCAAACCATAAGTCACCAAATTGCAAAAAATGTACCCCCTCCGTTCCAAAATGAATTTTCAATTTTCATTTTTAGGGATCTGAAAATCTTTATGTTTCATGCAATTTAGTGACGAAAATTCATATATAATCATGTAATCCTTTTTCCAAATATTTAGTTGTGTAAGGATGAAGAAATCAGTGATAAAAAAAAAAAGAAAAAAAGAACGAACTCTCTAGCTTTCTCTCTCTAAACCTTTCTTCTCTTCCCCGTCGCTAGGGTTTCTTGCCCTAGGGGCAGTGGCTTCGGCCATGGCTTCTTCCTCCAGTTTCTTCACATCGATGAACTCTAGTAATAGTAACCCTTATTATGTTCCATCTCCTAACACCGTTTCTCAGATCTCAAACCCTAATATTCTTGCCGCGGCTCACGTTTCAAACGTAAACCCTAATGACCCAGCGCCGCAAAGCGTATATCCCTCTACTAATCCTGTTCCGATTCAAAATAATGAACCCCAAAACCCTAAGCCGCCACTGTCCAAATCTTTTGCTGGCCTTTTCTCAGCAGCCGCCATACATAGCTCTTCCTTACCTAATATCCCTACTGGCAATCATAAAGGTACGCCTTCTGTGAAATTGCCCAAGGAGTTGATTGAGTCATTCGCTAAACCTTTCAGATTCACGTTGGTGGGCAAGTTCATGCACGGAAAGCCAACAATGGAGGATGCTCGTATTTCCTTTGCAAAATTTCAGCTTAAAGGAGACTACAAACTCGGTCATCTTGATTCGAAGCACATTCTGATTCAATTGGCTAACGAAAATGATTATCAGCGTCTCTTCATGAAAGAGGTCTGGTACGTTCATCGTTTTCCCATGAGAACCCAAGCATGGTCCCCATCATGGAGACCTGATACGGAATCTCCTTTTGTTCCAATTTGGGTAGGGTTCCCTGGGCTGCCGGTTCATCTAATGAATAAATATTTTCTTTTTGCTGCTGCCTCCATGATTGGGACTCCGCTTTCGCTTGATAAGGCAACAACGGAGCTCTCATGCCCCAGCATTGCTAAGATTTTAATCAAGGTTGATGCTTTGAAGAAATTTCCAAATGAGATCTTTATAGATTATGGGGATGCGTGTCCAAGCTTTTATCAGAAAATTGAATATGATGTGATCCCGAAGTATTGCAAACATTGCCTAATGTTTGGCCATGATGATCTTTCTGTCGCAAAGCTAACCCTAAATTAATTCCTCAATCTTCAAAGCAGAATGTCGAAAAACCTGCCAAGGTTTTTGTGCCGAAAGTTAATGAGGTTAAGGATGCTGATTCTAATCCAGGTGCTAGTGTGAAGGAGGGTGCTGAACCCCGTTCAAAGTCAAGTCCGAACCAAGTTGAGCAGAAAGAAGGTAGTTCTAACCCTAGTAATGGTCAAGGTTCTATGGCTCCTATTATTGCTAGACGAGGGCAACCTATTCCGGATGCTGTGAATAAAATCCTTCAAAAAGTAAGTTCTGAAGTTATTAAAGGTGATGATTTATTTGTCTCAACCTCTATTCATGATAATAATGTGGGTGGTACTGCAAATGAAGAGGTTGTTTTGGAAAATGATAAGAATGTGGGTGGAACTGCAAATGAAGATGTGGTTTTGAAAAATGTTGAGAGCCTCAAAGCTCAATTTACTGGTAATAATGTTCAGTATATGGAGGATACTAATATGATGAAATCTGATGAGAATGTCAATATTGATCATTTGAATTTATCTCCTCGTCTCAATACTGCTTCTTCCTCTTATGTTACGGATAGGGCTGGCTCTACCCCTTTTAATGATTGGGATAAGAATAAGCCTGATCCTGATGGCTTCATTACCGTTAAATCTAGGAGAAACCGGGGTAGATCTGCCTCTCCTTCCTCTTAATTTCTAATTCTCTTATTTCTCCATAATTGTTTTAATGGTATCTATTATAAGTTGGAACCTCCGTGGTATTGCTAATTCTGCCACTGTGAGGCGTGTTAAAAGTTTATTTCGTATGCATGGAGCCTCTGCTATGGCTATTTATGAGCCCAAGCAACCCACTGAAATGTTGAACGAGTTTATTCATAAATTAAATTGTAGTGGCGGATTGTCTAATAATTGTGGCAGGATTTGGTTTTTATGGCGACATGGCTTTACTTGTGATGTTTTTCATGATAGTGTCCAAGCCCTCACGGTTCAAGTTACTCATGGTTTATGTCCGTCTCCTATTTTGATCACTTGCGTGCATGCTAGCTGCAACAAGTATGAAAGAAGAGAGTTATGGGATGATTTGCATGAGCTGAGTACTACAGGGTTGCCTTGGCTGGTTGTCGGTGATTTTAACTGTGTTTTGGATCAGAATGAAAAGATTGGAGGCCATGCCATTACTCCCAGTAAGACTATTGAATTTTCGGATACGATTCAATTTGCCTCTCTCATTGATGCTGGATATTCTGGTTCTAAGTTCACTTGGTGGAATAAGCGTGTGGGTAGGTGTTCCATCCAACAACGTATTGACAGGGCCTTTTATAATACTCAATGGTTGTCCATGTTCCATGATACGACTGTTAAGCATTTGAGCAGGGTGTGTTCAGACCATGCCGCGCCTGCTATTAATATCAAGGTTGAGGCTGAACGCACTAAAAGTGCGTTTCGCTTTATAAACGCCTGGACCAAACACTCATCATTCCTTGATACGGTTAAGTTGTCTTGGAATGTTTGGATGGATGGTAGGCCGATGGTGTGCTTTGGGAAAAAATGGGCTAGGCTTCGTAAAGCCTTATCTATTTGGAATAAAAGGAACTTTAGGCGTGTTGATCAACAAGTAAGACAAGCGGAAGATGAAGTTATTCTCAAGGAGCAGGAGGTTGAAAGGCATCCCACGGTTGAAAATAGGGCTGCGTTAAACTTAGCCCAAGCTCACCTTAATCAGTCGCTTATGATAGAGGACAATTTTTGGAGGCAAAAGGCTAATATTAAGTGGATTAAAGAAGGGGATAATAGCAACAAATTTTTTCATGCTCGTGTCAAAAAGAAGAGGCAAAGGCTTTTCATCCATCGGATAAGAAGTAGAGAGGGGGATATTCTTACGTCTAAAGAAGACATTCAGCAAGAAGCCATAGGTTTCTTTCAAAATCAACTTTCGGCTGAACATGTTGATGGTCACAATGATCATGATGATTTACTCCACCTTATTCCTTCCTTGATAACGGCTAATGAGAATTCTAATCTTATTGCTGTGCCTACTCTTGAGGAGATTCATGATGTGGTAAGAACAATGGATGGTCAAAGTGCAGCTGTAGACACCTCGCCTTGGACCTCTCACCCCGATTGCATACAAAGTATTTTTATTTAACTTATTTTTGTTGATTTCTGTTACTTCGGTTAAGTTCCTAACTGATTCCGTTAGTTTTGGACTAAACTGCATAACAGAGTTAACTTTTAGGGTCATTCTGTCATTCTGTCCTTTTCTGCCGCGGGCGCTTCCGGAACTGTTAACGGGCTGCGCGCGCGTCTCGCCCCAAAAGCGGGACTCGCGCGCTTCCCACTTTGGCAGTAACGGATTGCACCTTATTCCCCTCCTTTTCCTAATTCACAAAATAACCTCTTTTTACATCCAAGTTCATCCCCCCTTTGTTCCAAAAACTCCCAATCCCATTATTCTAGCCCTTTCATTAAAACAAAAATATTTCTTTTTATTAATATTTGATTTTCTCTTTATTATTTATTTATTATTTTTATTTATCTTATTTGTGATTGGTCAACTCCATCTCACATGGATTGACCAATTTCCCTCCAAGTATTCCCTCCTCTTTTTACCTATAAAAGCCATCTTCTTCTACCTTAGAAAGGGACTCTTTTTACACTCTTTGGACCAACTTCATCTTCCCTACAAGAACTATACACAAGTTCTCTCAACACATTTTCCCTACAAGCAAACACTACACAAAGTATTGCACAACCATTTCTCTACAAACAACACCATCTTCAAGTCAAAGTCTAAGGTCCTCTTTTCTAAAGGTACTTTTATTCTTCTCCTCTTTTATTCTAGTCTTACTAGTATGCAATCCCCATCAATTGGAACATGACCAAATGACCACTTTACTACATTAAAGTTGGTTAAGGTTATCTCCCTACATTTTAATCATTACTTTAATTTCCTATACATTTCTTAATGTAATTGTTTAGCATAAATTTATAAATAAAACAATTCTCTTTTCTTCCACTTTTTCTTTAGATTATAATTGTTAGCACTGTTAATAAATTGAAGGACATTTAGCATTAGAACACCAATAGTAGCAAGACCCGCATAAGCGGGGCGGAGTGGGTGTTTAAGTACTTCCCACTCCGTCACCTAACCCCCGAACCCTTCTCTCCCGAATCTCTGGTTTTGTACATAAATTAGGCTATTTCTAGGTTTTTCTTATGTTCCTTTAAAAACATAGGTGGCGACTCTAAACAATCTAAAACAAGTTATACATCCTAGGATAATTCACCGCTCTAGCCAAGTTGTGGTTTCCCGGGGTATCTACAGTGGCGACTCTGCTGGGGAGCTATTAGAGGGTTAAACTTGTGTTCTTTACTTTTGGTGTTCTTATTACTGTTTTCTGGGCATTCTGGTAAGAAGGGTGGGAAGCGCGTGCCTCTGGCCTTCTTGGCCTAAAGCGCGGGCGTCCGACCCCAATTACCAGAATCGCCCGCCTCCTTTCTTGTCCTTCAATTCCATGTTTCTGTGCTAACAATTACTGCAGGGGAAAGAATTTTTTATTTAGGGTCAAGGCAATCCCTTGAACCCACTGATTCGCAGGTACTGCCCAGAATCGGGAGCCTCTGCCCCTCTTTGTCTACCGCGTGCGCCTTCCGCATAGGCCACCCAATACGCGCGCTTCTGGGCGCATTCCCAGAACAGAACAGTGCACAGAAAACAGAACAGAGCAAAATGACAATGTGTGGGCACCGGGCCTCCACAAAACAGTTTTTACTTTCTGTTTATTTTTATCGGTCACACGGGTGATTCGAAAGTTGTAATTATGTGCTTATTTGTTTTTTTTATTTCTTTTGAAAAAAAAAAAAAATTGTCACTTGTTAGACCTCACACTACATGCACATATTCTTATCAATTGCTCACTATCGAGTCGCACAAGTCCAACCCCAAACCCGTCGAGGCCCGTCCTAGAAAGTTTCAAGCTCCACCCGACCTTGACTCTTTCGAAGCGGTCAACCTCAGCCCGTTGTGTAGTTCAAGACTACATGCCGGGGGTGTCCTTTAAGCCTCTCTTTAGCCGAGCACAAGCCACACAATTCTAGTCTAGGGTCTAACACTCCGTGACTCAAGTCGGTTTTCATGCACCGAGATTTCCCTAAACTAATGTCTTCAAATCATACATGCCAATTTGTTGCAATGGACGAAATAAAACTCCGTCCCCAAAAGTGGCTATCTTGGACGAAAATAAAAATCCGTCCCCGCATGTATGATTTACTACATTAATTTAGTTTAATCCCGTCACATGTAGGTATCACAAGCGTGGTGGAATCCGATGAGTATATGGGACCGCGAGAAGGTCTATATACTAGTGTGACGATTCCACTATTTTTCTAGAAAACCCCAAAAAGGACTCCGTCCTTCCGACTTTGTAAAAAAAAAAAAAAAATCATTTTCTTTATATGGTTGAGTCTTTTTCGTGTTTGTGGGTTAAATTTATTTTACTCAAAAGGTATTTGTGGGGCCAACCTAAGATCAACCGTGTTCTTTCAAAAGGTCCAATGGCTTCCAACGGCAACAACAACAACGGTGGGTACTTCTCCGTGTCCAACGAAAGACTCTTCAACATAATAAGAGCCATGGGGGAACAAATGGATAGACTTTCCGAGGATGCCCGCCGAAAAGACGATTTGTGGCAAGCTCGTTTTGATCACGAGAGGAAGATTCACAAGGAAGAGGTTTCCGAGCTCAAAGCCCGTTTGCAAGAGCTCACCAACAACAAGGCAAAGTTTAAGGGTAAAGCATGCTCAAGTGGCCCGTCCCTCAAAAGCTACAAAGGTACCGCCAACAACTGAGTTTTCACTCCTCTCCTAGGAGTAACCCAAGCCGAAGCATTTGAAGCTTTGGTGGCAAGTGGAAAGGTCAAACCTTTGGAGGGGTACAAGCCGAAGACGATACCGAAGAATCATGCACATGGTGAATGGTGCGGCTACCACAAGCATAGTGGCCATACTACCAAAGGGTGCTTCCTTCTCCGAAACATCATCCAAGATTTGTTCGACAACGGCGAATTTACTGTGGGTGAAGAGCAACCTTTAGAGAGTGCCAACATGCAAGGACTCATCAAAGAAGAATGATTTGGTTTCGAAATGGGGCTTCTACAAGAAACCATGCCACAAGGAGACTACAACGACAATGGGGACTACAACAACAATCTCCGTTTCTCTTTCTCTACCTAGTAATAGGAATTAAAAAAAAAAAAAAAAAGAGTCAAAGTCCTCTTAAGTGTGCATTAAGTTTTCTTTATCCAATTAATGTGAAATTTTGAGTCAAGTCTCATCATCAAATAAAAAAGTCGTTCTTATCCTCATACACTCTTCCAAGTTGTTCAATCTAATTCTTGGCAAAATGATGAAAAGATGTCTAAACGAGTTTTGGAATGAAGGCCATCACTTGAACGCCTAGGGGCTAAACATTGTGACGAAGGCAACATCATCAACGACGAAGACAAAGCCAAGACATCAAAGGTGAAGCAACAACCATGGAGAAAAATCAAGCAATGTTTCAAATGGGGGATTAAAAAAAAAAAAAAAAAGGCTCGCTAGGTTGAAATCATCAAATCAACCTAGGCAAAAGTTAGAGCACAAAAAAAAAATCCCCCTCAATCAAAGAAGATCAACATCATCATCCACCAACAAAGGACGAAGCTACGAAGCAACAATTCCATCACGAAGAATGGAGAATCCACAAGAACTACGGTGACCTGAGCCTCTACACTGGAGGAACGTAGGCAACCTGCGGGTCCGGTCTCATGCAAGAAAGAAGATATGTTTAGCCCTAGCGCGTTATGGTGATCGGCCTTCATCTCGAACTTGTCAAGACATCTTTGTACGATTCATTTGCCAATGAGTTAATCACCAAAAAGATTGAACAACTTTCTTAGATTTGGAATCATTTCGCGTTCCTTGTCGAGTCTAGGGACTTCTATTCTTTCTGCATACTCCCAATTTCTTGCAATCAAATTGGGGCTTTCCTTCTCTTCTCTCTTAATGACTTACTTGCCTTTGTGAGTCATTCAATTCAATAAAAAAATTACATGTCAATACTAGGGACACTTCCCTAGTCGAGTCAATGTCACTCATCTTTAGTGACAAAAGGTTTTCACCGCAAAAATCACATGTCTCTCATCCTCAGCTAGAGTCAATACACACTTCCTTATTAATCGAGTCAAAAATGAAGACGCAAAAGAGATGCCCGCTAGATTGAAAACCCGAAAGGGCGGTCTAGGCAAAAAACAGGGTGAGTAATAAAAAAAAATGAGGGAGTGAGAGAGAGAAGGGGAAGAGAAATGGAGATCTCCGGCCTCTAAAGAAGACAACTGCACGAGCTCTACATTGGATCTCCTCAGCAAGTCAATTCTCCACCGAGTCAACTTTGGGATTGCAAAAGGCTCGACAAGATATGGCACCATCAAAGGTTGTTTTGGGTTATTGGCATCATTCTCCAGCAGTGTACATTTTTGGGTTCATGAAAAGAAGGCCCGTGGTAGCCAAGACCCATCCGAGAACGAGCCCATCATAAAAGGGCACGAGGTTGCACAAATAATCCCTAGCTAGTCAATTGGCTTGGGAAACAAATAGCAACAACATGTTTCTCAGTTTTCAAAGCTTCTTCAAGTATGTGCTTCTAAAGTACGCCGAAAGGCTCCCGAGAAATGGAGTAGCTCTTGCCATGTCCTCTCATGTTTGTTCCCTCGCACGAGGATGAGTCACTCTTGCTTTGCTCAACAAATGGTGACGCCCTAGGGGCAATGTGACTCAAGGACAATGACTTCTTTTGCTTCACTTGACAATCAATACGCCCTAGAGGCTATGTTCGAGAAAGATGTGTGAGACTATCCTCAAAGTCTCCCAAAAGGGATGTCAAAAAGCCCTCTTGTCGCGTGTGCCCGTGCTCGTTCCCCCAATCAAGGATGGACCTTTCTCGCAATCAATGATGGCACTCTAAGGGCTACGGTCAAGTCTTAAAGGCTCCCTCGGCAAAGAGCAATTAACTCCCCAGCAGTATCCCCAGCCAAGTCATGTACAACATTGGAAGCTTCCTCAATTCGGCACCGAAGGTCTCCAATGGCTTCGCAATCTACAATCTTTTGGGCTACGGCATTACAGTAATTCAAGCAAAGGGCAGTATTAGGGCTTCGCGACCGACAGTCTTTTGGGCAACAATACTCGAACAAGTGCAATGTGGAGTAGTCTTATGGCTCCATGAGAACAATCAAGATTCAAGGGTCTCTCAACACTTCAAGTCAAAGGCCTCTTGGTTTTAAATGAAGACTCCGATGTTATGAATGAAGTTGATGATTTTTGTTAGAACTTTCAACGAGATCATGAAGAAAGTATTAGAGAAAAGGAAAAAGATTCAATATGCTAAACTCTAATCAAAACAGGGTTATAGCGGGAAATGCCACGGCCAATCCCAATGTTTCTGGAATTCAGCACCCCCTTCTCCAAAATCAAAAGCACAAGGTGCAGCTCAGATAAAGTTGGGCCACAGCACTAGTTGCATCCGAAGATCCGTCATTAGTTCAACTCAAGAAGAGTCAAGCAAGTATACTCATTTGGGACTTTATCACACCAAGACCTTATCCTCCGCGACCTCGACGGCACCGCAAGACATTACTGCATCCTTTGACATAAGCCCTCCGCCATTTGGGTATCAACCACAATGAGGCCATTCATCTCCCCAGTAAGAGCAAGAAGGGGATCTCTATCAAGAATTCTACCCGACGGTACATCCGCTCTCAATGCCGAGCCAATCACAAGATAATTTGGGGCTTTACATTCCACCGTCTTGAAGCTCACAAACAAAAAGTCCATGACATTTGGGGCTTAGCAATTTCTCGAAGCTTGGCATCCATAATCTTCTCTTGGGGCTTGCTCACGCCAACAACAAAGGGCGATTTACTCGAATGGGCCAAGAACTGATTATCTTGGGGCTATGCAAGCCACTCAAAGTTTGGCATCAAAGGCGTTCTAGGGACTTCACAATCAGCAACCCCTTGGTATCTCGGCATCAAAAGCCTTTTGAAGCCCCATAACTGACAAATCTCTTGGGGCTAGACATCAATCTTCGTTGGGCACACCGGCGACAACAGAATTCAAGCGAGGCAATCCGGACTTCGACTGAACATGACTTGATCTTGGGTTGGCTTCACAAGCTCACAATGGTTAAAATGGTTCACCCACGGACTAAAAAAAAAAAAAAAAAAAAAAAAACTTTTTTCTTTTTCTCCTTCTATGTGCAAAAATATGTGCTTTACTTTGCTTTGCTCCATAGCTTCTTCCCCAGAGTTCTCCATCATCCTTGAACTACGCTGGTCTGATTCTCTTAAAGGGATACGTAGGCAGCCTTTTGGCACGACCAACCCATCATCCAGAGTACCATCTCGCCAGCCCAACATCAAGGGCATTCTCTCATCAACATCTAAAGAATGGACATTCTCCATCAAAGCATCCTCCGCGGACATCAAGAATCCATCTCCACTCAAGCGGCAATGGTAAGTGAAGGTATGAATACATCCAATGCTTTCCTCAAAATCACACCGCACACAAGATCACTCTCTACATTCTTACTTCTCTCTCATTGCAAGGGTGTTGTAAAATCTCATCACACCACGTGCACAATTTCTCTCTTCATTTCACACTTCATGCATCTTCTTGCACTAGCACATATACCTGCAAAGCACATAACAGGTACCACCGCGAAGTCAAACAGCATCTGCAACTCGAGGCACTTCATCCCCAGCAGAAAATGGTCCACAGTCAACCATGCCCGCATCCCCGCAAAAGTCAACTGCAACGTCAAACAGCACACGGCTTCAAAGCAGCAATTCGTCAAAGGTTCACTAACGGCCTCGAAGGTTCACTAACGGCCTCATCAACGGATTTCACTAACTGATTCGTCAACAAAGGTTCACTAACGGCCTCGAAGGTTCACTAACGGCCTCATCAACGGATTTCACTAACGGATTCGTCAACGAAGGTTCACTAACGGCCTCCTCAAAGGTTCACTAACGGCCTCATCAACGGATTTCACTAACGGATTCGTCAACAAAGGTTCACTAACGGCCTCGAAGGTTCACTAACGGCCTCATCAACGGATTTCACTAACGGATTCGTCAATAAAGGTTCACTAACGGCCTCGAAGGTTCACTAACGGCCTCATCAACGGATTTCACTAACGGATTCGTCAACGAAGGTTCACTAACGGCCTTCTCAAAGGTTCACTAACGGCCTTATCAACGGATTTCACTAACGGATTCGTCAACGAAGGTTCACTAATGGCCTCCTCAAAGGTTCACTAACGGCCTCATTCAAGGGTTCACTAACGGCCTCGAAGGTTCACTAACGGCCTCATTCAAGGGTTCACTAACGGCCTCCTCAAAGGTTCACTAACGGCCTCATTCAAGGGTTCACCAACGGCCTCCTCAAAGGTTCACTAACGGCCTCCTTAAAGGTTCACTAACGGCCTCACTTAACGGATTCAGTCGGCAGGTTTACCAACGGATCGTGCCACCCCCTCTACCAACAAAAGACGCTCACACAGGGAGCGC
The DNA here is from genome assembly GCA_026119855.1 of Campanula takesimana. Lineage (NCBI taxonomy): Eukaryota > Viridiplantae > Streptophyta > Magnoliopsida > Asterales > Campanulaceae > Campanula > Campanula takesimana. Next base: position 404,102 of record JAOWBW010000402.1, on the reverse strand, counting down.
ACCCCTATCTCTAGCAATTTCAAATTACTGCTTCCATCGAGTCTTTGCTTTCTTTTCTTTCTCTTTCTTTGTCGATGTCCTCGGCGGGTGTTTTTACTTTCGTCGACGCGTTTTGCTTTGCAATCCACGTCGCCGAGGGGCTCTGTAGACACCCCCCGCCTTGGACCTCTCACCCTGATTGCATACAAAGTATTTTTATTTAACTTATTTTTGTTGATTTCTGTTACTTCGGTTAAGTTCCTAACTGATTCCGTTAGTTTTGGACTAAACTGCATAACAGAGTTAACTTTTAGGGTCATTCTGTCATTCTGTCCTTTTCTGCCGCGGGCGCTTCCGGAACTGTTAACGGGCTGCGCGCGCGTCTCGCCCCAAAAGCGGGACTCGCGCGCTTCCCACTTTGGCAGTAACGGATTGCACCTTATTCCCCTCCTTTTCCTAATTCACAAAATAACCTCTTTTTACATCCAAGTTCATCCCCCCTTTGTTCCAAAAACTCCCAATCCCATTATTCTAGCCCTTTCATTAAAACAAAAATATTTCTTTTTATTAATATTTGATTTTCTCTTTATTATTTATTTATTATTTTTATTTATCTTATTTGTGATTGGTCAACTCCATCTCACATGGATTGACCAATTTCCCTCCAAGTATTCCCTCCTCTTTTTACCTATAAAAGCCATCTTCTTCTACCTTAGAAAGGGACTCTTTTTACACTCTTTGGACCAACTTCATCTTCCCTACAAGAACTATACACAAGTTCTCTCAACACATTTTCCCTACAAGCAAACACTACACAAAGTATTGCACAACCATTTCTCTACAAACAACACCATCTTCAAGTCAAAGTCTAAGGTCCTCTTTTCTAAAGGTACTTTTATTCTTCTCCTCTTTTATTCTAGTCTTACTAGTATGCAATCCCCATCAATTGGAACATGACCAAATGACCACTTTACTACATTAAAGTTGGTTAAGGTTATCTCCCTACATTTTAATCATTACTTTAATTTCCTATACATTTCTTAATGTAATTGTTTAGCATAAATTTATAAATAAAACAATTTTCTTTTCTTCCACTTTTTCTTTAGATTATAATTGTTAGCACTGTTAATAAATTGAAGGACATTTAGCATTAGAACACCAATAGTAGCAAGACCCGCATAAGCGGGGCGGAGTGGGTGTTTAAGTACTTCCCACTCCGTCACCTAACCCCCGAACCCTTCTCTCCCGAATCTCTGGTTTTGTACATAAATTAGGCTATTTCTAGGTTTTTCTTATGTTCCTTTAAAAACATAGGTGGCGACTCTAAACAATCTAAAACAAGTTAGACATCCTAGGATAATTCACCGCTCTAGCCAAGTTGTGGTTTCCCGGGGTATCTACAGCAGCTGGTCCAGATGGATTTACGGGTATGTTTTATACGTTTTGTTGGGAGATTATTAAGGATGATCTATTCCGAGCTATCAAAGAGTTCTTTTCTGGTTTCGAAATGCCTCGGTCTTGGACTAGTACTCTTATCGTTTTACTTCCTAAAGTTGATGTTCCAATGTCTTTTTCTGATCTTCGGCCTATTAGTTTATGTAATTTCTCTAATAAGATTATTACTAAACTTCTCACTTGCCGACTTGGGGGTATTCTTCCTCGCATCATTTCTTCTAATCAAAGTGGTTTTGTCAAGGGGAGAGCTATTCATGAAAACATTTTATTGGCGCAAGAGATGATGCAGTCCTTAAAGAAAAAGGTTCGGGGTTCAAATACAGCCATAAAGCTTCATATGGCTAAGGCTTATGATCGATTATCTTGGGTCTCTTTGACTAAAGTCCTAAAGAAGTTTGGTTTTGCAATCGAATGGGTTGACATGATATATAGATGTATCTCTTGCAGCTGGTTCTCAATCCTTGTTAATGGCGAGAGTTGTGGTTTTTTTCACTCTACTCGTGGCCTTCGTCAAGGGGATCCTTTATCCCCAAGTTTATTCACTAACGGTGTCGCGACCCCGAACCCCGCGGCCCGAGACCGCGATCTGAACGTCGACTTAAAACCAAAACTCTAAAATATAGAAGTTAAAAATTCCATTTTGAACCAAAAGATGATAACACAAGGCTTTACAAATCCAAGTTTAAATCAACAAAGTACATCCAACATAAGCTCCACAGCTTATACCCAAAAGAATAAAATATACAATTCTTAATGACGTTAATAATGGTAAAACTATCCCCAAAAGGTTATACATTTAAATAATGTAAACCGAACCATAACAACCTGCCCCAAAATCTCAAACCTCTCGACGTCCTCCTCGATCCGCGAATCCTAATCCTTTTCCTCCTGGGGGGGGTTAAGGAAAAACAAAGATGGAAATAAACGGGGTGAGATAAAATCTCAGTAAGTTACTAATGCAACTACATGACATGCTAATATGCAATGGCCAATAGCAATTAACATAAGACAGATAGCAGCGGAATAATAAGTGACATGCCGTCAACAGTAATATCCAATAATCAATCATATAAATAAACATATAACAACAAATGAGAGGCTCCCTATCGCCAACCGTCCCATACCGGTTGGAAATAACGACCAGCTCAACATGCAACACATAAAGCTGAAATAAACACTCATAAGTGGATACATAGCCAAGGTTTCACCCAACTGGAAGAACCAAATAAAGGTCGCTGCGCAGCTTCAATAATCAACAATCAACATCTTCATAGCAGCATGAAAGCTCGAAGAGAAACCCCCGGTACCGGAACCAATAACCAATAAAAGTGTCACAAGGGACAAGGACCATGACACAAAGTCATGCCCGTTAGCCAGATGCATTCACAAAGGAACGCTGACTTATCATTTCCAAGGCCAATCTGGAGAAGGGGTAAAGAAGGGGGCAAAACAATGGTCAACATTATAATGGACTTGGCTCTGCCATTATAATCTTTCCCATCGCCCAATGCAACAATTATGCCAGCTGGGCTTCTAATTAAATGCTAAGTAATAATAATTTAGCATGAATGAACAACTTAAGGTTCCAAAGTAGGGAACCACACCAATTAATCACCATAAAGATGCAAACGATTACTCATGAAGAGTTCAACAACAACGAACACAAGAAGTTTCTCATAAAAGAGCACAACAACGATAAACAGAATTTCTCATAAAGAGCACAACAACAATGATTATTAGAATACCGTAATTTCATAAAGAGAAACCATACCAGATACATTCCAAAGATGATACCCAAACAATACTTGATCAAATTACATAACACTATTGTTCACGAAGGAACCAATTTTAATTATTAAAGTGCACCACGGTGTTATCTTAAGTTAATTAGAAGGATTAAACCTAAACTAGTTAAGCCTTAAGTCTTAAACCAAGCAAAAAGGTAAAATTCCTGAAACAGGGGCGGGCGGGCGCCTGGAAAGGGGGCAGGCGGGCGCCTGAATGACCAGAAGGTCTGGTCTTCAGAAAGGGGTATGTAGGCGGGCGCCTGGTCCACCACAGGCGGGCGCCTGGTCTACTGGCTGGGAGGAAAACAGAGCTGGGTTTTTTACAAGTTTCGAACCAAATTTTCCCAAAACACCAAATACTCAAAATCAACTCCTTCTACAAGTTCTACAATGTACCAAAACCACTTATAACTAGAATGGGAACCCAAATACAACATTTATCAACCCAAAACCAAGGATTAAACCCAACATTCATCAATCTACCATTTTTACCCAAAACTCAATTAAATTCAAAATAAATTCTAAAAAAAATCAAAACCCAACCAAACTTCAAATATAACACATTAAGCATTATCTAAACATGATATGAACATTTTAGCATCAAAATGGGGGAAAAGTAACTTACTCGGATTTTCTCAAAGGTGACGGAACTCGAAATTTCTTGGCTTCCTACGATCCTATCGACGATCTAAACATGATTCATGTTTTAAGAAATGAGAATTAATGAGAGGAAGATGATGGAAATGAAGAGAGAAGTGAGAGGAATAAAAACTTACCCAATGAGCTAGAGAGAGAGAGAAATGGCTGGAAAGTGAATGGGGTGAGGGAGAAATAGAGGGAGTAGGGAGAAGATGATTAAAACTAAACTTACACTTAGACCCCTCCCTTACTACTACTCTCTACAAACAAACTCCCCACTAACAAATAAGACTCAACACTTCTACATTAGCACAAATGACCCAAATAAAATGCTAGTCATAATTTATTATGACACATAAAGTGCACACATAAATATTTAAATAAATAATAATTTAAATAAACAAATAAGCAATTAAATAAATAATAATTATTTATTACTAATAAAATAGAGCCTAGTTTTCGGGTCGTGACATTCACTCCCCCTTAAAGAAATTCGACCCGAATTTTAACGAGACTTACCCGAAAGACCCAATAGCTACGGATACGATAGTTCCGCCATTTCTCAAATTCCTCAATTGTCCATTCTAAACCACCACGTAGTAACCCTAAATAATGTTCGCAATACCACGACCTCTCGCACATAACTTCTTTCAATCATAACCTTCACTACTAATTAGAATCCATAATCAAAATTGGAGAATCCCAATTGCTCCCAAACATAACTCTCGAGATATCCCAAGCTCACCTTATTCACAACCTTAATTACACTGCAAAGGTGTCTCCTCTTGTAAATCGCATACTTAGTAGTATTCCCCAGAAATTCAAAACATCACCATCCCGAGCCTAATTAGCTTTTAAAATATAGAATGGTTAAAGAAAGTTCTATTTCCACAATATTCATCGAAATGGCTATATCTCCATGGATTACCATTATAGTGCTCTCGATCTAGATAGCACCTTAAACTAATAGTACCATACAACCCCAAAATTTCTCGTACAAAGTGTCAACTTAAATCTATGTTATACTTTCATCCCTTCATTAATCTGGTCTTGAAGCCTAAACCATTCAATATACTCGATAGTCCGCAAAACGATCCAAATTTCATCTTCAAAAGATTTTCTCTAACTCCCATTTAAGTCATAATCCGTGCTCATATACCCAAAGGAAATCAACGAACTCTAAATTCAATAGCTAAACCCAGTTAGTCTCTCACGCATACATTTATTGACTTAATGATATTTAAGCTCAATGGTACTACCATCATAATAAACCAATTAGCTAGCAACGTTCCAATTGACCCAGTGCCAAATCATGATATTCCTTAATTATGCCCAAGTATTGATACTCCACTTCCTCCATATACCCTTGATCCAAATCGCGAAACGCCACCAAGGAGAGATTTAGGACCATAGAACCACTCTCTCACCAAAAATTCAAAATGCCCTTAACATAGATCGAGAAATTGTTACTCTCCCAAAATGTACTTATTAGTCTTTTCTAACTTAACACGCTCACCACTATCGATGATTATAACTTCCATAATATACTCATATCTCATAACAAATCGTACACCTCTCCATACTAATCCATTCCGATGCATTCACGGAGATGTACTAAAAGTAAACAAAATCTCCTATCCAGAAATCCTCAATTTGAATCCTCAACTCTTATAACCCAACCGATGCCATAAGGACATTGATCTAAATATTAGCACTACAACCTTGTACTATAACAACTCAATTTAACCCTAAGTTCTCCCCAATTACTAGGTACTACTCAGAAATAAAAATAGAATTTTTTTTTTTTTTTTTTACAAACGATAAATACACCCAACAATTGGTATAGACATCCATTGTCACCCATCGAAGCAAAATAGTCAGATTCCAAACAAGAAAAGATTTTCTTAACTCTACACAAAGGAACGGTCTCAAAACAATTTTAGGTAAAAGGGAAGAGAGGATGTAACAATTTCCCTACAACCATCGACTAAAGCATGATATTTCCCTTCTCAAAATGACATCAAAAATCTTATCATAGCAATATGACCAATTTAGCAGGTAAGTTATATCTACCTTTAAGCACAACATGAGCACATAAGACTCCATCAGACATCCTACACTCCTCCCTAGGAGTAGACACTGACAACACATAAGTCAAAGACTCAAAAGAAATAAATGCAGCTAAATGCACAGAAACATATGAATGCGATGATCCTAAAATGCACGCGCTCGCTCTCTCGACGCAAAATAATACCTCCTGAACTGATGAGTCACCTGTTGAGTGCTGATTGATTGCAAATACTATACCTGAAACCTTGGGCTTCCCCGAAGCATCCCTTTTTTGACCCTGTGGTATTCCAGTTCTTGTCCCCGATGACTGAACTCTAAACCTCGGACAATCTTTAACGAAGTGTCCCAACTGACCACATTTCACACATTTCCCCTGCTTCTTCCAACACTTGTCTTCTGAGTGTCCTATCCTCTGACAGAAGCTGCAGACTTTCCCATTTTGTGTCCCTTTATAAGAACCTTGATTTCCTACTGTTGGTTGCCCTTGAAGTTGCCTTCTGAATCGAGTTTGCACTCCCGAATTACCTCTGTTATCTGAATGTTGCTGTTGTGACTCACTCTGCCCTCCTTGCTTACCCGGGTTAACCATCTCAGTCTTCCTTTTGTGTCCCCCACTATCCTGCTCAATCAAGTAGGCTCGATCCACCGCATCCTGATAAGTCTGAATCTGCTGTGCTATAAACTGAGTCCGGATTGATGTCTTCAAACCCCTGATTAATCTCATCGCTTTCTGCTCCTCGGTCCGCACAAGGTATTCACAACACCTGGCTAATTCTGTGAACTTAGCTGAGTACTGTGCTACTGACATCATACCTTGCTCCAAGATGAGGAACTCGATCTCTTTCCGGTTTTGATTCACTAGAGAGATAAAATGATCCTTGAATTTCCTCACGAACCACTCCCAAGGATATGGTACAAGAGTCGCATCCCAACTGGTCTTCAGTGCCTTCCACCAATGTTCCGCAGTCCCCACGAGCTTATAAGCTGAAAACAGAACCCTATCCTCATCAGTGCAACCAAATACATCGTAGATTTTCTCCATCGATGCTATCCATAACTCGGCTTTCTTCACATCCGGCTCACCGTCGTACTCACTTGGTTTCAACTTTAAGAACTGCTCCAACCCATATCGCGGAGGTGCTACATGTTCCTCTCTCGGCCCTTGGTCACGAATTGCTTTCACGGCCACTTCAAACCTGTCCTGAAACACTGCACGGTTTTCTTCCCGTAGACCTTTAAGATTCTGAGTCCCCCTAGAAGCTTCACCAATTCTTCTTCTAGCCATCACAAACAAATACCTGCATAAAATACTCATCGTTACTCACTCCGAACACAACTACCCACCTAGGTCATACTAATCCTCCTAGACTTATACTTAGAGCCAAACCATGGCTCTGATACCAACTGTCGCGGCCCCGAACCCCGCGGCCCGAGACCGCGATCTGAACGTCGACTTAAAACCAAAACTCTAAAATATAGAAGTTAAAAATTCCATTTTGAACCAAAAGATGATAACACAAGGCTTTACAAATCCAAGTTTAAATCAACAAAGTACATCCAACATAAGCTCCACAGCTTATACCCAAAAGAATAAAATATACAATTCTTAATGACGTCAATAATGGTAAAACTATCCCCAAAAGGTTATACATTTAAATAATGTAAACCGAACCATAACAACCTGCCCCAAAATCTCAAACCTCTCGACGTCCTCCTCGATCCGCGAATCCTAATCCTTTTCCTCCTAGGGGGGGGGTTAAGGAAAAACAAAGATGGAAATAAACGGGGTGAGATAAAATCTCAGTAAGTTACTAATGCAACTACATGACATGCTAATATGCAATGGCCAATAGCAATTAACATAAGACAGATAGCAGCGGAATAATAAGTGACATGCCGTCAACAGTAATATCCAATAATCAATCATATAAATAAACATATAACAACAAATGAGAGGCTCCCTATCGCCAACCGTCCCATACCGGTTGGAAATAACGACCAGCTCAACATGCAACACATAAAGCTGAAATAAACACTCATAAGTGGATACATAGCCAAGGTTTCACCCAACTGGAAGAACCAAATAAAGGTCGCTGTGCAGCTTCAATAATCAACAATCAACATCTTCATAGCAGCATGAAAGCTCGAAGAGAAACCCCCGGTACCGGAACCAATAACCAATAAAAGTGTCACAAGGGACAAGGACCATGACACAAAGTCATGCCCGTTAGCCAGATGCATTCACAAAGGAACGCTGACTTATAATTTCCAAGGCCAATCTGGAGAAGGGGTAAAGAAGGGGGCAAAACAATGGTCAACATTATAATGGACTTGGCTCTGCCATTATAATCTTTCCCATCGCCCAATGCAACAATTATGCCAGCTGGGCTTCTAATTAAATGCTAAGTAATAATAATTTAGCATGAATGAACAACTTAAGGTTCCAAAGTAGGGAACCACACCAATTAATCACCATAAAGATGCAAACGATTACTCATGAAGAGTTCAACAACAACGAACACAAGAAGTTTCTCATAAAAGAGCACAACAACGATAAACGGAATTTCTCATAAAGAGCACAACAACAATGATTATTAGAATACCGTAATTTCATAAAGAGAAACCATACCAGATACATTCCAAAGATGATACCCAAACAATACTTGATCAAATTACATAACACTATTGTTCACGAAGGAACCAATTTTAATTATTAAAGTGCACCACGGTGTTATCTTAAGTTAATTAGAAGGATTAAACCTAAACTAGTTAAGCCTTAAGTCTTAAACCAAGCAAAAAGGTAAAATTCCTGAAACAGGGGCGGGCGGGCGCCTGGAAAGGGGGCAGGCGGGCGCCTGAATGACCAGAAGGTCTGGTCTTCAGAAAGGGGTATGTAGGCGGGCGCCTGGTCCACCACAGGCGGGCGCCTGGTCTACTGGCTGGGAGGAAAACAGAGCTGGGTTTTTTACAAGTTTCGAACCAAATTTTCCCAAAACACCAAATACTCAAAATCAACTCCTTCTACAAGTTCTACAATGTACCAAAACCACTTATAACTAGAATGGGAACCCAAATACAACATTTATCAACCCAAAACCAAGGATTAAACCCAACATTCATCAATCTACCATTTTTACCCAAAACTCAATTAAATTCAAAATAAATTCTAAAAAAATTCAAAACCCAACCAAACTTCAAATATAACACATTAAGCATTATCTAAACATGATATGAACATTTTAGCATCAAAATGGGGGAAAAGTAACTTACTCGGATTTTCTCAAAGGTGACGGAACTCGAAATTTCTTGGCTTCCTACGATCCTATCGACGATCTAAACATGATTCATGTTTTAAGAAATGAGAATTAATGAGAGGAAGATGATGGAAATGAAGAGAGAAGTGAGAGGAATAAAAACTTACCCAATGAGCTAGAGAGAGAGAGAAATGGCTGGAAAGTGAATGGGGTGAGGGAGAAATAGAGGGAGTAGGGAGAAGATGATTAAAACTAAACTTACACTTAGACCCCTCCCTTACTACTACTCTCTACAAACAAACTCCCCACTAACAAATAAGACTCAACACTTCTACATTAGCACAAATGACCCAAATAAAATGCTAGTCATAATTTATTATGACACATAAAGTGCACACATAAATATTTAAATAAATAATAATTTAAATAAACAAATAAGCAATTAAATAAATAATAATTATTTATTACTAATAAAATAGAGCCTAGTTTTCGGGTCGTGACAAACGGCCTCATCAGCGGATTTCACTAACGGATTCGACAACAAAGGTTCACTAACGGCCTCGAAGGTTCACTAACGGCCTCATCAACGGATTTCACTAACGGATTCGTCAACAAAGGTTCACTAACGGCCTCGAAGGTTCACTAACGGCCTCATCAACGGATTTCACTAACGGATTCGTCAACGAAGGTTCACTAACGGCCTCCTCAAAGGTTCACTAACGGCCTCATCAACGGATTTCACTAACGGATTCGTCAACAAAGGTTCACTAACGGCCTCGAAGGTTCACTAACGGCCTCATCAACGGATTTCACTAACGGATTCGTCAACGAAGGTTCACTAACGGACTTCTCAAAGGTTCACTAATGGCCTCATCAACGGATTTCACTAACGGATTCGTCAACGAAGGTTCACTAACGGCCTCCTCAAAGGTTCACTAACGGCCTCCTCAAAGGTTCACTAACGGCCTCATTCAAGGGTTCACTAACGGCCTCGAAGGTTCACTAACGGCCTCATTCAAGGGTTCACTAACGGCCTCCTCAAAGGTTCACTAACGGCCTCATTCAAGGGTTCACCAACGGCCTCCTCAAAGGTTCACCAACGGCCTCCTCAAAGGTTCACCAACGGCCTCCTCAAAGGTTCACTAACGGCCTCCTCAAAGGTTCACTAACGGCCTCATTCGAAGGTTCACTAACGGCCTCATTCAAGGGTTCACTAACGGCCTCACTTAACGGATTCAGTCGGCAGGTTTACCAACGGATCGTGCCACCCCCTCTACCAACAAAAGACGCTCACACAGGGAGCGCACCCCTATCTCTAGCAATTTCAAATTACTGCTTCCATCGAGTCTTTGCTTTCTTTTCTTTCTTTTTCTTTGTCGATGTCCTCGGCGGGTGTTTTTACTTTCGTCGACGCGTTTTGCTTTGCAATCCACGTCGCCGAGGGGCTCTGTAGACACCCCGCCTTGGACCTCTCACCCCGATTGCATACAAAGTATTTTTATTTAACTTATTTTTGTTGATTTTTGTTACTTCGGTTAAGTTCCTAACTGATTCCGTTAGTTTTGGACTAAACTGCATAACAGAGTTAACTTTTAGGGTCATTCTGTCATTCTATCCTTTTCTGCCGTGGGCGCTTCCGGAACTGTTAACGGGCTGCGCGCGCGTCTCGCCCCAAAAGCGGGACTCGTGCGCTTCCCACTTTGGCAGTAACGGATTGCACCTTATTCCCCTCCTTTTCCTAATTCACAAAATAACCTCTTTTTACATCCAAGTTCATCCCCCTTTGTTCCAAAAACTCCCAATCCCATTATTCTAGCCCTTTCATTAAAACAAAAATATTTCTTTCTATTAATATTTGATTTTCTCTTTATTATTTATTTATTATTTTATTTATCTTATTTGTGATTGGTCAACTCCATCTCACATGGATTGACCAATTTCCCTCCAAGTTTTCCCTCCTCTTTTTACCTATAAAAGCCATCTTCTTCTACCTTAGAAAGGGACTCTTTTTACACTCTTTGGACCAACTTCATCTTCCCTACAAGAACTATACACAAGTTCTCTCAACACATTTTCCCTACAAGCAAACACTACACAAAGTATTGCACAACCATTTCTCTACAAACAACACCATCTTCAAGTCAAAGTCTAAGGTCCTCTTTTCTAAAGGTACTTTTATTCTTCTCCTCTTTTATTCTAGTCTTACTAGTATGCAATCCCCATCAATTGGGACATGACCAAATGACCACTTTACTACATTAAAGTTGGTTAAGGTTATCTCCGTACATTTTAATCTTTACTTTAATTTCCTATACATTTCTTAATGTAATTGTTTAGCATAAATTTATAAATAAAACAATTCTATTTTCTTCCCCTTTTTCTTTACATTATAATTGTTAGCACTGTTAATAAATTGAAGGACATTTAGCATTAGAACACCAATAGTAGAAAGACCCGCATAAGCGGGGCGGAGTGGGTGTTTAAATACTTCCCACTCCGTCACCTAACCCCTGAACCCTTCTCTTCCGAATCTCTGGTTTTGTACATAAATTAGGCTATTTCTAGGTTTTTCTTATGTTCCTTTAAAAACATAGGTGGCGACTCTAAACAATCTAAAACAAGTTAGACATCCTAGGATAATTCACCGCTCTAGCCAAGTTGTGGTTTCCCGGGGTATCTACAGCAGCTGGTCCAGATGGATTTACGGGTATGTTTTATACGTTTTGTTGGGAGATTATTAAGGATGATCTATTCCGAGCTATCAAAGAGTTCTTTTCTGGTTTCGAAATGCCTCGGTCTTGGACTAGTACTCTTATCGTTTTACTTCCTAAAGTTGATGTTCCAATGTCTTTTTCTGATCTTCGGCCTATTAGTTTATGTAATTTCTCTAATAAGATTATTACTAAACTTCTCACTTGCCGACTTGGGGGTATTCTTCCTCGCATCATTTCTTCTAATCAAAGTGGTTTTGTCAAGGGGAGAGCTATTCATGAAAACATTTTATTGGCGCAAGAGATGATGCAGTCCTTAAAGAAAAAGGTTCGGGGTTCAAATACAGCCATAAAGCTTGATATGGCTAAGGCTTATGATCGATTATCTCGGGTCTCTTTGATTAAAGTCCTAAAGAAGTTTGGTTTTGCAATCGAATGGGTTGACATGATATATAGATGTATCTCTTGCAGTTGGTTCTCAATCCTTGTTAATGGCGAGAGTTGTGGTTTTTTTCACTCTACTCGTGGCCTTCGTCAAGGGGATCCTTTATCCCCAAGTTTATTCATTATTGCAGCTGAAATTCTTAGCCGTGGCCTGAATTATCTGCATCAAACAGCCCCACATGTCCGCTACCGTGCCCATATTCACACCCCAATTGTGTCCCACTTATCTTATGCGGATGATGTGCTGATTTTCTGTAATGGGTCTAAAGATTCTATTGAGCTTCATATGGATTGTTTGGAGAAGTATCAAGCATTTTCTGGGCAGCTTGTGAGCATAGGTAAATCGTGTTTTGTTACTGGGAAGAATATTGAAGCTAGAGACAACATCATTATTGAGGCTTCGGGATTTCGGAAAAAGGATCTTCCTCTTGGCTATTTGGGATGCCCTCTTTATGTGGGTCGTAAAACTCAATCTCTTTTCGCTCCTCTGATTCGTAAAATGGAGACTCGTCTAGCTTCTTGGCAAGGTAAACTTCTATCTTTTGGTGCAAAAGTTGTGTTGATTAAGTCTTGCCTCCAATCTATTCCGCTTTATTTCATGTCTGTCCTTGATCCTCCTAAAGGAATTATCACGGCCATGCAAATATTGATTATGAATTTCTTTTGGAGTGGTGTTGATGGCCATAAAAAATGTCATTGGATTGGTTGGAACCAGATTAGTTGCCCTCAAAATGAAGGAGGTCTAGGTATTCGAAAATTTGAAGATATTTCGTATGCTTTTGCCATGAAATTCTGGTGGAAATTTCGGTGCTCAGATTCTTTATGGGCATCATTTATGGCTGCTAAGTATTGTTTCGAAATACACCCAATGGATGCTGTGTTAACAAGTTTTGCCTCTCACGTTTGGAAACGTATGATTGAAGTAAAAAACTTTGTTGAAGCTCGTATTGGTTGGCGGCTTGGGCAGGGTCGTATTTCTATTCATGAAGATTGGATGGATGAACCAATTATAGGGCTGCCTCATGAGCACTTGGAGGTGTTTTCTTTATTTGAAAATCACCTCCCCCGGCTGGATTATATCCATGAGTCGATCAGTCCTCATTTGGCCTCACTCATTGATCAAAACCGGGTGACTACTTCCAATGCTAATGATATTCTGATTTGGAAGCCGGCTACCTCAGGAAGGTTCTCTACTAAATCTACTTGGCGTGAATGTAGATATACAAGGCTGACCAATATTATCTTCTCTCATTCCTGGCATAAACATTTGCCCAAAAAAGTGTCCATCCTTACTTGGCGGGCTCTTCATAAAGGTCTTCCAACAGATGATGCTATTCAAAGGAGAGGCATCCAGATTGTATCTAAATGCTCTTGTTGTTGCAACCCTAATGTTGAATCCCTTGACCATCTTTTCGGAGGAGGTGAGTTAGCTAATCTTGTTTGGAAATTTTTTGGTGATCTCTTGGGTATTTCTTCCCCTAGGGGAAACCTTCGGCAAATTTTGATTTCTTGGTGGTTTAATCTGCCAAAAAGCTCCAGTTTATGTAGCAAATGGCTTTCTAGGATTTTACCAGGCACCATCATTTGGTTTATTTGGCAATCTCGGAATAAATGGCGTTTTGAGGACGTTCAAACCCATTGGAATTCTGTTATTCATGCAATTGCTGCTTATGTTTCGGATATTGCTCAAGCTTGTCAACTCTCTTTTCCTCCTCATCATGAAGATGCGCATGTCCAGCAGATTTTTCAGATTCGCCTGTCCATCCCTAGGCCTCCTGTTGTCCGCTTAGTTGTTTGGTCGAAACCTGAAGTTGGTTTTTATAAGCTTAACACTGATGGGGTTTCAAGAGGAAATCCAGGAGAAGCTTCGGGTGGAGGTATTTTCCGCAATTCTCAAGGTAATTTTGTTATTGGTTTTGGGTATTATTATGGGCATAAAACTAATATGTGGGCTGAAACTCGTGCTGCATTAGATGGTTTATCTCTTGCCCATACTATTGGTATGACTCATGTTTGGCTTGAAATGGATTCCGAAGTTTTGATGAAGATTATCACAAAAGTTTTCCACATTCCACGGGATATCTATTATATGGTCCAGCACATTCATCATCTTATGACTATTATGCATGTTCGTGTTACTCATATTCTGAGAGAAGGCAATAAGGTTGCAGATGGTTTGGCGAATAAGGCTGCAAATTCAAAATCAAACTTGCTTTGGTTTACATCGGCTGATCTTCCTCTTTAGTGCAAAGGAGCGTACAAGTTAGACAAATTAGGCACCCCTTATATTCGCTTATAGCTAGCTTTTATGGTTCTTTTCTTGTATAGGCTTATGGTTTTTTTCTAGCTTCCCCTCCCTTTATTGTAGAGGACCTTACGATTTGTGTAAGGCCTCCCCCTAGCTTTCTCTTTTTGGTGGTTGAGGTTGTCATGTCCCCCACCATGTTTGTATTTTTACTTCATTAATAAAATCTAGGGAGGTACCGTCCTCCTTTCGCCAAAAAAAAAAAAAAAAAAAAACCAGTGATAAAAAAATTGGTAAAAAATTATTAGAAACAAGCTATTTCTCAAAAAGACATTCATTTTGGGACAAACATTTTTTAGAAGTGGATATTCACTTAGGGACATGGGAGTAAATGTTAGGAATTATGTTGCTGTGTTTTACGTTAATTTGCAATAAAATGTAAATGTTAAAATCGGGTTACAACTTTTTTAATTTCGAAAAACGAAATTGCAGAAGTGGGCCAAAAATTGGAACAAATAAATTGAATTGCTATATATGAAAAAACATGTAAAAGTTTAATGTTTTGCTTTCTACTAATCGCAATATGTGATCCATTAGTATCAAGTTTGTTGGTGGCTGGTTCATTTGAATACTCCTTATAAGTAGACATGCCCACGGTTCATTTTTGAACCGGATGAACCGGCGCTTTTGAACCATTGAAAACCGTGAATTGGATGAACCGTGAACCGGCGGTATACGGTTCATAAGCAGTTTGGCTTCCAAAATCGGCGGTTTAGGCGAGCGGTTCATAGTGATATTTTAGAAATTTTTGAGGTAAAGTTTCTAACTGTCCCACTTTAATTATAAAAAGGTAAGGTTGGTTGTATCACTCTATGTAAATTTGCTTAATATTAATAAAATTATAAGGGTACCGTCCATTTTTTTTCAAAATATTTTCGTCTAATTCACACCCTCTTAATTCCTTTATAAATATGTAATTCAAAATTTATATAAAGTAAAATAATATATAATGTATCAAAGAAATATTTAAAAAGACAACCGTTTTAAGAAATTGGATAAAATTACTAAAGAATTTTTTTTTTCTTTTAAAAAAAAAAAGATGAACCGGATGAACCGTGAACCGTGAGTTAACGGTTCATAAACGGTTTTAGTTTTTAACGAATCGTGAACCGCGGTTAATGAACTGTGGACCGTCATGAACCGTGAACCGGCATGTCTACTTATAAGTGTCTATTTAGTTAATCGAGAATGACCAAAACATAAAGAAAAATATATTAACTGCTTCTCCTAGTGTCTAGCCTTGCATTTTCATTTTTCTTTTCGAAAGTTGTGATTGTTTTATCTTTAAGGTATAATTCTTTATGTGTCAAAATAAACATTTAAAATTATTTAATTAAGAATAATTTAAAATTATCATTTTAAGACATAAATAATATATATTTCTTTCGTCCCATTTTAAATTCAAAGTCAATGCAAAATTTGTAAACTTCATCACCAAGAATTTGCAGAAAAATTAATTATTCTACTAAAAATCTAACAAATATTCATGAGAGTATTATTAATAGTGAATCAATAAGAATTTTTAGATTTTTTTTTTGGATAATTTTTTTTTAATTAAATTGACAATTTTTGCTTTAACTTTGAAGTTTAAAATGGGATAGAGTGAGTATTTGTATATATATATATTTTTTATATATATAAAATGGTTTGAATCATGATAAAAAAATGATCGAGTCACGGTTCAAACTGTGGTTCATACCAAACTGAAACAAACCATAATAATTTGCTTCCGCTCGAGTTGAATTTTGTTTATAGTTCAGCTCGACTTGAAATTTCAACAGACAATTGACTAGCAATTCAACCTCTAAATATGTCTAAATTGAATCATTACACCCATAACTCTAATACTCATTCTGTTCTAGAAAGTTAGTCCCTTTTTGTTCGTTGTTACCATGAATAAATTTTGAGCAATAATTTAATCTACTTTTGATTATCATAATGAGCATCTAGTAATTGATATTGATAGTACTCATGATAGTGTGTATTAATAATAAGCTATGAATTTTCGTTAAAATAATTAAAAGTAGCGAGAAGTATTTTTCAAAACTCATACGTAATAACAACCGAAAAAAAGACTAAGGTCTCGTTTGTTTTTCCATTCAGAGACACTTAATGGAGTGAACACCTGAATCGCTCAGACCTCAAGCCATTAAGTCTGTTTTTTTTTTTTTCAGATCTGAAAGCATCTGAATAGCCTCTTAATATTCAGACCTAAATTGTTCACTTATTTGCCTCTGAACTACCTTTTTACATTAATAACCTCACTCTATTTTCTTAATTTCAAAACTACCCACCCTTACCCAACATCATGTCTATGTCGTTTCTTCTTCCTTATCCATTGTCGTCCACCACCGTTCTCGCTTCCATCTTGCAGTACTCTGGCAACGACCGTCCCTATTTCTGTGTTGATCGACACAGAGAAGACATCACATATTTTTTTTTTGAACGATGAGCTATTAAATCGGCTTGTACAAACAGGGACCGAAGATGGGGGTGTTGACCGATGTGTGTGCTGTCGAGCTAAGGGAGACCAGCAGAGCTAGAAAGCTGGCAGGGAAAAGAACAGAGGGTGGGTCATGGTTGTGAGTTGAAGAATTTGGATCCAGGGAGTTGAGGGTTTTGGGAGGTATATTAGAACCTAAATTTTTTCAAACCCCTTATTTCTGTCAAATTTATAATTAAATTATAGTTTCAATTTCCAGTTGCGTGCAAGAATTCGATAAAATAAATGTAATTGGGAGTGGGTGATTGAAACTAGACATGCCCATTCGGGTCAAATAACCCGGCGAACCGACGGGTAACGAACCGGCTAAAAACCGGTAAACCGGCGAACCGTGAACCGGAAATAAAAATGTGAACCGTGAACCGGCGGTTCACGGTTAACTATGGGTTACCCTCTGAAAACCGGCGGATAAACCGGCGGTTCATGAACCGTCGGTTCATAAATTGGCGGGTTATCCGGATATTTACTTTTTTTTTTCTCTATACATTATGTTTCTTGAGTTTTTTATGCAAAATACAATAAAAAAAAGTTCATTTTTTTAAAAAAAAACTTGCATGATAACATGTTTTTAAAAAATTCTGAAAAAAAAAAAAAGGTCAGAAATATACTTTGCATATATTCTGTCCAAAAAAAAATGAAAAAAAAAAAAAACAGAGAAACAACTAAACTAAACAAGGCTTCCATGCATGAAGCCATGAACTGAAGGCAGACCCAATTTGGGTCGCCCAACTCCCAAGCCCAACCTTCCATTCCAATTTCCAAGCCAAGCCAGCTCCTCCAGCGGCCCAGTCCAAGTCTGGGAATTAAAAAAAAAAAAAAAAAAAAAAATAACAAACCGGATGAACCGTGAACCGCCGGATGAACCGGCGGTTCATGAACCGGAACCGTGAACCGTCTATATACGGTTTATAGCGGTTTATGATTTTTACGAACCGGCGAACCGCCAGTTCATGAACCGGCAAACCGGCGGTTCGATGACCCGGGCATGTCTAATTGAAACCCATTACTCATTAGAGAGAATGAAGACATTCTTCGATTTATGGCTGCCATTGAAGTGGAGGACAGAGAAACATGATGCTTTGTTTCTTTAGTTTCGACAATTAAATTATTCCTCATTCTAAAAATGATGTTAATGATTTTTTTTTAAAGTTTTTAATGTAATGAATATTTCAATTTTGTCAAAATATATTTTTGAACATGAATAGTTTGAATAAAATTAAAAATTTATTATGAGACGGAATGAATTATAATATATATCAATTATATAATCTCCAAAAAGTAAAAGGTTAAAACGGTAAACAAACACATTTCAGAAATTGAATTCAGATGAAAAATCAAACAGTTTGAATAGTTCAGTAATCAGATTTCAGACGCTGCCTCTTATCCATTCAACCAATTTCAGACATAAAATCAGATTTCATGACTTAACACTTAAAAAACAAACAACACCGGACTATTTGAAAAAAAAAAAAAAAGAATTTAAGGGCATTCACATGGTTACATAACACCCCACCCCTGGTGGGTTGGTCTTGATAGTCTACAAAGCAGCTAGCTACCACTCCACTCACACTCTCTCTCTCCTTCCCCAATCTCCATTTTCCACCAACAGGAACGCAACAAAAAGAAAACCCCAATCCAAACCAAACAAACAAAATAACCTCAATTTCACACTCAAAAACATACACCTCCAAGACCCCAACCATATACTACTTGAATACTTAACATCAAATTAGTCTCACCTTTCAAAC
Source organism: Campanula takesimana (assembly GCA_026119855.1). Taxonomy (NCBI): domain Eukaryota; kingdom Viridiplantae; phylum Streptophyta; class Magnoliopsida; order Asterales; family Campanulaceae; genus Campanula; species Campanula takesimana. The sequence goes on along the minus strand of JAOWBW010000402.1, from coordinate 385,207 downwards.
CCAAACCAAAACCCCTCAAATGTCACCTTCTAATGCTACTATTGCCACTCTCTTCATCCTCTTCTTCTCCCTCAATCTCTCTGTTGTAAGTTGATACACATCATAGCATAGATCCCCTCCAACTTCGTAATTTCTGGCTTGAATTCCTTTAATTCTAATGTTGAAACAGGCAAATAGGTGGGCGGCGGCGGACGGAAACAATACGGCGGAGATGGTGCCGGCCGGCGGCGGAAAGGGTGAGATTATGTTGAATGAGAGCAGGAGAAAGCTTGGGAGCTTCCAGATTTGTTCACTATGCACTTGCTGCGGCGGAGCCAAAGGCTACTGCGTCCCTTCTCCTTGTTGCTACGCAATCAATTGCAACATTCCAAATCGACCTTTTGGATTCTGTTCTTTCACACCTAAATCTTGTAATTGTTTCGGTTGCCATGTCTGATTTTTTTATTTTATTTATTTATTTATTTTTGATTTATTTGGTGATTGGTGAATGGGAAGAAAAACATCCGTTCTTGGTCTATTTTTTCAGGGATTCTGCTATTTCCAGGTATGTTTTTACTACTTACACTTGGATTTGTGCTTTCTGTAGACTAGCCAAGTAGCCACTATGGAAGCTTAGTGGTTCTGTTTTTCTGGCTGTTGCAGAATCTTAGCTGGTAAAAGCTGTACTTAGGACTTGGTAGGAGAACTATATATTTATAATATAATACTCATAGTTCTGGTAATATATTTCACATTTTTATTCTTATTATTACTCCATCCACCTGTCTCGGAATAAATGTCACATGTGTGGTCAACGAAGTTGAGCTTTGACAAAAAAGGTAAGAAAATTTGAGCATTTTTATAATATTTTGAAAATTGTTATTGATACATCAATAGAAACACTATTCATAACTATTTTTGAATTTCAATTAAAATAAATTTTCAATTAAAAATTGGTCAAAGTTTAATTTCGTTGACCATATGTGACATTTATTCCAGGACAGAGGTAGTATTATAGTATTCTTTTCAAAAAGTGTTACACGTTGGTTTTGGGGTAAATTAGTTCTCCATAAGTTATAAAAAATCAGCTTTTTAATATTACTATTACTCACTATACTTTAAACTAGGGGTGTTCACAGTCCGGTTCGGTCTAGTTTTTACTAAAAATTTATATAACCAGGACCAAACCAATGATGTGTTTCTATGAAAAATTAGAACCAAAACCAAATCAATACACATAAGAACCATAACATTTGGTCCGGTTCTATTGATCCGGTTCCGATCCGATTCTACTAAATATGCTAAATACTAGTTTTACATATATCAACAACTCAACATTAAGTGCGAAGTAACCATCTTTTACAAAACATATGGCAGTCTTACATCCTCTATAATTTTCATCTCATGTTTGGTGAAAAAACCTTCAGAATGTTCGGGTGATAATTTCATGGAGCATTTCCGGTTTGTACAGCTTTTAACAAACTTAGAAACTTAATTCCAGTGGTACATGTTAGGAATGATTTTATACTTATTGTTTAATGTTTAAATTGAAAATAATTTAATGAGATGTGAATTAACAATATATATATATATATATATATATATATAGGTAGGTGCTCAAATGAGAACCTAAATATCGTGAGAACCGTGAGAACCAATCATAACCATTAGATTAGAAAAAAAATCAAGGGTCCATATGTTGATACAATTGATACACTTAGATACATTACAAAAAATTCGATATTACACTTGGATACAATAGGTTAATAAGTATTGTATCTAAGTGTTGCATTTGGATACACTATGTTAAAAACTAATGTATCCAATTGTTTTTCGAAAATTAACTAATGTCTCCAAGTGTACCCAATGTATCTAACATTTGCACCCTTGATTTTTTTTCTAATCTAATGGTTATGATTGGTTCTCCTGTGAGAACCAATCATAACCGTTTTGTATGAGAACCGTGAAAACCAATCATAACCAATAGATTAGAAAAAAAATCAAGGGTCCATATGTTAGATACAATTGATACACTTAGATACATTACAAAAAATTCGATATTACACTTGGATACAATAGGTTAATAAGTATTGTATCTAAGTGTTGCACTTGGATACACTATGTTAAAAACTAATGTATCCAATTGTTTTTCGAAAATTAACTAATGTATCCAATGTATCTAACATCTGGACCCTTGATTTTTTTCTAATCTAATGGTTATGATTGGTTCTCACGGTTCTCATATAAAATGGTTCTCACAGAAGCGCGACCCTATATATATATATATATATATATATATATATATATAGGTAGGTAGGTAGGTGCTCAAATGAGAACCTAAATATCGTGAGAACCATGAGAACCAATAACCACCATTAGATTAAAATTGTTGAATGGTTGAGATTAAGACACAATAAGAAGGAGAAGCAATGGTATTTTCGAAATTAATCTAAACTATGAGGTAAAAAATGGAGCTAGGCATTCTTTTCTTTGGCTAAGCTAAACGTCATATGTGAAGCATATCTTAAAGGCATGCCACGTCATCACCAATAATTTCCCTCAAAATTAAAACTAAAATATCTGAATATCTATAAGTAAAAAAAAAAAAACGTAAACACCGATTTTTTTGTCTCTACGAGACGATTCAAACTACATCCCCTAAAGATAGGGTTTTGAAACAAAATATTAAATAACAATTAAATTTTAAAAATAAACTTAGATACAATAGGTAAACAGCTCTTGTATCCAAAATCAAATGTGTTCAACAATCCACTTGGATACAATAGCTAAACAGCTCCTGTATCCAATATCTGTGTTGAACAATCCACTTGAATACATTTAGCTATTGTATCCAAGTGAAATCGGTCAACTAATTCCACTTGAACACAAAAGCTATTTTAGCTAGTATATCCAATAGCAATGTTGACATATTACCCTTGAATACAATAGGGAAACAATAGGGAAGTAGATAGTGTATCCAATAGCAATGTGTATGAACATTGCTGTTGGATACAATAGGTGTTTGCCTATTGTATCTAACTGAATTGTTATGAACATTGTATTGGATACAATAGGGAAGTAGCTAGTGTATCCAATAGCAATGTGTATAAACATTGCTGTTGGTTACAATAGGGGTTTGCCTATTCTATCTAACTAAATTGTTATGAATATTGTATTGGATACAATAGGTAAGTAGCTAGTGTATCCAATAGCAATGTGTATGAACATTGCTGTTGGATACAATAGGTGTTTGCCTATTGTATCTAACTGAATTGTTATGAATATTCTATTGGATATAATAGGGAAGTAGCTAGTGTATCCAATAGCAATGTGTATGAACATTGTTGTTGGATACAGTAGGTGTTTGTCTATTGTATCTAACTGAATTATTATGAATATTGTATTGGATACAATAGGGAAGTAGCTAATGTATCCAATAGCAATGTGTATGAACATTGTTGTTGGATACAGTAGGTGTTTGTCTATTGTATCTAACTGAATTCTTATGAATATTGTATTGGATACAATAGGGAAGTACCTAGTGTATCCAATAGCAATGTGTATGAACATTGATGTTGGATACAATAGGTGTTTGCCTATTGTATCTAACTGAATTGTTATGAACATTGTATTGGATACAATAGGTAATTAGCTAGTGTATCCAATAGCAATGTGTATGAACATTGCTGTTGGATACAGTAGGTGTTTGCCTATTGTATCTAACTGAATTGTTATGAACATTCTATTGGATATAATAGGGAAGTAGCTAGTGTATCCAATAGCAATGTGTATGAACATTGCTGTTGGATACAGTAGGTGTTTGCCTATTGTATCTAACTGAATTATTATGAACATTGTATTGGATACAATAGGGAAGTAGCTAGTGTATCCAATAGCAATGTGTATGAACATTGCTGTTGGATACAGTAGGTGTTTGCCTATTGTATCTAACTAAATTGTTATGAACATTGTATTGGATACAATAGGGAAGTAGCTAGTGTATCCAATAGCAATGTGTATGAACATTGTTGTTGGATACAATAGGTGTTTGCCTATTGTATCTAACTGAATTGTTATGAACATTGTATTGGATACAATATGGAAGTAGCTAGTGTATCCAATAGCAATGTGTATGAACATTGATGTTGGATACAATAGGTGTTTGTCTATTGTATCTAACTGAATTGTTATGAACATTGTATTGGATACAATAGGGAAGTAGCTAGTGTATCCAATAGCAATGTGTATGAACATTGCTGATGGATACAGTAGGTGTTTGCCTATTGTATCTAACTGAATTGTTATGAACATTGTATTGGATACAATATGGAAGTAGCTAGTGTATCCAATAGCAATGTGTATGAACATTGCTGATGGATACAGTAGGTGTTTGCCTATTGTATCTAACTGAATTGTTATGAACATTGTATTGGATACAATAGGGAAGTAGCTAGTGTATCCAATAGCAATGTGTATGAACATTGCTGTTAGATACAGTAGGTGTTTGCCTATTGTATCTAACTGAATTATTATGAACATTGTATTGGATACAATAGGGAAGTAGCTAGTGTATCCAATAGCAATGTGTATAAACATTGCTGTTGGATACAATAGGTGTTTGCCTATTGTATCTAACTGAATTGTTATGAACATTGTATTGGATACAATATGGAAGTAGCGAGTGTATCCAATAGCAATGTGTATGAACATTGATGTTGGATACAATAGGTGTTTGCCTATTGTATCTAACTGAATTGTTATGAACATTGTATTGTACACAATAGGGAAGTAGCTAGTGTATCCAATAGCAATGTGTATGAACATTGCTGTTGGATACAATAGGTGTTTGCCTATTGTATCTAACTGAATTGTTATGAATATTGTATTGGATGCAATAGCTATTTAGTATTTTGCGTATTTTTTCAAAACCCTATCTTCAGGGATGTAGTTTTATTCGTCTCGTCGAGACAAAAAAATCAGTGTTCTCAGATTATTTTTTCGATTTATAGTTAATGAGATATTTAATTTTGAAAATTTAGGGAAATTTTGGGTGATGACGTGATAAATTCTGGAACACAAATGGTATTTTGCCTTTCCCTTTGTCTGTCAACCTAATTACAAGAATGCCACCGAATTTTTAAACTAAAAAGGTAATCTAAACCTTTGATTTGTGTCTAATCCAATGGTTATCCTTGGTTCTCATGTAATTGGGTTTTCATAGAAGCATGACCCTATATATATATATGTCTGTATTTATATAATACTTTTGGTCCGGTCCGGTCCAAACCGACGTTAAAATTCTTTAGAACCGGGACCGGACCAATATACCGGTTCTAGAGAAATATAGAACCAGAACCAAACCAATGGTATTAGTTCGGTCTGGTTTTCTTTAGTTCGGTCCGGTTTCATTGGTCCGGTCCGGTTCTTACTTTTTTTTTGCTCAGCCCTACTTTAAACCTTAAATGCTAAACTTTAAACCCTATAAAAACAGGATTTCTTTATAACTTATGGAAAAACTAGTTCCCCCCCCCCCCCAAAAAAAAAATAAATTCTGATTTAGTTTTTGGTGCAATTTTATCATAATACCTACAATTTATAAATAAATATTTTTTTTTAAAGAAATTGGCAAGTCAGTTACGACAACTTTTATGAGATAGAGAAGGGGATCTGTATACCGTAGCCTTTAATCTGATTGCAGAGCGGTCAAATTACCCTCCTACAAAATTTAACTCACCTTCTAGTCTAATAACTGTAATAAATTTAATATTATTAAGGTAGATAGAAATGTTGTCAAGTTGGGTCATGCAAACGCTAATTTTGCTAGAAATATGTACCAACACTTAATCGGCCCTGAGCCGACTTTCTTAATAAAATAAGTAGATAATTTTGCCGAAAAAAAAGCAGCGAAGCTAAGGCAAAGCAATGGGGTTAATTCGATTTGACCCCTAATTTTAATACTTTAAAATTTTAGGAAATAATATTTTACTATTTAAAAAAATGATAGATCTATATGCTTTCATTTTCAAGTAAATTGCATTACATTATTTGTCGTGCCCCAACCCGTGGTCCTACTTGGCCCCACATTCGGGACACGCACGGAAGACATCATAAAATATTTTAGGAAAATTTTTCGAAATGTCCTTTCATAAAAGTTTCATATAACCAAACACATTTACTTGAAACTTGATTTCATTTCACATAAACAAACTTTCACAACCCAAAGTACTTAGCCATAAGGCTTATACACTTTACTTACAAATTTACAAATCACCAACATGTTCCAAAAATAGGTACCCAGAAGGTTATACATTTACATAATGTAGCCTTTACATAACACATGTCCCAAAATGTCTTACCCAAAATCACCACCTCGACGTCTTCTCTTGTGAAGTGACCTATCCTATGGGCTCTCCTTTATCTAAGGAAAACAACATTGAAAGGAACGGGGTGAGAATAAATCTCAGTAAGCTACTAAAATGCAACTACGTTACATGCTGAAATGATGCTCATAATTGAACAATGTCAATACACATTCATTTAGCACATAACATGAGAGGCAAAGCCACTCCATCATACCACACATAAGGCGGAAATAAACACTCATTCGTGGATACTGAGCCAAGGTTCTCGAATCAAACATATAACCATCAGAGAGGTATCAACTGAGCAGTACCAAAAGGCTGAAACCGGTTCATGAACCAAACAACAACAACAACAACAACAACAACAACAACGGGGGGAAAATGACACAAAGTCATAACCCAAACGGTGACTAAAGTCACATAAAGGAGAGCTAGCCCAAACCCAATCCGTGGCCCAAGGAAGGGGGTTAAAAATGGGAAACCAATGGTAGAAGCCTTACAATGAACTTGGCTCGTGTGCCATTATAATCCCTACCACTGCCCGACACCACAACAAGTACCAGCTGGACTTTAAACACGAGAATAGTAATGAATACTTGCTTAAACAACAACCGGGGGTAATGATTCCAAAGTAGGGAACCAAGCCAAACACATCAAAAAGATTAATCAATCCAAAACACATCAAAAGATGTTCAACAATATCCAATTAACCTTTAGTCAAATTCTACAACACTTTTGTTCACAAAGGAACCAATTTCAAACACTAGAGTGTTCCACAACAACCTTCTAGGTACTCTAGGATATCACCTAAGACCTAGACCAAGATTGAACTCTAAATCACTTGGATTGGAACAACTCAAATTTTCAGCAACCATGGGCGGTCGCCCACACCAGACTGTTCGGCCGCCCAAAATACTCTGTTCCAAGATAAAAACCTTTCAGATAGATGTGTGGTCGCCTGCCCCATTCTGGGCGGCCGCCCAACCTACCCTCCAGGCCAAAAACTTGCTAATTTTACTCCCTTCGTTCCACCGTCCCAGAAGTACTACACATTAACACTTATAACATTCACATACTTCTTCTGAGTACAAACTCCACCCAGAACATACTCTTAGCACTCTTTGAACACAACCCAAACAACTTAGACAATTACTCCCTTTGTCCCAAAAGTACAAGTATCACAAAAATTATCCAAATCACAAAATAACAATCACAAGTATCAAGTATAACATATATGACCATTTTAACATTTAAAGGGGAATTAGTAACTTACCTATTTCGGGAAAAAGTATCGCAGAAATATGTTTTTTTCGGGTAGAAATGACATATTCAACGCCCTGATCATTTTTATATAATTAGATTTTAAAACGGACAAGTAATTTAAAAGATATAAAATCAAATGAAATGAACTTACCTTTTCTCTTAACCCTAGGAATGAAACGAGGAAAGTTTGCTGTTTGTAAACACAGAGAGAGAAGAGAAGGATAGGCATGTTATAAAAGATTTTTACCCCATTTTTATACTTTGATCACTCAACTTTCATTTTCAACACTTTAACCCCTGAACTTATTTTTCCAATAAGGACTCTAAGGTTTCAACTAATTCATTTACTCCCTTTACCATTATTACTACTAACTAAGTAAATAACACATTTAATCAAGTAAGATGTACAAGTCATAAAATATGATGCAACACATAAAATGCACACATAAGTTCAAATTAAAATCCCCAAAAATATAAAATAAATAGGGACGTGTTTTGGGGTCGTTACAATCACTTCCCCTTAAGGAAAATTCGTCCCGAATTTTAGGGTTACTTACCAAAAGTGTCAAATAACCAAGGGTATTTTCTCTCAATTTCCTCTCTAAGCTCTAAAGTTGATTCTTCCACATTATGGTTCCTCCACACAACTCTAACAAGAGGAATACTCTTAGTTCTCAATTCTTGAACCTTAGAATCAATCACCTGAACTGGATGCTCCTCATAGGACATACTTGGTTCAATATCCTCAGGTATCTCAGATAACACATGAGATGGATCATACACATACTTTCGAAGCATTGACACATGAAACACATTATGAATCTTGTCAAGAGAAGGAGGTAACGCAAGACGATAAGCTCGATCTCCAACTTTTCCCAAAATCTCAAAAGGCCCAACAAACCTCGGTGCTAGCTTGCCTTTCTTCCCATATCTTTTAATTCCCACCTTTGGAGAAACTTTCAAAAACACAAAGTCACCCTTTTCAAAATCAAGGTCTCGCCTCCGGTGATCTGCATAACTCTTTTGTCGACTCTGGGCAGTAGTCAATCGATCCCGAATAAGCTTAACCTTCTTAACTGAATCATTAACCATATCAACACCCCAAATATTTGCTTCCCCAACTTCATCCCAACAAATAGGTGAACGACATTTTCTCCCATACAATGCTTCATAAGGAGCCATCCCAATACTCGACTGAAAACTGTTGTTATAAGCAAATTCCACAAGAGGCAAATAAATATCCCAAGAATCTGAGAAATCAACTGAACAAGCTCTCAACATATCCTCAAGAATCTGAATGGTCCTTTATGACTGGCCATCTGTTTGAGGATGAAAAGCAGTAATAAACCTCAACTCTAAACCCAAAGCCTTCTGAAATGCTTGCCAAAACCGAGAAGTGAATCTAGGATCACGATCAGATACAATGCTAACTGGAACTCCATGCAACTTCACTATCTCATTAATATACAACGTAGCAAGCCTTTCCATAGAATAACCCATCTCAATAGGCAAGAAGTGAGAAGACTTTGTCAATCTATCTACGATCACCCAAACTGCATCATGCCTTCTCCGAGTACGAGGTAACCCTGACACAAAATCCATAGTAACATGTTCCCATTTCCATTCCGGTATTTCTAAAGGTTGAAGCAAACCTGCGGGTCTTTGATATTCAGCTTTCACTTGTTGACAAGTCAAACACTTCGACACATAATCCGCTATCTCCCGCTTCATGTTGTTCCACCAAAAGTGTTGCTTCAAATTTTGATACATTTTAGTATTCCCGGGATGAATAGTATACCTCGACTTATGGCCTTCCTCAAGAACTTGGAGTTTAATTCCATCAACATTAGGAACACACAATCGCCCTCTGAAAGTCAATACTCCTTCTGAACTGAGAGAAAAGTCTTCAAATCTTCCATCTTTGATTTTACCCATTATCTTCATTAACTCGGGGTCATCTTTCTGAGCATCCTTTATTTGTTGAATTAAGGTTGACAATACTCTGATATTCGCAAATACAGCTCCATGCCTCGATTCATAAGGACACCAATCTCGAGCATCCTCTAACATCTTCCATTCCCGTACCATCAATGAAGCTACATAAGACTTCCTACTAATAGCATCAGCTACCACATTCGCCTTGCCCGGATGATAAGAAATGGTGCAATCATAATCCTTCAACAGCTCCATCCATCTACGCTGTCTATTATTCAACTCTTTCTGGGAGAAAAGATACTTCAAACTCTGATGATCTGTGAAAATCTCAAACTTTGCTCCATATAGATAATGCTTCCATTTGTGTAACGCAAAAACAATAGCTGCTAGCTCCATGTCATGGGTCGGATAATTCTGCTCACTAGGAGTTAACTTCCTTGAAGCATACGCCATTACCTTCCCACTCTGCATCAGAACACACCCCAAGCCTTCTTTTGAAGCATCACTATAAATCACCAATTCATCATTCCCATTAGGCAGTGCAAGAATAGGAGCGGTGGTCAACCTCTTCTTTAACTCCTCAAAACTAACTTGACATTTGTCATCCCACACATATGGCACATTCTTTCGAGTCAACTGAGTCAATGGTGTTGCAATTTTAGAAAACCCTTCAATGAATCTTCTGTAGTACCCAGCTAACCCCAAAAAACTTCGAATTTCAGTGACTGATTCTGGCCTTTTCCAATTCACAATGGCTTCAATTTTTGAAGGATCCACAGATATACCTCTATCAAAAACCACATGTCCCAGAAAATAAACTTCATCGAGCCAAAAAGCACACTTACTGAATTTTGCAAACAACTGCTTCTCCTGAAGAATAGATAGAACTATTCGCAAGTGTTGCTCATGTTCTTCTCGAGACTTAGAATAAACCAGGATGTCATCAATAAACACAACCACAAAAGAATCAAAATAAGGTTTGAAAACCCGATTCATCATATCCATGAAAACAGCTGGAGCATTTGTTAACCCGAAAGGCATGACAAGAAACTCATAATGACCATACCTACTACGGAAAGCAGTCTTAGGAATGTCTTCTGAGTGAATATTCAACTGGTGATATCCACTCCTCAAATCAAGCTTTGAAAAGACAACTGACCCTTGGAGTTGATCAAATAAATCATCAATGTGAGGCAAAGGATATTTGTTCTTTACAGTCACCTGATTCAGTTTTCTATAGTCGATGCATAGTCCCAAGGACCCATCTTTCTTCTTTACAAACAACACAGGAGCTCCCCACGGTGATACACTGGGTCGAATGAAACCCCTATCATGACACGCCCCCAGGTCCCGGGATCCCCTAATAGAACCTCGAACCTGGATGGGAGTGCCTAACGAGAAACAAGAAACTTAACAAGAACTTAATGACATTTGTTAACAAATTGACATGATATATATATTCTAGAGTAAGGAGCTATACTAGCTCACAACACGAGTTCTAGACAAGAAAATTCAAAACCAAACTTAATACATACACAGCGGAAACATGCCCAGCACATAAGCTGGCATCAAGAGTACTATACAAGATGTCTAGTGACAACAAGAACTGTCTACCCCAAAATAAGGAGTTACAAAACCCATAATACATCGTCCTCACCAAGTGTAAAAGGACACAAGCCCCAAAATAATCACGACCTGCGAAGTAAGCTCCCAACTATGTCGAGCCTCACTGCGCACTATCCTTCCTTTCCTGGGGGGGAAACAAATAAAGGGTGAGATAAATCTCAGTAAGCTATTAGATGCAACTACATGACATGTTATCATGCAATTCAAATAGATACTCAAGTAATCATTTATCAAGTATCATCAAGTAACAAGTATATGAGAGAATAATCCACTCATCAAGTAGCACATAAGGCTAAACAAGCAAGTTATAAGGATATTGCTTCCTTCCTTATTCCTCCCAAGAATACCATTGTTGTCGAAGCTTGTATTACTTTGACAATCACGATCAATAACAGGAACTGATTATTCAGTATGTATCAGAAGACCCGGTAACCAGTGTCATTCTCAATATCAGTACTCATGGATATTCATGAGGTGTTCGGGACGGGAATTTAGCATTCACTTAAGTCAGGCTTATTGCTCCAACTAAGGAAGCTATGCCCTTACTATGGTCGGTAGTAAGGGGTCGGGCGGAAATACATAGGGACCCGATTGTCACTTAAACCCCAGCTCTCGCGACAAGCGTGAACCTATACATTTTCGAACAAGCAAGGAGAACCAGCTGGACTCACACAAGAAAGTACAAGTAGATATTTACTTGAACAACGGGAGAAGAACTAATCCAAATGTAGTGGACTAGCTCAACAAGGAACATGCTTCAAGTAATCAAGAAGTCACCTTGTTATCAAGCAACTATATGCAATGTTTGCACATACACAACAAGAACATGTCTCATACACGTTAGTGCTTATTCATAGCACCTTCAAGTTCACTACCATACATATGTATTGGTGTCAAGTCAAGTACAAGATTTTATTATCTTATATTCAAGTCTTAATCCATTTCTATGGATGTTCAAGTCACGTACAAGCTTTTAATGTCTTATACTTCAAGTTATAACTTCCAATCTTTGGACATTCAAACAAGTATAAGAGTTATACATTTACTCTTACCAAATCCCAATCCTATTCTTAGGATGTTCAAGTCTAAGACCTTATGCTAATGCCTCTAAGGTACACAATCATTGGATTCACAACAAGTATAACACATTAGTGCTTGTTCATAGCACTTTCAATACATAACGAAGAGATACTACTCTTATACTTAAGTTCTCATTTTAATTCAATGAGTATACATATTTAAGACCAAGTCTGATGCCCCTAAGGTGTCACAACACTTGCTAGGACATCTTATACTAAGGTTATATACCTTAACTAGGGTTACTTCCAACTTATACAAACTTTAAACAAAATCTTTGTTTTTCAGGTGACTGTGCGGTCGCCCAAAAGGGACTGTGCGGTCGCACACTCATTTTTGTGCGGTCGCACAGTGTACTAAAATGCGAAATTTTCATTCTTTCCCAGGTTGAAATATTTTCCGTCCCAAACGTAGGAGTAACTTTTTACCAACAAGTTAACAACTCCAAAAATACACTAACATGCCCAATTCAATTAATCCAAGTTCTTTCAATATGCTACACAGGGGAAATTTACTCATTTTGTCCCAAATTTACAAGTATCCCAAAAATCACCCCAAACACAAAATTAACAATCACAAGTATCGAGAATAACATTTATGCATGTTATTACAAGCAAGGGGGAGCTAATAACTTACCTAGTCAAAATTCAAGTTGACCCAAACTTATTTCTGTTCGGCCTGGAACGCTCTATTCAACGCCACGAATATTAATCCGGGATCGGAATCAAGAACGGAGGGATAATTAAACTCGAGGAGTCGGGAATAGGGAAAACTTTTAACCCTAGCTTTGAAACAGAGGGAGTGTACGTAATGAATTTGGGGAGAAATGATTTTCTCAGAGAAGGAACCCAAAGATAAACTTAAACTTTCAAAGAATGACACTTAGGCCCCTCAAGTTTCACTTTTGACAAAAAGACCCCTAAAGTCAAATTTTCACAAATGACCCAGAAGTCAAAACTAGACATTTAACCACCTTAATATTCTAAAGCAGTTAAAACTTTAACCCAAGTAAAACTAACACATAATATGCAAGTTCAAGTATTTAACAAGTATGTCAAATATTTAACGATAATAAGGATGGGTGTTACATCCTCCCCACCTTAAAGAAAATTCGCCCACGAATTTTACTTACCAAAGTTTTCAAATAGGCTCGGGTATTTATCTCGCATCTCTTTCTCGGTTTCCCAAGTAGCCTCTTCAATTTCATGATTCCTCCAAAGGACCTTCACAAAAGGAATCCTTTTGGTACGCAAAACTTGCTCTTTCCAGTCAAGAATTTCAACAGGTTGTTCCTCATAAGACAAATCAGGCTGAAATGGAATAGCCTCATACTCAAGAACATGTGATTCATCTGCCATATACTTGCGAAGCATAGATACATGGAATACATCATGAATACCAGATAAAGAAGGAGGTAAAGCCACTTTATAAGCCAACTTACCAATCATTTCAAGAATCTCAAATGGACCGATATAACGAGGTGATAACTTTCCTTTCTTCCCAAATCTCTTTATACCTCTACGAGGAGAGACCTTCAAGAATACAAAGTCACCTACCTGAAATTCAAGATCCCTTCTACGATGATCTGCATAACTCTTTTGTCTACTCTGAGCTGTGCGCAATCTATCTCGAATGAGTTTCACACTTTCAACTGATTGTTGAACCATTTCAGGACCCAAGAGTCTAGCTTCTCCCACTTCATCCCAGCATATAGGAGATCTACATTTTCTACCATAAAGAGCCTTATATGGAGCCATTTCAATGCTAGACTGAAAACTGTTATTATAAGCAAACTCAGCCAAAGGAAGATGAGTATCCCAACTGCCTTTGAAATCAATAACACAAGCACGCAACATATCCTCGAGAATCTGTATAAGTCTCTCAGATTGCCCATCAGATTGAGGATGAAAAGCTGTACTGAAATTCAATTTAGTACCCATAGCACCCTGAAGAGCCTGCCAAAATCGAGAAGTAAAACGAGGATCTCTGTCAGATACAATACTCACAGGAACCCCATGCAGTCGGACTATCTCCTGAACATACAAAGATGCCAATTGAGACAATTAATATCCCATGGAAACAGACAAGAAGTGAGCTGATTTAGTCAACCTGTCCACTATAACCCAAACAGCATCATGGCCTCGTCTGGTACGTGGCAAACCAGTCACAAAATCCATCGTGATATGCTCCCATTTCCACTCTGGAATTTCTAATGGTTGCAACAAACCTGCTGGACGTTGATGTTCCACTTTTACTTGTTGACAAGTCAAACATTTGGAAACATACTCAGCAATTTCTCTTTTCATATTGTTCCACCAGAATTGTTTCTTCAAGTCTTGGTACATTTTAGTGCTTCCAGGATGAATAGTATACTTGGCTTTGTGAGCCTCTTCAAGAACTTTCTTCTTTATCTCAGGATCAACTGGAATACAAACTCGACCTCGGAAGGTAAGAATTCCATCATTATTAAAAGAAAAATCTGGTTGCTTTCCTTCATTCATTCCACTAATGATTTTCTGCAATTCAGAATCAACTACCTGAGCTTCTTTGATCTGTTGGAGTAAGTCTGAAGTAGCCTTTATATTAGCAAAAATAACTCCATGAATTGATTCACAAGGACTCCAATCACACAAGTCTTCAAACATCTTCCATTCCCGAATCATCAAGCAAGAAATATCAGTCTTTCTACTCAGTGCATCTGCCACAACATTTGCTCTTCCTGGATGATAAAGGATAGTACAATCATGATCCTTCAATTTCTCCATCCATCTACGTTGTCTCATGTTAAGCTCTTTTTGAGAAAACAAGTACTTCAAACTTTTATGATCAGTAAAGACTTCAAATTTAGTTCCATACAAGTAATGTCTCCATTTATGCAAAGCAAAAATAATCGCAGCCAACTCTAAATCATGAGTAGGATAATTCTTTTCATAAGGAGATAATTTTCGAGAAGCATAAGCTATTACCTTGCCATCTTGCATCAGAACACAACCCAAACCTTCTTTAGAAGCATCAGTATAAACCATGAAATGCTCAGAACCATTAGGCAAAGCCAAAACTGGAGCTGTAGTCAAACGCCTTTTTAACTCCTGAAAACTCGCTTCACATTTGTCATTCCACTCAAAAGAAATAGCTTTTCGAGTCATATTAGTCAATGGAGTAGCAATCTTGGAGAATCCCTCAATGAACCTCCGATAATAACTAGCCAAGCCCAAGAAACTACGGATCTCTGTCACTGTAGTTGGCCTTTTCCAGTTTACAACTGCTTCAACTTTGGAAGGATCTACTGCAATACCAGTAGCAGACACAACATGCCCCAAGAATGAAACCTCTTCTAACCAGAAAGCACATTTGCTGAATTTTGCAAATAGTTGTTTCTCACGAAGAACTTGTAATACCACTCTGAGATGTTGTTCATGCTCAGCCCGTGACTTAGAATATACAAGAATATCATCAATGAATACCACCACAAAACAATCAAGATATGGCTTGAAGATACGGTTCATCAAATCCATAAATACAGCTGGAGCATTTGTCAAACCGAATGGCATAACAATAAATTCATAATGCCCATACCTGGTACGGAAAGCTGTCTTTGGTATATCCTCAGATCTGATTTTCAACTGATGATAACCACTTCTCAAATCAAGCTTCGAATACACTACTGAACCCTGAAGCTGATCAAACAAGTCATCAATATGAGGTAACGGATATTTGTTCTTGATAGTTACCTGATTAAGATCTCTGTAATCAATACACAATCGCAGAGTCCCATCTTTCTTTCTGACAAATAACACTGGTGCACCCCACGGTGATACACTAGGTCTGATGAAACCCCTTTCAAGCAATTCCTCAAGCTGTGTTTTTAACTCTCTCAATTCAGCTGGAGCCATTCTATAAGGTGCTTTAGAGATTGGTGCTGTACCTGGTAATAACTCAATACAGAACTCAAGCTCTCGATCAGGTGGCATGCTATACTCAGAAGAGAACACATCTGAAAATTCAGACACAACAGGAATATCCTCCATCTTGGGAACAGATAAACTCTGATCAAGCACACATGCGAGATACCCGGCACAACCACGAGATAAAAGTTTTCTAGCTTTTAAAGCAGAAATAACATGTATAGCACATAAAGGCCTATCACCTTCAAAGGTAAAATCAAGCAAACCAGGAATAGAAAAAGTTACTACTTTTCTATAACAATCAACAGATGCATGATGCACATATAGCCAATCCATGCCAAGAATCACGTCAAAGTCCCTTATAGGTAACACGACTAGGTCAGCAAGAAGGGCATGATCACCCACAAGAACCTCACATTTCTTGTAGACCTCAGAAGTAAACATGCAATCTCCCATAGGGGAAGATACTTCTAGCACATAAGGCATAGAATCAGGAAGAACATGCAAATGCGACACAAAATGAGATGCCACATAAGAATGAGATGAGCCTGGATCTATCAAGACTCGCGCTCTCGTACTAGAAAGTAATATAATACCTCCTATGACTGCAGAAGACTCAGCTACACCCTGCTGATCTAAAGCAAACACTCGACCCTGAACTTTTGGTCGACCCCCACTATCTCTCTTGGAACCTGAGGCTGGTTGACTTGTACCCCCAACTTGATTTACTTTACTTTTAGAACAATTTCTAGCAAAGTGCCCCGCTTCACCACACACTATACACTTTCCTTGCTTTAGCCAACACTTGTCTTCAGAATGGCCTTCTTTCGAACAATAGCCACATACTCTCCTGGGACCTTGGATTGTTGTCCTCGAACCAGTTGACATACTACCTTTACTTTCAGTTGGCTGTCGGAATCGACGATCTTGGCGGCCAGATTTACCACCTTTAGAACCAGATCCCTGAGTTCTCTCCGATACACGACCAGTCATGGTTGTTCCCAACTTCACCTTGTGTTCTTCGATATCATTTTCAATGGTATAAGCCTTCTCCACTGCTTGCTGATAGCTAGTGAGCTGTAAAGAAAGAAGTTGCTTCCTATACTCAGTCCTTAACCCTTTAACAAACCTCTGTGCCTTCTTGGCTTCGTTTGGAACTAAGTGATCACAATACCTTGCCAATTCTGTGAACTTGGTTGAGTATTGCCCCACGGTCAGACTTCCCTGCTCCAGATTAAGAAATTCCATTTCCTTTCTGTCTTGAACTACTGTTGGAATAAACTGTGACTTGAATGCTTTAAGAAATTTCTCCCATGTCTGAGGTACACCTTCCAGTTCCCAGCTCTTACTCAACACTTGCCACCAATGTTCAGCGGCTTTCTCAAGTTTAAAGGTTGCAAAGGTTACCTTATCACCACCTGCACATCTCAAGGCTGTAAAGATCTTCTCAATGCTTTCAATCCACTCCTCTGCCTTTTTAGAATCAAATTCCCCGTCAAAACTGCGAGGTTTCAGCTTCAAGAACCTTGTAAGGCGATTAGGATAATCCCAGTCAACATTATTAACCATTTCTTCTTGAGGAGTTATAGATCTCAGCTGATTACTACCACTTGTACCTTCAGAACTCATTGTACCTGTAGGTAAACACTCAGCATTATTAATAACACCCCAAGACTCACCCATACCTAGGCCATAGACCCTATCCAGACTTAGAGCAAACCAAGGTAGCTAAACATGGTAGCTAAACCAGGGAAGCTCTGATACCAACCTGACACGCCCTCAGGTCCCGGGATCCCCTAATAGAACCTCGAACCTGGATGGGAGTGCCTAACGAGAAACAAGAAACTTAACAAGAACTTAATGACATTTGTTAACAAATTGACATGATATATATATTCTAGAGTAAGGAGCTATACTAGCTCACAACACGAGTTCTAGACAAGAAAATTCAAAACCAAACTTAATACATACACAGCGGAAACATGCCCAGCACATAAGCTGGCATCAAGAGTACTATACAAGATGTCTAGTGACAACAAGAACTGTCTACCCCAAAATAAGGAGTTACAAAACCCATAATACATCGTCCTCACCAAGTGTAAAAGGACACAAGCCCCAAAATAATCACGACCTGCGAAGTAAGCTCCCAACTATGTCGAGCCTCACTGCGCACTATCCTTCCTTTCCTGGGGGGGGAAACAAATAAAGGGTGAGATAAATCTCAGTAAGCTATTAGATGCAACTACATGACATGTTATCATGCAATTCAAATAGATACTCAAGTAATCATTTATCAAGTATCATCAAGTAACAAGTATATGAGAGGATAATCCACTCATCAAGTAGCACATAAGGCTAAACAAGCAAGTTATAAGGATATTGCTTCCTTCCTTATTCCTCCCAAGAATACCATTGTTGTCGAAGCTTGTATTACTTTGACAATCACGATCAATAACAGGAACTGATTATTCAGTATGTATCAGAAGACCCGGTAACCAGTGTCATTCTCAATATCAGTACTCATGGATATTCATGAGGTGTTCGGGACGGGAATTTAGCATTCACTTAAGTCAGGCTTATTGCTCCAACTAAGGAAGCTATGCCCTTACTATGGCCGGTAGTAAGGGGTCGGGCGAAAATACATAGGGACCCGATTGTCACTTAAACCCCAGCTCTCGCGACAAGCGTGAACCTATACATTTTCGAACAAGCAAGGAGAACCAGCTGGACTCACACAAGAAAGTACAAGTAGATATTTACTTGAACAACGGGAGAAGAACTAATCCAAATGTAGTGGACTAGCTCAACAAGGAACATGCTTCAAGTAATCAAGAAGTCACCTTGTTATCAAGCAACTATATGCAATGTTTGCACATACACAACAAGAACATGTCTCATACACGTTAGTGCTTATTCATAGCACCTTCAAGTTCACTACCATACATATGTATTGGTGTCAAGTCAAGTACAAGATTTTATTATCTTATATTCAAGTCTTAATCCATTTCTATGGATGTTCAAGTCACGTACAAGCTTTTAATGTCTTATACTTCAAGTTATAACTTCCAATCTTTGGACATTCAAACAAGTATAAGAGTTATACATTTACTCTTACCAAATCCCAATCCTATTCTTAGGATGTTCAAGTCTAAGACCTTATGCTAATGCCTCTAAGGTACACAATCATTGGATTCACAACAAGTATAACACATTAGTGCTTGTTCATAGCACTTTCAATACATAACGAAGAGATACTACTCTTATACTTAAGTTCTCATTTTAATTCAATGAGTATACATATTTAAGACCAAGTCTGATGCCCCTAAGGTGTCACAACACTTGCTAGGACATCTTATACTAAGGTTATATACCTTAACTAGGGTTACTTCCAACTTATACAAACTTTAAACAAAATCTTTGTTTTTCAGGTGACTGTGCGGTCGCCCAAAAGGGACTGTGCGGCCGCACACAAGCAAGTCACTTTCTTTGAAAAACCCTTCAGAAAGATGCGCGGTCGCACACTCATTTTTGTGCGGTCGCACAGTGTACTAAAATGCGAAATTTTCATTCTTTCCCAGGTTGAAATATTTTCCGTCCCAAACGTAGGAG
Source organism: Campanula takesimana (assembly GCA_026119855.1). Classification (NCBI taxonomy): domain Eukaryota; kingdom Viridiplantae; phylum Streptophyta; class Magnoliopsida; order Asterales; family Campanulaceae; genus Campanula; species Campanula takesimana. The sequence continues at coordinate 365,451 of JAOWBW010000402.1, read as the reverse complement.
TAACTTTTTACCAACAAGTTAACAACTCCAAAAATACACTAACATGCCCAATTCAATTAATCCAAGTTCTTTCAATATGCTACACAGGGGAAATTTACTCATTTTGTCCCAAATTTACAAGTATCCCAAAAATCACCCCAAACACAAAATTAACAATCACAAGTATCGAGAATAACATTTATGCATGTTATTACAAGCAAGGGGGAGCTAATAACTTACCTAGTCAAAATTCAAGTTGACCCAAACTTATTTCTGTTCGGCCTGGAACGCTCTATTCAACGCCACGAATATTAATCCGGGATCGGAATCAAGAACGGAGGGATAATTAAACTCGAGGAGTCGGGAATAGGGAAAACTTTTAACCCTAGCTTTGAAACAGAGGGAGTGTACGTAATGAATTTGGGGAGAAATGATTTTCTCAGAGAAGGAACCCAAAGATAAACTTTAACTTTCAAAGAATGACACTTAGGCCCCTCAAGTTTCACTTTTGACAAAAAGACCCCTAAAGTCAAATTTTCACAAATGACCCAGAAGTCAAAACTAGACATTTAACCACCTTAATATTCTAAAGCAGTTAAAACTTTAACCCAAGTAAAACTAACACATAATATGCAAGTTCAAGTATTTAACAAGTATGTCAAATATTTAACGATAATAAGGATGGGTGTTACATATCAAGCAACTCTTGCAACTGAACTTTCAACTCTTTTAATTATGCTGCCATTCTATAAGGTGACTCAGATATCGGGGTAGTACCTGGAAGTAAGTCAATACATAACTCGATCTCCCTATCAGGAGGCATAGAATACTCAGTAGAGAACACATCAGGAAACTCTTTCACAGTATGAACATCCTCTACTTCAGGCAACTTTTTAGTAGTATCAAGAACACTGGCCAAATACCCCGAACAACCACGATGCAACAACTTTCTAGCCTTCACATAAGAAATAATACGAATTCCCTTACTCAAAGGAGCAACCTCAAAAGTAAATTCAGGCACATCAGGAATAGAAAAGGTAACCACCTTTTTATAACAATCAACTGAAGCATGGTATTTACTCAACCAATCCATTCCCAAGATAATATCAAAATCTTGTAATGGCAAAACAACTAAATCAGTAAATAAAACATGCTCCCAAATATGCACATCACAACCACGTAACACCTTATTAGTCACCAAACACTCCCCTATAGGAGTAGACACCTCTAACACATAAGGTAGAGATTCAGAAGAAACATACAATCGAGAAGCAAAATGCACAGACACATAAGAATGCGAAGAGCCAGTGTTTATAAGTGCATGTGCCCTCAAACTAGACACATAAATTATACCTCCTATCACATTAGAAGAATCTAAAGCCTGTTGTTGATTGATCGCAAAAACACGACCCTGAACCTTAGGCTTCCCTGAGGCATCCCTCTTCTGACCCTGAAATGATCCAGCTCCACTTCCATATGATACATTCCTTGCTCTTGGACAATCCCTCTGAAAATGGCCAAGCTGACCACAATTCAAACACTTTCCTTGCTTCTTCCAACATCGCTCTTCAGAGTGCCCTTCCTTCTGACAGTAATTACATATTCTTCTACCTTGATTTACCGGGGTGTTACCTTGATTTCTGATAATTGGTTGCCCCTGCGGTTGCCCTCTAAATTATGATGGTATTCCCTGACCTCCTCGATTATCACCACGCTGTGGTTGAGGTCTTCCTTGCCTTCATGTACCTGCCAATTCAACTTTCCTCTTATGCTCTTCTATATCATGCTCCACCTGATATGCTCTATCAACAGCATCTTGAAAATCTTGCAATTTGTGGGATACTAGTTGACTTCGGATCACAGTTCTTAATCCCTTTACAAATCGCATAGCCTTCCTCTCCTCAGTTGCCACTAAGTGAGTACAGTACTTGGATAACTCTGTGAATTTGGATGTATATTGAGCCACAGACATAGTATTCTGCTCCAAGTTAAGAAACTCCATTTCCTTCTTGTCTTGATCTACCCGGGGAATGAAATGTTCCTTGAACTTCTTCAGAAAATTCTCCCAAGTATAGGGTACATGATTCTCACCCCAATTTGTTTTCAAAGCTCTCTACCAGTGCTCAGCAGCTCCACTCAGTTTATAAATAGCAAACCTGACTTGTTCTTCATCTGAACATCTGAGAACATCAAGTATTTTCTCCATCGATTCAATCCACCTCTCGACCTTTGTTACCTCTGGTTCTCCTTCATAACCCATTGGTTTCATCTTTAGGAACTGTTCTAACCCATATCTCTGAGGTGCTTGTTCTCCTCCTTGCCTTTGATAATTAAGAGTTTTCATGGCCGCTTCAAACATCCCTTGAAACATGATTCGGGCCTCTTCTCTGGCATCCCCTTGCCCTGAAGAACCAACCTGATCTCCTTCAGTCTCAACCATTTTCAATAAATACCTGCTTAAGACACTCAACGTTACTCACTCTATACACAACTACCCTCCTAGGTCACTTAGTCATTCTAGACCATCTACAACCTAGCTCTGATACCAACCGTCGTTCCCCAACCCGTGGTCCTACTTGGCCCCACGTTCGGGACACGCACGGAAGACGTCATAAAACATTTTAGGAAAATTTTCCGAAATGTCCTTTCATAAAAGTTTCATATAACCAAACACATTTACTTGAAACTTGATTTCATTTCACACAAACAAACTTTCACAACCCAAAGTACTTAGCCATAAGGCTTACACACTTTACTTACAAATTTACAAATCACCAACATGTTCCAAAAATAGGTGATACCAAGATGAAGTCACGGGTACACTACCCAGAAGGTTATACATTTACATAATGTAGCCTTTACATAACACATGTCCCAAAATGTCTTACCCAAAATCACCACCTCGACGTCCTCCCTTGTGAAGTGACCTATCCCCTGGGCTCTCCTTTATCTAAGGAAAACAACATTGAAAGGAACGGGGTGAGAATAAATCTCAGTAAGCTACTAAAATGCAACTACGTTACATGCTGAAATGATACTCATAATTGAACAATGTCAATACACATTCATTTAGCACATAACATGAGAGGCAAAGCCACTCCATCATACCACACATAAGGCGGAAATAAACACTCATTCGTGGATACTGAGCCAAGGTTCTCGAATCAAACATATAACCATCAGAGAGGTATCAACTGAGCAGCACCAAAGGGCTGAAACCGGTTCATGAACCAAAAAACAACAACAACAACGGGGGGGAAATGACACAAAGTCATAACCCAAACGGTGACTAAACTCACACAAAGGAGAGCTAGCCCAAACCCAATCCGTGGCCCAAGGAAGGGGGTTAAAAATGGGAAACCAATGGTAGAAGCCTTACAATGAACTTGGCTCGTGTGCCATTATAATCTCTACCACTGCCCGACACCACAACAAGTACCAGCTGGACTTTAAACACGAGCATAGTAATGAATACTTGCTTAAACAACAACCGGTGGCAATGATTCCAAAGTAGGGAACCAAGCCAAACACATCACAAAGATGAATCAATCCAAAACACATCAAAAGATGTTCAACAATATCCAATTAACCTTTAGTCAAATTCCACAACACTTTTGTTCAGAAAGGAACCAATTTCAAACACTAGAGTGTTCCACAACAACCTTCTTGGTACTCTAGGATATCACCTAAGACCTAGACCAAGATTGAACTCTAAATCACTTGGATTGGAACAACTCAACTTTTCAGCAACCATGGGCGGTCGCCCACACCAGACTGTGCGGCCGCCCAAAATACTCTGTTCCAAGACAAAAACCTTTCAGATAGATGTGCGGTTGCCTGCCCCATTCTGGGCGGCCTCCCAACGTACCCGCCAGGCCCAAAACTTGCTAATTTTACTCCCTTCGTTCCACCGTCCCAAAATTACTACACATTAACACTTATAACATTCCCATACTTCTTCTGAGTACAAACTCCACCCAGAACATACTCTTACCACTCTTTGAACACAACCCAAACAACTTAGACAATTACTCCCTTTGTCCCAAAAGTACAAGTATCACAAAAATTATCCAAATCACAAAATAACAATCACAAGTATCAAGTATAACATATATGACCATTTTAACATTTAAAGGGGAATTAGTAACTTACCTATTTCGGGAAAAAGTTTCGCAGAAATATGTTTTGTTCGTGTAGAAATGACCTATTCAACGCCCTGATCATTTTTATATAATTAGATTTTAAAACGGACAAGTAATTTAAAAGATATAAAATAAAATGAAATGAACTTGCATTTTCTCTTAACCCTAGGAATGAAACGAGGAAAAGTTTGCTGTTTGTAAACACAGAGAGAGAAGAGAAGGATAGGCATGTTATAAAAGATTTTTACCCCATTTTTATACTTTGATCACTCAACTTTCATTTTCAACACTTTAACCCCTGAACTTATTTTTCCAATAAGGACCCTAAGGTTTCAACTAATTCGTTTATTTTTCCAATAAGGACCCTAAGGTTTCAACTAATTCATTTACTCCCTTTACCATTATTACTACTAACTAAGTAAATAACACATTTAATCAAGTAAGATGTGCAAGTCATAAAATATGATGCAACACATAAAATGCACACATAAGTTCAAATTAAAATCCCAAAAAATATAAAATAAATAGGGACGGGTTTTGGGGTCGTTACATTATTATTTCGACAATATTTTATTTTTGAAAGGAAATATAGTGTGGGAGTAGGAGTAGTAATATTCTGTGGATGAAATGTCATATTTCCAAATCATATCAAATCTCGGTGGATTATTTGTTTTGTGCTTATCCAAGTATTTGATTAATGATGAAGCTAATATTAAGGATATTGGAATCTTTCTATAGTTAGAATTATATATTTTCTACACATTGTATTATTTACTTTCCTAGAGTTTTTGATTTACTTTCCTAATATAATTATTATTGTATAGTTTATAGTTTCCTTCTGTAACTAGAATAGCATGGAGAGTACGCCACCTCATGTATAAATACCATACTATTGTGATCAATAATATTTGAGTCTCTCGTATTAATTATCTCTCATGTATGATTGGCTCCGACTATCCATTTCTCTAATCCTTATCAGCTAACGGAGTGATGACTTGTTTATTTAATCATTTAATAAGTAATAATTAATGCACATTGGGATGATCTTATGTTTCCAAGATAATGGCTTTTGCCAGACACCTTAAGCTTTTCTCTTAAGCTTTTCTGTAGTAAGCACAAAGTGTTATTTATGCCACTTTTGTTGTACAATCCGGCCAATGGTAAAGTCGCTTTGCCTGATGCCAATGTTCCTAAATACTTCATTTGCCTCAAGTTATTGTGAACCAAATAATTAAATAATTAAGCTTGCATATTAAAAAAAAGTAGGAGAGATAAATAGTAAAACAAGGTGTTTGTGAGTGTGAAAAAATAAATATGAGAGAGAATGAGTGGGAGGAATAGTAAGTTAATTAGTGTTACGAGTGTAAAAGTAAAGTAGGAGAGAGAATGAGAGCGAAGAATAGTAATGATTCTTTGATATTTTGAGCAGTTCACACTAACCTGGGACGGACAGAAAAAAAAAAATTACATTAACCTGAATCGGAGGGAGTAAATCTTTATTTTTAAAATTTGAGTGTTTTGAAATGAATAATTTTCTTTACCCCGATTTTTTTTTCTTCAGTAGTCACGTTTTACTAACAAAATTAAATGTTTAAATAGTAAATAGCAAAATATTATACTACCTCCGTCCCGCCGGAAACTTCAAAAAAAAATTATGGCACAAGAATTAAGGGAAAAAGTGAAAAAGGTGATGTGTTGTGAGTTTTGATAGTTGAGTGGGAGAGAGAAAGTGAGGTAGAGAATAGTTAGTGGGTTAGTGGATGTGAGTATGAGAAGTGGGACCCACTAATTAAAAAGTATTAAAAACTTTCCATTTATGGATTTTGCAATTTCTATGGGACGCCTAAAATGGTAAGTTTTGCAATTTCCGGCGGGACGGAGGGAGTACATATTTGCAATTTTGTTGTATAAAAAGTGAATATTTTTTGAATGTCTCCTTAAATGAAATTTAAAAGAATATAATTATTTTATTACCATAGGAGGATGTATAATTATTTTATTACCATAGGTCTTTGTGGAGAAAATGTTGGTTAATAGTACTCCCTCTGTTCCAGCATAAGTAGGACTAGAGGAGTGGGCACAATAATTAAGAGAAAGTAGTGACTGTGTGGTAGAAAATGAAGAGAGATAATTAGTGGGGTAAATAGTAGTGTTGGTTGAATAAAATGAGCGGTGGAAAATGAAGAGAGAGAATGAGTGGGATTAAATAGTGAGGTTGGTTGAATATAAATATATTATAACATTTTCATTTTAGGCAGTCTCAATTGTTCTGGGACGGCTTAAAAGGGAAAGAAGTCCTACTTGTGCTGGGACGGAGGGAGTATACGATTATCTTATTACCTACCATAGGTCTTCGTACTCGGAAGATCATCTATCTCGATTTTAACGGTTGTAATTTCTTCAAAGTTGATTTGAAAATGGAGGCTGAAATATTTCTGCAACAAAATTGCGGGCAAACGGCACATTAGTGCCCCAAAGTTTCATATGAGTTGCAATTTAGGTTTTAATGTTCCAATTTTGGTAATTTGGTGCCTAATGTTCACCTTTTGTGGCGAAATGTGTCTTTTTTGGATGGTCATGGATGGAAGCTAACGAAATTAACGAAAAATTTAACGAGCTTCTATAAAAATTGCATTTCTTACCCATAAAGTTCAATAATTATTTATGTTTACCTCATTTTGTTAAAAACTTTACAACTCCTAAAATTATATACTCCCTCCGTCCCAATTTAAACTTCAAATAACTTTTGGGTTCAAGAATTAAGAAAAAAAAATGATGTGTTGTGAGTGTAGATGGTTTGGTAGGAGAGAGAAAGTGGGGTAGGGAATAGTTAATGGGTAATTGTTGTGAGTATGACATGTGGGACCCACAAATAAAGAAGTATAAAAACTTTTCTTTTTAGGTTTTGAAGTTTAAAATGGGCCAACCAAAATAGAAAATTTTGAAGTTTAAAATGGAACGGAGGGAGTATATATATATATATATATATATATATATATATACACACACATTATATTATATTAATAAAAGAATGTATATTTTAATAAACCCCAAAAATATCAAAGTAAAATATTGTTTATCATTTAAAATAATAATTTTGTGAATAGTAGTAAAAATTATAAAAATAAAAATACCTTACACTAAAGTCATTTATAATTCTAATCCCTGTAAAGGGGCTAAAATTATGTTTAGAAAAAAAGTAAAGGGCTAAATTTATACTCCCTCCGTCTCAAAATAGATGTCGTTTTGAGAGTTAATTTTTGTCTCAAAATACATGTCGTTTTACTATTTTCAAGGCTATTTTGTTGTTGTATACCATCTATACCCTTATTAATGATAGTGGACTATCTCTTAAACAGTTATTTAATTGCCTAGGTAATTGCATTACTTTAGGGGTATATATGACTTTTTCACGTACATTAATTGTATTGCTTAATATGTGTAAAGTGGTTGAAACGACATCTATTTTGAGACGGAGGGAGTATATTAGTCCATAGTTTAGTCTTAAAAAACTTCTTTTAACCTAAATTTGCTTGAAAAAGGAAAATAAAAAATCAAACCTAAATTTCTACCTTCTTCGTCTCCTTCCCCCACCCCACCCACATACACCGGCCACCTTCACATCTCTTCTTCTCTCATGCTTTCTCTTACTCCCAGAACGCTAACTTGCCTTTCTGGCTAAGAAATGCAACTTTTACAGAAGCTCGTAAATTTTTTTGTTAGCTTCCATCCATGACCATCCAAAAAAGACCTATTTCGCCATAAAAGGTGAACATTAGGCACCAAATTGCAAAAATTCGAACATTAAAACCTAAATTGCAATTCATAAAAAACTTTGAGGCACTAATATGCTATTTGCCCTAAAATTGGGGATTTGGAGATTTTGTAATAATGTTGGGTTCATTCTTTGACATGTATGTGTGTGAGTTTATGCTTTGAGCATGTGGTTGAAATTTTATTTATTTATTATTATTATTATTATTATTATTATTATTTTAATTAACAACTTGTGTACATAATTGATGATAAAGAAAATGATAGGATTTTTGAATCATCTAAAATATGAATATTTTTAGACAAATTATTATTGATGGGGTTGGTGGTTGTTTGGGTTATCTTTCTATAGAAAGGAAGACAACCAAAACTATTATGAATGTGGGTACAAGTTGGACAAGAGCAATTAAGCCACCATCTACCATTTCGGTACAATAATGATATAGAGGTCCTTCTATTGTGGATTCATCTTTCTCTTACATCTCCTTTTTTTTTTTTTTTTTTTTTTTTTTTCACTTTCCAACTATGTCTAGTTTTTATAATTCTGTTTTTTTTTTTTTTTTTTTTTTTTTGAAAGATTGTCGAGTTTCTAAATAAGAAAAGAAACTTAGTGCAATTTTTTATAAAAAAAGTGAAGCACTTTGACAAGTCATATACAACATTTATTATGGAATGAGCATTATTCTTGGAGATAGCTCCAACTTTTGGCATCCACCTCCCCACTTCTTTCTCGCTAGAGAACAACATTACTGGAGTTGGCATGGTGCTTAGGGATGAAGCCGGGCAGTTTGTGGCTGGGCGAACTATACAGTTTCCCGTTGTTCATAGGGTGGTCGAGGGGGAGGCCATTGGAGTTTTAGAAGCTTTATCTTGGGTAAAGTTCATGGGCTGGGATAACGTGATCGTGGAGATCGATAACGCGGTTGTGTTCAATGCTATTAAATCGACAGCGGACAACATCAATGAGTTGGGTGGTTTAGTTCGTGACTGTCGTGTTCTTTTGGCCGACAATTCTACTGTATCTATGGCACTTGTTAAGAGAAGTGCTAATTCTCTTGCTGATTATATGTCTAGGTTAGCTTTGCATCATAACAATATTGTAACTTGGAGTGAGCTTCCGTTAACTGTGGATAGCCATCTCCTCCATTGTTGTCAATGCAAGTAATCGCTTTGTTGTTTCAAAAAAAAAAAAAAAAACTTAAATTTTTATTAGATTTTATTTTCTTTGACTAGTACTTTATAAAATTATAAGATATACAAGATACTTATTATCATAGTTAGAAAATAATAGATAGATATTAATATTTATTATATGTTAATCATAGGTATAATTTAAAAGATGTTTTCTTAAAAAAATATTTCTCCTTACAAAGAGTTGATGCATTCACAAAAATTCCAAATAAATAAATAAATTAGCCAAATCTAACAGAGTTGATTTTTTATTTAATATTATAATTTTAAAATATGATTAACATTTTATAATTCTAAGAATAGAATTTACGAAAATTTACTAATTCGCAAAATTTTCAACTTGACTTTTAGCTTAGTAGTACATTAGCATTTCCTATTTCGATATTCATGGGTATATTTGATGAAAACATTTTACTATTTATTTTATCTATCTATCTATTTATTTATTTATTTATTTATTTATTTATTTATTATTATTTTTATGTAGAAGTTAACGAAAAGTGTAATTTTAACTTCAATTAGCTTAAATAAAATCTACAACTCATTTTAACATGACAAAATCTTGTGAAAAACGTGTTCTACACTAACGCTAGTGTAGAACGTGTTTTTTAAAAAGCGGACAACCATGTGAGAAGGCGCGGTGGCATTGATGTAAATAACTGGAACTCATGAAAACTCACCAGGCACTTTTCGAAACTGTAGGAGGCATTTTTCAATATTACAGCAGACATATTTTAACACTAGAGCAGGCACATGTTTTGACATGCCTGCTGTTTTTTTTTTTTTCAAGTGCCAAAAAAAGTGCCTTCTCTAAGGTAAAAAAAAGTGTCTACTTGAGTTTTAAAAGATGTCTGCTGTTTTTTTTTTTCCAAGTGTCAAAAAAAGTACCCTCTCTAAGGTAAAAAAGTGCCTGCTTGAGTTTTAAAAGATGCCTGTTTTTTTTTTTTTTCAAGTGCCAAAAAAAGTGCCTTCTCTAAGGTAAAAAAGTGTCTGCTGTGAAAGTCCCAAAAAAAGTGTCTGCTGTAAAAATATTGAAAAGTGCCTCCTACAGTATCGGAAAGTGCCTGCCCAAGAACCCTTCTATGTGGAAAACACGTTTTACACTAAGGCTAGTGTAAAACGCGTTTTTCACATGAACGACTCTTTTAACATTTAGGCCACGTTTGGTAGCCCGTATAAATCCCCGATTGTACTATTAACAAGGAGGTAATGTGTTTGGTAGAAAATTAAGCAACTGGGTATTTATCCAAGTTTTCGGGATTAAGTGCTAAATACCCTGTCTAATAATAATACATCAGGGAGGGGTGGTATTATTTATCCCGTTGAATAAGCGATCGTGGTTATTTATTTTGGTAAAAAATGCCCTCTTTCCTTAAACGAAAGAATCATCGTTTTAACGTTGCCTCCCAAATAGTTTCCTGTATGCTCAAGGCTCTTCTTTCTCACCATTCGAGGATTTCTTTCTTCACTTCCATACTTTCCACCATCAAAAATTATGATCAAACATCTGTCTGGATTTCGCAAGCCAAAATAAAATTATACAAACCCAGATCTGAAGTTCACAACCATTATCTGAATATCATTGACAAACCCAAACCTTTGTGCTCACACTAAAATCCAGATTTCATTATTGTTAATTGGAGTTTGGTGGTGGTCATTAATCTCCAATTTTACATGTCTCTTCTATCTATCGTCATTCGTGGCTCTGTGTCTTATCTCCACGGTAGTTGAATATGAAGGTCAATTTTATGTCTGGATTTCCTTTAAAATTGTTGTTCTTGGTTTTCATTATGAAATCAAGTAGTAGCAGTTTTCTTTATTGTATTTTGCTAATGTGAATGTAGTTAGATTAAAGATGGTTTAACCTAATTTTCTTCAAAGATAGTGGGTGTTTTGGTAATTTGATTGATTAACCCATGATCATGCTAATTTTTTTAAACGACATTTTCTTGATGAGAGCCTGATTATTATTCATGCTGAGTAATAGTACACCTATTAATAGTACACATCTTATATCCAAGAGCTTATTTTTTTAACATTTAACGTTAAGTGTAACACACATCTTATTTCCAAGAGCTTATTTTTAACAACTGGTAATGAAAACTGGCTGGCCCTTTCGGTACTTGGCCCTTTAAATAACATACTATTACATTTTATACAAAGATCTTTCAATTTGAGTTTAAAAAGATAGGAGTGAAAATTAGGTAAAAATCTTGTTTGTGATAAATATGTAGAGCTCAGTCCCAAGCTCGGTATTTACCTCCGACATTCTTTTTACACTAACACAGACACTCATGGTTTGTTTAACGCCAGCCCAGGCAATTATCAACAGTCAGAGCATGCTATTGTTGAGTGTATCTGGATATGGATCACTCCAGCATTCATCTTCTTCAGCAGCTTTCTTCCACAGCCTTTTGAAAACCTTCAACTCATTGTACGATTCCCTTCTCACCTGTACAAACGCAATTCAACTGAAATTGCTTCTACCATACTATATATAATTGCACTAAGATTTTAGAGATGTGACATTTATTTTTTGGACCCAACTAAAAAGAAAAGTACGACACTTGTTACATGACATAAAAAGTATTTGGGCCGTTAGTAATTGGTGATAGTATATAATTGTACAATGTTTAGCCACGGATAAAATATAAACCAACACGATTTTATATACTCATAAACTCAATTATTCTGTGATGATCACAACCTCTATACGCTCAAACTACATGAGCTGGTGCAATGGTGATTTATTCGTCAACAATTCTCAGTGATTATCTCTTAAAAAAAAAACACTAACAAACCTGATGCGAGATACATGGAGGAAAACAAGTCAAGCCAAAGATAGTACTAGTCGCTGTATGTTCGTCCCAAAATAAATGTTGTGTTTCTAACTAAGGAAGGTGACTTGGTATAATTTTTTATCATTGTAAAAGTAATGTACAAAATCGTAAATCAACTTCCTTAAAAACGCTGACAAGTCAACTGCGACATTTATTTTGAGACAGAGGGAGTAAGTTTTAAGGCATAGTTACCTCAAATCTATAATTGGTTGCAGAAGAAGTGGAAGATGCCTGCAAGAAATTGAGAATAAATACTCAGGTCAAAGCTACATTGTGTTGAATCAACCTTTAGTTCCAGAGGATTGTGTTTTACTAGCACTAACAGGTAATTTTATAACAAAGAAACATGGTTGAAGGATACTTTATCCCCCCTTTGTTCCAGATCAAAAAACAAGTACTTTTCTCACAAGTCACCTACGACTTCTTCATAGATAATACGACTGTTCTGGAATTTTTCGTGGTCAAATTCAAGTGAACGTTGACTAAATATGAAATTTTAATTTGATTGTCCTAACAAAATTCTAAAACATGTTGTTGATAGAAGTCTTCATAGTGCGTCAATACAAGTCATGAGCGATAGCAAAGCCAATCTATAAGGACAAACAAATTGCCATGAAATTTTGATCAAAGTTCAATAAAGTAGACCACCATAATCAAAATGCGAATATCTTTCCGTGACGGAGAAGAAATTGAGTACTTTCACCACTTCAATAACATATTGTTTGGAAGATACAACACGTGAAGAGCATTATAGACCTGATAATTGTACATGTACCTCCAATTTTGTTGAGTTTCTGATTTCAGAAGCCACTCCATCTGTGGTTGTCAGTTTGGTCTGCATTAAGGATGCGACATGTCTGTTAAGCATAGTCCAAATCTTCTGTGCCATTTTGTATACCACTCCATATGCCACAAGTGATCTAATGGCTCACAGTTATTGAGATTGACATTAAATTAATACTAGCTAAACATGTGAACGGTTGGATTACGTGTGGCACATGGAGTGGCACATAAAAGTGGTACAGGAGATCTCGACTCTGTTAAGCACTCCCTCCGTCCGGGAAAGATAATCCCTCTTTGACTTTTAGTTGACTTGACCAAAAAAGTCAACGTGGGACTATCATTCAGCAACGGAGGGTGTATATTTCAGAAAAAGTAATAGGTATAGAAATTAAGCAACTTAATCTGGATTTGACTTAACTCTTCACTTAAGATAAAATATTACCATCAAAAGGATGCAATATATATCAACTCGGTGATCAGGAAATCAGGAATATATAAACAAAGTGAGAGTTATATTTTTCACGACACCATGCTTGGAGCACTTTTGTGTTCATTCTTAAGCATACTAATCCGATTGCAACTCGAAGAAAATTCTCGTGAATTAATTTCTCTATTTGAGTACTCTAAAGGCAAAGAGTTGGCGATATTTAATGTGGTCTGTACTATGCAATCAAAAGAAAAACATGACCAATCAAGTAGTAGTAAGACTATTTCCTTTTCTCAGAAATGCGACAATTATTTTGGAAGGGACCAAAAGGAATGTGTGACATTTATGAATATGTAGATATCATATCTGAAGTTGAATACAGTCGACGGAGCCTTTGCCTTTGGAGATCTTCACAAAGAAGAATCGTTTATTCCATTCTTCACAGCGCATTCCAAGTCGTTCATCCAACATTTTCAAGTTTATTTAATTATTTATTGTTGGGATGCCTTTGAATCAATGGCGTTTGGTTGAGGATATGTCCGCAACAAGTGTAGTAATTCCTGAGACTTGTATCGGCAAGGAGAAGAGGAGAAAACCAGAAATCAGGAGAACACAGGGATGCCCGGCTGTGCCTTGGATGGCACGCCCGTGCACGCAAGTCCCTGATTATGAGCTCTCAAATGGGCACCTGCACGGCCGTGCCAATGCAGGCGACACGACGGTGCAGGGCCAAATTGGGCCTGGCCCACAGGCTCAGATTATGGATGGCCTGATGGTTTTAGTTAATGAATGTTTCTTTTGGTACAAGGACTTGTTCAAGAATTAGGAAAGCCGTTTCCTTACTAGAATAGAGTTATAGAGTTGCTTTGTCCACAAGAAATAGAATTCCTCTTTGTAAGGGGTTTAGGTATTTATGACTATAATACTACTCTCTCCCTAGCATAATTAATCTCATCACGTAAGTCATCTTGTCAAGATCTGGGGTTTGCACAGATTTTATGATCAAAATTCATACAATAGATTAGTGTGACCCTCTATTGTAATTGCCGGTTGATAGTAATATATTCTCACTCCGCCCGTGGACTTAGCCAAATTGGTAAACCACGTAAAATATCGTGTTCTTGTCTTTGAGATTATTTCCTGTTTTTGTCATTGTTGTTATTTTTGCTCTAACAATTGGAATTAGAGCTGATTGGTTGTGAGATATGGGGATTCCGCTGCAGAAGAAGATGGTTTAAGATCTGAATCATCGATCGGAAAGTTCAACCGGAGAAATAATTACTAGTCTTTGGCAGATCGAGATTAGGGTTGTGCATCAAACGTGCAGTCTGCGTGCAAACAATGTGCATCGAACATGCAGCGTCCCTGCAAGCAATCTGGGTGATGCGGAAGCGTACAAGAGAAAACGCTGCACGAGCGAGTCTCGAAGAACAGGGAGTTGTTACACGAACAAAACCCAGAAATTAAACTCAAAAGGATCTCCAAATCAAGAAACTTTGAGAGAAAACAGGAAGAACCAAATCTGATTAATAATTCTGGAAATCAAGTTATGTCCTACAGCTCTTGTCTGACCCTCTTATATAGGCAGCCAATACATGTGAAGAAGGAATGAAATACTATGAATGTAAATGTGAAAGGAAAAATGAAACAAAGCCACAAAGTCATTGTTCGATGTATTGATCAGTTGGAGTGCTGGTACATTTCCCATGTGCTGATTCTTCTAAATCTCTTGTCTTCTAAGTCTCCAAGAGTTGTTCCACATCAGTCCCTCCCACTTGAGAAGAACTCGCCATCGAGTTAACTGGAGGATCTGGATACATAGGCACGTCGGAGGAAGGGTGGTACAAGGAAAGGTCTGCCACATTGAATGTCTTGGAAATACCCATACTAGCAGCTAGGTCCACCACATAAGCATTATCATTGATGCGCTTCAAAACTTTGTAAGGTCCAAACTTCTTTGGTTGCAACTTGTGATACTTCCCAACAGGAAACCTCTCCCTATGCAAGAAAACCATCACATCATCACCTTCTTCAAACACAACAACACGACGATGTTTATCCGCAGCAGCCTTGAACTTTGCATTAGTGGCCTCCAATTTTGCCCTAACTTCCGCCTGAATAGCTTGCGAGTCTCTTGCCATTTTACCCTCTGCAACACTATACCCCGGAACATTAGGAAGCTTCACCAAATCCACAGCATGACGGGGAGTTTGCACATAAACAATAGAGAAAGGCAACTTTCCTGTAGAACTATGAATTGCACTATTAAATGCAAACTCAGCTTGAGGAAGAGCTTGATCCCATTGCTTTGGGTGTTCCCCACATATACACCGAATCAAATTACCCAAGGTCCTATTGACCACTTCTGTTTGGCCATCCGTTTGAGGATGAGCAGTGCTACTAAATTTCAGCGAAGTGTCAAACATCTTCCACAGAGTTATCCAAAAATGACTTAAAAATTTAGTATCTCTATCAGAAGTAACGGATACTGGCACTCCATGTAAACGCACCACCTCACGGAAAAACAAACGAGCAATATGCGAAAGCATCCGATGTTTTTCGACATGGAATGAAATGTACCATCTTAGAAAATTTGTCCACCACAACAAACACTGAATCAACTCCTCTCTGAGTCTTCGGAAGTCCAAGAACGAAATCCATTGATAAGTCCTCCAATATGCCATTTGGAACAGGTAGAGGGGTATATAAACCCGTGTTGTGGGACTGGCCCTTCGCAACCTGACAAGTATAACATTTACGCACAAACCCACACACATATTTCTTCAATTGTGGCCAGTAATATCGAGACTCAAGACTAGAAGTAGTCTTCTCAACCCCCAAATGACCACTAAGGCCTCCCCCATGCAAATCACGAATTAATTTTTCTCTCAGAGAAATACGAGGTATGCATAGACAATTACCTTTAAAGAGATAACCGTCATAGATGTGAAAATCATCTTGTGTTGCTTTGGTCTTACAAATTAGCCACACTTCCTTGAAATCGTCATCCTCTTCGTACAATTCTTTCATAACTTCAAATCCCACAGCCTCATTATGCATGGTCACTAGCAAGGTTGCTCTCCTACTCAACGCATCTGCCACTTTATTTTGTTGCCCAGACTTGTGCTTCAAAATAAAGGGAAATTGTTGTAGATACTCCACCCATCGAGCATGCATCTTGCTGATCTGCTTCTGACTATTAATGTACTTCAAGGCTTGATGATCGGTGTAAAGAACAAATTGATTAGGAATCAAATAATGTTCCCAATGCCTTAAAGCACGCACAACTGCATAAAATTCTTGCTCATATGTAGACCACTTTTGACGTGCATCACTAAGCTTTTCACTAAAGAAAGCTACTGGTTTTCCTTCTTGAGATAACACAGCTCCAATGCCAATGCCACACGCATCACACTCCACCACAAATAACTTGTCAAATTTTGGTAGTGCTAGATAAGGAGCAGTTGTTAGCTTCTCCTTGATTTCCTTAAAACTGTCGCGGCTGAGGTCCCCAATGAAAATTCCCTTTCTTCAGGCAATTTGTTAAAGGGGCCACAATTGAACTGAAATTTCGAATGAACCTTCTGTAAAAGGTTGCCAAGCCATGGAAGCTACGAACATCAGACACTGTCTTTGGAGTAGGCCACTTCTGAATTGCTGCAACCTTTGCCTCATCAACCCGAATGCCATCCTTGCCCATAATAAAGCCTAAGAAAACAAGGCTTGTCGTCATGAAGTCACACTTTTTCAAGTTGACATATAACTTATTCGCCTGCAAAACTTGAAGCACTTGACGTAGATGTCCTAAATGCTCTTTTTAGTTAGCACTATAAATTAAAATATCATCAAAATAGACCACTAGAAATTTACCAATAAAAGGCTTCAAGACTTCATTCATCAACCTCATGAAGGTGCTAGGTGCATTGGATAAACCAAAAGGCATCACCAACAACTCGTATAACCCTTCTTTGGGTTTGAATGCTATCTTCCATTCATCACCAGGACGAATATGTATCTGATGATACCCACTCCGAAGATCTATCTTGGAGTAAACACAAGCTCCAGATAGGCAATCGAGCATATCCTCTAATCTCGGCATAGGAAAACAATAGCGCATAGTAATCTTGTTGATAGCTCTACTATCAATGCACATCCTCCACGAGCCATCTTTCTTTGAAGTTAACAAAGCTGGTACATCACATGGACTCATACTTACTTGAATGGATCCCTTCTTTAGTAGATCTTCTACCATCTCTTGCAAAATTGCACTCTCCTTGGGATTCATCCGATAGTGAGGTAAGTTAGGCAACGTTGCTCCAGGAACTAGGTCAATGGCATGTTGTATGTCCCTTATAGGAGGTAGACCTGGTGGTAACTCGTCTGGCATTACGTCTTGAAACTCCTCTAACAACTTACGAACCTTGGGAGGATATTCGCCTTTTGCTTCCACAGTGAGGACACCCTTTACTACTAAGGCCACCATTTCTTTTGATTGCTTTGCATCCGCCCAAAAATCTGCACCATTGTTAGTTACAAAAAATATTCTTTCCTGGGTTGACTTCTTCCTGAACCTTAGGATGTTTCACATAGGGAATCAAAGTAATTCTCTTACCTCCCCACATAAACTTGTAAACATTATCCTTACACATGTGTACAACATCTATGTCAAATTGCCAAGGCCGACCTAACAAGATATGACATGCATCCATTTCTACTACATCACAAACAACATTATCATAATACGGGCCAATTGTCAAGGGAACTCGACATCTGTTTACCACCCTAACCGTCTCCACATCCTTAATCCAACCAATTTTATAGGGTTCAGGATGCTTTTCAACAGGTAACTCCAATTGTTCACCTAGTTGTTTAGATATGATATTTTCTGAACTACCACTATCTATAACAACATCAAAGGGTTGATTAGAAATACGGCACCTGGTTCTGAAGAGTTTATGGCGCTGAGTTTCCTCCTCCTTCTTAGGCGAAAGCAATAGTCGGCGTACCACGAATGTGTTAGACCTCATCTCTTCTTCCCGAGCCTCATCCTCGGATTCTCCTCCATAAGCCAAGTCTTCTACATCATCACCCTTGTCTCCATGTTCCACTATGTTCACCTGCCGTCGACCAGGATAATTATTTGAGTGATGCCCCGGCTTTCCACACTTATAGCACTCGTCTCCCATGAATTTTTGATAAGGATTAGGAAGTTTGGGGGGAGGTTGCTTAGCACTTGTCTTCTTTGCTTCTCCTCGGTCATCCATTGCTTTCTTGTCATCACGATTCCAAAAGCCACGGGGCTCCTGATCTTCCTTATGACCCTCCTTTGTATTAAACCGGTTTCCTCCAAATATTGTTCTAGACATGCCACTTCGAGCACTTTTCTTAGTTCGCAAATTTGCCTCAGCCTTCATCGCCAAATTATAAGCCTCAAAAAGCATAAGAATTGGTTGAATACCAATCTCATCCCGCACACTTCCATTGAGTCCATCAAGAAATTTGGAGACGAGTTTGTTGGGTTTCCAAGTAACATGCGCAGCGGAATATAGCAATTAAAATTTTAAGAAACCCAAAGCCATGGATCCGTTCATATGATTAAATCAAATACAACAAGATGAATAAAGGATGAACTAACCCTTGATGGCTATCAAATTTTTCTCTTGGTCTTTGGTGGAGAAACTTGAAGACTTGATCACGATCACAAAGCTTGAACACGAACCTTGAAGATGATGATTTTCACCCTCTAGCGGTATCCACACTTCGAACGAATATCAAATGAGCTTCTTTAATCTTGGTTGCTAGACCAATAATTTTGTAAAACACGCTTTCACAATTTAATAAAGAACTATATGGAATTTATTTGTGAATTATTTTGTTCCTCAATCAATGATATCTTAGAACAAAATAAAATCTCTCTCAAACTCTTTGAGACTCACAAAAAGCACACTACCTATGGTCTGGCCGAATTGGGGTTTTTATACACAATTAAGACCTATTCCAAATAGGAATCTTGTGCCAAAAACCATTCCTAATCGAATTAGGAAATTTCAAACCGGCATACCGGGCGCCCGCCTGGTCCTACCCAGGCGCCCGCTTGTTTGGGCAGAAGGTCAAGGCCTTTTCGGCTTATTCAGGCGCCCGCCTGGTTCAACCCAAGCGCCCGCTTGGTTGACCAGGAGGCCCAAAACTTTTCCAAAATTCCTTTGAGATCCTTCAACCCTAAATTCCATTATAGCCCTTTTATTTAAGATTCGTTCTATTGTGTGTGACCCTCTAGGATTATACTAAGTTGGCAATGGGCTCAAACATGAAACCATAAGATATGATTAGGTTCTAGCAAACCGTCATACCTACCCAAATAGTATAACTAGATACAAGTTCGCATTCCTTTAGAATATGTCATAATCCCTTTGTCCTCGATGTCTTTGAACACAAGTCATGGTCAACAAGTCAACTTGTTTTTGTTCAATACTTTCTCGATTCCGAATATGTTGATAATCCAAATGACATTGATCTAATCAATCCATTTGAGTTTGGCCAAACATTTCATCAACATCATTCCTACGAGGGGCCCAAGCTTGACATCTCTCCGAAGAGGGACAAATCCATTTAGCTTATTATTCTTCCCTACGTGAATCCGATTATGCCAATCATACCCTTTATAACTACCGTGTTAAGGCAGCGTTTGAATATGTCAAACATAATCTTCATCAAGTGGAAGACTATAATAACTTCATGTCTAAGGATTCAAATGACATAACTAATATGAGATTTATATATGACGTCGACCATGACATAAATCTCATACCGCGGGTCATGTCCAGTACCTTGTTCCAAACAAGTACCCATAAATCTAACATGATCATCCCATGATCATTTAGCCTTTATACTAGTGCTTAACAAGCTCTAGGGACGGAGATTATTATAAGAAAACACGAGCCATAATAATAATCTTATTATCTCTTTATCATTATGAATAAATGATAACTCATACAACGTTTAACAAACGTGCCTAGGGCACCAACACCAACAGAGTTGCCCCTCCGTCTCTAACACGTTGTTACGAGAAAGCAATCGGAGAAATTCAGAGTGGTAATCATGAACAGTACGCTCACCTTGAGTACAATGTTGGAACTGAGAAAACAAGTGCTGCTCATAGTCTGATGGCAAAAATCTAGCCATGAGAAGGCGTTTCATTTTTTGCCACGCCCTTACTGGTTGTTTTCTTTGTCGACGTCTCAGGTTCTGCAATTGTTCCCACCACGACGATGCTCCTCCTTTCAACCGGTAAGCCACTAACTTGACTTGACTTTCTTCAGGAATTTCCAAGTACTCAAAAAATCTCTCAATTTCTGCAATCCAATCTAAGAAGTCCTCAATACCCAAATTACCATTAAAGGCTGGAACATCTACCTTTAATTTAAACTCATCTTGTCCTCGTCGCCTATATTGAAACCCTCCTTGAATCTGATTTCCACGACCAAAATTAAGAAATGGAGCATCGTTATCTGATGAAGAATCCTCGTACACTTGATTCCTACGAAGATTTATATTGACACGTTCTCGTTGCTGCTCTATGTTGGCAGCTGCGCGGTTAGGAGCCAATCTCCCACCCCGTTCCAACTGCTGATCTTGTCCAGCGACATTCATACAGTCAAGACGATTAATCACCATTTCCAAAGCTGCTTGTACTTGAGTCATTTGAACGCGTGTTTGCGCTAACTCCTGGTCAATACGATCTAAGCGTTCAGTCTGAAGTTGAGTACCTGCTGATGATGACCCGTCTTCATCTCCTGCTGCTGGTGTAGTACCGGCCATTGATAATAACCCCGGAACAGGTAAATCCTGCTCTGATGCCAACTGATGCGGAAGCGTACCAGAGAAAACGCTGCACGAGCGAGTCTCGAAGAACAGGGAGTTGTTACACGAACAAAACCCAGAAATTAAACTCAAAAGGATCTCCAAATCAAAAACTTTTGAGAGAAAACAGGAAGAACCAAATCTGATTAATAATTCTGGAAATTAAGTTATGTCCTACAGCTCTTGTCTGACCCTCTTATATAGGCAGCCAATACATGTGAAGAAGGAACGAAATACTATGAATATAAATGTGAAAGGAAAAATGAAACAAAGCCACAAAGTCACTGTTCGATGTATTGATCAGTTGGAGTGCTGGTACATTTCCCATGTGCCGATTCTTCTAAATCTCTTTGTCTTCTAAGTCTCCAAGAGATGTTCCACATCACTGGGTGTCTAGGGTTGGACACATTTGAGAACAGTCAGTGATTGTTCAGATCAAGACAGAATGGCACTCTCAGTCATGGACAAGGAGGGGAATGGAAGCGAGGGAGTGATGGATTCACTGGAGGAGAAGATGCATTCACAAATCATCATGGGTCTTGGTGGTGATGTTTCCGTGGAGGTGGCTACGGAAGCTACCACGACTGGCTCGAGTTTGGGGCAGCATACTGTGAAGGGGACATCACAGCAGAGTGATGTAGAAAGAAGTATGGAAAAGGCACAAAGAGTGTTATGGTTGAGAAACAGGTGGAGCTTGTTACAACAGTTGGGAGTGAACGGGCAGATGATCCACAATCGGAAGATCAACATCCACAACATGAGTTGGGACGGTTCATCTCGGTGGGCGAGGTTCAGTGCCGACTGAACCTGCCGAGTCCGAAAAAACTGTTAATTTCCTGGCTCTAGATAGACGGTCTAGAGGCACATCTGAATGCTTGGTGTAGCATAAAGTCTGTTTGCTTGGGAGAGCAAGGTTGTCCGACGTGACAAATGGTACTTGGGTTAAGCACAAAGATTGAAGTCTATTCGCCTTTGACATGAGTGGGTTCGAAGCTTTCGGGACTAGTTCGAAGCTCATCATTGCATTGGGATTAAGAAGCAATTGAAATAACGACAATCTAGGGGATTCAAGGTGTAGTCTATTCTAAGGCTTGGAAGTAGATACACAATCCAGCCAACAAAGGTGTGGTTAAATCCTGGAGGTGTACAGTTTCGGGTGTTTGGCGTAACACATTTTATGGTTTAGAAGGGGTTTCTAATACATCAATGATGGGTTTATGAACCCTCATTGACATTATGGAGAGGTCAAAGGAACAATTATGGGATAAGTAAGAGGGCATGGTAGGGGAGTTATGCAGCAGTTATGTTCGTGCAGTTGTGCAGTTCACGTGCAATTTCCGTATGTGCAGATGCATATAAGGAAGAAATTCAAATTTGCAATTCGATATAATTACAGGATTTGAGATACAGTTCCAAGAATGAAGAAGAGATTTGTTTGTTCGTTCAAAGGTGCTTGATTAGTGTTCGTTGGTGATCTGAGAATAATGTGAAGTATATTGAAGTCCGAGACAAGATCGTCAGTCTTCATTTGGTTAGTGTGGTATTCGAATCTGGTGGTTGTGGATTTGGTTTTACTGATATGGTCAACATTGTGGTGGAGGTTCTAGTGGTCTAGAAGTCAGTACACAAGTTGAGTCGGAAATTCGTTTGCTCGGCGTAGTAAACGTGGTTGTTCGTGATCAAGCAAAGTTTGTGTCTTTTGGCAAAGACAAGGCTGAGGAGGTGAGATATGTTTAGGTACGAATGATGCAACACAAGGTGTAGTTTGTGTAAGTGTTTTGTAGATATGGATTATTGACTGGGGAGATTCAAAGTCAAGGTGAAAATTGTTGGGATTATACTTTTGAATCAATGGCGTTTGGTTGAGGATATGTCTGCAATAAGTGTAGTAAAGAGGAGAAAACCAGAAATCAGCAGAACAAGGAGCACAGGCTGCACGGCCGTGCCTTATGGATGGCACGCCCGTGCAGGCAAGTCCCAGATTATGAGCTCTCAGATGTGCGCCTGCACGGCCGTGCCAATGCAGGCGAAACGACCGTGCAAGTCCAAATTGGGCCTGGCCTGTAGCTCAGATTATGGATAGCCTTGTGGTTTTGGTTTTAGTTAATGAATTTTTCTTTTGGTACAAGGACTTGTTCAAGATTTAGGAAAGCCTTTTACTTATTATTAGAATAGAGTTGCTTTGTCCCCAAGAAATATGATTCATCTTTGTAAAGGGTTTAGGTATTTATGACTATAAATGCTACTCTCTCCCCTAACATAACTAATCTTGTCAGGTAAGTCATCTTGTCAAGAAATAGATATCTATAATTCTAGATCTAGGGTTTGCACAGTCAGGTAATTTGTGATCAAACTTTGCGCTCTAGATTAATGTGATCGTCTATTGTAATTGTCAGTTGATAGTAATATATTCTCCCTCCGCCCGTGGACGTAGCCTAGTTAGTGAACCGCGCAAAATATTGTGCTCTTGTGTTTGAGATTATTTCATGTTTTCATCATCGTTCTTATTTTTGCTCTCATTTATTAATTTTTCAGTTTTTTTCTTTTATTATAATTGTTATCTATGTGATCCTCTGCCATTGCTTTATTCCACAGTTACATGTTCCCTGTATTTATTTGGTCAATATCAATAGTGAACAGAAAGACCCATGTGGAGCATATATCATCTTTTGCTAATCAAGATAGACGTACGCACTAACTAATTAATCAAGCACATCAAAGGGCCACAGCTGATTCGTTTTTATCTGGTTTGGTATATGTATCAGTCTTCTAATAAACAATACTCATGTCCCAAAATGAAAGTCTAATTTTCAAAAAAAAAAATAAAAAAAAATAAAAAAATAAATGTCTATCTTTTTGTAAAAATCATCCATCATCATACAACATGTTATTATCTACACACACTCATGATGCAACATGGTGAGATAATTATAGGGATTTTGTTTGAATCCCAACTTCCTTTAATCTCACACGAAACTATACTTGTACATTCATTTTTGGACGGAGGGACTTATGGCATGAACTCTATCTATATGATTATCATACACTAACCTTATTTTCAGGCTTTCCCAAGGTCGGGATACCATAGTGAGCAATGTATTCGGCATCCACAACACCAATATTTTGGGTTCTATTTCCCTGTAAAAAGCATTTTCCAAATGCATCAAAACAATAAACAGTACACGGGAGAGAGAGAAAGAGCAACAGACAAAAAATGACTCCCAGTAGAAAGATTACCTGTGCACAATAGCCAAGCATTATATCTAGTCCCCAAGCATGGATTAAGTCATTCTGCATAACATAAGCAATCGTTTATGGTCCCTTTCGCTCCATAGACATGAAAATAAATACTCCCTCCGGCCCAAAATGATATTCACATTTGACTATTCAAACTTTTTAAGAATATGTACACTTGCTTCACTGGCTAATGTTGTGTTTATGCACATTTAAGTTTAAATTGTAGAAATAAGAACTTTTGGGACAATGAAAAATGGCAAATGAGAAGATCATTTTGGGACAGAGGGAGTATGAATTAAGATTCTATAGAATTTGATTCATTGAAATTTGTAGAGGTGGAGCTCTATTGATTCTTTTGTTTTGCTACATATTGGAATCCAATAATATTAAATAAACAACAACCAATATATATTAAACTTATTAAAGAATGTAAAAGAGAAACGAAATTTGACATATCCCCAAAATTTTGTGCTTTCCCTTTGATAATGATTTCCCATCTTTTTGTCTCTCATTACAAACAGTATCTCTCATCTAACAAGGAACCATGAGAAAGATGTACCAAATTTTGAAGAATCATATTTTTCACCGTCTTATGGATATGAATGGTGAGGCAGCTGCCGGAGAATCGCACTTGACCTGGAACCTTTATTGCTCCCTAAACTCCATTACTTTCTAAAATATGAACAAGGCCAAAATACGAACTTGTACCCACAAGTTTCATCAAATCCCACTTAGGGTCCCCAACTATAAAAATCTAACTTAGGTTCCTTAATTAATGTTTGTAGTCAAGTAAGGTCTCAACTCTAACGGATCGGTAAAAAACTTAACGGAAATCAGCATGTGCTCCTCCAGTGTCAAAAGTTAAGGGGCACAATTATCATTTAAGTTCACCAAATACTGATTTCATCGTATGTGCCTTCTCCCACACCATGACACGCGTGATTGGAGGCAAATCTTGATTTTAATTCCAGACAAAACAACTTCAATCAAAATGTTTGGTGTGGGGGAGGGCACGACAATTAAAAATAGTGTTGGGGAACTTAAATGACGATTGAGCCCCTCAGTTTGGACATGTGAGGGACATATGCTGACTTTTGTTTAGTTTTTTAATGATGCATTAAGTTTGAGGCCTTACCCTTACCCGGCTGCAAAGGTTACTTAAGGACCCTAAGTGTGAATTTTGTAGTCATGGACCCCAAGTGGGATTTTATTAAAACTTGTGGGCACCAATACATATTTTGGCTATGAACAACTAGATCAAACTTTATACCAAAGATTTAAGATAGCATCAAGATCTGACATTGAAAAAACTTGCACCAGCAATGAGGTAATTGTCGTTGCAGATGCCATGGACAACCATTTTTATGGGTTAGTTCTGATTTTTTCTTCAATTGGATGGATTTGATTTTGTGGAATTGGGAGCAAGGAGTTACGACTCAACTCTAACTCCAAATTATTTTTTGTTATCCAAATATTCGAGTTGTTTATGGAGGTCCCAATTCCAATTTTCCATGTTATGAAATTGGGGTTCCAATTTCCTAGAAAGCAATAAACGGGGGGAGGGGGGTTGTTAGTCTAAGATTTTAAGCCTGTATAAGATTTTCAGAATGAATCAGTAATCACGCCTCTCCCTCCCCCACCCCCGCATTTGTTTATTACGGTCCACATTGTTTTGTCTAAGATATCTACTACATTCGAGAATCGAAATGATTACTGAAAATTGGTGCATGGTTGACTCTACGTATCAACTCTTGTTTTTGTAGCACAGGTTGTTGTAGTCAAGTAGAAATGACAAACCTGAATCATAAGCCATACACATCGCCATGCAGCTCTCGAGAAAACTGGAGCCATCACTTCTATCCACCTGAAACACAAATTCTACTCAGGAATATGTTTATATCCGATGATCAAATCAAAAGTAACAAAAAAGATGAATCTGAATTGACCCCAATAGAAAATCATTAAGATGCTAGTCCTATAAAATCAGATACGGAAAAGTTATGTATTTAAGTTCTAGCCACTGCTGAGAGTTCCACCAGTTGTAAACGAAATCAGATAAATTTTATCCTGCACAAGTTCCCCCTGCCACGTGTTAGCTTTACCAATACTACCTCCATCCCACTTAAAAAGGTGGGGTTTGACCATACAAGCAGATAAAGAAAAGTGGTTCCCACTTGAGTAATTTTTTAAGGGAAAACTTCGTTTTTGTCCATCGTACTTTGGGTTGTGTTTCATTTTTACCATCATACTTTATTTTTTTCATTTTTACCATCGTACTACAAACAATAGTGTCATTTTGTAACAAATTTAGGTATAAAATGACACTATTGTTTATAATACGATGGTAAAAATGAAACAAATTTGAGTATAAAATAACGAATTTGGTATAAAATGACACCATTGTTTGTAGCACGATGTTAAAAATGAAAAAAATAAAGTTCAATGGTAAAAGTGAAACACGCTCCAAAGTACGATGGACAAAAACGGAGTTTCCCATTTTTAAAAAATCCCTCATAAAAAATAAATTTGGTTACAAAAGAAAGAAACATTTGATTCAAATTTGGTGGGAAAAGAAGGTTAGTAAAGTCAAATTGTTGAAAAAATGAGTCCCAAAGAGGAAAGTTACTGTTCTAGTTGGAAATCCCAAAGAGGAATACCCATCACTTCAAATCAGAAGGAGGTAGTAGTAAGTTTTTTTTTTGCTTGAAGTAGCTTTCTGAAAGTTAAATTACCCCGTGCATGGAGGGTTCTTACTGTCCCAATCACATCTGCTCACATTATCACCAGACTTGAAAGCCCTCCTGCAACCATAACAGTCAGCAATCAACTAAGTCATCACTCAGCTTCATACTACCACAGACGGTTAAACTTGCTCTAGATATTATCTACTCCCTCCGTCCCAGTTGAAGCGGTGAGTGTTGAAATTTTTGGGTCAACTTGGACATATAATTTATACAAACTTAGTTATCCTCATAAAATTCTGAAAATCGTTATCAGCAGTATCTTTTTGATGGTGCATCAACTATTTCTAGATATTGATGAGGATAACTACTTTTTCATAAAAATTGGTCAAGGTTAAATAAAGTTGACCAAAAAGTCAAAACTCACCTCTTCAAGTGGGACGGAGGGAGTACATATTAAACACAAGGAAAATGGTAAATGAGCACTAATGCAGTAATGGAAGGGAAAATAAGCAAACCTGTGAACATCTGACTTCCTCCCACGTGCCGTAATCAGATGATGAACCTCTGATTTGCCATGATCAAGTGCTGGCTGTGAGATCTCAAGCCCTTCACGCTTCACTATCACTAGATATCTGTGAATATGAAACAGGGTAACAATATGATGGTCTAAGTAGAAGTAGCTGCATTAGGATGCACAACTTGAATGACCGTCTTTCAGTTCTTTAGTTCCCTTTCCCCATTTCCCTCCCTCTTTCTACTAAGAAAAAGACAGAAGTCTATTTTGCATACCGGGCTGGGTCGAAATTATCAACTCCAAGATCTTCATCCCATATGAAAATGTAATCATACTCAGTAACAATGTCTGGATGTAAAAATCTCTTGGCAAACCACCTGTATAATTAATATCACTGAATAATGATGATATAATTATGCACATCTCTTCCCACAAGATTAATCCTACCATTTAGTTTGATTAACAGCGGATATATGTATCACAGTGTCAGTCCAGCTTAAATCCTTCCATTCATCAAGAATGCCATCATAATGGAAAAGCATGACTGCAAAATCACTCGACAGAAACTGCACTATGCAGTTAACATGCGCAGGTAAAAGTAAAAAACAGATGTTAGATGAAGACTGTAAAAGTTCATTACTTGCCTTTCTAACAATCTTATCGACCAACTCCTTTTGTTTTATTCCAACAGCAGCAGAAAATAAGCTTGTCGATGAATTTACTTTCTTCTGTTGAACATAATGCAAGTAAATGTCCAAGCACTTAAAATACTCACTCTAAAAGAATTTTTTTAGATTTCACTAACTATAATAAGGAAATCCTATTGACATACTCCCTCTGTCCCAAACTGATAGTCCCATTTGACTTTTCAAACATTGTAAGGTTACATTATAAGTTTTTAGTGAGTTTGGAGCCTTAATTTGGAAATGGGACTAACTTTCTGGGACAAACAAAAAGGGGAAATGGGACTATCATGTTGGGACGGAGAGAGCATCGGAACAAAATTTGGCTATCAATACCTCAAACCATACCTTCTTCTGCATGCCCCATAATGGTCGCCTTTCCAAGTCAGAAGTCCTGGAGATAATTCCTTTAGGCAACGACTCGCTTCCAGGAGTTTGGCATTGGTTCTAGAAAAGAATGAAACAAATCATAAGTGAAAATTTGAAACTTGCAACAATGTACAAGTAAAACACATTTCATAAATAGTTTGTGACAAGTCAACACGCCTAATTTATTAATGAGATGGAGGGAACAAGT
Source organism: Campanula takesimana (assembly GCA_026119855.1). Lineage (NCBI taxonomy): Eukaryota > Viridiplantae > Streptophyta > Magnoliopsida > Asterales > Campanulaceae > Campanula > Campanula takesimana. The sequence goes on along the minus strand of JAOWBW010000402.1, from coordinate 336,760 downwards.
AATTTGGAGATGCACTCTAGAATAGCCCTCGTTGGAGGGAAAAACAAACCTCACATTTTGAACCTTGCATCACTTGATTCCCTTCTTCTAATCCCCACTTGAAGTATTTCTGCATTTATATATTGAAACACCCATATGTTAAGAAACACAAGTGTGATCCAGATTTGTAAAAGGCAGAATGGAGATTACTTACACCATAAAATGCCTCTTTGCTATCTTTTGCTAGAAATGTAATTCCTATCACTGATGCAAGAAAGAACACAGAAAGGGCAGGTAAAATGATACACACACATGATCTCCCACATTTTGGATCTTTCCCTAGTGATGATACCTGACATTATAACAAAAAAATGATAAGCATAGAAACATAAAACTCAACTGGGTCCGGGAGCAATACAGAAATCAGTGTGTGCAAGTGTGTGTGTGTGTGAGAGAGAGAGGGGGGTTTACAATGTTATGGGACTTCATCATCTTCAATGGAATTTCATCGAGAATCAATAATTAGAATAAAGAAAGATTAACGAAAAAAACTAAGGATGGTTGAATCGAAATTCAAATTCAAAGTCGCCGATTACCTGTTATGATTGTCGTTTTCAAACTCTAATTTAGGGGAGTCTGAAATATTCAAAGTGAGTAGGAGGAAATGGGGGCTAAGAATGTGGAAATCAGTTGAAGAATCAAACACCCTCTCGCGCCAATGCCATGCCCTCCCACCTTTCGTCCCCACGTTTCAATACTGTTCTCGCACAATTTCACTGCCCTATGATTCACCAAATATAACCACCTCCTCAGTTAAATGCTTTTTTTTTTATTTGAGTAATAAAATTGAATGACCAAATGTAATTTTTCTTGGACCACGTACAATGGAGTATTGAAAAAAAATCAATAGTTGAAGGGATACAATTGAGTGTTGAAAGGTTAGTTGAAAAAATGGGGTGTTGAAAAATTTCAACGGTTGAATGGGTGAGAAGTGTGTCCCGGCTAGCGCACCGGTTTTATCACTGGAACGGGACGTACCGGTACCAGAATGTACCTATAACATTGGTGCGCTTATAACATTGGTGCGCCTCACTATACTTAGTGCGCATCAATGTTCATAGCGCGCCTATCATATGATGCGCTCCATACAACATTTCAACACTTAGACAAATTTGAAGACTTATGAAGATATGAAGACTCCAGTATTCAAACTCAAAACCAGAATCCAACGGTGAATCAAAGTTTTGAGAGCACTCAAGATGAAGACATCTGTCCTCAACGTTTCTCAAATACTTTGTGTCTAACGACTATAATTGGACACGTGCTCCAATCAACGAGCTACAACACATGGTTTCTCAACGGCTGCATTTCTCAAGCTCATGATAAATACCTCATAACTTCAAACCTTTGAAGTTGCTAGAATTCACGCTTTGAGAGAAAAGTTTTAAGATTTGAAGATTGTTCTTAAATTTCCCAGATTTCCAAGATCACCTTCATATATTCATCACTAGCCCAGATCATAAAAGCCTTGTAACACTTTAGTTTTATTGTGCTCTCAATCTCATAGATCTAAAGAGTCTTGAAACTAAGAACACACACTCACCTCTTCAAGTTTGATCACTTAGATCTTTTTTGAAGAGATACACTGGTTTTAGTCTAAGATTTGTTCTTTCATAGATAATAGATCTTGAGTTGATCATACTCACAAGTTGTAATCTGTAATCAAACTCATAATATAAGATCTTCGTTAGAAATCCAAGACTAACCATCTTGGTAGAGGACGTAGATCTTTTCACGATCGAACCTCTCCAAATAGTGCTCATTTACTATTTGCAATTTATTTTCAAGTTTTCAATTTCATCTTACTACTTGCTTGTTTGTCATTTGCAGATTTTGAATATTTTTGTGTTTGTGAGTTATTGCCTTAGTTCCTTTTTACACACTCTTTAAGCCAAATTACTTAGTGTGTGTGTGTGTGCTCCTTTTCATTGTTTGAGATCCTTTTACTTAACTAAATTCCGCTATGCATTTCACTCTATCTTTGGAGCTTCTTTCATAATGCTTAAAGGACTTAGTGCGCATTTGCAATTGAATTTTCAAGGGTTAGAAGAGAATTTCAAAATAGCTATTCACCCCCCCCTCTAGATATTTTTCATACCCTTGTTGCCCTTTGGGACCAACAAGTGGTATCAGAGCAAACACCTTTATAAAATTTCTTTTTGTTTTTTAAGCTTAACAATTTGGGTGTCGATTCGAAATGGCAAACTCAAAACCTATGGCAACTGCAAACTACACACATGTTCCAGTCTTTGATGAAGATCACTTTGACCTATGGAAATTCAGCATCTTGACCCATCTCAACTCCATTGATGAAAGGCTTCATGACACCGTGGTTTATGGACCTTACTTTCCAATGAAAGCAATCAAAATCTACGCACAAACGCTGCTCAACCAACCATTCGAAAACCAAAGGAAGAATGGACTGAAGAATAAGCAACAAGAGTTGGAAATGATGGAAAAACAAGAAACATTCAATTAAGCACTCTTAGCACTGCAATGAAACAACAAGTCATGCATTGTGCTACTGCAAAATGAATTATGAGATGCTATTGGAGAGCATATTGAATGAGACACTGTTTGTGAGGAGAACAAAAGATATGAAGTTCAAAAGAGGTTCAACAATTTCTCCCAACTTCCTTGTGAAACTCTCAGACAAACCTATGAACATTATTGTGAAATTATCAACCTGTGTATTTCACTTGGCAAGAAGTTCTCAAATAAGGAATTGAATGTTAATTTCCTTCTGCTTTTGGATCAAGATATCTCCACAAATCTAGCGCTCTTGAAGACACTGAAACCATGGATGATTGGACTTTAAGAAACCTTTATACAAATCTCAAAGTTTATGAACTCAAACTTCAGCGCATCAGTGAAACTGAAGGAAAGTCAAAATCCATAGCAATGGTGGCGCACAAAGAAGAAGCGCCTGTTGAGCAAAGCTCAGACTCTAAAATCTCTACTTATGAGCTATTGGACATGGATGATGAAGACTTCGCTTTATTTGTGAAGAGATTCCAGAAGTTTAGAAAATTCTCAAAACCAGGAGGAACAAGCAAAACTCAAGGATCTAGCAGTAGAGCTCCTCCAAAATTCACAAAGAGAAATGATTCAAAAAGAAAAGAAGTTCTTGTTTGTTTTAATTGCAGGAAACCATGTCACTTTGCATCAAGCTGCCCAATTCCCAAGTTTGAGTACATGAAGAAAAAGAGCAGCCACAATCCCAAATTCCCTCGTCACGAGGGCATGATTGCTGAAGAAGACTCACTAGCAAATGAACTCAAGACTTGGATTAAAACGGACTTAAAAGGAAGCGATGAAGATTCAGATGATGGTATCGTAGGCTTGGTTGCAAAAGATGATGATGATGACTATGATTCTGATGACTACTCAAAACATGTTCCTGATATGAAGATCTGGAACAAACCAGTTAGAAAATTAACAGGTCATCCAGAAGTGAAAAAGAAGAAAGGACCAACCATCAGTAAGCTCGTTGAAAAGGATGCCTTGCACCAGCTCAAAGTGATGGTGGATTATTGTTTTCCAGATGTGATCTGAGTGCAAGAAGCAAACTCAGAAAGGAAGCTTATATCAAATAAGTTACACCAATTCGTAAAGTTAATGATGATGAAGCTATTGAAAAGCAAGAAAAGTTGTTCAAAGAGGCTGAAAAGGTAATCAGTAGATTTGGTGATATGAAGGAAGCTTTAGCACTACCTGTAAGATACCCACGGGAAATGGAAGAAGTCCCTCGAGAATCAAACACGACACTTTATATTCAAGAAAACAGAGTCGCCACGTTAAATTAATTTTAAACCCAATTCAACGAAAAAGGTTAGAGAAAATGAGTTCGCAGGTCAGGTTACGTCTTGGGAAGAACTTATCGCGGTTCACCCAATCCGCCTCGGAAAACCGAGTCTCCCTAAGTTTGTTTACCAAAAATGTGCAAGTGTGTGTGTGTGTGTATTTCAAAATGGGAGAAACTAACTTTTAACAGAAAACAGTTAAAAAGTTACACAGAAAGGGGTTTATTTGCAAAAGTTTTGACAGAATGGGATTTAAACGGAAAATCTCCCTTCTGGCCAAACTATCCTTACGGCTAGTTATGGCTGTACGGGATATTTTACAAATTTATCAGAAACAGTCCAGTTTCAGGCAGAAACAGGGCATTCTGCTGAAACTGGACAGAATTGTGACTTTTCAATTAAGGTTAAATCAAAGTTTGGATGGTAAAGATTGAGACTTTACCACCCAAACATGATCATTATAGCAATAAATGAACAAACATAACATAAAGGTACACGGGCTCTCTCCATATGTGCAATGGATCACCAAGCCAAAAGTAAAGACATTAAAGTAAATGACATAAATGTAAATGACATAAATGTAAATGACATTTATTAAAGACAAGAATTAAAGATTGAGGATTTAAATGTAGCAAATCCCCATCTCCATATTGTTCATCATTTTAATGCACCATTAAAGTGCAAGATGACATTTTAGGATCATTTGGGTGATTTAGGTCCAATCATACATATAAAGATCACATTTTTATCACACAACAATAATATCAAAGCCAAGATCCCAAAGATGAGGTTTATGTCATGGTCACATTGTCATAATTAAAGCTCTAATAGTTATATCATTGAATCCCTAGACCTGAGATTATTACAGTCTTCTAATTGATGAACATTACGTTTGACATATTCAAATGTTATCCCTAACCGGATAGCTATAAAGGATATGATTGGCGTAATCGGAATCATGTAGGGAAGAGAAATAAGTCAAGATGGGATTTGTCCCTCATCAAGAGAGATGTCAAGCTTTGGCCACTTGATGAATGGTATTGTTGAAATGCATGGCAGTGCTCAAATAAGATTTGTACTTTCAATACATTCGGAATCGAGAAAGTATTGAACATTGTAAGTTGACCATTGACCATGGCTTACGTTCAATGACATCATGGACAAAAGGATTATGATATGTTCTATAAAGTATTTACGAACTTTGACAAGTTATATTAATTGGGTAGTTATGATGGCTTGCTAGAGTCCGCTCATGATTTATGAGTACAAATGTGTTTGGGCTCATTGCCAACTTAATATAATCATATGGGGTCACACACAAAAAAAACGAATTGTTTAAAAGGCTAAAAATGACTTTATGGTGGTTCTCGGCTGAGCAAAGGAAATTAGAAGGGTAAAAATTAAGGCGCTCGGCCGAGCACCTTAAAGGACTCGGCCGAGCAGGCCCTGTTTGGGCCCAGTTTACTGATTCCGTATTGTGACGGGTTTTAACCTATTTCTCCTAAAGGGTTTAGGTTTAATGAGTTTAAATACCTCTCTAAATACCCTAATCAGATACAATTGATACTTGATCAATAAGAGAGCCTTTGAGAGAAAAATTATGTCTTCTTCTTCCTCAAGAACAAGATCCTTATTTTTCATATAGCCTTCATAATAGAAACTGTTTCTATTGGGTCTAGTAATCTGGATCAAGAAGATTTATTGATATTCGTTCGCGTGCGGATAAACATAGAGGGCGTTAGCATCAACTCCTCCAAGTTCGTGATCCAAGCCTTGAGGTCGTGTTCCTGCGATCGTGATTCAAAGAAGCACGAAGAACAAAAACTGCTGGGAATTGATCATTTTAGGGACTGAAGTCGCCCAAACCATCCGTACGGCTGGGGCTTTCTCGTGCCTAAACCATCCGTACGGCTCAGACTGGCGAGCTTCCGTATTTTTCCAATTTTAATCCCAGAATAGTCCTAAGATTTATAATTTAATTAATTTAAGGATGACTATCTAGATCGGGTACTTACAGAGCCCCTCGGCAGCAGCGCTTTTGAAGAAAGAGGGGTTGTCGATAAAAGAAAGAATCTCGATCTGGCGAACTACCAAGATGGGCGATATGGTGACCATAGGGGTCGAATGGCTAAACCCTTGTCTTTAAAGGATTCCTACGTATCCCTATCTGAGGGAATCAAGCCGGTCGTAGTTCTGGGGCGAGAGATTTTAAGGCTACTCAAACCTAAGGGTGACCATTAAGGTCGGGTGAGGAACTTGGCGTCTCAATCCTAAGGGTGACCGTTAAGTTCGGGTGAGGAACTTGGCGTCTCAAACCTAAGGGTGACCGTTAAGGTCGGGTGAAGAACTTGGCGTCTCAAACCTAAGGTGGATACCCTATTCGAAGGTGGATATCTTCTCGTCCTATTCTAAGGTGGATATCTTCTCATCCTATCCTAAGGTGGATATCTTCTCATCCACCCCTAAGGTTCGGGGTAGGGGGACATCTTTCGTCCTCTCCTAAGACATAGGTGGATATCTATCATCCTCTCATAGAAATGGTTTGGAATTGGCTCTCTTTCGGTCAAAGTCGGGATTTAAGACTTGGCTCTCTTTTGGTCAAAGTTGGGATTTAGGACTTGACTCTCTTTTGGTCAAAGTCGGGATTTGGGACTTGACTCTCTTTTGGTCAAAGTCGGGACTTGGTCAACTTGACTCTACGGGGAGGGTTGACTAAAGGATAGACTTGACTCTCATTTGGTCAAAATCGAGATTTGGTCAACTCGACTCTACGGGGAGGGTTGGCTAAAGGATGGACTTAACTCTCATTCGGTCAAAATCGGGATTTGGTCAACTCGACTCTACGGGGAGGGTTGGCTAAAGGATGGACTTGACTCTCATTTGGTCAAAGTCATGATTTGGTCAACTTGACTCTACGGGGAGGGTTGACTAAAGGATGGACTTGACTCTCATTTGGTCAAAGTCGGGACTTGGTTAACTTGAATCTACGGGGAGGGTTGACTAAAGGATGGACTTGACTCTCATTTGGTCAAGGTCGGAACATGGTCAACTTGACTCTATGGGGAGGGTTGACTAAAGAATGGACTTGACTCTTATTTGGTCAAAGTCGGGACTTGGTCAACTTGACTCTACGGGGAGGGTTGACTAAAGGATGGACTTGACTCTCATTTGGTCAAAGTCAAGATTTGGTCAACTTGACTCTACCGGGAGGGTTGACTAAAGGATGTACTTGACTCTCATTTGGTTAAAGTCGGGACTTGGTCAACTTGACTCTACGGGGAGGGGTTGACTAAAGGATGGACTTGACTCTTATTTGGTCAAAGTCAGGATTTGGGTCTACTCCACCTTTGGGGAGTTGACGGGGAAATTTGTCTTACGTCTGACTAAAGAATGCCGGGGACAATGGCTTCAACCTAAAATGACTACTTTGGGTCAAGGCTTGAGTCAACTCCATCTTTGGGGAGTTTGACGGGGAAACTGGTCCCACGTCCGATTAAGGACTGCCGAGACATTTTAACTTGACCCCTTTGTGTCAAAGTTTGGACTTTGGTCAACTCAACTCTATTTGACACTCTTTCTTGACACCGGGGGAGAGCCTAGGGGTGACCCTTGCGGGCGAAAAAGTCCAAGATTTTGAGAAAGTCATTTTGAGGGGAGATCAAAAGCATTTTGCTTGAAACATTGTCTTTGATGAATGATGCCAAATGGACAAATTTGGAAATGCTTACTTCTAGAGGAAAATCTTTTAACGAAGCATGTTAGTCAAATTTTTGATTGTAACTTAACTGCGAGGTTTGTTATGCATAAAGTCCTTTAGAGCTTTGTCCGTTTGTTGAGAAGTAACTGGTGGTAGGAAATCTGCTTGTCACTGTAGTGGGGATAGCCCCAATGTCATCTTTGTCGCTGATGTCGGGGTAGCCCCATGTCCTTGTTGTCTTTGATGTGGAGGTAGCGCCATGTCTTTGTTGTCGTTGATGTGGAGGTAGCATTATGTCCTTGTTGTCGTTGATGTGGAGGTAGCCCCAATGTCGTCCTCCACTTTTTGATGTTGGCGTAGACCCAATACCATCTTTTGACCTTTGAAGTGAGGTTAAGAACCCGTCCCTTTTTCATGACGTACCCTTTCTTTTGCCTAGGCCTCCCTTTCGGGTTGTCAACCTAGCGGGCATCTCTTTTACGTCTTTTATGGCACACTCTGTTTTTTGCCTAGGCCGCCCTTGCTGGTTTTCAACCTAGCGGGCTATTTTTTTGGTGCCTTTCTTTTTTTAAGAGTGATCCAGCCGACTCTATGGAACGGGTACTAAAAGTATTTTTCTTGGAGGAAACTTGCAAGGGCATTTTATTTAGGCGGGAGAGAGTCCCTTTATGTTGGTGAGCTTTTTGAGCAATGTATCATAAAATGGGAGGAAGCCTTTGCTTGACAGAATATAAGTGTTTAGCTCTTTCCTAAGATGGAGAAAAGAAGACTTGTCGAGACATTTGAAATTTGCCTTAGTTAATATCATCAAATGATTGCTTGAATGGACCATGTTTGTTATTAAGTCAGGATTATAACAAACAATTAGCCTTAACATGTATAAATGTTGTGATCAATTGAGATTAAGATTCGATCAATGGCAAGATCAGTAGGAGAATGTGTTTAGGGGGAATTGGTCCTCGATGTGACCGAAGAAGGTGTGTCTGGGGAGTTGGTCATTGATAGGACCGTGGGAAGAGAACTTGGTTATTTTGAGAGGACCAAGGTTTGATGGTTTTGTTTCATGTTATGACCGGAACCGAAGGTTGCCTACGTTCCCCTCAGTTTGAGGAGCTCAGGTCGCCGTTGTTCGGCTGTGAATCGTCTTTTGCTAAAGTCGGTGTCCTTGTGAAGGATGTCGTTGCCTTGTTGACGTAGATCGCTTTGCTTCCTTGGGATGTTCTTTGAGGTGGACTTTTGCGGTGAACTTGGTGAGCTTTTGAGGCAGACTTCCTCTTCGCATATATTCATTTCCTTTCCTTCTTTCCATACATTCATTTCCTTTCCCTCTTCTCATTTCATTTTTTTTCTTGAGGGAGAGGGGAAACATTAGCCCCAACTTGCTATCTTGGACATTGGCTCATTTGTAGCCCCTTGGTGGAATGTCTGTCACTTCTAGCTTTGACTTTGAAGATCCGGGAAGTCTTTTGCTTGGTTGCGCACGTGCGATCATGGTTGAATCTTGGTGGTTGAGCAACAACATCCTTGTCTTTTCATTGTCTTGGGATGCCTTTGATGTGCATCAAGAATTAGTGTAGGAAAGGTGTATCGGGTTGTGTATCTGGAAATGGGTATCGAGGATGTGTATCGGGGATGTGTATGAAGGAAGACTTGCCATTAATGGTTTCTTCATGCCAATTGATCACAACATTTATTCACATCAATATTAATTGTTTATGCTTAGCATTTTTCATTTGTGTTAGGTCTATTCGTCCTTAATGAGTCGTCATTGACTAGTATGCTTAGAAGTCAATTCATCATTTTAGGGACGTAACACTCAGTTGATAATAACAAGTAAGGCAATTTTAAGAGTAAATGTATATTGCAAATAATGTCTCAAGTCTAGAGAGAAGAGAAGGAAAATGATTCTTTTATTTAGATAACTTTATACATACATGTCCCAAGTGTGGACCTTTGTAAAAATAAAAAAACACAGTCCGGGAGGGATTTTGGTGAAAATCTAGATCCTACGAGGCTGGAAGACTCTTTTTTTTTTTTTTTTTTAGGGATGGGCTCCAATGAAGCGTGATGGTCCATTTTCTTCCTCAGTTGTTGGAAGGGTTGTCGGCGGCATATTCCATATCTTCCACGGGGAACTCGGGTTCCGTGTCATCGGGAAAGATGTCACGAGGTCTCCACTTGGCTTGGCGTTGTAATTGCCGGATTCGTCTACTCATGAGTTGGGAGTTTGCTTTGGCCATCTCCTTTTGGTGATTTCCTTTCAAGGTGCGTAGCCTTCGTGCGTGGCACTCGACGAAGGTACGGATCTCCATTTGATGTAGCCGCTTTTGGGCTTCCGAAGCACGGGCCTCTCCTTGTAGATAGTGTTCCAACATTTTGATCTTGTTGTTCATGTGGATGGTTGTCTCGGATGCCAATTCAGATGTGGGTTCTTCGGTCAATGTTTCCAATGGGCAAAACCGCAAAGGACTTTAGCATATTAAACCTCAAGGTGAAATCAAAACCGGGATTTGAGAAGAATGATTCATTATCATATTAGCCTTTTAGGAAAAACTTGATCTTTTATTTTAAGAAAACATTTTTTTTTTTTTTTGGAAAGAGACACTTTAGTTTTGAGTGAAAGACTCACACACATTTTTATGCAAAATTTTGACAAGGCAACAATGATAATAATAATCTTATTAAGAAAACTGACAGTGGTTTCAGAAAGGTCACCACATGGCATCTACCGGGGAGTCAAGACCCTAACTAAACCTAACAGACATCTTAACTGATTTTCCTTAAGGGCTTATCACACATCTTAACAATGGACTTTGACTTTTCCTAAGGGGAGGTTGATGGAAGACGTTTTGATATTCCGCTTCTGACCATACCTGTAGCTTCATTTCCAATTTCCTAACCGGGGGCATTCAAGTTTTCCTTCCGCGATTAGTTTCTGGATGATGCATTTCCCAGTGATGCAATCATCGGTATTATGCCCATGGTAGTTGTGAAAGGAACATGTCTTGGTGGAGTTGCAGCGTCTTTCAGGTTCCTTTGGCCGGAAATTTTTGAGAGGCCACATGAGACCTTGTTTGACCAATCCTTCAAATACCTTACTTATGGGCATTCCAAAATCCTCAAACCTTGTGAAACGGGGTTTGTCTTGGCATTTGGCTTTTCCTTTATCTTTGACTGAAATGTGGAGGTAATGAGAATTACCGTTGTTCGAGACAAGGAATTCCTTATCTTCTATTTGCTTTCTCTTTCCAATAACTTACCCGACTGGGGTGTAACATGAGGATTCTGTGTAAGTGCGTGGGTGTAGGCATACTCATAACCTCGGCTGCTTACAGGAATATACATCGGAGGCATGCAGGGAGCTTGTGGTCCAAAAGGTCTTGGATTGTAGAAATGATACGGGTCACCCCGGAATCTTATTGGGAAATCCTGTGGAGGCAAGTTGGTGATGCCTGGCCGGGTATCCATTTATGGTGTAAACAGTGACTGAGTTCCAGGGACTTGGTTGATGGTATTAAACTGAGAAGGGATACGATTGAGAAGGTGTTGTGAGTATGATGCTCGAGGCATGACCGGTGCAAACGGCGGTTTGCGGGCATTTCGAGTAGATTATGCTTGGGGTTTTATAGGAGGCATCCCATGGGAGATGTTAGATTTGGGATGAGGCAGAGTGGAGAGGACTTGAGTGAGAGGCAAGTTTTGAATGACGGTGTGTTGTTGGGGCAAAGAAAGGGGGGTCTTGGTATTTTTGTAAGATTGAGGAGGCGATGTTTGGTTGCAATTCGGAGGTTGGGTAGCTCCTATCTCTTCTTTGTGGTTGGTAACTTTGGTGAAGGGACCACCAATATGAAACAGAGCTGTGATACCTCTTTGTCTCGTCGACTCATCAGACGGAGTTTGCGTTTCTTTGTGGCTTTCTGTGATGATTTCTTCCCTAGCCCCGGAGGCTTCTAGAGCTCGGAGAAACTCTTCTTTCGTTGGGCCATCCGGATTATTCGCGGCGTCATTTCCCAAGCTACTATCCATTGAAGTGGTCTTTTCAAGGTACCGGGTCGGAGAAGTTGTGGTGACCGGGGAACTTTCTGACTCCACACGCACTAGGCGGCGACATGATGCTCTCTTCTACTTCATCCGAGCTACGGGAGAAGGAAAAGAAGGGTAATTCAGGCTCTGGTAAACATTAGGTGAATGCTTGGGCTATGGGCTTAACGCTCATGCTATTGATGGGACATGACCGTTATGCTTAGACCTATGGAGTGGAAGGTGGTCGAGACTTAACGGGATCTTCGGAATCCATCCAAAGATTGGCGGGTGCCTAGGAGATCTTCCAAGGGTTTGGCGAACTCTTAGGGGACTATTCCCAAGGACTTGACTGACTTCTTGGAGGATAACATTGATCCATCCAAGGACTTGATTAGCCTTTTGGAGGATAACGGGGATCCATCCAAGGATTTGACTGATTTCTTGGAGGATAACGGGGATCCGTTCCAAGGACTTGACTGATTCTTGGAGGATAACGGGGATCCATCCAAGGACTTGATTGGCCTTCCTAGGGGACTATTCCTAGGGATTTAGCTGGAATCTTATCGGGGACCTAGGGGACCATGCCTAGGGATTTATCGGAGGTCGTGGAGGATAACGGGGATCTATCCAAGGACTTAACGAAGAGACTCTTGTTAGCGGAAGAATGCAATGTGTCAAAGACGAGAAGCAAAAACGGAGCAAATTCATGCGAGGTGCAATTAATTATCCGTTCAAGTTTACTTAAAACGCATTTTTATTCTTAAATGGTTTGAAAAGATTTCTCTTCTTTTTCGCAACTTCTCTAAACCCTGGATCACTGGAGGCCATCACTACGTCTATAAGCCCCTCGTTTTTCACCTGTATTGCACACCCCCAAGGACGGACTATCTCGGGTGAGGGTCCTATAGGGCACGTGGCTTCCACCGACTAAAAGAACCAAACCTAAGGTCTAATGCGTCACAAAGTTCCAATGCGCGGGCCATTCTTATCATGGTTAAGCCCCGGTTAAGGTCAAGATTGACTTAATGCCTTAACGAAATTTTGGCATGACCTCATTTGCATGAGGGATCTTGGACCTTGACTTTGGGCTTAAGGATGATTAGGATAGGCCAAGCATTAGGGCTTAATGACACGGTGTCATCCTATCCTTAACACATGACTTTGGCTAATCGTAGTGAAAACTAACGCATAAGTCAAAGACCGGGTCAACGACGACCTTGGTCACACTTGCTTTCGCAAGGAATCATGAACTTGGGCATTAGTTTGACTATAATTGACCTTGGGCACACATTAAGGGCAAGATGACGTGAACTCGACCAAAAACCAACCATAGTCACGGTATTTGTGTGTCACGGCCAAGTGTGGTTGACTCGGCTCGGATGGGGAGGTGGAATGGACCCGTGCACGCGAGATGGGCACAAGAGCACCAATCAAACTGCATCGTGGTATACATCCCGGGTTTGAAGGGTTATTGAGACGTGCACGAGGTCGAGTGCGCGTTGTGTGAGGTCTTCCATGTTCGCTTTTGAGTTAAAATAAGAATTTTCAATGAACAAGTAATTTGCACAAATAATCAAACAAGGATATGAACAAACAAGAATATCGAAAATCAAATTTTGTACATGAAAAGGTTGTGCACAATCAAAGGTTTTGAAAACCAAAATTTGCAAGAAGAACAAGGTTCTTTGAAAATCGATTTGTACAAAAGGATTGTGCACCAACAAAGGGGTTTTGAAAATCAAACTTTCATGAAAAGGGTTATGCACAATGAGGCCTTGAAAACCCAAAATTTTATGTCAAAAATTTGTGCATAACCAAGGTTTTGAAAATCAAGTTTTCGTTAAGAAAACAAAGGCATATGTGCACAAATAAAGGGTGTAAATTGGAACCTGGACAAGCAGAAGCAAGGGGACCATCAAAATGTTTCTGCCCTGCAAGAAATTGTTAATTTGAAATATTCTATGGGCCCAGGAAAACCAGCCGTACGGCTAGTGGAGGGGTCCCATTATTTTTTGTAATTTTTCCTGTTTTTGATCCTTCAACCCCCAGTTTATTGTGTTTCCGAAACAATTTAATTCCCAGAAATCAAAACAGAAACATAAAATATACACAAAATATGCACAAAATCAACAAACGGGGACGGGAGTTTGACCCACACAAAAGTTCTCCCAAAGATTCTAAAAAGAACTTTGAAAACACTTTATTCCCCAGCAGAGTCGCCACTGTAAGATACCCGCGGGAAATGGAAGAAGTCCCTCGAGAATCAAACACGGCAATTTATATTCAAGAAAACGGAACTTTATATTCAAGAAAACGGAGTCGCCACGTTAAATTAATTTTAAACCCAATTCAATGAAAAAGGTTAGAAAAAATGAGTTCGGAGGTCAGGTTACATCTTGGGAAGAACTTATCGCGGTTCACCCAATCCGCCTCGGAAAACCGAGTCTCCCTAAGTTTGTTGACCAAAAATGTGCAAGTGTATGTGTGTGTGTATTTCAAAATGGGAGAAACTGACTTTTAACAGAAAATAGTTAAAAGGTTAACAGAAAGGGGTTTATTTGCAAAAGTTTTGACAGAATGGGATTTAAACGGAAAATCTCCCTTCTGGCCAAACTATCCTAACGGCTGGTTATGGCTGTCCGAGAGATTTTACAGATTTATCAGAAACAGTCCAGTTTCAAGTAGAAACAGGGCATTCTGCTGAAACTGGATAGAATTGTGACTTTTCAATCAAGGTTAAATCAAAGTTTGGATGGTAAGATTGAGACTTTACCACCCAAACATGATCATTATAGCAATAAATGAACAAACATGATCATTATAGCAATAAATGAACAAACATAACATAAAGGTACACGGGCTCTCTCCATATGTGCAATGGATCACCAAGCCAAAAGTAAAGACATTAAAGTAAATGACATAAATGTAAATGACATTTATTAAAGACAAGAATTAAAGATTGAGGCTTTAAATGTAACAAATCCCCATCTCCATATTGTTCATCATTTTAATGAACCATTAAAGTGCAAGATGACATTTTAGGATCATTTGGGTGATTTGGGTCCAATCATACATATAAAGATCACATTTTTATCACACAAAAATAATATCAAAGCCAAGATCCCAACAATAAAGTATTAGACAAGGGAGTAAAGACTTTCAAATAAAGGATTAAGGTTAAAGATCAAACCTTTAAGGCAAGTTTGGTGTAAATCCTTTGGATTGAATCAAGTTTGCTTCCTTTTGGGTTTTTTGGGTTTAGATATTTGTGTGTTTTAGATTGAATGAGACTAGAGATAAGAGTGATACTACTTTCAGTAGTCTTTCACTATTATCTAAAGAAAGTCACAATCTTTCACAAAGAGAAGTATTTAATTTGAGAGAGAGAGAAGGAGGGACTACAATTTTAGAGAGTAACTTTGCTAGGGAATTCTTGTTGAAATGAGAGAGTATGAGCTCTCTATTTATAGGATGAATTGGGGACTTGTTTGCAATTTAAAAGTAACACTTTGGTCCCTCAACTATTAGCTTGTTATTTGCTTAGAGGCTAAGCAAAGAGGAGATATTTTGGTGCACAAAAACTGCTGGGAATTGATCATTTTAGGGACTGAAGTCTCCCAAACCATCCGTACGGCTGGGGATTTCTCATGCCTAAACCATCCGTACGGCTCAGACTGGCGAGCTTCCGGATTTTTCGAATTTTAATCCTAGAATAGTCCTAAGATTTATAATTTAATTAATTTAAGGATGACTATCCGGATCGGGGTACTTACACTATCATGTGATGAAATTTTCCAGCTTAAGACGGAGAAATCTCTTCTAAAATCTTAACTTGCACTCCTTAAGGAGCAGATAAAGAGTATGACTCCTCTTACTGATAAAAACACTTTTCTGACAAAACAAAACTCACTATTTAAAGTTCAAAACGAGGAATTGGTTACTCAAATTACTGATCTCAAAAAGATTACAAATGAGTGGTCCAATTCTTGTGTCACTATGGACAATATCTTTGAATCTCAAAAATCCAGTGGTGATAAAGGAGGCTTGAGATTCACATCAACTAGTGATAACTTTAAGTGTGATGTCTGTTGTGAAAGAGATAGTGAATTTACCTCCCAATTGAAATTCCAAAGGAAAAACATTCCAATTGTCGCGACCCCGACCCCGCGGGCCCGGAGCTCGCGAGCTGGACGTCGACTTAATAAATAGAACACCAAAATACTTGAGATAAAAATTCCCTTTGATACCAAAAGATGATAATACACGGTTTTAGAAATCCAAATCTTAACAACAATACTAAACCACTAGTATAATCTCCACAAGCTTACACCCAAAATACAAAATATTACAACTTTTTAATGACGTCACAGTTTGGTAATACTATCCCAAGGTTATACATTTAAGTAATGCAAACCGAACAACAACCTGCCTCAAAAGCCACGAACCCTCTCGACGTCCTCCTCGTGATCAGCGAGTCCTATTACTTTCCCCCTGGGGGGGGGGTTTAAGGAAAAACAAAGATAAAAAGAAAGGGGGTGAGATAAATCTCAATAAGCCACTTATGCAACTACATGACATGTTATGATGCAATAAACAATAATAAACTCACATAGCACGTAGCAATTAGCAGTTAACAGATAACAGCGGAAATAAACAAGTAACAAAGGATATTGAGCCAAGGTTTCCACCAAACGGATATAATAAGAAAACCCTGCGCAGCTTCAATCGATCGACCAATCAACCCATCTTCATAGAAGCATAAACAGCTGAAGATAATAACCCCGGTACCGGAACCATGTAACAACGATAAAGTAACAAGGGGAATATGATACAAAGTCATAACCCAAATGACTAGCTAGAATACTCACCAAAGGGAGCTAGCTCATCCCAACCAAGGCCATCTGGAAGGGGGAAAGAGGAACCAATGGACGATACTATACTGGACTTGGCTCGAGTGCCATTATAATATTATCCATTGCCTAAAGAAAACACAAGTACCAGCTGGACTTTCAAATAAATGCCAAGTAATAAATACTAGCTTAAATAAACAATTAATGATTCCAAAGTAGGGAACCATGCCAAATAATCACCCAAAAGATGAAATGAAACCAACCACACATAATAAAGGTTTTCCAATATTCCTAAACAGTAATTGATCAATTTCCATATCACATTTGTTCACAAGGGAACTCATTTACAAACAATAAAGTGCTCCACGATGATAACTTAAGTCAACTAGAACAGTAACCCGAGCCTAGACCCCGCTTGACTCTCAAAACAACTAAAATAGAAACCTTCAGAACAGGCCTCATGGGCGGTCGCCCAAAACCTCCATGGGCGGTCGCCCAAACCCATGTTTCAACACCATTCAAACTGATGGCCTGGGCGGTCGCCCAACCCACCTATGGGCGGTCGCCCAAAACCCCTGTTCTGCCGGAATCAGCAGAGATGAACTGGGTTTATGCCATTTCTTTACCAAACTCAATACAACCAAAATCTAACACTCCTAACTAGCATATTAAGGTACTAGAACAACTTATAAGCCTAAAAGAACCCATATAACAACATCTAACAACCCAAATCAAGAAATGATTCAAACATCAAATTCTCACAAAAGTGGATAAAATGTCAATCAACTCCAAATCAAACAAAGAAGCAATATATAGCAAACATAGCATCATATAAGCTTAGTATGAACATTTTTAGCATAAATGGGGGAAAAGCAACTTACTTAGAAATTATGAAAGGAGACGGAGTTCGATTTTTCTTAGCTACAAACGATCCTAGCGACGATCTAAACATTTTATATAAAAGGAGAAATGAGAAATGATGAATAAATGAGGACCAAAAGAAGGAAAGAGGAAGGGAGTTTTCTTACCTTTTCAACAATGGAGAGAGAGAAAGAAGATCACTATGTGTGTGTGTGTGGTGAGGAAGAGAGTGAGGGAGAAGGGAGCTAGGGAGGGAGTAAGTAAAAGATTTTTAAAAAGTTTCACAAATAACCCTCTACTTCTACTTCGAACACATAACTCATATAACACACTTTCAAATATTTTCCCTATCTTCACACTTAGCACAATTGATCAATTAAAATGCTAGACAAGAAATTTATGAAATATAAAATGCACACATAAATTATAAAATAAATAAAATAAATTCAATAAAATAGTGCTAGGGTTTCGGGTCGCGACACCAATTCTAAGGGTAAAGGACAGGGACACGTCCAAATACAAACATTCCATTATGTCTACCAAACGAATCAATTTGGGAAAGCTAAAGAGAAGGAAATAGCTACAGATGAATCATCTTCTAGCAAAACCATTCTTGAAACATGGCGCGCTCCATCTACGAGTGAACATTATCCGCCTAGGAGCCACGCGCCCATCGCCGTGCGCCACCAAGCCCTAAGCGCGCTCCTAGAAAAAGCGCTCCAAAATTTCAAAAGAAAGATTTTGTTAAGGCAAATTCATCTGACCCAATTAAGAATGCTATCCCAAAGAAAAGTAAGGAGTTTGTGAAAACTCATGTGATTGGTGGCTTTCATGAAGAAAGAGGTCCCCCAGTAACATTTGGTGATAATAATAAAGGACAAGTTGTAGCATATAGAAAGCTCAAGAAAGACAAAGTGTGCATTGAAATAGTCTCTCTAGTTGAAAGACTCAAGGACAATCTACTATCCATATCTCAATTATGTGACAAAGGATTAGAATGCAATTTTACTTCAAAGAAATGCCTTATCAAGGATGGCAAAATTGGAGCAACATTACTTACTGGATATCTTAAGACAAATATTTATCTTATTGATTTTCAAAATATGAACTCTAGTACTAATCTTTGTTTTGTAGCTAAAAGTGTGAGCGAAAATAGTTGGCTATGGCACAAGCACTTAAGTGGCTTGAACTTCAAGTATTTATCAAAACTCAGCAGGAACAATCTTGTAAAAGGACTTCCCAAAGTTGCTAATCATCATGACAAAAAGTGCGCCGCATGTCAACTTGACAAACAACCAAAATAGTCTTTCTCCAGTAAGACAAATTCCTCAACTTCTAGGTGTTTGCAACTGCTTCAGATTGATTTAATTGGACCAGTTACCATTGCAAGTATTAGAGGAAACAAATATACTCTAGTTATGGTGGATGATTTCTTAAGATGGGTGGAAATGATTATCTCAAAAGACAATTGCTATGACATTTTAACCACTCTCTTTAGACTGCTTCAAACACAAAAAGAAGATGACATCGTAAGTGTTTGATCTGATAATGGAACATAATTTAAAAACAATGGTGTTGCCCAATATTGTGATGATCATGTAATAGATCATAACTTCTCAACTGCTGGAGTTCCTCAACAAAATGGCGTTGTGGAAAAGAATAATCGAACGTTGTTGAGGCTGGAAAAACGATGATAGCTGAACTGCTGTAGCCAAACTACCTAAGTATTTTTGGGAAGAAGCTGTCAACACTGCATGTTTTACTCAGAATCCTTCCCTCATCAACAAAATTCATAACAAGACTCCAACTTTGGCGTGGTAGAGCTCCCAACATTTCTTTCTTCAAAATCTTTGGATGCAAACGCTATATCCTCTACAACATAAATGAACATAGAGGTAAATTTGATGCCAAAGCTGATGAAGGTATTTTTGTTGGGTATGCTAAATATTCAAAAGCTTTTCGTATTTTTAATAGATCTACTTTAGTGATAGTTGAATCTGTATAGGTTACATTTGATGAACATTCTCTCTTTGAGCCACATTTGTTTCCAAATGATTCTTATGATTCTATTAAGTCTATTGAGACAGGTGCTCCTATTCAAGTTGCGACAAGATCAAAATACTTCTACTCAAGGAAATCCATCTACATCAGCTGCGCCTAATTCCATAAATAGCGCGCCTAGTGAGACTTCAGTTGCGCATTTAATGAATAATGTGCCTATTGTATATACTCCTACGCCTCAATCTACTGCTGCACCTGATGTGACCCCCATTTTCAATTTTGAACCAATTCAACCCCCTAATTTTGATGATTTTGAATCTGGTGAAGACATACCAATTGAAGACCTTCAAGTTACAACTACTTAACCTAACTTACCTCCTAAAATTCGTGAAGTTATAGGTCACCCAATTGCAAATATAATTGGTGATCTAAATGTTGGGGTCCACACCAGGAGAGCAACAAACTTTGATGCTTACACAGCATTTATATCTAAAATTGAACCAAAGAAGGCTGATGAAGCTCTCCAAGATCCAAATTGGGTTATTACAATGCCAGAAAAACTCAATCAATTTGAACGATGTAAGGTTTGGACTCTGGTTCCAAGACCATATGATCAAGGAGTGATTGGTATAAAATGGGTATTCAGAAACAAGATGGATGAGAATGGAGCCATCACAAGAAACAAAGCAAGGTTGGTTGCACAAGGCTACAGGCAAGAGGAAGAGATTGATTATGATGAAACTTTTGCGCCCGTAGCAAGACTTGAAGCTATCATAATTTTCCTAGCTTACGCTGCTCACAAGAACATCAAATTATATCAAATGGATGTGAAAAATGTGTTTCTAAATGGTGAACTCCAAGAACAAGTCTATGTAGCTCAACCACCTGGATTTGAAGACTCAAAATTTCCAGATCATGTTTACAAACTCCAGAAAGCTTTGTATGGTCTCAAACATGCTCCAAGAGCATGGTATGATACACTATCCAAGTTTCTCATTGAAAAAGGCTTCACACGCGGTAAAATCGATACTACTCTTTTCATTTCCAAACATAATGGTCATAAATTACTTGTTCAAATTTATGTTGATGATATTATATTTGGTTCTACTAATGAATTGTTGTGCAAGCGTTTTGAAAATCTTGTGAAGAGCAAGTTTGAAATGAGCATGATGGGAGAACTCACATTCTTCCTCGAACTTCAAATCAAACAATTGAATGAATGCATATTTATCAACCAAGCAGAGTATACAAGAGATCTTATTAAAAAGTTTGGACTTGAAAATGCTAAGCATACGACGCTCCAATGGCCAGCGGCAACAAACTAGACAAAGACTTAAAAGGTAAAAAGGTTGATCAAACTCTTTATAGAGGTATGATTGGATCTCTCCTTTATCTTACTGCTAGTAGGCCTGATATTATGTTTAGTGTTTGCGTTTGTGCTCATTATCAATCTGACCCTAGAGAAGCACATCTAACTATTGTGAAACGTATTATAAGATATCTATCTAGTACTGTTAACCTTGGACTTTGGTACACCAAAGATTTGAATTTCAAACTTGTAGGTTATTCATATGTAGATTATGCAACATGCACAATTGACAGGAAAAACACCAGTGGCACTTGTCATTTCCTTGGATATAGACTTGTGGCATGGGCTAGCAAGAAACAAGCATCAGTCTCAGTTTCAACAACAGAAGCAGAATACATTGCAGTTAGAAGTTGTTGCTGTTAAATGCTTTGGATGAAACAACAGTTGGTGGATTATGATAGGCAAAATTACACCAAAAATCACCTAACTATAGGCCAACTGTGGATTTCATACCTAAACTATTTTTTCGTTCCTTTCCTTGCACTAAACTATTTTTCTGTTGCGCAGGAGGTCACTCTTACTATCACCGTTTGTTTTAGCCGTTAAATTGGCTATGTGTCTTGCATGTGCCTCTTTTTTAGGGGTACAAATGGAACTACAAGATAAAAATAAGTTCAATACCCATTTTAGGGGGTTGAAGTGTGTGTTTTTAAAAAATTGACCTTTAGAGTTACTTCTATAATCAATAGGGGTTAAAGTAAAAATCATCTTGCCCTTTCTAAAGCATTACCACGTTAACCTAGCCCTATTCAAATCAATAAGATTTCAGGCCTTCTCTATCATCATCCCAGCCGCCGGTGACTCCCTCGCCACCATTGCCCGGTTTTATTCTCTTTTTCTCAGCTCCTATCTCTCATCCACGACTCCATCCTCCACGATCTCCACAAACCCATCTCTCACCCGACGCCGTTTGCAGTCCAACCGGACCTCTACAACTTTGTCTCCCACTCCCTTTATTTCTCAGTCGCTGCTGCTGGTGGATCCCCGTTCAAGAATGAAATCAGATCTGGGGTTCTGGGATCTTTTCAAATTTTTGGAACCCCCGATTTTGGTTTTGAAATCAAAGATTTCTTCAAAAGTTCCATTTTCGATTCAAGTTATTTATGTTTAATTTTCTGAGGTTAATTTCCCTTTCCATGATTTCGTTTTTGAACAATGGTCATAAGCTTTGCGATTCGGTGAAGAACCTCGCTATTTTTTTGAGTTTAATTTTCTAGGCATAATTTTCTGAGTTTAATTTCCCCTGCCATGATCTCGTTTTTTGAACGATTGTCAAAAGTTACATTTTTTATTTTGGATATATTTTTTTGGGAATTTTGTTAAATGACTTTGATTTTTGTGGTGGTGGGTGGTTTGGTTTGAAGAGGAAAGAAACATCTGTTCAGTTGTTGCACGGCAGTGGTAATATGGTAGCGATAATGGTGGTGGATGCGGTGGTGGTGCAATGTTTGGGTGTCATGATGATGATTGGATTGAAAAAGAAGCAATTTAATAATAAAAATATTTAATGACTAAAACGTAAAATAAAGTATACTCCAATACTCAAAATGTAAAAAATAAAATAAAGATTAATGACTAAAATGTAGAAGATTTATAGGTGAGTGACTAAGATGAATAGTTACTTTAATCTAATCTTGTGTTTCCATTTTTTACCCATAAAAAAATAAGCACAAGCAAGTCACATGACCTATTTAACGGCTAAAAACAAACGGTGTTAGCTGGAGTGACCTCTCACGCAACAAAAAAAAATAGTTTAGTGCAATGAATGGAACGAAAAATAGTTTAGGTATGAAATCCACAGTTGGCCTATAGTTGGGTGATTTTTGGTGCAATTTGGCCATTATGGTATTATAGAAGGAAATTGTCCGATTTATTGTGACAATACATCAACCATCTCAATTTCATAAAATCCTGTCATGCATTCCAAAACCAAACATATCGATATCAAATATCACTTCCTCAAAGACCATGTTGAAAAAGGAAACATTCATTTAGAACACGTGGGAACTATTTATCAAATTGCTGACATTCTCACAAAAGCTCTTGATGCAAAAAGGTTCATATATTTTAGAGGAGAAATGGGTATGCTTTAACTCAACTAGTCTATATAGTTTTGTGATTACTAATGATGTCATTTGAGTTGTGAAATTTTTAGGCTTAAAAATTAAAAATCAGTTTAAAGTTTCAAGGAAGCTTTTGGTACGCTTTTTGAATCTTACGCACCTAAAGCAACCATGCGCGCCTATAGTTCGAAGCGCTCCCTAACAAAGCAGCGCGCCCCATGACTATATCACGCCTTTCCAGTGTCGCGCCTTCACAAGCGCATTTAAATCAATGATTGGTTTCTTTACTTCATTAAATTTTTATTCTCTGACTCCAATTTATTTCACAAGTACCAGGCATGTTTGGTTTTATTTATTGCATATAGGATTTATGTCTTTTTAAGACATTCCATGATTATTCAAGGGTACTTGTGCAATTAAATTTTCCTCGTTTTTCGTTTTTCAAATATATTATTTCTGGGGATTATATTATTGAGCTTGCAACCCCAACTTATATAAAAATAATTATTTTGATATCTGTGCAAAAATCAAAGGTTGTTCGTAACACTTAAAAGGGATGTGGAACAACCATCTTGTCCTTTAATGACATCATCATTTTTGTTCACCACTAACCCACTTCTTCCTATTTTCTCTCCATAACTGCTAAAACTTCTACTCCACTCCTTCAAATTCTCAGGTAGTATAAATAGTAGTACACTCATCTTTTTGACTCTCCACTACCCAAAATCACCAACTGCCTTTTTTCCCCACTACCAAAATCGTGCTTCAACTCTCTCTCTCTTTTCTCAACAGACACTCTTTCTCTCTCTAGAAATCTTCATTTTTTCTTGCATTTAAGCATTATGGATCCCAAAACTTCATCAACCCAAGCTCCCAAAAAGATTATCAACGACATGGTATGATTTCTTGAACCTTAAATCCTTATTTTACGTTTTTATAGTACCCTTTTTTTTAATAAACGCGACTTTGAATTTATGTCATTACTTGCCCGATATGTGATTTTTTCTTGTGATTCTTGTTGGGTTTTGATTCTTGATTTTGAGTTTATAGACTCTAAAATCATGACGATCCGTGTTGATTTGATATGTTTATTCTTGAAATTTCATTTTTCGGATATTTTCTTACCCGAATGCGTTTTTCGTCATTTTGAGCTTGATTGTTGTTATTTTGATGTTTTTATGCTCATATTATTGTTCTACATTGTCTTAGGATCACTTTGGTATATAATGTTATTAGTTTGGCTCAAGTTGTGGTTCATGTGTTCTTCGTGTTCTTCGTGCATTCATATGATATTCTTGGTGTTCTTGAGTTTTTGAACCTTATTTGCCTCTCCTTGATTTTCATTATTGTTGTTTGATCCTTATTTTGGTTACAAACCTGAATAGTACTTGTTTTTTACCTCATATTTTTTCAAAGTACAATTTTTTTTGGTGCGCGCCTATACCTTGTTGCGCGCCTATTTCTAATTTTTTCGTGCGCCTCTTGATGCTAATCTCTCTACGCCTTTGTTATGTTCACGCCTATCATTAATACTCTTTGTCGCCTCTTTAATTATTTTGCACGCCTTATTGATTGTTTGCGTGTCCTTATTGTCCGCGCCTATTTTTTATGCGCCTTTATCTTGTGATTTTCTTGATTTAACTTGGATCATTTCTTTTTCAGAATTCCAAGTATTTCTTACCTGGTCTGGAGGTTGATGACTCAGAATTAAAGCAATATGTAATTGGCAATCACATTCTTGATGGCTTGAAGAAATGTGGAATTTTTCCACTGTTCAACATGCAACAATCCTACTACGTGCCTTCGTATGTAGATGAGTTTTTTAGCTCTGCAGTTATTTCAAGCCCAACTGTGAATGGAGTCAAGGTTCTAACCATTGATGCCACTATCAGAGGCAATCCCATTCAAGTCACATACACTTCAATTCGTAAATGCCTAAACTTATAAGTACGAGGCGCGCCTCTCAACCTTGAATAAATGTGATGGATGTCGCGGCTGAAGAAACTATCAAACTCCCAACTCTTTCTGGTAACTTCAAAAAATTTAAGATTCATGAATTTTAGGAGTTGATGTACCACATTGCGCATCTCATTGGAAAATCAGTCATGTTCAAGACTGGTAATGTTGACAAGTTTACAGTTCCACAATGGGAATTCTCAAGCGCAGTTTTCACTAGAATCAAGTTGCACTGGCCCAAAGTCATTATGACTTACCTCACTGACTCCATCACCACCTATAAAACCCAAAAAGCCAAACAGCAACCCAAATACAAATCCCATTGTAGACTTCTTGTTGGGTTTTGAGGCACCATGCGCAGCGGAAACGGCATTATGAATATAAGAACAAAACCCTAGATCTCCGAGATCCATTCACGATGATTAAATTAAATACAAGATGAATTTAGAATACTAACCCTTGTTGTACGTTTAAATTTTTCGGATCTTCAAATCTTCAAGTCTTCAAGCTTTATGATTTGATCTTCTCCATGTTCTTCGGATCACGATATCAGGAATACGAACTTGAGATGCTAAAGGAAGCACCCTCTATGTATATCCACACGCGAACGAATATCTAAAACAATTCTAGATCCGGACTGCTAGATCCATCTATTAGAAAACACGTTTTTCTAACCTTCAAAAGCTATATGAATAATATGCGTCCTTGATCTTTGATTCTCAATCTTGGATCAAGAATTATGTTTGTCAAACATATTGGGTTGCATTAATGTAATGGCTGGTGAAAAGATGTATTTATAGTCCCTAATCATTAACCCTTAATGACATAGGAAACCTAAATCCCATCACCCAATTAATTAAACTATGTCAAAACCGCCCCAGACTGCTTGGCACGGTCGTGCTCACAAAGTGGCACGGCCGTGCCAAATGTGTCGAGCTGATATAACTCTTATATCAATAATGGCACGGTTGGGCTTTGTTCTTGGCACGGTCGTGCCATTCTACACGGTCGTGCCATTCTGCACGGTCGTGCTTTATAACGGGCACGGCCGTGCCAGGTCATTTTGTCAGCTTTTCCAATTTTTAACCTTTTGTGTGTGATCCCATATGATTATATTGTTGGAAATGAGTCCAACCAAGGTCATGTTGGTGTGTTTGCCCTAGGCACGTTATTTGAACGATTAATGTTATCATTTGCTTTATGCTTTAATAAAGATATTAAATATTTGATTATTATATCTTTTGCATGTTTATTATAATAATCTTTGTCCCTGATAATTATGATTAATTATTAGTATACGTTTAATATATAATCATATGATGATTATGTGTATGGGCTATAATTAGACATATGGGTATTTGTTGGAGAACAAATACTGGACTAACCCCTATGAGATTTATGTTACGGTCACAATGTCATAATTAAATCTCATATAGTTGTATCACTTAAATCTTTAGACCTGAGGTTATTACAGTCTTCCACATGATGAATATTATGTTTGACATATTCAAACGTTGCCCTTAACCGGGTAGCTATAAAGAATATGATTGGCATAATCAGAATCATGTAGGGAAAGGTAATAAGCAAGATGAGATTTGTTCCTCGTCAAGAGAGATGTCAAGCTTTGGCCACTCGATGAATGGTATTGATGAAATGCATGGCCATGCTCAAATGAATTGATTGGATCAATGTCATTTGTATTATCAATACATTCGGGATCGAGAAAGCATTGAACAAGTAAGTTGACCATTGACCATGGTTTACGTTCAATAGACATCGTGTAAAAAAGAGATTGTGTTATGTTCTATTTTAGGAAACTTTGGATTTCAAAGTTATACTAATTGGGTAGTCTAATGGCTTGCTAGAGTCCGCTTATGACTTACGAGGTTTGAATGGTTTGGACTCGTTGCCAACTTAGTATACTCCTATTGGGTCACACACGCAGAACGGATAAGTAAAAGGAGCGGAAAATGAGGAAACTGAGAGGGGCCACCGTACGACTTCATTGGAGCCGCACGGCACTTCATTGGAGCCGCACGGCTTGCCAAGCGCCGTACGGCTCCCCCACCGTAATGCAGTTTAATTTTGGTCTTTTCTTGTTGGACAAGAAGACCTAAGTCCTATAGGGTTTTGGAAACCTGTAGGTCCCAAAGACACAAAAAGGGTATGAAAGGAGGCTAGATGGGGGGGGGGGGTAAATAGCCTATTTAAATTTTCAACCATTTTTCAAAATTCAACCTTATACTTACTCAATGAATTTTGCGGTCACTTAGAAACCACTAGTTCAAGAGTAATATGCACAGCGAAAGTTTTTTATGAAATAAGTTATAGTTTTTTTTATTGAAATAGTGGGGTAGGTAGAGTTGCGGCAACTTAGGAGTACGGTAGGTTAGAGGTAGGTTGAGAGATTGAAAGATAGTGTCTTGGAAGTTTGGCAAATGATAAGTAGTCATATTCACAGCTTAGGCAATATGGTAAACATACAAACACAATTCACAAATGTTCATAAATCTGAAAAGATCAAAACACTAAACGATAAACAAGATTAATATTAACAGTAAGAACAAGTGCTGAAAGTAAATTTGCAGAAATGTAAATAGCAGTAAGTAAATGACACAAGGATTTGGAAAGGTTCGATCTGTTAAAAGATCTACATCATTTACCAAGATGGTCAGTCTTGGATTTTGAATGGAGGTTTATATTGATTCTTCCTTGAGTACAGATTATAGAGATGAAGCTTTGATCAACAACCTATTTTCTATGGAGATCAAATCCTAGACTTTGACCAGTGTATCCCTAATGATGCATGTGATTGATCAATCGGGGTGTGTGTGTTAAGAATCAAAAGCTCTTTGAAATCTATATGATTTAGAGCCTATTGAATCTTGTGTATGTAGATACCCCGGGAGGAGCACGGCTTGGCTAGAGCGCGTGTTGTTGTTCCTAGGATGTCTATTCGTGTTTTAATTGTAGAGTCGCCACCTATGTTTTAGAGGAACATAAGAAAAACCTAATCTTTAGCCTAAGTTTGATACGAAAACAGAGATTCTTGTTATGAGGTTCGGGGGTTAGGTTACGAGATGGGAAGTACTTAAACACCCATCTCGCCCGACTAATGTCGGTCTTGCTTGTTCAAAATCTACATAATCAAAATGTTTTTCCTATTCTTTGATGATGATAAAAAGGGTTAAAAAGGGGTTTTAGAATGTAGGGAGATGACTCCTTGACTAGCTTCAATGAAGTAAAGTAGTCATTGGTGTCATGTCCCAAAATGATTTGAGATGATTGCACGTTTGATTAAAGTAAAAGAGAGAAGAGATGAAGTAGAGAAGAAGGAGGAAGATGAACTTTTACCTATGCTTCAAGGACCTTCAAATACTTCTTAGAGAACTTCTTGGGAAATGCCTTGAAAGTATTTTGTGTAGAGTTTTCTTGTTCCAAAAAAAGAGAGTTTAAGAGTGCTAAAAAAGAGTCCTTTGAAATGGAGGTGAGGAGGGGTTTTTATAGTTGAAAAAGACATGTTTTTGGTGCCAAAACTCAGTCACCAAAAAATCTTTCCCGGGCAAAATCATGTAAAATGAGCAAGGGAGAGATTTTTGGTCAAAAATCTGTAACTGACGCCCAGAGGCGCGCGCTTCCCACCTTGGGTGTGGAAGGCGCGCGCTTCTGGCTCCTATGGTCGGAGGCGCGCGACTCAGAGAAGGCTTTTTTGACAGAATGGACTAGGAAGTCAGCCCTGTTATTTAGTTTAGTCCCTGGACTTAATGGGGTCAGCCAGGAACTTAAAGGAAGTAACAGGAACTGACAAAAAACACTTAAAAGAGGGAGAAACACAAAATCAACCGTGCAATCGGGGTGAGCGGTCCAAGGCGGGGTGTCTACAGAGCCCCTCGGCGGCGTGGATTACGAACCAAAACGCGCCGACGAAAGAAAAGACATCCGCCGAGGACATCACCAAGAAAAAGCAAAGACTCCGTGAAAGCAGGAATTTAAAATTGCGAGAGAGAGGGGTGCACTCCCTGTGTGAGCGGCTTTTGATAGAGGGGGTGGCATGATTTGTTTGTGAATCCGCCGGTTGAATCTGTTGGATGAATCTGTTAGTGGAACCTCGTTGGCAAATCCGTTAGTAAATCCGTTGGATGAATCTGTTAGTGAATCCGCTGGATGAGTCCGTTGGTGAACCCTTGTTGACGAATCCGTTAGTAAATCCGTTGGATGAGTCCGTTGGTGAACCCTTATTGACGAATCCGTTAGTAAATCCATTGAATGAGTCCGTTAGTGAACTCTTGGAATGAGTCCGTTGGTGAACCCCTGTTGACGTATCTGTTGGTGAATCCGCTAGATGAATCCGTTAGTGAATCCCTTGAATGAGTCCGTTGGTGAACCCTTATTGACGAATCCGTTGGTGAATCCGTTTGACGAATCCGTTAGTGAATCCCTTGAATGAGTCCGTTGGTGAACCCTTATTGACGAATCCGTTAGTAAATCCGTTGAATGAATCCGTTAGTGAATCCCTTGAATGAGTCCATTGGTGAACCCTTGTTGACGAATCCGTTAGTGAATCCGTCATGTTTGCTTGAGAAGGGGTGATTTCAGTGGATCCCTGTGGACCGAATTGCTGTTTGTAGCTGCATTTGATGTGTGTCCAAAGTGTGTCACCAAGGGTGAAGAATGTTGATCCCTGCTGATTTCGGGAGCACTTGGGCTTTGTTTCTGCATGATTTCTTCTTCTGACAAGGGCCAGTTGAGGCGTTTCTGGAATGGGAGGCGGGCGCCTCTGCTAGTGACCATGGGATGCGCGCGCCGTTCATGTGGGTGACGGGAGGCGCACGCTTTTGGGGAGCGAATTTCGGGGCTTGACATTTGCTGGCCAGAAGATCCCCAATAGCTATAATATCAGCCTCTGTTCGAGGCTATTCTCCCAACAGCTATTTTCAGCCATTCTTGAACATTCTTTCTTTGCTCAATTTTTCTTGTAATCAACATTCTCCATGGCTTCCAATTCTTTTGTCCTTGATGCCAAGGTTGTTGGTGAGTATGAGAAAGATTTTTCGACCTTCGTGTACTCTTTCAAGACCCATCCCAAGAAAACTTTCATCAAAGATTTTGGTTTCCGAATTCTTTTTACACTTCGGACTTTGAAGCCGGATTGGGGTTTGTTGAAGGCCGCTGCAGCCTTTTGGGATTGCGACAAACACACTTTCAACTTTTCGGCGAATGAAATGGTGCCGACTGTTGATGACTTCGGTGCCATTCTTGGTATGCCACTGGTGGGTCAAATTGCCGTCCCCAAATATCATCGTGGAGTGATCGATTCTTGGTCTGACTTGTTGAATCTTCCCATCAGAGATGTGAGGAAGATGTTGCATGGCACCGTGGTAGATATAACTGAGTTGTCAATGTTCTTCAGCTTGCATTCGGAGGAACCGACGGTTCAGTCCCTCAAGAGGAATGCCATGGCGGTTTGCCTTTTCAGTGAGGTTTTGTTCGTTGCACCTTTCGGGACAGCGGATGCACAGTTGGCTGAGATAATCTTACAGGCAAAAGAGAAACAATTTAGCGTAATTCCTCTTATAGTGGGAGAAACTCTGCATGGTCTTGATGAGCTGCATCAGACAGGTGAGATTCGTAGGGGAAGCCCCTTGTTATTGACCATATGGCTTCGAGAGCATTTCAGGATTTATTCTCCGGATGGCGACCTGTCTCCTTTTGCTGTTCATAGGAGAAAATTGCTGGTCCGAGACTTGACCGAGGATAGTTGGAAAAAATTCTTTGCTTCTCGGGCATCGGCCAACATTGAGTGGTGTCCTCCTTCTTGGGGTCTTCGTCCCTTTGTGGAATGGACCTTGGGTTTTGAGCATGTGGTCTTACCCGGCTTGAGAGACTCTTCATTTTACCATCCGAAGCGGGTTTTGAGGCAGTTCGGTCGCCAACAAATTATCCCTTTCCCTAGGAGCGGGGTGTTTCGTCCAGTCTCGTATATGGGTCCGGACTTTTCAGCGGAGCTTAAGTCGGCTTGGGGAGATGACCGCCATCAGTGGGCTTCTGCCCCTATTTACCGGGGTAGTATATTTCTTCCCGAGAGTTATTTGGACTATCTGTTTGGCACTCTTTACCGCGGCATTACTTGGGTTGACGTGCTTCGCGCTGAGCTGTTAGGAAAATACTTGAGCCTAGCAGTGCTTTGCGGTATTAGGAAGCTGCTGCTGATTCACACAATATTTTGGCTGACCCTTTCGGTACCCCTTTGGATAGCTTCTATGCTCGGAGGCGCGTTGCTGTGCAGAAGGTTTCGGTCCGCCTCAGTGTTCCTAGGCCTCCTAAGAAGAATAGGATTGAGGGCCGTTCGGGTGGCCCTTCAAAGGCTAAGAGAAAATTAGATTTTTCCTAGTACCCCAAGATTGCAATTAAATAGACCACTTGTTTAGGATTTAATGTTTTATTGTCTTTTATTGCTCAACAAGATCCGTTGTAGTGGTTAAAATAATTCAAGAGATGAATAAAAATTGCATTTTGTTATGACATGATTGGATAAAAAAAATTATGTTTTAGACCGCACCCGAAGGTTGCCTACGTTCCTCTTGTAGAGAGGCTCAGGTCTCCGTAGTTCAAACAAATGAAGACCATTTTTTTTTTTGTTTTTTGTGTGCACCCTGTTTTCTGCCTAGACCGCCCTTTCGGGTTTTCAATCTAGCGGGCTTCTTTTTTGCACGTGCTCTAATTTTTGCCTGGGCCGCCCTTGCGGGTTTTCAACCTAGCGAGCCTTTTTTTTTGTTTTTTAATGGTCTTTATTTGTTAAGCGTAGAACTTCTTGAGCTTGTAGAGGTTGACCTCCTTTGGCAATTGATCGCCATCCAAGCCTACGAGTCGGACTGCACCGCTGCTTAGTATCTTCTTGACCACGTAAGGGCCGATCCATCTAGGTCCCCATTTCCCAAGGGGATTCATGGCATTGGGAGGATGTTGTCTTAGGACCAAATCTCCCACTTTGATATTTCGAGGCTTCACCTTTTTGTTGAAAGCCCTTGCCATTGTTTGTTGGTAAGCCCTTGTGCGCTCAAACACTTTTAATCTCTTTTCGTCAAGTAGGGCTAGTTTCTCGTATCGACTTTGCATCCAATCGACCTCGTTGACTTGGTTCTCGAGTAAAACCCGTAGAGAAGGAACCTCGAGTTCGACCGGGAGTACGGCTTCAGAACCATAAACCAATGAGTAAGGAGTTTCTCCCGTTGCTGACCGTATTGATGTGCGGTAGCCCCACAATGTTAGTGGTAATTTCTCGGGCCAGTCCCTTCGTGTTGAAGCCATTTTTCGTATGATGACTTCGACTGTCTTATTTGCTTCTTCGACCGCTCCATTGGCTTGGGGGCGGTACGGGGATGACTTGTGCTTGGTAATTTTGTAGTTAACCAAAAGTGCATCCATTTCTTTCTCGAAGTGAGAGCCATTGTCGGAGATGATCTCATGGGGGATACCATATCGGCACATAATGTTGTTCTTCACGAATTCGGCAACTTTCTTGGCGTTAAGAACTCGGTAAGCTTGTGCTTCGACCCATTTTGTGAAATAGTCTACGGCCACTAGGATGAATGATTGTCCGTTGCTCCCCGTAGGATGGACTTTGCCGATGATATCTATGCCCTAACAAGAGAATGGCCAAGGTGTGGTCATGTTGTACATCTGTGAAGGTGGAGCATGTTGTAGATTAGCATGGAACTGGCACTTGGCGCATTTCTTGACTTTCTCGATGCAGTCTCTTTCCATTGTAGTCCAATAGTAGCCAATACGGAGTATCTTCTTGGCTAACATAATCCCATTCATGTGGGGTCCACACTCGCCTTCATGGACTTCGTGCATGATTTCTTGAGCTTCGAACTCGTTTTCACATAAGAGATTGATTCCTTGATGATGTCTCTTGTAGACTCGGTTTCCAATTAATGCATATCTGGCGGCTTGCTTTTGTAGTGCCACTCGAGATTTCCTGTTGCTATTATCGGGGAAGGTGCCGTTGTTGAGAAACTTCATGATGTCTGTGTACCACGGGGGGTTATCTTGGACTTCATTGATCTCAATGTTCATGCAGTATGCCGGACTGGTCCTTATTGAAATTTTGAAGGGTTTCACCATTTTTCCTTTGGGCATCTCAACCAGTGAGGCTATAGTAGCCAAAGCATCGGCAAAGCGATTCTTGTCCCTTGGGAAATAAGTGAAGGTGATGTCTTGGAACTGTTCGACTAATTCCTCGAGGTGTCGATCGTACTGTTGAAGGGTCGGGTCTTGGATTCGCCATTTACCCGATGTTTGGTTGATAAGGAGCAGGGAGTCACCGAATACTTCTAGTTCAGTGACATTTCTTTCTAGAGCTGCTTCTAGCCCCGCTATGCATGCCTTATACTCAGCAATGTTGTTGGTAGCTTCGAATTCGAGACGGATGGCAATTGGAGTGTATATGTCCTTTGGATCGACAAGCAATATTCCTATCCCAAAACCATGTTTATTGGCGGCGCCATCGAAAAAAAGTTGCCACTTACTTTCCTCGATTGTAGTGCAAACCAAGTGCTCGTCGGGAAACTGTAAGTCCTCCCCCTGACTTCGTCACACGGAAATTCAGCAAGCTGATCACTGAACACTTTCCCCCTGATGGATTTGAGTGTGACGTAAGTGATGTCATAGCCGGCGAGCATGAAGTACCATTTGGCTATCCTTGTCGACATGAAAGGCTTCTCGAAGATGTAGCGGAGCGGGTCCACTTTTGCTACTAGATTGATCGGAGAGGCTTCCATGTAATGTTTGAGCTTTTCAGTAACCCAAACCAGTGCTGCACATGACTTCTCTAAGACAGAGTAGTTCTTTTCGCCTCCTTGAAATCGGCGACTGACAAAGTAAATGGCATTCTCCTATGTGGAGTCTCGTTGCTCTTGTGCTAGCATAGCCCCAAGGGCTTCATCGTTCACTGTGAGATAGAGCAGGAGAGGCTTCTCCTTGTGAGGTGGAACCAAGACTGGAGGGCATGTCAAGTAATGCTTCACTTGGTCGAAAGCTTCTTGGCAAGCGTCGGTCCATTCTAGAGCCACATTCTTCTTGAGTAGCTTGAAGATTGGCTCGCACATGGTAGTAAGCTGGTGCACAAACCGACTGATGTACTGAAGTCTGCCCATGAAACCTTTGATTTCTTTTTGTGTCTTGGGAGGAGGCATATCGATGATCGCCTTGATTTTTGAGGGATTTGCTTCAATTCCCCTCTCGGTAACCATGTAGCCAAGGACTTTGCCTCAGATAACCCCAAAAGTGCACTTTGCGGGATTGAGCCTCATCTTGTGTTGACAAAGCCTTTCAAAGAACTTGCGGAGATTGATCAAATGTTGACCGTCGGTCCCTTTTGAGTGGATGATCATGTCGTCCACATAAACCTCAATCTCTTTGTGAATCATGTCATGGAACAAATCTGTCACGGCCCTTTGATAAGTAGCCCCAGCGATCCTTTGTCGCGACCCCGAACCCCGCGGGCCCGAGACCGCGAGCTGGACGTCGACTTAAGACCAAAACTAAGAAATACTGAAGTTAAAAATTCCATTTGATACCAAAAGGTGATGATCAAAAGTTTTACAAATCCAAGTTTGACAAAAACCAAATACAACTATCATAAACTTCCACAAGTTTATGCCCAACAAAATACAAATATACAATTCTTAATGACGTCATTGATTGGTACAACTATTCCAAAAAGGTTACACATTTATATAATGTAAACCAATCTATAACAACCTTCCCCAAAAGAATGTATCCACACTCGACGTCCTCTTTCTCGTGATCAGCGAGACTAATCCTTAGCACCTGGGGGGGGGGGGTTAAGGAAAAACAAAGATAAAAGAAAGGGGGTGAGATAAATCTCAATAAGTTACTAATGCAACTACATGACATGCTATGATGCAATAAGCAATAAACAATAATAAATATCACATAGCACATAGCAATTATCACATAACAGATAGCAGCGGAAATAAACACATAACAAAGGATATAGCCAAGGTTTTCCAAACCGGTACATCCAAATAAAGGATCGCTGCGCAGCTTCAATAATCAACAGATCATCATCTTCATAATAGCATGAAAGCCGAAGAGAAATCCCCGGTACCGGAACCAATAACCAATGAAGTGTCACAAGGGACGGGATACATTCCACAAAGTCATGCTCCAAGTAAAGCTAAAATGCACACAAAGGAGCTAGCTCTTCTCACATCCAAGGCCAATCTGGAGGAGGGTAATAATGGGGCAAAACAATGGTCAACATCACAATGGACTTGGCCGTGCCATCATAATGTTTCGCATCGCCCAAACACACACAAAATACCAGCTGGACTTTCAAATAACTGCTAAGTAATAAATACTAGCTTAAATAAACAACTTAAGGTTCCAAAGTAGGGAACCATACCAAGAAGTCACCAAGAAAGTGAAATGAACCAACAACACAGAATTAAAGTGTTCCAATAATCTCCATTAACGCTTAATCAATTTCCATCACAAACTTCACCACAAAGGACCCAATTCTATCACTAGAGTGTACTACAATGATCACTAAGGTCAACTAGAAGGACACCCAAGATTTGGATCAAAACGCAATCTTCAACCACACAAAATAACAAATGTAAACTTTCAGAGATCTGTGCGGCTGCCCAGTATGGTCTGTGCGGTCGCCCAAATGGACCCTCAAACAAGAAAAAAAGCTTTCAGATAGATGTGCGGTCGCCCAGACATTTTTGGGCGGTCGCCCAATCTTCTGGAATGCTGGAAATCGGGAAGAACAAAATGGGTTCTTCCATTTTTATACCAATACACATTTCAACCAAAATCCAACCCTCTAAATAGCATACTAATGTACCAAATCAACTTATAAGTCCAAAAAGACTCATACAACAACATTTAACAACCAAAATCAAGAATCAAACCCAACATTCATAAATCACCATTTTTGACCCAAAACTCAAATAAATTCCAAATAAATTGCAACCTCATTCAAACTTCAAATATAACAACAAAAGCATTATATGAACATGATATGAACATTTTAACATCAAAATGGGGGAAAAGTAACTTACTTGAAAATAATGAAAGTTGACGGAATTCGAATATTTTTGATTCTACGCGATCCTATCGGCGATCTACACACATTTCAAGTTTTAAGAAATGAGAGATTATGAGAGGAAGAGGAAGTAAATGAAGAGAAAAGGAGAGAGAATGAGAAAACTTACCAAATGGAGGAGAGAGAAAGGGAGTTGCTGGGAAGGAGAAGTGAGTGAAGGGGAAGAATGAGGGAGAAGAGAAGGAGTAGGGAGGGAGTAGGGGAAAATGATTTAATTTACACTTAGGCCCCCTCCTCTACACTACACACAAATACTCCCCACTAATAAATAAGACTCAACAATACTACACTAACCCAAATAACCCAAATAAAATGCTTAAGCATAAATATTATAACACATAAAATGCACACATAATTATTTAAATAAATAATTATTTAAATAAATAAATAGGCAAATAATTAAACAATAATCATTTATTACTAATAAAATAGAGCCTATATTTCGGGTCGTGACATTCACTCCCCCCTTAAAGAAAATTCGACCCGAATTTTAACGAGACTCACCTTAAACAAAAAGCCACGGAAATTTCCTCTCGATCTCATCTCGGAGCTCCCACGTCGACTCCTCGATATTATGATTCCTCCAAAGAACTCGAACCAACGCAATGCTTTTTGTTCCTCAACTCTTGGACTTTGGCATCTAAGATCCGAACCGGTCGTTCCTCATAAGTCATATCGGGCTCAATATCCTCCGGTACCCTCAGTAACACGTGAGATGGATCATGAATATACTTCCAAAGCATAGAAACGTGAAAAACATTGTGCAACCGGTCTAAAGATGGCGGCAACGCAAGACGATACGCTAGAAGTCCAACCTTTCCCAAAATCTCAAACGGGCCAATAAACCTCGGAGCCAATTTACCCTTCTTCCCGAACCTTCGGATACCCACCTTCGGAGATACTTTCAAGAACACAAAATCACCGGTCTGAAAACTAAGATCTCGTCTTTGGTTATCTGCATAGCTCTTATGTCGACTCTGGGCTGTCTTCAATCTATCCCGGATAACTTTGACTTTCTCAACCGAATCCCGAAGCAAATCAATACCCACGATCTTCGCTCCACCGACCTCATCCCAACAAATAGGCGATCTACACTTTCTTCCATACAAGGCCTCAAACGGTGCCATCTCGATACTAGCCTAATAACTGTTGTTGTAAGAGAACTCCACTAACGGTAGGTGCGAATCCCAAGAATCAGAAAAGTCTATCGAACACGCTCGCAACATATCCTTCAAAATCTGAATAGTCCTCTCGGATTGACCATCGGTCTGAGGATGAAAAGCCGTACTGAATCGCAAATCTGTACCCAAAGCTTCCTGAAACGCCTTTCAGAATCTAGAAGTAAACCTCGGGTCTCGATCTGACACAATACTAACCGGAACCCCATGCAATCTAACAATCTCATCAATGTAAAGGGTCGCAAGCTTCTCCATCGAATATCTGATGTCAATAGGCAAGAAATGGGCACTCTTGGTCAATCTATCCACTATTACCCAAACACTGTCATACTTCCTACGGGTACGAGGTAGTCCCGTAACGAAATCCATAGTCACATGCTCCCATTTCCACTCGGGAATCTCTAACGGCTGAAGTAGTCCCGCGGGTCTCTGATGCTCGGCTTTGACCTGCTGACAAGTTAAACACTTCGAAACGTACTAGGCTATTTCCCTCTTCATATTAATCCACCAAAATTGTTGCTTCAAATCCTGATACATCTTCGTACTGCCCGGATGAATAGTATATCTCGATTTGTGACCCTCATCTAAAACTTGCCTCTTTATTCCACCAACATCGGGTACGCACAAACAACCACGGAAAGTCAAAACTCCACTCGAACTCAAAGAAAAATCCTCGAAGTTCTTTTCCTTCAATTTACCCATTATTTTCACCAACTCGGGATCCTCTTTCTGAGCTTCCTTTATTCTTTGATTTAGGGTCGGAGACACCCTAATATTCGCAAATATAGCCCCATGTCTCGATTCACGAGGAGACCAATCTCGAACATCCTCAAGCATTTTCCACTCCCGGACCATCATCGAAGCCACATAAGACTTTCTACTAATCGCATCGGCTACCACATTTGCCTTTCCCAGATGATAAGAAATCGTACAATCATAATCCTTCAATAATTCCATCCATCGGCGTTGCCTATTATTCAACTCTTTCTGGGAGAAAAGGTACTTCAAACTCTTGTGATCGGTAAAAATCTCAAACTTCGCCCCATAAAGGTAGTGCTTCCACCTGTGCAACGCAAATACTATCGCGGCCAACTCCATATCATGAGTCGGGTAATTCTGCTCACTCGGGGTCAACTTCCTCGAAGCATACGCAATTACTTTTCCATTCTGCATCAACACACAACCCAAACCCTCTTTCGAAGCATCACTGTAAATCACTAGGCCATCGCTCCCATTAGGCAAAGTCAAGATCGGTGCGGTAGTCAACCTCTTCTTCAATTCCTCGGAACTCTTGTCACATTTCTTGTTCCACACAAACGGGACATTCTTCCGGGTCAACTGAGTCATCGGAGTAGCAATCCTCGAAAACCCTTCAATAAATCTTCGGTAATACCCGGCTAAACCAAGAAAGCTTCTAATCTCTGTCACTGATTCGGGTCTCTTCCAATCCACTATTGCCTCTATCTTCGAAGGATCCACAGAAATCCCATCTTTCGAAATAACATGCCCCAGAAATGACACCTTCTCGAGCCAAAATTCGCATTTACTAAACTTCGCAAACAATTTCTCCCTCGCAAGAACGGATAAAACTGTCCTCAAGTGCTGCTCGTGCTCCTCTCTAGATTTAGAGTAAACAAGAATATCGTCGATGAAAACCACTACAAACGAATCAAGATAAGGATGGAAAACTCGGTTCATCAAATCCATAAACACGGCCGGCGCGTTAGTCAACCCAAACGGCATAACCAAGAATTCATAATGACCATACCGAGTGCGAAAGGCAGTCTTCGGAATATCCTCCACTCGAACCTTCAATTGATGGTACCCACTCCTCAAATCAAGTTTGGAAAACACAACGGACCCTTGAAGCTGATCAAATAAATCATCTATGTGCGGTAGAGGATACTTGTTCTTCACCGTAACCTGATTCAACTTTCTGTAATCGATGCACAATCTCAAGGAACCGTCTTTCTTCCGCACAAATAAAACCGGTGCTCCCCACGGGGAAACACTAGGGCGGATAAACCCTCGATCAAGCAACTCTTGCAACTGAACCTTTAACTCCTTCAACTCTGTGGGAGGCAACCTATAAGGTGCTTTCAAAATTGGAGCCGTACCCGGCAAAAGATCTATACAAAATTCTATCTCACGATCGGGAGGCATATCATACTCGGTAGAGAAAACATCGGGAAATTCCCGAACTACCCGAACACTATCAAAACTAGGGGATTCCTTCCTAGTATCAAGAACACTAGCCAAATACCCCTCACAACCACTATGCAATAATTTTCTCGCTTTCATAAAAGAAATTAAGCGAACCTTTCTACTCAGAGGACTAGCCTCAAACACAAATTTAGGCACATCGGGAATAGAAAAAGTAACAGTTTTCTTACGGCAATCCACGGAAGCATGAAACTTGCTCAACCAATCCATACCCAAAATGACATCAAAGTCTTGGATAGGAAGAACTACCAAATCCGCACAAAGGACACGACCACAAATAACCACATCACAAGCACGAAAGACTCGATCAGAAATCAAGCATTCTCCTATAGGGTCGATACCTCTAGCACGTACGGTAAAGACTCGAATGCAGCATTTAACATGGAAGCAAATTGCACAGAAATGTATGAATGAGATGATCCTGGATCTACTAACGCTCGTGCGCTCACATTAGACACAGAAACAATACCTCCAATAACGGATGGATCATCGGTCGCCTGTTGTTGATTCATGGCATAAACCTTCCCTTGAACTTTGGGCTTCCCAGCGGCATCCCTTTTCTGACCTTGATTATTACCAATTCCTGACCCGGATGCTTGTCCTCTACCTCTTGGACAATCTTTTACAAAGCGACCCATTTGACCACAATTTGTGCACCTTCCTTGCTTCTTCCAACACCGGTCCTCAGAATGACCTTCCTTTTGACAATACGAACAAAGCCTCCTAATTTGGCTCCCTTGGTTCCCGGAAGTGGTACCCGGGTTCCTTGGGATCAGTTGCCCTCGGAACTGAGATTGTCCCCCAAAGTTACCTCGGTTATCAGAACGGTGTTGTGGTTGAGACTTAGCATGGCTTCCCGGTTTACCCGCACTCACAACCTCGGTCTTCCTTTTATGCTCCCCAATATCTTGCTCTATTAAGTAGGCTCGGTCTACCGCATCTTGGAATGTCACTATTCGTTGGGCAATCAGTTGAGTACGGATGGAGGTCTTCAATTCTCGAATGAATCTCATAGCTTTTTGTTCCTCGGTCCTCACCAAATAGTCACAATACTGGGCTAATTCTATGAACTTAGCCGAGTATTGGCTATAGACAACAAACCTTGCTCCAGGTTGAGTAGCTCGATCTCCTTTCGGTTTTGATCAACAACCGGAATGAAATGCTCCTTGAATTTGCGCACGAACAACTCCCACGCATACACCGTGTGAGTATCGTCCCAACTAGTTTTAACACCCTTCCACCAATGCTCGGCGGCTCCCACAAGCTTGTAAGCCGCGAACCGGACCTTGTCCTCATCCGTGCACCCAAACACATCATAAATCTTCTCCATCGACTCAATCCACAACTCAGCTTTCCGAACATCGGGTTCCCCATTGAATTCAACCGGTTTCAGTTTGAGAAACTGCTCCAATCCATAGCGGGGTGGTGCTTGTTCTACCCTCGGACCTTGATCATGTATGGCCTTCATGGCCGCCTCGAACATGCCTTGAAACATAGCACGTGCTTCTTCCCTTGTGTCATTCTGATTCTGAGCCCCACTAGTACCTCCTCTATTTCTTCTTCCAGACATTGCGAGTAATTACCTGCATAAGACATCAACCGTTACTCACTCCGAACACAACTACCCACCTAGGTCATACTAGTCCACCTAGACTTATACTTAGAGCCAAACCATAGCTCTGATACCAACTGTCGCGACCCCGAACCCCGCGGGCCCGAGACCGCGAGCTAGACGTCGACTTAAGACCAAAACTAAGAAATACTGAAGTTAAAAATTCCATTTGATACCAAAAGGTGATGATCAAAAGTTTTACAAATCCAAGTTTGACAAAAACCAAATACAACTATCATAAACTTCCACAAGTTTATGCCCAACAAAATACAAATATACAATTCTTAATGACGTCATTGATTGGTACAACTATCCCAAAAAGGTTACACATTTATATAATGTAAACCAATCTATAACAACCTTCCCCAAAAGAATGTATCCACACTCGACGTCCTCTCTCTCGTGATCAGCGAGACTAATCCTTAGCACCTGGGGGGGGGGTTAAGGAAAAACAAAGATAAAAGAAAGGGGGTGAGATAAATCTCAATAAGTTACTAATGCAACTACATGACATGCTATGATGCAATAAGCAATAAACAATAATAAATATCACATAGCACATAGCAATTATCACATAACAGATAGCAGCGGAAATAAACACATAACAAAGGATATAGCCAAGGTTTTCCAAACCGGTACATCCAAATAAAGGATCGCTGCGCAGCTTCAATAATCAACAGATCATCATCTTCATAATAGCATGAAAGCCGAAGAGAAATCCCCGGTACCGGAACCAATAACCAATGAAGTGTCACAAGGGACGGGATACATGCCACAAAGTCATGCTCCAAGTAAAGCTAAAATGCACACAAAGGAGCTAGCTCTTCTCACATCCAAGGCCAATCTGGAGGAGGGTAATAATGGGGCAAAACAATGGTCAACATCACAATGGACTTGGCCGTGCCATCATAATGTTTCGCATCGCCCAAACACACACAAAATACCAGCTGGACTTTCAAATAACTGCTAAGTAATAAATACTAGCTTAAATAAACAACTTAAGGTTCCAAAGTAGGGAACCATACCAAGAAGTCACCAAGAAAGTGAAATGAACCAACAACACAGAATTAAAGTGTTCCAATAATCTCCATTAACGCTTAATCAATTTCCATCACAAACTTCACCACAAAGGACCCAATTCTATCACTAGAGTGTACTACAATGATCACTAAGGTCAACTAGAAGGACACCCAAGATTTGGATCAAAACGCAATCTTCAACCACACAAAATAACAAATGTAAACTTTCAGAGATCTGTGCGGCCGCCCAGTATGGTCTGTACGGTCGCCCAAATGGACCCTCAAACAAGAACAAAAGCTTTCAGATAGATGTGCGGTCGCCCAGACATTTTTGGGCGGTCGCC
This sequence comes from Campanula takesimana, assembly GCA_026119855.1. Classification (NCBI taxonomy): domain Eukaryota; kingdom Viridiplantae; phylum Streptophyta; class Magnoliopsida; order Asterales; family Campanulaceae; genus Campanula; species Campanula takesimana. The sequence continues at coordinate 294,582 of JAOWBW010000402.1, read as the reverse complement.
CAATCTTCTGGAATGCTGGAAATCGGGAAGAACAAAATGGGTTCTTCCATTTTCATACCAAAACACATTTCAACCAAAATCCAACCCTCTAAATAGCATACTAATGTACCAAAACAACTTAAAAGTCCAAAAAGACTCATACAACAACATTTAACAACCAAAATCAAGAATCAAACCCAACATTCATAAATCACCATTTTTGACCCAAAACTCAAATAAATTCCAAATAAATTGCAACCTCATTCAAACTTCAAATATAACAACAAAAGCATTATATGAACATGATATGAACATTTTAACATCAAAATGGGGGGAAAAGTAACTTACTTGAAAATAATGAAAGTTGACGGAATTCGAATATTTTTGATTCTACGCGATCCTATCGGCGATCTAAACACATTTCAAGTTTTAAGAAATGAGAGATTATGAGAGGAAGAGGAAGTAAATGAAGAGAAAAGGAGAGAGAATGAGAAAACTTACCAAATGGAGGAGAGAGAAAGGGAGTTGCTGGGAGGGAGAAGTGAGTGAAGGGGAAGAATGAGGGAGAAGAGAAGGAGTAGGGAGGGAGTAGGGGAAAATGATTTAATTTACACTTAGGCCCCCTCCTCTACACTACACACAAATACTCCCCACTAACAAATAAGACTCAACAATACTACACTAACCCAAATAACCCAAATAAAATGCTTAAGCATAAATATTATAACACATAAAATGCACACATAATTATTTAAATAAATAATTATTTAAATAAATAAATAGGCAAATAATTAAACAATAATCATTTATTACTAATAAAATAGAGCCTATATTTCGGGTCGTGACATCCTTAACCCAAACGGCATGACTGTGTAGCAAAAGGTGCCCCACGGTGTGTTGGTAGTGGTGCCCTAGGCACGTTTAATAAACGTTGTAATTGTTATCATTTATTTCATATCAATAAAGAGATGTTTTGATTATTATTGTTGTTCATGTTTACTTATAATAATCCCCGTCCATAGTACTTGTTAAACACTAGTATAAAGGCTAAATGATCATGGGATGATCATGTTAGATTTATGGGTACTTGTTTGGAACAAGGTACTGGACATGACCCGCTGTATGAGATTTATGTCATGGTCTATGTCGAACATATATCTCATATTAGTTATGTCATTTGAATCCTTAGACATGAAGTTATTATAGTCTTCCACTTGATGAACATTGTGTTTGACATATTCAAACGCTACCTTAACACGGTAGTTATAAAGGGTATGATTGGCATAATCGGATTCCCGTTGGGAAGAATAATAAGCTAAATGGATTTGTCCCTCCACGGAGAGATGTCAAGCTTGGGCCCCTCGAAGGAATGATGTTGATGAAATGTTCGGCCGGACTCAAATGGATTGATTGGATCAATAGCATTTGAATTATCAACATATTCGAAATCGAGAAAGTATTGAACAAGACAAGTTGACTGTTTGACCATGACTTATGTTTAATGACATCGTGGACAAAAGGATTGTGACATATTCTAAAGGAATGCGAACTTGTATCTAGTTATACTATTTGGGTAAGTATGACGGTTTGCTAGAACTTAATCATATATTATGGTTTCATGTTTGAGCCCATTGCCAACTTAGTATAATCCTAGAGGTTCACACACAATAGAACGAATTTTAAATAAAAGGACTGTATTGGAATTTAGGGTCGAAGGACCTCAAAGGAATTTTTGGAAAATTCTGGGTTTTCTGGACAGCGAGCGGGCGCTCGGTCTGGACCAGGCGGGCGCTTGGTCTGGCGGCAGAAAATTTCCTAATTCGATTTGGGAAGGTTTTTGGCACAAGGTTCCTATTTGGAATAGGTCTTAATTGTGTATAAAAAGCCAAGTTCGGCCAGACCATTAGCCCTAGGTTTTTGTGTGCCTCCAAAGAGTTTGAGAGAGTTATTATTTTGTTCCAAGACATCTTGGATTGAAAAACAAAATAATTCACAAAATAATTCCATATAGTTCTTTATTAAATTGTGAAAGTGTGTTTCATAATTATTGGTCTAGCAACCAAGATCAAGAAGCTCCTTGATATTCGTTCGTGGTGTGGATACCGCTAGAGGGTGAATTTTATCATCTTCAAAGTTCGTGAATTTTGTCCGTGATAAAGCTTCAAGTTCTTCACCAAAAAATCAAAGCTAGAATTCATAGACATCAAGGGTTAGTTTATCCTCTATTCATTATGTTGTATTTGATTTAATCATATGAACGGATCCATGGCTTTGGGTTTCATAAAATTTTAATTGCTATTTTCCGCTGCGCATGTTACTTGGAAACCCAACAGTGGTATCAGAGCACCGTTCATGTTGATTAATTCAATACTTGGATCATGTTATGTGTATATAAATTGTTTTTGTGCCTAGCATGATATGAATATTGGATTATATGATGTTTATGTGTTATGTGATTTTATGTGGTTTATTGTTTTACAACTTTAATCGCACGATTCAATCGCAATAAAAATTATGGTGGATTCTGAATTATTTCGATTATTAATTTTTGATCAGATCAAAGTTTTAATAATCGGGGAAAAATAATTTTGAGACAAAGTTTTCAAACTTTAAAATTCTGTACCATTCTGACCTACCAGGCGCCCGCTCGCTGGGGACCAGGCGGCCGCTTGCTTCAGGCGCGCGCTCGGTCAAGACCAGGCGGGCGCTCGCTCGTCAGAATCTGTTCTGATTTTGGTTAAAATCTGAATATGGAATTTTCAATAAATTCAACAAAACCAGTAACAGAACCAGTCCAGACTTGCTGCTCAAGTAGCTGATCTCAAAAAGATCACTGATGAGTGGACCAAATCTCGTGTCACTATGGATCAAATTCTAGAATCCCAAAAAGCCAGTGGAGATAAGGAAGGCTTGGAGTTCTCAACTAGTGATAACTTTAAATGCGCAGTTTGCACTGAAAAGGAAAAGTTTTCACCACAGCAAACTATTGAAATTCCTAAAGCAAAGCATTCTGCTTCAATGGGTAAAGGACAGGAGAAAGTCCAGAGACAAAATTTCCATTATGTCTACCCAAAGAAGCAAATTGGGAAAGCCAAGGGTAAGGCTAAAGTTGAACCTGCGCATGACAACTCATATTCTGACTATGGTTGCGCTTCAACTTCGAATGTCAAATCTGCGCAAAAGGGCCATGCACATGAAAGCCATGCGCCCCAACGCCAGATGCGCATTCTTAAGAAAAGCGCACCCAAACCTCAGAAAATGATATTTGTCAAAGCTAGTTCAACTGCTCCAGTTCAGAATGCTAAGCCAAAGAAAAGTAAATAGTTTGTAAAAACCCAATCTATAAGTGGCTTACATCATTGTGTTGTGTGTGATGGTTTAGGTCACAAGGCTGCAGAATGCCTTTTGCGATTTACTCCTAATGCCAAGGGACGTAAAAATCTTAAGGTCAGACAGGAGTGAGTTGTCAAAAGTTGCTAACTCTAGGACCCAAGGATAAAGGGGACCCGCGTTTTTAATGTCTATTTTTCAGGTCTCCTGCTTCACTGCGCACTCTTCACAAACTAAAGCGCATATATGGTACCTCGACAGTGGATGTTCTAGACACATGAATGGAGATGTCACCGCTCTTGAAGATGTGCATGAAGGAAGAGGTCCCTTTGTAACTTTTGGAGATAACAACAAAGGGCACATAGTTGGATATGGAAGAATCAGAAAAGATAAAGTGTGCATTGAGAAAGTTGCGCTCGTAGAAGGACTCAAGCACAACCTGCTCTCCATATCACAATTCTGCGATAAAGGTTTGGAATGTCACTTCACTGCAATGCACTGCTATATCAAAGATGGCACATCCGGACTAACTTTGCTCACAGGAACTCGTAAGACTAATGTTTACATTATTGATCTTACTGCTATAAATTCAATCACTAATCTCTGTTTTGTAGCAAAGAATGTAAGTGAAAGCAGCTGGCTATGGCACAAGCGCTTAAGTCATTTGAACTTCAAGTATTTGGCTAAGCTAGGACGGGAAAATTTTGTCAAAGGACTTCCCAAAGTAGCTGACCATCATGACAGAAAATGCACAGCATGCCAGCTCGATAAACAACCTAAGCAGTCTTTCTCCAGCAAGATTGCCTCCTCAACTTCCAAATGTTTGCAACTGCTTCACATGGACTTGTTTGGACCTGTCACCACTACGAGCATTGGAGGAAACAAATATACCTTAGTTGTGGTGGATGACTACTCAAGATATACATGGGTCGAAATGATGATATCCAAAGATGACTGCTATGATACCTTGACTGCTCTCTTTCGAAGGCTCCAAACTCAAAAAGAAGACGACAACATAAGCGTTAGATCAGACAATGGAACTGAATTCAAGAATAACGGTGTTGCCCAATATTGTGATGATCATGGAATTGATCACAATTTCTCTGCTGCTGGAGTTCCTCAACAAAATGGCATTGTGGAAAGAAAGAATCGCACGTTGATTGAGGCTGGAAAAACAATGATAGCAGAAGCAAAGCTTCCAAAGTATTTCTGGGGAGAAGCTGTCAACATTGCTTGCTTTACTCAGAATAGATCCCTCATCAACAAAGCCTACAACAAGACTCCATATGAGCTATGGAGAGGAAGAGCGCCCAACATTGCTTTCTTCAAGATCTTTTGCTGCAAATGCTATATCCTTTACAACGGCAAAGATCATAGAGGTAAATTCGACGCCAAAGCAGATGAAGGTATTTTTGTTAGGTATGCCAAACATTCTAAAGCTTTTCGTGTTTTTAATAGAATAACTCTAGTAATTGTAGAATCTGTACATGTTACTTTTGATGAGCATTCTCTCCATGAGCCACATTTGGCTCCAAATGATTCTGATTATTCTGTTGAGAATGAAGAGACAGGTACGCAGCCTCAAACTGCACCTGCGCTGAATGATAATCAAGATAATCAAAGTCATAATCAAGCAAGTCCATCTCATGCGCCAACTCCGGATGCTGCGCTAGAAGTGACGACTCCTGATGCGCAAACACCCCCTCCTACGCATGATGTTTCTCCGCTTCAGCAAATCACCTTTGATGATCTTGATGCTGGAGCTAATGAAGTACCTATTGAAGATCTTCGTATTCCTACTACTCAACCTAACTTACCTCCCGAGGTTCGTAAAGTTAGAGATCATCCAACTTCAAACATCATTGGTGATCTCAATGTAGGGGTTCGTACTAGGAGAGCATCAAACTTTGATGATGAATATCACTCCTTTATCTCTCAAATCAAACCAAAGAAGATTGATGAAGCGCTCCAAGATTCAAGCTGGGTTACTGCTATGCAAGAAGAGCTTAACCAATTTGAGCGCTGCAAGGTTTGGACCTTAGTACCCAGACCTCATAACCAAGGAGTTATTGGTACAAAATAGGTATTCAGAAACAAGATGGATGAGAATGGAAGCATCACCAGAAACAAAGCAAGGTTGGTTGCGCAAGGCTATAGGCAAGAGGAAGGAATCGACTATGATGAAACTTTTGCACCTGTAGCAAGACTAGAAGCTCTCAGAATTTTCTTAGCTTATGCCTCTCACAAAAAATTCAAGCTTTATCAAATGGATGTGAAGAGCGCATTTCTCAACGGTGAACTCCAAAAGACGGTCTACGTAGCTCAACCTCCTGGATTTGAAGATAGCAGATTTCCAAATCACGTCTTCAAGCTTCAGAAAGCTTTGTATGGCCTTAAGCAAGCTCCAAGAGCATGGTACGATACTCTATCAAAATTCCTACTAGAGAAAGGCTTCAAGCGCGGTAAAATCGATACAACTCTCTTTATTGCTAAGTATAATGATCACTCTTTACTTGTTCAAATTTATGTCGATGATATTATATTTGGTTCTACTAATGAGTTACTTTGTAAGCGCTTTGAGAAGATCATGAAAAGCAAGTTTGAAATGAGCATGATGGGAGAACTCACATTCTCAAATCAAGCAATTGAATGATGGCATCTTCATAAATCAATCCAAATACACAAGAGACTTAATCAAGAAATTTGGACTTGAGAATGCTAAAGCATACGACACTCCAATGGCCACGGGCAACAAGCTTGACAAAGACTTAAAAGGTAAGAATGTTGATCAAACTTTATATCGAGGTATGATTGGCTCTCTCCTTTATCTTACCGAGTAGGCCAGATATTATGTTTAGTGTTTGTGTCTGTGCGCGCTATCAAGCAGATCCTAGAGAAGCGCATTTAACTGCTGTTAAACGCATTATTAGATATCTTTCTGGAACTGTTAACCTTGGATTTTGGTACACCAAAGATTCGAATTTTGATTTGCTAGGTTATTCAGATGCAGATTACGCAGCATGCACGATTGACAGGAAGAGCACTAGTGGCACTTGTCATTTCCTTGGAAATAGACTTGTTGCGTGGGCAAGCAAGAAGCAAGCTGCTGTGTCCATCTCTACTACAGAAGCCGAATACATTGCTGCTGGAAGCTGCTGCTGCCAAATCCTATGGATGAAGCAATAATTGGTGGACTATGGAACTCATGAAGGAAATTGTCCAATTTTCTGCGATAATATGTCCACCATAGCAGTCTCAAACAATCCTGTTATGCATTCAAAGACAAAGCACATCGACATCAAATATCATTTTCTCAAGGATCACGTGGAAAAAGGAAACATTCATTTAGAGCACGTGGGCACAGATAATCAAATTGCTGATATCCTTACAAAGGCTCTTGACGCAAAGAGATTTGTATTCTTGAGCGGAGAAATGGGAATGCTTGAACTTAGCTAACTTGTCCATATGATCTGTTAATACTAATAATCTTGTGTTTACTTGATGGTGTTCATCATAGGTCAAGATCTATGCTTCTGCGCAACCCATGCGCAGTAATTCATTTGCGCATGACTCTAATGTTAAGTTTTTAATAGAATCTATTGTGCTATTTAAGCTCTGTGCATGATTTTAACATACGCACACTTCGTGGATCGCAGGTAAGTCTTCTATTTATTAGAAATTACACATAGGTCCCTGACTAAAAAGTCAACGCTTAGTTCACAAGGGTACTTGTGCAATTAAATTTTTCCCTCGTCTTAATTGTTGAATTTTCTTGGGAAATCACGCTTTTGCCCCTGCGCATGTCCCATTATCATTAATGCATATGGCCATTGATGATAGCGCCTGTTAGAATTCCTGAGCAACATTTATGAGGGAGTTGATATGACTATGACTGCTTAGACCTGCTCACACACGCGCGTGTCAGGTTTGGGCGCGCGCGTTCCCCATTCGTCCACGTCGCTTCGCTATCGTGCGCCTCTGCTGTTTTTCACCAAATCACCGTCTTTCACCAAACCCGCTGCTGACGTCATGCGCCTTTTCCCTTTTTGGTATGAATCCCTTTTGACTCTTCTCTTTCTCTCTCTCCTGCTCACTCTCATCTTTCACAAATTCATCATTTTCTCTCCTCTGCAACCTACTCTCCACCTCCCAATCATTTCCTTTTCTTTTCTCTTTGACTTTCTTTTCAAAATCTGCAAATCCCTTTTCTCTCTTCCTCATTTCAAAACCCTAGTACCATTTAAATGGCTCCCCGAAAATCAAAAGCTAAGATAGTTGTTGAGGTCCATGAACCGGTTGAAGAGGTTCCTCCCCCAGAAGCTAAGACCGTCGACGACATGGTAACAATTTCTGACCCTTGAACTCATTTTCTGTCAATCCGCCATTGTTGAGTCTCGAGTTCTTAAAACTCCCTTTTTCGATTTTTCTCTCATATTTTAATCATTTTCAAAATCGTTTGTTGTTTTGGGTTCTTCTCTCTCTGATCTACATATATATCTACTTTATTTCACGATCAATACTGTTTTCACACGTTTTCTGCAAAATTTTTCGTTCGAAAATATCTTGAGCAGACGAACAGTTTTCTTCAGTTTCTGGGCTTAATCTCATGTGTTTGGAAATTGCATTGTTATGGTTGTTTTCGTCCTCGCAATGCGGTCATTTCGACATGTTTTTTTTGTCCATTTTGGTCAATCTTTGATTTTTGGTGTTCTTGGTGTTCTTCGTGTTCATGTTCTATTATTCCGTGTTCATCAAGTTCTTATTTCTCTCTTATGATTTGGGTCGCATAAGAATTTCTAAGTGTTTGCGTTTTTGCGCATGCATACTTGCTTTTGCGCATTACTTTCTTGTTCTTTTAGTATGGAGTTGCTGCCCATACGTATATCTGCGCTATCTGCGCATGAGCTTTGCTCCATGCGTGATTCTTGTCTAAACTATTTCTTGTTTTGCACAGAATTCTTTCTATTTCCTACAAGACTGGGAATTAGATCTTGCTGCGCTACACAAAGACGCTGTCGGACGCAGGATTGTTCATCTTATGGATTCCTCCGGCATCTTACCTCTCTTTACACTGGATCAAGACTTCTATGTCCCCTCTCTTATAGACGAGTTCTTTGAAAACGCAGAGAGAGTCACCATGACGCACAAGCAAACTCGAGCAAAGATTGATGTTATCCGCTCAGTTGTTCAGAATTATTCAGTGAGCATTGTTCCTGCGTCACTTAAGAAGCTTTGCGGGTTCAATGTTGATGATGCGCCAGAAGTCTATTCTGAAGCTAAACAAAACAAGCTTGCGCAGAAACTGGTTGGGGAACCCACTCTTGTAAAGAAGTGGAGCGTTCATGATCGCAAGGAATTTGGTGAGGTGATGTATCACCTGTGCACCATTATTGGTGACTCAGTAAACTGCAAAAATGGAAATAAGGGCAAGTTCATTTCCAAGCAGTGGGCTTATTACGCTGCGGTTTATAATGGCGATGCTCTATACTGGTCCTCTGTTCTATTTGATGAGCTATGGGATGCGTCGGAGAGTTATGACAAGCGCATGGACAAGAAAGTAGCCAAGTACAGAACTCACTGTAGGCTACTATCTAAGTACCTAATGAATGTCTCTGAGCTGCGCACCTTCATGCAGAAGCGTCCTGAACTCAAAGTTCCGTGCACCAAGACTTATTCCATCTCTCACCTCTACTCACTGCGCAATGAAATAGTCGCGGTGATTATCGCAAGATCTGGAACAAGGACACCAGCCCAAACAAGGAAGATTGGGTTGATAGTGATGATGATGATGATGATGAAGCCCCTCAACCCAAGGCAAAGAAATCTGCCGCACAACCTTCAAAGGCCACTGCGCCTGCTGAACCTGAAACGGCGGCTGCGCAGGCAAAACGCAAAGGCAAAGGTTTTGCAGATCCTGCGCCAGAAAAGGTGAAGGAAATTCCTAATGTCAGGTCAGCTGTTGGAATTAAAATAGGATCTGATTTACCACCTTCTCTCCCAAGCCTTCAAAGAAGCGTAAAGATCCTCCTGCGCCTGCTCCCTCTCCTGTAAAATCCAAGAAAAAGTCTGCATTTACCAGACTTCCTCCTGCGGCGGCTATGGTTGAAGAAGACAGCGAGTCTCGAATGGATGAGACTACTGCTGATGCTGATGCTGCGGATGATACCGCGCAGGGGGAGCAAGATCTAAAGGCTACTGAAGGACCTCCTGCTCAGGGTAAAGGAGATAGTGATGACTGGATGGATGAAGCTTTTCCCGACTCTGGTACACCTGCCAAGGCTCCTGCTGCTGCACTTGCTAAGGATGTTCCTCGTCGAACTCCGCGCAAGAAACAAGTTGTGCGCAGCACTACGAAGGGACAACCAAAAGCTGTGGATCCACCTTCTCCTGAACCATCAACAAGTGTCTTCCAATGCCTCAATATTCCGGTTGGAAATACTCAACCTGGCACCTCTGTCCTCCATGATGGATTGGACTTGGAAGATGAGGATGAGGAAATTACCAAGACTGCGCAGGCCGATGATGTTGCACAGCGAACTACTGTTGATCCTCCTGAAGGTGAAAAGGAAAGGGATGTGCGCACAACTGATACAGATAGCAGCAGCACGCACTCATCTACGCATAGGTCTCTATTGGTAGTGGTGCCCTAGGCACATTTAATAAACGTTGTAATTGTTATCATTTATTTCATATCAATAAAGAGATGTTTTGATTATTATTGTTGTTCATGTTTACTTATAATAATATCCGTCCCTAGTACTTGTTAAGCACTAGTATAAAGGCTAAATGATCATGAGATGATCATGTTAGATTTATGGGTACTTGTTTGGAACAAGGTACTGGACATGACCCGCTGTATGAGATTTATGTCATGGTCCATGTCGTACATATATCTCATATTAGTTATGTCAATTGAATCCTTAGACATGAAGTTATTATAGTCTTCCACTTGATGAACATTATGTTTGACATATTCAAACGCTACCTTTAACCGGGTAGTCATAAAGGGTATGATTGGCATAATCGGATTCACGTAGGGAAGAGTAATAAGCTAAATGGATTTGTCCCTCTTCGGAGAGATGTCAAGCTTAGGCCTCTCGTAGGAATGATGTTGATGAAAATGTTCGGTCGGACTCAAATGAATTGATTAGATCAATGTCATTTGTATTATCAACATATTCGGAATCGAGAAAGTATTGAACAAAACAAGTTGACTTGTTGACCATGACTTGTGTTCAATGACATCGTGGACAAAGGGATTGTGACATATTCTAAAGGAATGCGAACTTGTATCTAGTTATACTATTTGAGTAGGTATGACGGTTTGCTAGAACCTAATCATATCTTATGGTTTCATGTTTGAACCCATTACCAACTTAGTATAATCCTAGAGGGTCACACACAATAGAACGAATCTTAAATAAGGACTATGTTGGAATTTGGAAATTAGGGAAATCTGGGGAAAGTGTGCGACCGCACAAAAGGGATTGGGCGGCCGCACAGTTTGGCTCAGAAAGTACCAAAAACCTTCCAGATAGATGTGCGGCCGCACAGGTGTTTTGGGAGGCCACACACCATATCGGGACTGGTTTCCTAATTTGATTTGGAAAATAATTTTGGACGGGTTTAGACACAAGTTTCCTATTTGGAATAGGTCTAACTTGTATATAAACAGTAAAATTCGGGCCAGAACATATCATAGCTTTTGTGCAAGTCTCCAAAGAGTTTGAGAGAGTTTTATTTTGTTCTATGATATCTTAGATTGAAGAACAAAATAATACAAAAATAAAATTCCATATAGTTCATATTGATTGTGAAAACGTGTTTCACAATTTTGGTCTAGCAACCAAGATCAAGTGTTCTTGATATTCGTTCGTGGTGTGGATACCGCTAGAGGGTGAAGCTCATCATCTTCAAGTTCGTGTTCTTACTTGTTCATGATTAAAGTTTCAATTTCTCCACCAAGATCAAAGACCAAATTCAAAGTCATCAAGGGTTAGTTTTTCTAGTATTCATATTGCAAGTATTTGATTCAATCATATGAATGGATCTATGATCTTTGGGTTTCATAATTTTAAATGCTATTTTCCGCTGCGCATGTTACTACGAAACCCAACAGTGGTATCAGAGCCCCATTCATGTTGATTATTTCAATACTTAGATCATGTTGTGTGTATATAAATTGTTTATGTGCCTAACATGATATGGATATTGGATATATGATGTTTATGTGTTATTTGATTTTATGTGGTTTATTGTTTTACAACTTTAATCGCACTATTGAATCGCACTAAAATTATGTTGGATTCTGAATTGTTTGATTATTAATTTTTGATTGGATCAAAGTTTTAATAATCGGGGAAAACAATTTTGAGACAAATTTTCGAACTTTGAAAATTCTGTCTGATGCTACTGTGCGACCGCACAGAAAATATTGGGCGACCGCACATGTTTGGGCGACCGCACATATTTTCTTGGGCGGCCGCACAGATTGGTCAGAATCAGAATCAGATTCTGGAATTTTGATGAGGTCCAACCGAATCAGTGACAATACCGGCCAGACTTGCTGACCTGGAGCGGGTTTTTGGGCAGTTGGTTTGGGTGTGGATCCTGGGGTTTGATTTTCCTATTTGTTTTAGTCTTGTGATTCTAAAATTGGTTCAAGGTTTGGATGGCTAATCTACGTTCATCGAGATTGTGTTTCCCAAACTTGATCGCAATCAAAGTTTCAAAGATAAAACGAAATTAGAATTATGAAGAGTTCATAATTGCTAAAATTGAGAAACAAAGTTCTTGATTCAATGATTGGAGATCCATGTGGAATTGTAGATGCAATTGGACTACGTTTATCGAGACCATCTATTGCTTAGTTTCGGCCACACGGACTACTTTCTTGGTTTCTTGAATTAGTACGGAATTGTTGATGCCTGATGGCTTAGTTTCGGCCGCACTTCTTGTTGTCTTGATTTGGAAGATGATAACCAAAGTTCAAAGAGTCTCATCCTCATAATTATAGAGAAACTAATGACACATAAATATTATGCTTAAGTTAATGGAGATTAATTTAGTGGATAAACTTGATGCGTAACATGTTTACATTATGTGCTCATAAATGTGTTGTATTCTATATGTGATGAACCTTCAAAGAAAGTTTTAAGTCCTTTATTTCCATGCCATGATTAAAACACTTGTTAATACATGGGTGAATTTAATGTAGACTCGCCCTAGCGAGATGCATTGACTTTATTTATGTATGAGCAAGATAGATAATGTGGGCACGTCCTAGCGAGGCACATTAACTATACGTTTAAAATGGTTGGACTTAATTGGGCGTCAAAACAGTTTTGAGCCTAGGCAAAGATGAGATTTAACATGCTTTTTGAAATAGGATTTCTTAAAGAATCTCATAAAAGGAACTAAGAGTCATATGAGATATGATTGACAAGAGTTGTCTACCTAATTAATTTGATTTTGTGTAATCCGCCTTAGCGGACTTAAAATTAAATTAAAGCGGGATCTTAACCCATTTAAATTATATTATACATTGGATGTATGAGAAGGTTATATAATTCAGTGGGAGTATTTTTTTTTGAAAATACATTGATTATTTCTTTAATGAAAAGAGGTACTTATTAAATTTTGGAAATTTTGCATAATTGTAGATAATGACTAACAACACTCAATCAGTTTCGTTGCGATCGATCCTTGAGAAGGATAAGCTCCAAGAGAATGGTACTAACTTTATGGATTGGATCCATAGCCTAAGAATTGTTCTAAGGCAAGAAAATAAGTTGTACATTCTCGACGGGCCACTTCCTGCTGAACCAGAACCTACTGCCCCTAGGGCAGAAAGAGACAGTTACAAGAAACATCGTAATGATTCTATAGATGTAAGCTATCTCATGCTTGCTACTATGTGCTCAAAACTCCAACAAAGTTTGGAACATTTGGAAGCCTATGAGATAGGTGTGGAGTTAAGAGCCATGTTTCAAGAGCAAGCTAGGCAAGAGAGGTACAAGACCATTATTGCATTCACTTCTTGCAAAATGAGTGAAGGGCAACAAGTGAGTCCTCACATGCTTAAAATGAAAGGTTATGTGGAGCATCTTGAGAAACTTGGCTATCCAATCCCATTGGAGCTAGCCACGGATCTCATTCTTAATTCATTGCCTAAAAGTTATAATCAGTTTATGATGAATTATAACATGCATGGAATGGATAAGAATCTCTCCGAGTTGCATGGGATGGTTAAAACTGCGGAGATGAAGATTGTGGAGAAAGGTTCTCCTGTGCTTTTGGTTCATGATGGGAAGAAACCTGGTGCCAAAGGAAAGGGTAAGGCAAAAGTTGTCAAACCCATGATAAGCAAGGCAAAGGTTGCCAAGGCTTCTGAGGCAAAACCCGATTCACAAAAGGATGCAATTTGTTTCCATTGTCAAGAAATTGGTCATTGGAAACGTAATTGCAAGGCTTTCTTGGAAGAGCAAAAGAAGAAGAAGAGCAGCAAGGCTGCGTCGACTTCAGGTATCTATATGATAGATATTCTCCTTTCTACCACTGATTCTTGGGTATTGGATACCGGATGTGGTTCTCACATTTGTTTAAATGTGCAGGGACTAAAGAATAGGAGACTACTTAAAGAGGGTGAAGTAGACCTACGCGTGGGGAATGGAGCAAGAGTTGCTGCATTAGCCGTAGGGACTTATGAAGTCACTTTACCTTCCGGATTAATTCTTGTTTTGAACAATTGTTATTATGTTCCGGATTTAAGTAGAAATATTATTTCAATTTCTTGTTTGGATAATGAAGGTTTTAAGTTTCTTATTGAGAATAAGAAATTTTCTATTTATTTAAATGATGTGCTTTATGGTATTGCTAATTCATTTAATGGCCTTTATGTCTTGGATGTCAAGAATGAAAATAATGAAAATGTCTATCATATAAATAAGAAATCTAAACCTAATGATGTAAATCATTCTTATTTGTGGCATTGCCGTCTTGGTCATATTAATGAGAAGCGTATCTCAAAACTCCATGGGGACGGTCTCTTAGGTTCATGTGACCTTGGGTCATATGACACTTGTGAGTCGTGTCTTCTTGGAAAAATGACTAAGACACCTTTTACCAAGCTAGGTGAAAGGGTAAGAGACTTATTGGGGTTGATACATTCTGATGTATGCGGACCATTAAGTAGCAATGCTAGGGGAGGATTTCAATACTTCATAACCTTCACTGATGATTATAGTAGATTTGGGTATGTTTACCTAATGAAACATAAAAGTGAAGCATTTGAGATATTTAGAATATTTCAAAATGAAGTAGAAAAACAACTTGGCAAAAGTATTAAGGCACTTCGATCAGATCGAGGTGGAGAATACTTGAGTCATGAATTTGATGATCATCTAAAGAATTGTGGAATAGTTTCACAATTGACTCCACCCGGAACACCACAATGGAATGGTGTGTCCGAGAGGAGAAATCGGACTTTATTAGACATGGTTCGATCAATGATGAGTCAAGTTGATCTTCCAATATCCTTTTGGGGTTACGCTCTAGAAACCGTTGCTTTCACACTAAATCAAGTTCCAACTAAATCGGTTCCAAAGACTCCATATGAGATGTGGATCGGAAAGAAACCTAGTTTGTCTTTCATGAGGATTTGGGGTTGCGAAGCTTTTGTCAAAAGACTTGTCTCCGACAAACTAGCACACAAATCTGACAAATGTATTTTCGTGGGATATCCTAAGGAAACTAAAGGATATTACTTTTACAACCGAGAGGACAACAAAGTGTTTGTTTCCCGAACTGGTGTCTTTCTAGAGAAAGAGTTTTTCTCCAAAGAAATCAGTGAGAGTAAAATAGATCTTGAAGAAATTCGAGACCCAGAAAATAACATTGAACCAGAAGTGGAACAAGAACAAGAACCATAATGAGTTGTGGAACCTGTTCAGAATACACAAGTAACTCGCAGATCTGGTAGGTTACAATCCGATCCCGCGAGAGATATGGATTTCTCGTAACGGATAGTAATGAGGTGGAAATCATTGAGAATGATGAACCGACAACCTACCAAGAGGCGATGTCTTCTCCTGATTCAGATAAGTGGCTTGGAGCCATGGAATCTGAATTGCAATCCATGCAAGACAATCAAGTTTGGAACTTGATTGATGCGCCCGAAGGTGTAAAAACCATAGGATGCAAATGGGTCTTCAAGAAGAAGACTGACATGGATGGGAAGGTGTATACTTACAATACTTACAAAGATAGGCTTGTAGCGAAAGGTTATAGGCAAGTTCATGGTATTGACTATGATGAAACCTTTTCACCCGTAGCAATGATCAAGTCTATAAGAATTCTGCTTGCTATTGCCGCATATCATGACTATGAAATATGGCAAATGGATGTCAAAACCGCTTTCCTAAATGGAAAACTACAAGAGGATGTGTATATGACACAACCGGAAGGTTTTGAACAGAATTCCAAGGTATGCAAATTGCAGAGATCTATCTATGGATTGAAGCAAGCTTCAAGGAGTTGGAATCTCCATTTTGATGAATCGGTCAAAGAGTTTGGTTTCATCAAGAACGAAGATGAGCCTTGTGTATACAAGAAGATTAGTGGGAGCATAGTGCTATTCCTTATTTTATACGTGGATGATATATTGCTCATTGGAAACGATATTCCTACACTTCAGTCCGTGAAGACTTGGTTAGGAAAATGCTTCGCAATGAAAGATATGGGTGAAGCCGCATATATACTTGGCATTAAGATCTATATAGATAGATCAAGGAGGCTACTTGGTTTAAGCCAAAGTACATACATTGATATGGTCATTAGAAGATTCCGTATGGAAAATTCTAAAAGAGGAACCTTACCAGTGTTACATGGAGTTTCTCTAAGCAAGACTCAATGTCCTAAGACAAAAGATGAGCGTGAGAAAATGAATGATGTTCCATATGCTTCGGCAATTGGGTCCATCATGTATGCCATGATTTGTACTAGGCCAGATGTATCTTATGCTTTAAGCATGACAAGTAGATACCAATCCGACCCCGGTGAAAATCATTGGATGGCTGTAAAAGCGATTCTTAAGTACTTGAGAAGAACTAAAGATTCGTTTTTGGTCTATGGAGGAATGGAAGATGATCTCGTGGTAAATGCTTACATGGATGAAAGCTTCCAAACCGACAAAGATGATAGTCGATCGCAATCGGGTTTTGTGTTTATGTTAAATGGTGGAGCTGTAAGCTGGAAGAGTTCCAAGCAGAGTACAACCGCTGATTCTATAACGGAAGCTGAGTATATTGCTGCATCAGATGCTGCAAAGGAAGCTGTTTGGATTAAGAAGTTCATTACTGAACTTGAAGTGGTTCCTAGTATTGCTAATCCAATAGACCTTTATTGCGATAATAATGGTGCTATTACTCAAGCAAAGGAACCAAGAGCACATCAAAAATCCAAACACATACTTAGGTGTTTTCATATCATTCGAGAAATCGTTGATAGGGGAGACGTAAATATATGCAGAGTACCTACTGATGACAATGTCGCGGACCCACTAACAAAGGGACTTCCACAAGATAAACATGAAGGTCATGTTAGGTCCATGGGTATTAGATACATGGGAGATTGGGCTCAGGGCAAGTGGGAGATTGTTGGTAGTGGTGCCCTAGGCACGTTTAATAAACGTTGTAATTGCTATCATTTATTTCATATCAATAAAGAGATGTTTTGATAATTATTGTTGTTCATGTTTACTTATAATAATCTCTGTATCTAGTACTTGTTGTAGATACCCCGGGGCGGGGCCACGGCTTGGCTAGAGCGCGTGAATTACCCTAGGATGTCTAATTGTGTTTTAGAGTCGCCACCCACGTTTTTTAGGAACATAAGAAAACCTAATGTTTATGAGCCTAAGTTTGATTTACGAAAACAGAGATTCTTTGGGATGAGGGGTTCGGGGGTTAGGTTACGAAATGGGAAGTACTTAAAGACCCATTTCACCCGAGCAACGTCGGTCTTGTTTGTTCATAATTCACTTTTAAAGATAAATGCGTTCTTCCTATTAAAATGATGATAAAAAGGGGTTTTAGAGTTAAAATGTAGGGAGATGACTCCTAGGCCAATTCAATGTAATGAAAGGACCGTTGGTGTTATGTCCCAAATGGTTTTGGGTGATTGCACATTTGATTGAAGAAGAAGAAGAAGAAGAAGAGAAATGCTTAAGACATTTACCTATAGTATCCTTCAAAAAGAACCTCTTGTAAAGCCTTGAAGAAGAGGTTGAACACTTAGTTGAAGAAATCCCAAGAGAAAGTCTAGGAAAGAAGTGAGTAAAAGGTATAAAAATAATGATGTCCAAGGTCCTCCTCCAATCATCATTGGAGGGGTTTTTATAGTTGAAAAATGACTGTTTTTGGAGCCAAACGGAGTCTCCAAGAAATCTTTCCCAGGCAAAATCATGTATAATAAGCAAGGGAGAGATTCTTGGGCAGAATCTGTAACTGACACGCCCCAGAAGCGTGCGCATCCCACCTAGGCAGCGGAAGGCGCGCGTGTCTGGCCTCAAGGGGCGGAGGCGCGCGACTCTGAGAAGCAATTTTTGACAGAATGGACTAGAAAGTTAGAACTGTTATTCAGTTTAGTCCTAAGACTTAACGGAGTCCGTCTGGAACTTAACCAAAGTAACAAAAACTAACAGAAAACACTTAGAAGAGGGAGAAACACAAAACCAAGTGTGCAATCGGGGTGAGCGGTCCAAGGCGGGTGTCTACAGAGCCCCTCGGCGGCGTGGATTGCGAAGCAAACGCGCCGACGAAAGACAGACATCCGCCTAGGACATCACCAAGAAAAGGAAAAGACTCGATAAAAACAGGAATTTGAAATTACAGAGGATAGAGGTGCGCTCCCTGTGTGAGCGGCTTTGAGAGATAAGGGTGAGCTCCCTGTGTGAGTGGCTTTGCCAATAGCGGGATCCGTTTGCTGAGAGTGGGATCTGTTTGCTGGAAGTGGGACCTGTTTGCTGATAGCGAGATCCGTTTGCTGAAAGCAGGACTTGTTTACTGATAGCGAGATCCGTTTACTGGAAGCGGGATCTGTTTGCTTGATGGCGAGATCCGTTTGCTGGAAGCGAGACCCGGAGGACCGTTTGCTGAAGTGCGGGACCCGGAGGACCGTCTGCTGAAGTGCGGGACCCGGAGGACCGTCTGCTGAAGTGCGGGACCTAGAGGACCGTTTGCTAAAGTGCGGGACCTAGAGGACCGTTTGCTGAAGTGCGGGACCCGGAGGATTGTTTACTGAAGTGCAGGACCCGGAGGACCGTTTGCTTTGAAGTATGGGACCCGGGGAACCGTTTGTTGAAGTGCGGGACCTAGAGGACCGTTTGCTTGAGTGCGGGACTCGGAGGATCGTCTACTGAAGTGCGGGACCTAGAGGACCGTTTGCTTGAGTGCGGGACCTGGAGGACCGTTTGCTGAAGTGAGGGACCCGGAAGACCGTTTGCTTTGAAGTGCGGGACCCAGAGGACCGTTTTCTTTGAAGTGCGGGACCCAGAGGACCGTTTGCTTTGAATGGATGTAGATCTTGTTTGATGAGGAAGCGGTGATTCTGTGGCTCACCCCGGACCAAGTTGTTGTCGTGAGTCGTACTTTGATGTTGACTGTTTGACTTTGACTTTTAATGGGGTGCGGGCACAGTTGACTGCGGAGTGCTTTCTGCTGGGGATGAATTGTAAAAACTGATTTTTGAGAAAATAAAAGACACCCTACTTTGAATGGGAGTTTCTATCTTATTTCAGTTTTTAGACATGCCTTAAGGGCGGACCAAATTAATGTGTGTCCCAGCCGAGTGTTTGCTGTCGTCGTTTTGAGCTTCTCTTGTTGCTGGGATTGATCTTTTCTGCAGGTTGAAGGCGCTTGAACGTGCCTGGGCTTCCTTCTTGAACTGACAAGGGCTATTTCTGGAGCCTTCTTCTACCTGGGACGCGGGCGCTTCCTCTCTTGGAGACGGGACGCGCGCGCCTTGTAAACTGGTGTCGGGAGGCGCGCGCCTCTGGGAGGCGAAATTCAGGGCCAGATATTTGCTGACCAAAAGATCCCCCAACAGCTATAATATCAGCTTCTGGTCGATAATTCGATTCCAACAGCCTTTTTCTGCCATTTTTGAACACCATTTTATTGCCTAATTCTGCTTATAACCTTCTTTTCCATGGCCTCCAACCTTTTTAGTTTTGGTGCCGAGGTCGTCAAGAGTTACGAGAAGGATTTGTCGACATTCGTTTATTCTTTCAAGACCCATCCCAAGAATGCTTTCATCAAAGATTTCGGATTTCGAATTCTTTTTACTTTGCGAATATTGAAGCCGGATTGGGATTTGTTGAAGGCTGCTGCAGCCTTCTGGGATTGTGATAGCCATGCATTCAACTTTTCGGCTAATGAAATGGTGCCGACTGTCGATGATTTTGGGGCCATTTTGGGTATGCCTTTGGCCGGTTGGATTGCCGTCCCTAAGTATCATCGCGGTGTTGTTGATTCCTGGGTTGACCTTCTGAATCTCCTTGTTGGAGAGGTGAAGAAGATGATGCACGGGACCGTTGTTAACATAACTGAGCTTCCGATGTTTTTCAGCTTGCATTCAGAAGATGTCGCGGTTCAGTCCTTTAAGAGAAATGCCACGGCTGTCTGCCTTTTCAGCGAGGTTTTGTTTGTCACTCCTCTGGGTACTGCGGATGCGCAGTTGGCTGAGATCGTGTTGCAGGCGAAAGGACAACGATTTAGCATAGTTCCGCTCATTGTAGGAGAGACCTTGCATGGTTTGGACGAGTTGCACCATACAGGCGAGATGCGACGAGGAAGCCCCTTGCTTTTGACCATATGGCTTCGGGAGCATTTCAGGCTTTATGCGTCGGATGGCGACCTTTCTCCTTTTGCTGTTCATAGGCGACGGTTGCTGATTAGAGATTTGAACGAAGAGGGTTGGAGGAGATTTTTTGCTTCTCATCTTACAGCTGATGTTGAGTGGTGTCCTTGGGGTCTTCGTCCTTTTGTGGAGTGGACGTCCGGTTTTTAGTACGTGGTTTTACCCGGGTTGAGAGATTCTTCGTTTTACCAACCAGAACGGGTTTTGAGGCAATTTGGCCGTCAGCAGATAATTCCTTTTCCGAGGAACGGGAGTCTTCGTCCAGTTTCTTATATGGGTCCGGACTTCTCGAATGAGCTTCAGTCGGCTTGGGGAGATGATCATAACCGTTGGGCTTCCGCTCCATTGCACCGGGGTAGTATTTTCCTTCCCGAGAGTTACTTGGATCATTTGCTTGGTACCGTCTACCACGGCATTACTTGGGTAGATGCTCTTCGGGCTGAGTTGCTAGGAAGGGATTTTGAGCCCAGCAGTGCTTTGAGGTACAAGGAAGCTGCTGCTGATATGAACAACATTTTGACCGACCCTTTCGGTACCCCGTTGGATGACTTTTATGCTCGGAGGCGTTCGGTTGCGCAGAAGATATCGGTCCGCATCAGTGTCCCTAGGCCTCCCAAGAAGAGTAGGATTGATGGTCGTTCGGGTGGTCCTTCAAAGGCCAAGAGAAAATTAGATTTTTCCTAGTACCCCCGAGAGATTACAATTAAAATAGACCACTTGTTAGGAGATTTTAATGATTTAATGTCTTTTAATAGCTCAACATTTCTATTGTAATGATAAAGATGATTTAGTGAATGAATAAAAATTGCATCTCGTTAATTTGAAATGATTTGGGTATTTGTTTATGTTTTAGACCGCACCCGAAGGTTGCCTACGTTCCTCCAGTGTAGAGGCTCAGGTCTCCGTAGTTCAAACAAACGAAGACCATTTTTTTTTTTGTGTGCACCCTGTTTTTTGCCTAGACCGCCCTTTCGGGTTTTCAATCTAGCGGGCTTCTTTTTTTGCACGTGCTCTAATTTTTGCCTAGGCCGCCCTTGCGGGTTTTCAACCTAGCGAGCTCCCCCCCCCCCTTTTTTTTTTTTTTTTTATGGTCTTCGTGTCGAGGTTGACTTCCTTTGGCAGCTGATCTCCGTCTAAGTCCACGAGTCAGACTGCACCGCCGCTTAGTATCTTCTTGACTACGTACGGACCGATCCATCGGGGTCCCCATTTTCTAAGAGGGTTCATGGCATTAGGAGGGTGTTGTCTCAGGACCAAATCTCCCACACTGATGTTTCGGGGCTTCACCTTTTTGTTAAAAGCCCTAGCCATCCTTTGTTGATAGGCCCTCATACGTTCGATTGCCCTTAGTATTTTCTCGTCGAGTAGGGCTAGCTGTTCATATCGACTTTGCATCCAATCGACTTCATTGACTTGGTTCTCGAGGAGGACCCGTAGGGATGGAACTTCGAGCTCTATTGGTAGTACAGCTTCGGAACCATATACCAGTGCATAAGGAGTTTCTCCGGTCGCTGTTCGTATTGACGTGCGGTAGCCCCATAACGCTAGAGGTAGCTTTTCGGGCCAATCCCTTCCAGTGGAGTCCATTTTCTTTACAATGGTCTCGATTGTCTTATTAGCTGCCTCGACCGCGCCATTTGCTTGAGGGCGGTATGGAGATGACTTGTGCTTAGTAATCTTGTATTCTACCAGGAGTGCGTCCATCTCTTTCTCAAAGTGAGACCCGTTATCTGAGATGATCTCATGAGGAACACCGTATCGGCACATGATGTGGGTTTTCACGAATTCGGCCACTTTCTTGGCGTTGAGAACTCGGTAAGCCTGTGCTTCGACCCATTTTGTAAAATAGTCCACGGCTACTAGGACGAAAGATTGTCCGTTGCTTCCAGTAGGGTGAACTTTGCCGATGATGTCTATGCCCCAACAAGAGAAAGGCCAAGGCGTGGTCATATTGTAAAGCTGTGAGGGTGGAGCGTGCTGTAGATTGGCATGGAATTGGCATTTGGCGCACCTTTTGACTTTCTCGATGCAGTCCCTTTCCATGGTACTCCAATAATAACCCATGCGGAGTATCTTCTTGGTCAACATAAACCCGTTCATGTGGGGCCCACATTCACCTTCGTGGATCTCATGCATGATTTCTTGAGCTTCGGTCTCATTTGCGCATAGGAGATTGATCCCCTCGTGGTGCCTTTTGTAGACTCTGTCCCCAATCAGTACATATCGGGAAGCTAGTCTTTGCAATGCCATTTGAGACTTCTTATTGCTATTCTCGGGATAAGCACCATCCTTAAGGAAATTCATGATATCTGCGTACCACGGGGAGTTTGCTTGGACCTCGTTGATCTCACTACTCATGCAGTATGCCGGACTGTTTCGTCGGGAAATTTTGAAGGGCTTCACCATTTTACCCTCAGGTATTTCGACCAGTGAAGCGATGGTGGCTAGTGCATCAGCAAAACGGTTTTTGTCCCTTGGCAGGTAGTTGAAGGTGATTTCTTGAAACTGTTCAACCAACTCCTCGAGATATTGACCATACTGTTGCAGAGTCGAGTCTTGAATCCTCCATTTTCCAGATGTATGATTGATGATGAGCAAGGAATCACCGAATACTTCTAAACTTGTGACATTTCTCTTGAGGGCTGCTTCGAGCCCTGCTATGCATGCTTCGTACTCAGCGGTGTTGTTAGTGGCTTCAAATTCAAGGCGGATAGCGATTGGAGTATACATGTCCTTTGGATCAACAAGTAACATCCCTATCCCATATCCATGCTTATTGGCTGCGCCATCGAAAAAAAGTTGCCACTTATTTTCCTCTGTTGTAGCGCAAATTAAATGCTCGTCGGGGAACTGTACATCTTCCCCCTTCACTTCGTCACACGGAAATTCAGCAAGCTGATTACTGAACACTTTCCCCCTGATGGATTTGAGTATGATGTAAGTGATATCATAGCCGGCGAGCATGAAATACCATTTGGCTATTCTTGTTGACATGAAAGGCTTTTCGAAGATGTAGCGGAGCGGGTCCACTTTTGCTACCAACTTGATTGGGAAGGCCTCCATGTAATGCTTGAGCTTTTGAGTAACCCAAACCAATGCAGCACAAGACTTCTCTAAGACAGAGTAGTTCTATTCAGCTCCTTGGAACCGGCGGCTGACAAAGTAGATAGCATTCTCTTTTGTGGAGTCTCGCTGTTCTTGTGCTAACATAGCCCCTAGGGCTTCATCATTGACAGTGAGATAGAGCAAGAGAGGCTTCTCCTTGTGCGGTGGAACCAAAACTGGAGGGCATGTCAAGTAATGCTTCACTTGGTCGAAGGCTTCTTGGCACTCATCGGTCCATTCTAGAGCCACATTCTTTTTGAGTAGCTTGAAGATCGGCTCACACATGGAAGTGAGTTGGTGCACAAATCGACTGATGTATTGAAGTCTGCCCATGAAACCTTTGATTTCCTTCTGCGTCTTTGGAGGAGGCATGTCGATGATTGCCTTGATCTTGGAGGGATCGGCTTCGATTCCCCTCTCAGTGACCATGTAACCGAGAACCTTTCCTCTGACGACCCCAAAAGTGCACTTTGCGGGATTGAGTCTCATTTTGTGTTGTCGAAGCCTTTCAAAGAACTTGCGAAGATCGATCAAATGTTGACTATCGGTTCCCTTCGAATGGATGATCATGTCGTCTACATAGACCTCGATCTCTTTATGAATCATGTTATGGAATAGATCCGTAACAGCCCTCTGGTAGGTAGCCCCAGCGTTCCTTAGTCCAAATGGCATGACTGTGTAGCAGAAGGTCCCCCACGGAGTTATGAAAGCTGTCTTGTGTTGATCCTCTTCGGACATGAGAATCTGATTGTAACCGGCAAAACCGTCCACAAATGAGCGGACTTCATAGTTGGCAGTTGAATCGACGAGCATGTCGATGTTTGGTAGTGGAAAATCATCTTTCGGGGAAGCTTTGTTCAAATCCCGGAAGTCCACACAAACTCGAACTTTGCCGTTTGCCTTTCTGACTGTCACAATGTTGGCTAGCCAAGTCGGATACTCAATGACTTTGATGAAACCCACACTGAGGAGCTTTTCAATCTCTTCTTTGACTTGTAGAGACCATTCTGGCTTGATCTTTCTTAGCTTCTGCTTTACTGGCTTGGCGTCCTCTCTGATCGGAATTCTGTGCTCCGCGACCTTTCTGTCCAAACCCGGCATGTCTCTGTACGACCATGCGAATACATCCACAAACTCTTTGAGCAGTGCAGTCAATCTGTCTTTGTCTTCCCCCTTGAAGAAGCTGCCAATCTTCGTTTCTTTCGGCTCTTCGTCGGTATCCAGATTAACAACATGCAATTCCTCGTCAGCCCCTGGACCATTTTCACCACGACAATGAACCTGTTGAGCTAGTTCATTTAGGTATGTTATGTTTTCGTGGTCTATTTCATCATAATTTGAATCGTTATTAACTTGTTCATTAAGTTCGTTATTAGTTAATTCATCATTTATGATGTTTGCAATCTCGGGGTACTCAGAAATATCAAATTTTTCATTAGCAAAGAAAGAAAACACACGCTCGGCTATTGCCTCCATATCTTCTTGGGTGAGGGCATTGGAAACACTCTCGGACTCAAAAGTAAGTGTGAGCTGCTCTTCCTTTGTTGCTGTACGGGGTATGCAACCCATTTCTCGGATCAAGAAATCCACGGATACTACGGGCCCCTTCTTTGAATACCAGTTGTTGATTGGCTCGGAGCTTGGCGGGATCTCACTGATGGTGTCGTAGATGGCGTTGACTTGACAATCGTCCATGATGGCAAATTCTTCGAACATGGAGGCTAGATCGGATAGTTCTTCCCCCACGGTAATCTCTACCTCGGACTCTATAGTCACTTTTTTGCCCCACCACTCTCAGGGTGACATTGGAGTAGGCTCCCTTTCTTGTGTCGGTATTTCACAATTAGTGAAGATCTCGAGACCGGGTTTTCTGACGCCCTTGTCGTTAACCCATGGTTCGGGAAAGATCATGTACGGAACATCTTCCCCTTGGCGAACAAAGTAACCGTTTAGTGTGTTGCGGTAAGGCCTCAAGTCAGGGATTTCATATTGTCGACCTTCTTTGCGAGCTTGGGTGTTTTGATTCTTGACTGCTTGCTCGTATTTCAAGTCATCTTCGGTAGGCTCGTATCCCAAACCAAACTTGTTATTGACAAAAGGGACTTCTACGGGGTGCAATATCCCTTGTTGATGCTTCCTTAGGCCAAGACCAGGAAAGTGATTCATGTTCCTCATCATGCGGAGGATTCCAGGATTGCCGAGGTTCCATTGTCTGTTTCGCCCTTCTTTGTCGATGGTGTTGACGCCGGAGAGAGTGGCATCTTCTATCCCGTGTTGGACTTGGTGAACGGGTTGTCCCCCATTTCTGTGGATGGTGATATTCTCAGCCATGATGGTGACTATCTCGTCCCCATTTCTGATCTTGACACACTGATGGAGAGTGGAAGGTACCGCGTTGGAACTGTGGATCCAAGGTCGGCCCAGAAGTAAGTTGAATGAAGCAGGGACATCAAGTACTTGGAATGGGACGGACATGATCATGCTTCCAAATTCGATATCAACTTCTATCATTCCCATGACTGTACGGGCAGTGCTGTCGTACCCTCTAATGACTTGTGCGGAGGGTTGTAAATCGAAGCTTTTGAGCCCTAGTATGCCCATGACTCGGCTCGGCATTAAGTTGAGTGCAGAACCACCGTCTACTAGAACTCTTGAGATGGGTCTCCCCTTGCCCTTACTTTGAGGTAGATGGCTTCATTGTGTTCGGACCCAAATGGCAGGAGGTCCATGTCAGCAAAAGTGATGACATTGCCGAAGTGAATGTGACCTATCATTGCTGTGAGGTCCTCGGGTGTCATGTCGGGAGAGACTGATGTGTCATCCAAGTTCTTGATGATGAGGTCTCGGTGTCTCTTTGATGATGCAATAAGGTCCCAGATGGATATGTTGGCTTGCGTCTTCTTGAGCTGTGTTAACAAAGGATCTTCGGGTATGTCGCGTGCTTACGATCTTTGAGAAGAGGTGTTGGTTGTTGCGGTATTGGGAGGGATTGCGCTCGTTGTTACTCGGCCACTGCGAGTGAGCACGTTCACGGTCCCTTGTAGCTTCTTCTTCCTATTCTCTAAGACTTCCCTCATAATCTCATCATAAGTCACAACATAACAAGAATTATCAAGTTTATTCATATCATCGGAGCCCTCATTCACAATTGGGATCGAATGAGTGGTTCCTTCAAACTCTTTTACCTCTATTACATTGACACCACCCTCATTAGGGATTATGAATTCCTTCTTGTCTATGAGGTCTTGGATGGTGTTGCGGATGGAGAAACAATCCTCGGTGAGGTGGCCGGTGCATTGATGATAGTCACACCATTTGTGGTGGGCATGATTAGGATGGAGCGGTTGTGGTTGCTTGTACCCTTGAAGAGGAGTGATTTGCCCCTTGGCCTTTAGAGCTTCATAGGCCTCGGTGATGGTCATGCCATTGAGAGGAGTGTAGACGCGGTCGTTTTGGAACCGCTTGCCTTGTGGTGGAGGGACCTTCTTGTAATTCCCCTTGTCGGTAGTAACGACATTGACATAAGCTTCTTTGTTTGAACTAGAGGCGGCCTTGTATCGGTAAGTAGGAGTGGCCTTTTTAATCTCCTTGAGCAAGTCATCCATGCGTACCCCCGCCTCATACATTTGGGAGAAGTCGGAGTAGCAAGCCCCACTTAGGTGGGTGTGGAGATCAATCTTGAGACACTTGAGAAAGATGTCCATTTGCTCTTTTGTGTTTGGCCTCTCAACAATTTCAGAGAGCTTGTCATTCCATCTCCTTGTGAAGTCAATGAAGGACTCGTTGTCTCTTTGAGTGGTGTTCTCGAGCTCTTTCCTTGTGGGCCGATGAGTGGTGTTGCCTTGATATTGATTTTTGAAGGCAAGCATAGCGGCATCCCAATCAAGATGGACAGTGAGCGGGAGAGTTGCATACCAATCCTTTGCCGCCCCCTCGAGAGTGAGAGGAAAGCATTGAGCCATAACTTTTGGGGAGACCTTCTTCGGAACCATAGCCCAAATATAAGTCTCGATGTGGCCATCGGGCATGAGTTGCCCTTAAACTTTCTAATGTCGGGCATCTTGAATTTGTCGGGGAGAGCGGCCATCGTGCACATGAGGATGGATGACTGATAAAGGCTTGTGTTGGAGCCTTTTCCCATGTTGAGGCCGTCAAATTTCTGATCAATGTAGGCCATGATGGAATCGACCATTTTGGGGTCGTTGTTGTCGGTGCTTGGCTTCGCCACTTTTTTGGTACGGGCACTGACATACGGGCTTTCAAACAAACCCTCGGTCCACTCGGATTCCTCATTGTCATTAACCTCCTTGTTCTTGGAGAGCTTGAGGAGCTTGGCTTTCAGTTGGTCAACCTCGGCCTCGTGGGCCTCCCTTTGACTGTCAACATGAGCTTGCCACAAGGCTTCTTTAGTTTGAGCCTCTTGGTTAAGGGTAGAGACTTGTTGTTGGAGCGTTTGTGTCACGACCCGAAAACTAGGCTCTATTTTATTAGTAATAAATAATTATTATTTATTTATTTGCTTATTTAATTATTTAAATTATTATTTATTTAAATATTTATGTGTGCATTTTATGTGTTATATAATTTATTCCTAGCAATTAATTGGTTATTTGTGCTAGTGTGGAGTGTTAGGTCTTAGTTGTTAGTGGGGAGTGTAAGATTATTGTGTTAGTATGTAGGGGAAGGGGGTCAATGTGTAAATTCTCTAATCCTCCTACTTACTCCCTCTTTTCCCCTCTCCTCCCTCATTTCACCCTCACTCTCCCTCTCATCTCTCCCAGCATTTTCTCTCTCTATCCATGGAAAGGGTAAGTTTCTCTCTACCTTCTCTCTACATTTCCATCATCTTCCTCTTGTTATTTCTCATTTCTTAAAACATGAAATGTGTTTAGATCGTCGATAGGATCGCGTAGAATCAAGAATATTCGAATTACGTCAACTTTCCTTATTTTCAAGTAAGTTACTTTTCCCCCATTTTGATGTTAAAATGTTCATATCATGTTTATATAATGCTTGAGTTGTTATATTTGAAGTTTGGTTGAGTTTCGAATTTATTTGGAATTTATTTGAGTTTTGGTCAAAAATGGTGATTTTATGAATGTTGGGTTTGAATCTTGATTTTGGTTATTAAATGTTGTTATATGAGTTCTTTTGACCTATAAGTTGTTTTAGTTCGTTAATAGGCTAGTTAAGAGTGTTGGATTTTGGTTTAGTTTTGGTTTGGGTTAAAAATGGAAGAACCCAGTTAGTTCTTCCCGAATTCCGGCAGACCAGAGTATTGGGCGACCGCCCAAAAATGTCTGGGCGACCGCACATCTATCTGAAAGGTTTTGCTCTTGTTTGATGGCTTTTTGGGCGACCGCACAGTTGGGTTTGGGCGGCCGCACAGTCCTCTGAAAGTTTTCATTTTGTTGGTTTGTGTGATTGAAGAATGCGTTTTGGTCCAAATCTTGGGTGTCCTTCTAGTCGACCTTAGTGATCATTGTAGTACACTCTAGTGATAGAATTGGGTCCTTTGTGATGAAGTTTGTGATGGAAATTAATTAAGGGTTAATTGGGTTTTTGAACATCTTATTGAGATATTGTTGGTTTGACTTATCTTTGTGATGATCATTTGGTATATGTTTGGGCATCTTATGATGTGTTCGTGATTGTTCCAATCGAATTGATTTTCGAGTGAGCCTTGGTCTAGGTTTAGGCGATGTCCTATAGTACCTAGAGGGTGGTTACTGAACACCAAAGTGTAGGGTTTAGTCCAGTCGTGATCATGTTCTAATAAGTGTAATCTTTTGGATTAGTTTGGGGTGTTTAGAATGGGTTCGTTATGAACGGAGATAAAGCTTGAATTGGCAATTGGGTACCTACGGTTTGATTAACCTTAAGATGTATTCATTCGGATTTCTTATTTGGAATTCCAGGTGTGACGAGATGGTTGAGTTCAAGTCCTAGTATATCTTTTGAGTAAATGTTTATGATCACTTTGGTAATAGTCATTGTGCTATTTGTGAGCGACCGTTTGGGTTGTGCTCTTTATGAGTAACTTGTGAGTATCATATTTAGGATGTATTTGGTACGTGCCTTATCTTGGAATCATTATGTTTTAATGGTCAATGTTGTTGGACTCTTTTATGAGAAACTCCTTGTGCTATTGTTGTTGAACTCTTCTTGAGTAATCGTTTGCATCTTTTGTGGTGATTAATTGGTATGATTCCCTACTTTGGAATCAGTGGTTGTTTATTGTGCTAGTATTTTATTACTTAGCCTTTACTTGAAAGTCCAGCTTGTATTTTGTGTGTGTTTGGGCGATGCGAAACATTATGATGGCACAGCCAAGTCCATTGTGATTGTTGACCATTGTTTTGCCCCATTATTACCCTCCTCCAGATTGGCCTTGGATGTGAGAAGAGCTAGCTCCTTTGTGTGCATTTTAGCTTTACTTGGAGCATGACTTTGTGGCATGTCTCCCGTCCTTTGTGATACTTCATTTGGTTATTGGTTCCGGTACCGGGTTTCTCTTCAGCTTTTATGCTACTATGAAGATGGTTTGTTGATCGACGGGTTGATCGGTCGCTTCTGACAGGGGTTTTCTCTTCGAGCTTTCATGCTGGTATGAAGATGTTGATTGTTGATTATTGAAGCTGCGCAGCGACCTTTATTTGGTTCTTTCAGTTGGGTGAAACCTTGGCTATGTATCCACTTATGAGTGTTTATTTCAGCTTTATGTGTTGCATGTTGAGCTGGTCGTTATTTCCAACCGGTATGGGACGGTTGGCGATAGGGAGCCTCTCATTTGTTGTTATATGTTTATTTATATGATTGATTATTGGATGTTACCGTTCTTCAGTATGTCACTTATTATTCCGCTGCTATCTGTCTTATGTTAATTGCTATTGGTCATTGCATATTAGCATGTCATGTAGTTGCATTAGTAACTTACTGAGATTTTATCTCACCCCGTTTATTTCCATCTTTGTTTTTCCTTAACCCCCCCCCCCCAGGAGGAAAAGGATTAGGATTCGCGGTTCAAGGAGGACGTCGAGAGGATTGAGATTTTGGGACAGGTTGTTATGGATCGGTTTACATTATTTAAATGTATAACCTTTTGGGGATAGTTTTACCCTTTATTGACGTCATTAAGAATTGTATATTTTATTCTTTTGGGTTTAAGCTGTGGAGCTTATGTTGGATGTACATTGTTGATTTAATCTTGGATTTGTAAAACCTTGTGTTATCATCTTTTGGTTCAAAATGGAATTTTTAACTTCGGTATTTCATAGTTTTGGTTTTAAGTCGACGTCCAGCTCGCGATCCCGGGCCGCGGGGTTCGGGGTCGCGACAGTTGGTATCAGAGCCATGGTTTGGCTCTAAGTATAAGTCTAGGTGGACTAGTATGACCTAGGAGGGTAGTTGTGTTCGGAGTGAGTAACGGTTGATGTTTTATGCAGGTAATTGTTCTCAATGGCTAGAAGAGCTGGTGAAGACATCAGTGGGACTCAGAATCTTAATGGTCTAAGGGATGAAAACCGTGCAATGTTTCAAGGGAGGTTTGAAGCGGCCGTGAAATCAACTCATGACCAAGGGCCGAGAGAGGAACATGTAGCACCTCCGCGATATGGGTTGGAGCAGTTCTTAAAGTTGAAACCAAGTGAGTACGACGGTGAGCCGGATGTGAAGAAAGCCGAGCTATGGATAGAATCGATGGAGAAATCTACGATGTCTTTGGTTGCACTGATGAGGATAGGGTTCTGTTTGCAGCTTATAAGCTCGTGGGGGCTGCGGAACATTGGTGGAAGGCACTGAAGACCAGTTGGGATGCGACTCTTATACCATATCCTTGGGAGTGGTTCGTGAGGAATTTCAAGGATCATTTTATCTCTCTAGTGGATCAAAACCGGAAAGAGATCGAGTTCCTCAGCTTGGAGCAAGGCATGATGTCAGTAGCACAGTACTCGGCTAAGTTTGCAGAATTAGCCAGGTGTTGTGACTACCTTGTGCGGACCGAGGAGCAGAAAGCGATGAGATTGATCAGGGGTTTGAAGACAGCTATTAGGACTCAACTTTTAGCCCAAAGAATTCAACCTTTTCAGGATGCGGTGGATCGAGCCTACTTGATTGAGCAGGACATTGGGGAACACAAAAGGAAGACTGAGATGGTTAACCTGGGTAAGCAAGGAGGGCAGAGTAAGTCACAACAGCAACATTCGGATAACAGAGGTAATTCTGGAGTGCAAACTCGATTCAGAGGGCAACTTCAAGGGCAACCAACCGTAGGAAATCAAGGTTCTAATAAGGGGACACGAAATGGGAATGTCTGCAGCTACTGTCAGAGGAAAGGACACTCAGAAGACAAGTGTTGGAAGAAGCAAGGAAAATGTGTGAAGTGTGGTCAGTTGGGACAGTTCGTTAAAAATTGTCCGAGGTTTAGAGTTCAGTCATCGGGGACATGAACTGGAATACCACAAGGTCAGAAGAGGGATGCTTCGGGGAAGCCCAAGGTTTTGGGTAGAGTATTTGCAATCAATCAGCACTCACCAGGTAACGGATAATTTCAGGAGGTATTATTTTGCGTCGTGAGAGCGAGCGCGTGCATTTTAGGATCATCGCATTTATGTGTTTCTGTGCATTTAGTTGCATTTATTTCTTCTGAGTCTTTGACTTATGTGTTGTAGGTGTCTACTACTATGGAGGAGTTTAGGGTATCTGATGAAGTCTTATGTGCTTATGATGTGCTTAAGTATGGTTATGTCTCACCTGCTAAATTAGCCATGTTGCTATTACAAGATTTTGATGTTACTCTTGCTTTAGCCGATTGTTGTAGGAAGATGGTTATATTCTCCATTCCTGATTTCTTAAAATTATTTGAGACCGTTCCTTTGCGTAGAGTTATACCTAATTTTTTTTATTTATTGAAATCCGAGTATTTAACTTCGGTCAAATTGTTGGGTG
The DNA here is from genome assembly GCA_026119855.1 of Campanula takesimana. NCBI lineage: Eukaryota > Viridiplantae > Streptophyta > Magnoliopsida > Asterales > Campanulaceae > Campanula > Campanula takesimana. The sequence continues at coordinate 262,305 of JAOWBW010000402.1, read as the reverse complement.
TAATTATCATTGTAAGGTTTCTACTTTCTTCTAAATAGTACCTAGTGTTTGAGGAGAAGCTTGGGTTAAATTGGGGTGCTGTGGTACAAGGTTGTAATGCTAATATTTAGATCAAAATCCATATTGTATCGGGTGGGTTATAGGAGTTGAGGATTCAATGAGGATCTCTTAAGGAAAATTTTGGTCACTTTTAGTGCATCTCCGTGAATGTATCGGAATGGAGTAGTATGGAGAGGTGTACGATTTGTTAAGGATGATGAGTTTGTTGCAGGAGTTATGATCATTAATGGTGGTAAGCGTGTTAAGTTACAAAGAACTAAATACATTTTGGGAGAGTAATAATTTCTCGATCTATGTTAAAGGCATTTTGAAATTTTGGTTAGATAGTGGTTCTATGGTTCTAAATCCCTTCTTGGTGGCGTTTCCCGAAGAGGATCAAGGGTATGTGAAGGAAGTGGAGTATCAATACTTGGGCATATTAAAGAATACTACGATTTGGTATTGGGTCAGTTGGAACGTTGCTAGCTAATTGGTTTATTATGATGGTAGTACTATTGAGCCTAAGTATCATTAGGTTAATAAATGTATGCGTGAAAGACTAACTTGGGTTAGCTATTGAGGATTTGAGATTTGTTGATTTCCTTGGGTATATGAGCACAGATTATTAACTAAAAAGGGAGCTAGAGGAAATCCCTTGAAGATAAAATTTAGATCATTTTCGGACTGTTGCGTATTCGTAATTATTTTAGGCTTTCAAGGATTGGAGTTTTATGACGATGATATTATGGCGTAGATTTAAGTGAACATTTTGTATTAAAATTTTGGGTTTATATTACACCTCTAGTTTAAGGTGCTACCTAGAGCGAGAGCACTATAGTGGGAACCCTTAGAGATATAGCCTTTGGTGAAGATTATGGGGATGGGAAAATTTCTTTAGCCTTTCATATTTTAAAAGCTAATCAAGCTCGAGATGGTAATGTTTTGAAATTCTGGGGAATAATACTAAGTATGCGATTTACAAATGGAAGTACCTTTGCGGTGTAGTTAAGGTTATGAATAAGGCGAGCTTGAGATACCTCGAGAATTATGTGTGGAATTAATTTGGATTCTTCGATTTTAGTACGGATTTTGATTAGTAATGAAGATAATAATGGAATGATTCGGTTCGAGAGGTGGTGTTATCGTAAGCATTACTTAAGGTTACCTTTTAGTGGGTTAGATTGGACAATTGAGGAATTTGAGAAATGGAGGAACTATCGTACCCTTAGCTATTTGGTCTTTCGGGTAAGTCTCGTTAAAATTCGGGTCGAATTTTCTTTAAGGAGGAGTGAATGTCACGACCCGAAAACTAGGCTCTATTTTATTAGTAATAAATAATTATTATTTATTTATTTGCTTATTTAATTATTTAAATTATTATTTATTTAAATATTTATGTGTGCATTTTATGTGTTATATAATTTATTCCTAGCAATTAATTGGTTATTTGTGCTAGTGTGGAGTGTTGGGTCTTAGTTGTTAGTGGGGAGTGTAAGATTATTGTGTTAGTATGTAGGGGAAGGGGGTCAATGTGTAAATTCTCTAATCCTCCTACTTACTCCCTCTTTTCCCCTCTCCTCCCTCATTTCACCCTCACTCTCCCTCTCATCTCTCCCAGCATTTTCTCTCTCTATCCATGGAAAGGGTAAGTTTCTCTCTACCTTCTCTCTACATTTCCATCATCTTCCTCTTGTTATTTCTCATTTCTTAAAACATGAAATGTGTTTAGATCGTCGATAGGATCGCGTAAAATCAAGAATATTCGAATTCCGTCAACTTTCCTTATTTTCAAGTAAGTTACTTTTCCCCCATTTTGATGTTAAAATGTTCATATCATGTTTATATAATGCTTGAGTTGTTATATTTGAAGTTTGGTTGAGTTTCGAATTTATTTGGAATTTATTTGAGTTTTGGTCAAAAATGGTGATTTTATGAATGTTGGGTTTGAATCTTGATTTTGGTTGTTAAATGTTGTTATATGAGTTCTTTTGACCTATAAGTTGTTTTAGTTCGTTAATAAGCTAGTTAAGAGTGTTGGATTTTGGTTTAGTTTTGGTTTGGGTTAAAAATGGAAGAACCCAGTTAGTTCTTCCCGAATTCCGGCAGACCAGAGTATTGGGCGACCGCCCAAAAATGTCTGGGCGACCGCACATCTATCTGAAAGGTTTTGTTCTTGTTTGATGGCTTTTTGGGCGACCGCACAGTTGGGTTTGGGCGGCCGCACAGTCCTCTGAAAGTTTTCATTTTGTTGGTTTGTGTGATTGAAGAATGCGTTTTGGTCCAAATCTTGGGTGTCCTTCTAGTCGACCTTAGTGATCATTGTAGTACACTCTAGTGATAGAATTGGGTCCTTTGTGATGAAGTTTGTGATGGAAATTAATTAAGGGTTAATTGGGTTTTTGAACATCTTATTGAGATATTGTTGGTTTGACTTATCTTTGTGATGATCATTTGGTATATGTTTGGGTATCTTATGATGTGTTCGTGATTGTTCCAATCGAATTGATTTTCGAGTGAGCCTTTGTCTAGGTTTAGGCGATGTCCTATAGTACCTAGAGGGTGGTTACTGAACACCAAAGTGTAGGGTTTAGTCCAGTCGTGATCATGTTCTAATAAGTGTAACCTTTTAGATTAGTTTGGGGTGTTTAGAATGGGTTCGTTATGAACGGAGATAAAGCTTGAATTGGCAATTGGGTACCTACGGTTTGATTAACCTTAAGATGTATTCATTCGGATTTCTTATTTGGAATTCCAGGTGTGACGAGATGGTTGAGTTCAAGTCCTAGTATATCTTTTGAGTAAATGTTTATGATCACTTTGGTAATAGTCATTGTGCTATTTGTGAGCGACCGTTTGGGTTGTGCTCTTTATGAGTAACTTGTGAGTATCATATTTAGGATGTATTTGGTACGTGCCTTATCTTGGAATCATTATGTTTTAATGGTCAATGTTGTTGGACTCTTTTATGAGAAACTCCTTGTGCTATTGTTGTTGAACTCTTCTTGAGTAATCGTTTGCATCTTTTGTGGTGATTAATTGGTATGATTCCCTACTTTGGAATCAATGGTTGTTTATTGTGCTAGTATTTTATTACTTAGCCTTTACTTGAAAGTCCAGCTGGTATTTTGTGTGTGTTTGGGCGATGCGAAACATTATGATGGCACAGCCAAGTCCATTGTGATTGTTGACCATTGTTTTGCCCCATTATTACCCTCATCCAGATTGGCCTTGGATGTGAGAAGAGCTAGCTCCTTTGTGTGCATTTTAGCTTTACTTGGAGCATGACTTTGTGGCATGTCTCCCGTCCTTTGTGACACTTCATTTGGTTATTGGTTCCGGTACCGGGTTTCTCTTCAGCTTTTATGCTACTATGAAGATGGTTTGTTGATCGACGGGTTGATCGATCGCTTCTGACCGGGGTTTTCTCTTTGAGCTTTCATGCTGCTATGAAGATGTTGATTGTTGATTTTTGAAGCTGCGCAGCGACTTTTATTTGGTTCTTTCAGTTGGGTGAAACCTTGGCTATGTATCCACTTATGAGTGTTTATTTCAGCTTTATGTGTTGCATGTTGAGCTGGTCGTTATTTCCAACCGGTATGGGACGGTTGGCGATAGGGAGCCTCTCATTTGTTGTTATATGTTTATTTATATGATTGATTATTGGATGTTACCGTTCGTCAGTATGTCACTTATTATTCCGCTGCTATCTGTCTTATGTTAATTGCTATTGGTCATTGCATATTAGCATGTCATGTAGTTGCATTAGTAACTTACTGAGATTTTATCTCACCCCGTTTATTTCCATCTTGTTTTTCCTTAACCCCCCCCCCCAGGAGGAAAAGGATTAGGATTCGCGGTTCAAGGAGGACGTCGAGAGGATTGAGATTTTGGGGCAGGTTGTTATGGATCGGTTTACATTATTTAAATGTATAACCTTTTGGGGATAGTTTTACCCTTTATTGACGTCATTAAGAATTGTATATTTTATTCTTTTGGGTTTAAGCTGTGGAGCTTATGTTGGATGTACATTGTTGATTTAATCTTGGATTTGTAAAACCTTGTGTTATCATCTTTTGGTTCAAAATGGAATTTTTAACTTCGGTATTTCATAGTTTTGGTTTTAAGTCGACGTCCAGCTCGCGATCCCGGGCCGCGGGGTTCGGGGTCGCGACAGTTTGAACCATGGCAGAAAGCTGTTCGAGAGTCATGGTGTTGTTGGTGCTGGAGTCGCCGGCCATTGTTATAAACAAGTCTTTTCGCAAAAGTCTCACAATCTTAAATCTATATATATATATATATATATATTAAAGTTGGTGAGAAGAGTTGTGGTTTGACATGTGTACATGTTTTAGTAAAAGCTTGAATTTGGAGAAGCCATATCAACATCATCCTAAAATGTAATGACTTTTCATATTCTCATTCTTAGCTAATACTATTAGTTAATCATATTAGTAGTTATATGAGTTAAATATTACTATTAATAGTATAAGTTAACCATTACTATTAATAGTATAGGTTAACCATTACTATTAATAGTATTAGTTAACAATATTAGTTACAATACAAGTTAAATATTACAATTAATAGTATTAGTTAACTATAATAGTTACTATATTAGGTAACTATTACTATTAATATTATTAGTTAACTATAATAGTTACAATATATAAGTTAATTATTACTATTAATAGTATTAGTTAACTATAGTAGTTACTTTATAAGTTATTTTTTATTATTAATAGTATTGGTTAACTATAATAAGATACATACATTAACTATTAATATTATTAGTATTAGTTAATTATAATAGTTATTATATAAGTTAGATTATTAATTTTTAATATTATTAATCATAATAGTTACTATATCAATTAACTATTACTATTAATAATATTATTTTATAATAATAATTATTATTATATAGATTAATCATTTCTATTAATATATACTCCCTCCGTCCCGCTTGAAATTGCAAAATTTGCCGTTTTGGGCGTTCCATAGAAATTGCAAAAATCCATAAATGGAAAGTTTTTACCTACTTGCACACTCACATCCACTAACCCACTAACTATTCTCTACCACACTTTCTCTCTCAAACTCAACTATCAACACTCACAACACATCACCTTTTCCCTTAATTCTTGTGCCATCATTTTTTTTGTGCAATTTCAAGCGGGACGGAGGGAGTATTAACTATTACTATCAATAGTACTAATTAATTATAATAGTTATTATAATAATAGTAATCATATAGATTAATTTTTATTATTAATAGTATTAGTTAAAATGATGATTACTATATTAGTTAACTATAGTTAAAATATATTTTAAGACATAGTACTGGTTTCCCGTGCAGAGCACGGGTTACCCGCTAGTCTTCATGAAAGACAAACCAAGTTTTCTTTCATTCCATATCACATATGGTACCTTTGAACCTATTTTGATGGAACTCAAATTAGTGTGATTATAGCGGTTTCCAATGTATAACCACAAAATAAATAATGGAAGATCAATTTGACTTTATCATCTAACGAACCATATCCGATAAGGTTCTTTTCCTCCATTTAGACACATCATTCCAAAATGATGTTCTTTGTGGAGTTAATTGTGAAATAATTTCACAACCTTAAAGATGATTGTCAAGTTCTTGGTTAAATTAAAGCATTCATCATCTCGATCGTATCAGAATCTTTGAATAGTTTTGCCAAGTAGTACCAAAATCATTTTTTTAGCATTGCAACTTAATGGACCATATACATCAACATGTATTAGGTCTAATAAGTTATTAGCCCTTTTACTATTCCTAGTAAAAGATGTCTTGGTCTAAGTAAATAAGATTTGCATATACCATATAATTCAAAATCGTATAACTTTAAAACGCTGTCCCATGGAATTTTAGTTATGCGTTTCTCATTTATTTGATCAAAACAATAATGCCTTAAGAATATAATTATTTATGTTATAGCCTTATTTATTATTTTGTTCTTCAAGATTTAAGATATAAATTTTATTTATATGATTTAATAGTACGATAAAGCAACTTATAATAAATAAAACACTTTTCTTATTCTCAATAAGAAATAAATATCCTTCATTATCTTATAACAAAATAATATTTTTTACTTAATGAGTAAAGTCACTTCATAAGTGTTCTACGAACAATGTTGCAACTCTTGCATCATTACCATTCGTAGATTAACTTTACCTTTCATATGTAGTTTTTTTATTTATTAATTATTGCACATTTATACAAATGTGGGATCCATATCCGGCATCCAATACCCAATAATTAAAAGTAGAAAGATTAATCTTATAATATAAGTATCTGAAGTGGTAGTCTCACTACCATTCACTTTCTTTGATCATTCAGAATTTTGATTGCAATTTTAAATGGTCAATCTAATTGCCATGTTACCAAATTGCATTATTCAGAGTTATAATTTTAGCCATAATTATTTCCTTTAGGTTTGATAACATGTGTCTTACCTTTATCTTTTAATCCCTTTTCCTTTTAGAAATTTATAAAGTCAAAAAATCAAAATTTTCGATTTAGATCATCGTTTTCCGTACTAAAGTTCAGATATCGAGAGCACAAACTGTACGGCCGAACTAATCCATAAGGCAACCACATTTCTGTACATCATTCTGAAACTTAGAGAACAATCCATACGGCTGAACTAAGCCAAAAGGCAACCATATTTCCGTATGAATCTGTCATCCGTTTCTAAATTCTTTGTCTCATAAATTTAACTGATTTCAATAATAGAGAACAATTCAGGATTCCGATTTCAGTTTATCTAAATTCTGAATTGACATCACTTTTCAGGAAACACGGTTTCGCAAACCAGCCATCTGAAACTAGATTCAACTTCAGATTCAAATTCTGAACAACACCTGCTCGGCTGTGCACCATGAAAAGTAGATTTTAAATTTCCAAAATTTATCCTAGAATTCATTTCCTAGATTCAATTAGGATTTAGTGTTCACGGTGATCGAATCAACGTGATCATCAAAACCCATAATAAACAATTTATTCGTGAATCTAAGATCATCAACGAGTTAATCGAATTAAATTTTGATGATCCCACGGAACATATTTATCAAATTAATATTACAATTTAGGTTACAAAGGATTATTAAGTATGTATAATTTCATTTCTTGCCTTAGAATAATTTTTAAGCTCATGATCAAATCAAGTAAATTAATTTTATTCTCTTTTAACTTTGTCCTTTTAAGAACAGATCGCAGTAACAAACATAATTAAAGTATAATATAACATTCTACACAAATATGCAAATAAATATACACTTATATTTCATACCAATCATTCAAGAGATAATTATTGTATTTCATAAATACTCCCACTAAATTATATAACCTTCATATACAACAATTGTATAATATAATTTATGTGGGCTAAGATCCAACTTTAATTTAATTTTAAGTCCGCTTTGGCGGTACTGCTCAAAATTAAATTAATTAGGTAAATAACTCTTATCAATCGCATCATATGCGACTCTTAGATCCTTTATGAGATTCAAGTAGACATCTTATGTCAAACATGTTTTAATCTCATCTCATGCCTTAGGCCCAAAATTTTCTTTTGATAGCCTAATTAAGTGAAACCACTTTAAACGTATAGGAACCACTCTTTCACTCATCATGCTCATACAAGGATAGAATTAATGCACCTACGCTTTGGCGTTACCCACATAAAACTACCCGTGTACTCACATGTGTCTTAATCATGGATTGGCACTTGACTTAAATTTTATGAAAGTTCTTTCATATAGCAACGCACATAACAAATGTATAATTAATCCAATTAATTATTAAATGGATACTATGTGAATATTATTATGAATTTGAGATTTTCATAAAGTCCAACTCTAGGTATAATATGTATTAAATAATGAATTCTTTCATAGAGTCCAACTCCATTAATAATACATTACTTCATAGAATCCAATTCCATGAACAATAAATATCCTACAATGCACCTCAAAGTCTGAAAAACACGAATTCAGAATTCTGCACTGCACGAAAAATCTGCACGAATTCGTGCATTGCACGCGAACTGCACAAAATTCTGCATGAAAATTCTGGACTGCACGTGCGATGGACGTAATGTGCACGAAAATTCTGCACGAAAACGTGTATTGCACGCGAACTACACGAACGCAATTTATCAAATCTTGATCCTTAAAGAATTCAACTATTTATGATAATCAAATTATCATAAACATCAAATCCTAAGAACAAACAATTTGTTCTTCAAGATCAAGAATCATCAATTCAATAATCCAATTAAAGAGATTGATGATACGATAAATAGATTAATCATATTAATCATGCATCTTGAAAACCTTGTTCATAAATATACTATATCATATATAATTGTTTCTCCAAACAACTCACACAAATCCCTTATTCTAAATTCACATCATGCTAGATCATATAATCAAATCATATATTAACATGATAATATTAAAATAGTCATACGTGAACGGGGGTCTGATACCACTGTTGGGTTTTAAGGCACCATGCGCAGCGGAAACAACATTATGAAATACAAGAACAAAACCCTATAGCCCCGAGATCCATTCATGATGATTAAATTAAATACAAGATGAATTTAGAATACTAACTCTTGTTGTGCGTTTAGATTTTTTGGATTTTCAAATCTTCAAGCTTTATGATTTGATCTTCTCCACGTTCTTCGGATCACGATCTCAGGAACATGAACTTGAGATGCTAAAGGAAGCACCATCTATGTGTATCCACACGCGAACGAATATCTAGAACAATTCTAGATCTGGACTACTAGATCCATCTATTAGAAAACACATTTTTCTAATCTTCAAATGCTATATGAATAATATGCGTTCTTGATCTTTGATTCTCAATCTTGGATCAAGAATTATGTTTCTTAAACATATTGGTTGCATTAGTTTAATGGATGGTGAAAAAATGTATTTATAGTCTCTAGTCATTAACCCTTAATGACCTAGGAAACCTAAATCCTGTCACCCAATTAAACTGTGTCAAAACCGCCCCAGACTGCTTAGCACGGTCGTGCTCACAAAGTGGCACGGCCGTGCCAAATGTGTCGAGCTGATATAACTCTTATATCAATAATGGCACGGTCGGGCTTTGTTCTTGGAACGGTCATGCCATTCTGCACGATCGTGCTTTATAACTGGCACGGCCGTGCCAGGGCATTTTGACAGCTTTTCAAATTTTAGCCTTTTGATCAATTCGTTCTTTTGTGTGTGACCCCATAGGATTATATTGAGTTGGCAATGAGTTCAACCAAAGTCAAACTCATAAATCATGAGCGGACTCTAGCAAGCCATCATGACTACCCAATTAATATAACATAACAAAGTTCGTTTATCCTCATTGAACATACCATGATCCTTTTGTCACGCGATATCATATTGAACATAAGCCACGATCTAAGTCAACTTAAGTGTCCAATGCTTTCTCGATTCCGAGTAGATTGATATGAGCAAATCACATTGAACACATCAATTCATTTGGGCATGGCCTTGCACTATCATAAATCTTACTCTCGAGTGGCCAAGCAGATATCTCTCTTGAGACAAGAGGGACAACATCCCATCTTGACTTATCATTCTTCCCTACAAGAATCCGATTGTGCCAATCGTAGCCTTTATAACTACCTGGTTAAGGGTAGCGTTTGAGTACGTCAAACACATTGTTCATCATGTGTAAGACGATGATAATCTCAGGTCTAAGGATTCCAATGATATAACTAAATGAAATTTATTTATGACATTCGACCATGACATAAATCTCATAGTGGGTCATGTCCAGTACTTGTTTACCAACAAGTACCCATAAGTTTAATTTGTATCACATACACATGATCATCACATGATCATCAATTAAACTTATACTAGTTCTTCATAAGTACGAGGGACGGGGATTATTATAATAAACACGTAAAACATATAATAATCCAAGGTTGTTATCTCCATAACAAATGAGAACATGACATAACGTAAGGCCTTTCTTAAGGGCCTAGGGCATAATCTCTAACACTTCTTACTATACTCTTCCTAGATAACCCAGCCATCAAAAATCTTATCACCGAAGACCCAGAGCATCAAGTCACTGAGGTTTCTAATTTCAACAAATCATTTTTGCTTGAGTTTTTAAAATCTAATGGAGACAAGGAGTACAAGAAGTACTGGGATGTTGCGCCTGAACCTAAGGAACCTTACATTTCATTTGGTCCTACTAGCGCGCCTATTGCCCCTACACGCGCCTCTGGCAGTGCGCCTCCAACAGGTTTGGATGTCACTGATGAAGAAGATAATGATGATAGTGTAGACACCCCGATCTCGCACCCCCTAAACGTACCCTTAATCGGTCTAAATGCGATAATCGACCTAAACCCACCAGATTTGGCCGTACGGACTACTGTACGCCTTATCAGTGCATCGGATGCAAAAACTGAGTCCAGATTCATGATCAGGGCTCAAAACCGAGTAAAAAGGTCTATCCTCGAAAAATCGCGTGCTGGGACCCCTCGCCGGGTCCCGCACTGCTTAAAAAGCTTTTTACTCATCATCTAATGCATTTATAATATTATCTATGTTTTTCCTTTCTTTCTAACATTTTGTAGGTACACCGGCTCGACCATAAAAATCTACCGAGCAACTTTCCTGTTGGGCCCGCGGGCAACTGGGACACCGGAGCGCGCACAATGGAGGAGTTACGGAGCGGAAAGCCGGAGCTAGAGCGAACGTGCACCAAGACTGCCTGGACCAGCCTCTTCGTGCCACTTGGCATGGTTTGATTGGCCAAGAGAAAATATTTTAATAAATAAAATTTAGGCACCAAGCTTTGGGGAGATCGGCCGTGCTCCTTAAGCCGCGCGGTCGTGCAACCCCTGCCTTCCAGCTTTTTTGTTTTCAACCTTGTTATGATTTCTTCTCCATTTTTTCTTCCTCTTCCTCTTCACTCCTCCTCCCACAAGCACTCCTTTCTTGACCCCTACAACCAGCCCCTACACCCTAAAACTTGCTCCCCAATTCTTACCTCCCTCCTCTCTCTAATGACTACCAAAAATTGCCACACAATTCACTCTTCTAACCACAACTCACCACAACAATTCCAACCAACTCTCTACAATCCTAACACTCCTCTCTAGCCAACTCTTGCAACTATTCTCTCTCAATTCTCAGCCCCTAAACCTTCTCTCCACCACATTCATAACCCCACCAATTGGCCACCATAAGCCTACCACAAAACCAACAAACAAACACCACACAACCACCACAAAACACCACTAAAACACTCTAAAAAACTCAAGCAATTCAAGTCTTCCAACTCTCAAACATCAAACAACAAAAAAAGTCTTCCCTTGGAGACAAAGGAAACACACCACCCTCCCTATAACCTAGGTAAGTTTTCCTCTTGTAATTCATAGATTTGATGTAATGTAAGTTTATATGTGTTAGTTGGGAATCTAGCCAACTAATGGCTAGATCTCCCATTACTATCTATGTAACTGTGTTTTAACTTTGTAAATAAACATGTTTAAGTTATTATAAATGTTTGAATATCTGCACTAGCATGTATATATATGTTTTAAGTTTATTTTGGTGTTGATTTCATGGTTTAAATCCTAAATCCCAGGATATGGTTCATTTACTCAGCATGTGCAGAATCTGCCCTCATCTTGTTCTTTCTTGTTTATTCTCATTTTTGTACATGTTTGTCCATAAATAAATACTCCATAATGTTAATAACATGTTAATAAACAAGTTCCCAAAGTCTCATGGATTTTATCTGAGCTTAATCCATGTTATGATACCTATCTTCATGCTATGTATAATCTGTCCAGTATGTGCTGTTTAAACCAAGGCTTTTAATGTGCTGTTTTCTCTATCATAACTTCGTTTCTAGATCTAAATAAAAACATAAAAGTTGTTCATTACATATTTAATATAATTCATGCCAAGTTTCGTGGTTATTTTCCATGTCTAGGTCATGTTTTGGTAGCCATTTTCGTAACTCAAACCTGCTGCCTTGCTTGCTGCAGTTTTGGCTAACCTGAGTTTTTCAAGTCTAAAACCCTACCAAAACTCGATTTTCAAGTCTAAGTCAAAACATGAAATTTGTTCTTAACTTACTAATAAAGATGTTCATATCTTTGAAATAATTTCATGACCAAACGAAAGGCTTCTTTCCATTTTTCAAGTCAAGTGTTTTCTCCCAGAAATGATATTTTCAGATTCTGACATATAAATGTCAGAACACTTTTGAAGCAACAAAACTTGTTTTCTAACTTTTAAACTTGGCACAAATCATCTTTAATAAATGATCTTCAACTTCCATGTTTTATGTTTTTCCAGATTCATGAGTTATCATAGTGTAAATTGTCCATCAAAACCTGATATGCTATCTTTTCCTGTGCTGGGCTGATTTTATGTTAATATTATGGGCATGAGTTAAGCATGAATCGACCTAGACTAGGAAGACTCCTCATACATAAATACACACATCATTTCAATGTTAGGGAATATAAAGGAATTTTCTAAAAGGCAATTAAAATCAAGCGTAGGCGGAAGCATGCTAGAGATCGTAAGGGCGAGTGGAGTGCTGCTTATCACCTTCTCCTCTCGTAACTTAGCCCCCGAACCCACTTCAAATCAAACAAAAGGTTTTATCTCTATTTTCCTTAATAAAATGAGGTGGTGACTCTCTGATTTTTCAAAACCAAAGGAGGGTAACCATTGTGTGAGAACCGAGCGGATTCAAACCGCATTCGCACGAGGCAAACTAGTCGCTCTTACACGAACGACCGGTTTAGGTTCGCGCGCGGGCTCTCACAGTGGCGACTCTGCTGGGGACATTTTCAAAAAAGTGAGCTAGACTCAAAAAGTGTGCTTCCGCCATTATTTGTTTATATATGCTCTAACCTTTGCTTTGCAGGTTTTCTTTCTCCTCTTTTATTTATTTATGTGTAAATAATAGAAATTCAAAAACAAAAACAAAAACAAAAACAAAAACAAAAACAAAAACAAAAACAAAAACAAAACAAAAACAAAAACAAAAACAAAAACAAAAACAAAACAAAAACAAAAACAAAAACAAAAACAAAAACAAAAACAAAATAATATTAAATGTGCTTTATTCTTTCTCTTTCAAAATCATTTTTTTTTTTCAAAAAATAGATACCTCACACACAATCACATTGCGAACTTATAACGTCTCCCGTTACCGTACAAACCCTTAGGGACTTGGAGCCCGAGGTTGACGGGGGATCTCTTGCTCCCTCGAATTGATAATTGTGGTTGCCATTCCCGACTCGATGCCGCGTCTCACTGCCGTGGTTGATGGTTAGGCCCCCATCCAATCAGCTATCTCAAAAGCCGAGTCTGAGACTGTTTTCGAAAACTTACACGTCCTTGACTTTTAGCCGGTTCTTGTCCGAGTCAATTTCCGGTCAATCCTATTTCATTCCCAAATAAAAAAGAAACACAATTTCAAAATTTTGATTCTCAATTGGGATGTCTAGGATTGACTCGAAATTGCCAAAGACTCACACTTAGACCGTAACGAGAATGGTGGGTCCCCGAAAGAGTATAGGCCCTTTGCTAGAGGTTTATGAAGGCCTGTTAGTACCCGATCTGAAAATGAGTTTATTAGGACTTTCCCAAATATACAAGGACTTTATAGGAATTAGAAACCTTGCAAAGACTTGTCCCGGATTCCCAAAATATGTCTCATTATTCTAGAACACCCTAAATATGGTCAAAATATGGTTTCCTTAAACCATGCAGAAACCCTAGCTTAGGAATCACGTCAGCCCGCAACCTTGGCCACGCGGCCAACCTTGCTGCGCCTCCGACCTTGGCCACGCAGCCAACATTGTCACCGTCTTCAATCATGGCCAGGCGGCCAACCTTGCTCCGGATGATCCTGACCGTCAGATCTTCCCCTCAGTTTACTATATAAATCCATTCCATCCCATTGGTTAAGGATCCCGAGTTTGAGAGCTTTAAGTCCGATTTTGAGAGTTCTTAAACACAATTTTCTCCCTACTTAAGCATTCAAACACTCAAGGAGATCAAGGTTTATTTCTTGCCAACATAGGTAAGTTTTCTAACTTTTTCTTCATGTTCTTGCATCATTTTTAATGTAGATCTTTAATATTCATGTTCTTTCATGTTTATTCATAGTTTCTTCATATTCCTTGCATGTTCATTCATATGTTCATAACATGTTCTTCGCATGTTCTTCGTGTTCATAGATTAAAACCTTATTTATGCTATATTTAGGGTTGCGATCTTCATAATTACATGTTATTTCATAGCCGATGATGATCTAGAGTTCATCAACCCAAGGATGATCTAGGAACTACTTCTAAATCCTAATCTTTAGGTAATCCCCCCTCATTATGCATGATCCCGATTCTCTGCCTATTCTAAATTCTTCTCGAACTACGCTGACCTGAGCTTCTCACATTGAGAGGAACGTAGGAAATCTTCGGATCCGGTCTAAATCACTAACACACTACTAACACATTCATCATGATAGAAAGACCGATCAATTCGAGCAATAGGAGTGATAACGTTCAATATTCTTCTCTTGTTGTAATTTGACCCCCGAACCCACTAAAAATGTTTTTTTCAATGTTTTGGCTATAATTAAAACGGTGTGGCGACTCTCATAAATTTTATGTCGTTATGAATATTCCCTTTAATAATAAACATAATCACAAGATACTTCCCATGCGTCGCTTCATCGGAAAGGGGTATTCACAGTAGCGACTCCGCTGGGGACTGCTTTGAAACTTTTTCAAACTTAGTGGGTCTAACTTTCGTCACATCATGATGCTTGCCATGTTTACACATGCACACACCTGCCATGTTTACACATGCACACACCTTCCATGTTTACACATGCACACACTTGCCATGTTTACACATGCACATACCTGCCATGTTTACACATGCACACACCTGCCATGTTTACACATGCACACTTGCCATGTTTTCACGTGCCCCCTACAGTTAAGCCATGTTTACACATGCACCCGCGCACTCCGCCATGTTAATACTTGTACCTTGTACCATGTACCCTTGTTATCTTCACTTTAGTATTAGGGTCAAACAAAACTCTGCTATGCTCCCTTGTACATTACTCCCTCTCTCTCTCTCTCTCTCTCTCTCTCTCATGCATTACATTTGCATCATACTAACATTAAAAACTTCTCTCTTTTCTCCCTAAAAAAGAATTAGTTTTTACTACACACTACCACAGTCCGTGTCAGCACTGCACAGGTCCCCATTACCCGGAGTATTCGATGTGAAGGAATTTGTGCGCTACTGTCGCACTCTTTTAGAGTCACTCGTCTATTCCACTCACCGTATACGGTGGGAACCTTTTACCTAACCCATGTCAACCCACACTAGTGTAGGTAACACACCTAGGTTTTGACCAGTCGGTTTGGCTAGCTTTTCCTTAATAGTCAATTAACGTGCTGTCCATGTCAGTCATCCCCAAGTCAATGATGAATCGAGATCTTTTGAGAGGAAGTGCACAAAAAATTGATTTCCCTACAAGGGACGTGCCATAGTAAGATGAGTGTTTGTTGTCAAGATCTCCGCTCATCGTTAACTTGTGTAGGATGTAACCTAGACACCACGATAAATGCCTTTAAGGAAGGGTTAGTCGTAGGATCCGATGGTTGGTGGAAGCCGCTTGCCCTATAGGACCCTCGCCCAAATTGTCCGTTTGGGGGTGTGCAATGCAGATGAAAAACGAGGGGTCTATAGACGTAGTGATGGCCTCCACTAATCGTAGTCTCTTAGCTAGTTGCGAAAAAGGGGTACCCCTTCCAACCAATTAAGATGTAAATAATGTATGTTTTTGTAAATTAAAATATACTTTGCATGAGCCTTCCCCCTCTCCTAAAAGCTTCATTGCCCTTCAACCTTTCAGCAAAGCAAGTTTGGATCCGTTCGGGTGGTCGGCTACAACGTGAAGCTTCTACCCCGTCCACGTACTCAGTCTCGTCATCAGCAATGTCAACTCCCGCTTCCTCTTCAGCCTCTGTCCCTCCTACTAGTGCCGCCGAGCTCAACACCGAGACTACTCTCAATGGTATTCCCCCAAGCCTCCAGAACTTCCTCGCCAGTCTCGAAGCCAAGATCAAGAATCTCGAGGAAAGCAACAAGATTTTGGAAGACCAAAACCAACTGTTGAAGGACCACATTCAGCAAAAGGGGACTAGGATGGTGCCTGATGGTAAGAATTTCATTTATGTCGAGGATGAAGAGGTCACTACCAACTGTCCCTCCAACACCAATGCCACTACCTTCCCACTCCCAAGCTACCGCAATGCTCCACCTCTTTCTCTCTACACCCAACAAGGTTTCACTACCATGAGCAAAAACAAGGCTGTCTATGAACCTTCCCCTGAACTGCTTGGTGGCTACCTCTCTTCTAGCAAACTACCCGCACCCTCGTTGCCTCTGAGTATTGGGATGGCCGCTGCTACTACTTCCACTACTCCTCCCGTCATTCTGTCAGAATCTATCCCCGATATCTCCAATCACCCTGTGGTCACGGCCATGCAAGAGCAAATGCGCAAGTTGATCGAGACCGTGGATAAGCAAAGTGCACCGACTACCAAGACAATCAACCCTAGCCAAGTGGGGGATCTCCCCAAAGATTTCAAGATGCCTAAAGTGGCGATGTTTCATGGTGACTCATGTCCTAAGACTCATTTGGATAGTTATGTGTTGGCCATGAGGGCTCGTGACTGCACCAACGAACAAATGGCTCGCGTATTCCATAGCACTTTGGATGGTATAGCTCTGCATTGGTTCTTGGGGCTAGAACCAGGCGAGAGGCAAACTTGGGATCAAATTAGTGTCGTTTTCTGTGAGAAGTATCAAGCTAACTTGGATTGGCATGTGAATCGAACGGATCTTGAGAACACTATGCAAAAGCCCGGCGAGGCTATTTATGATTTTTACAAGAGGTGGAATCATCGGTTGTGCGAGGTCCAATACCCACCAAAAGCAAAGGAACAGAAACAGATATTCTACAAATGTTTATTGCCTGAGATGAAAGCAGCCATCGGCAATGGTTATTTCCCTGACTTGCGGGAAATGGTTGACGCCGGAGTAAGGTACGAAGAAGGGTTCACTGGGATTGTGCCGCCAAAGGAAAGTCCAAAGACCAACAACAACAACTCCTTCTGCTACAAGGCTCCTACTGCGCCTGCGCCTCCTAGGCGTGGAAAGGGGGCCGTCGGCCAAGTGAATGTGGTCCAAAATGAGGTCCCGCTAGATGTCCAAGCCGTAACAAGGAATGGGGCTCCACAACAGAGGGAGTATTTTGATGATTTTGGTATGCCCATGGGGAAGGTCTTTGACGTGTTAGTCAAGAGAGGTCTCATTAAGCCGCTAGAGAATTACCAATCCGCCAACCCAAGGACTGACTTAGATGCATCCAAATTCTGCAAATACCACAAGTACATTGGGCACACGATGGATGGGTGTATCCAATTGAAGCACGTAGTTCAAGGGTTGATCAATGACAAGAAGATTGAGAAGCCGAAGGGTCCTAATGTGGTGAATAACCCCCTTCCTAATAATGGTGGGGTGAATATGGTGCAAACATGCGAGATCAGTATCCTAGATCTCATGGATGCCTTTGACAAGATAGGGCTCACGATGGTGGATATCTTCATGGCATTGGTGACGTTAGAAATTCTCGAACCATTAAAAGGACACCTCCCCCACCTTGGTTGCGATTTGTCAAAGTTTTGCCACTACCACAAGTGCACCGGTCACACTACCGAAGAATGCTTTAAACTCAAGAAAGCCGTACAAGAGCTCATCCACAAGGGAGTTGTCGAAGACCCTAGAGATTATGTAGCTAGCAATGTACTCATGGTAGAACTTAGTGAGATCACTGATCCGGCCAAGCCTGTTGTGGCGGACTGTGATGAGATGGGTTGTATTTCAATGATTAATAATAAAGAACCTTCTGGCTACTTGTTGTCTTTAGAAGAACTAGTTAGTGAAGTCGAATCTCTAGAGGAAGAGAGTCCCAAACCCTCTCAACCTCTTTCTTGGGACGAAATCTTTGAAGAAGCCGAGAAGATCGAAATTCCACCTCCTCGAGAGGGAACCCCACTCTCTTTAGACGAGTTGCGAACGTAATTTTGTCTACTCACAAGATCCGGTCAAGTGTACCAATCCGATCCGAAGGGAGCAAAGAAAATCTTTGGGAAGGAACCCGAGCAAACCGACCTAGACAAAGAAGACCCTATCCTCACTCAACTCAAACAAACCCAAGCCCATATTTCACTATAGTCCCTACTCACCTCCTCCCTAGCCCATCGCCTCATGCTCGAGCAAAACCTCGCCGCCACCATGGTACCATCCACTATTACCCCGGAGGACGTCACCCACATGATCGGTAATATCCACTACGGGAACATCATCGCATTCTCAGAGCTAGACAAGCCAATATTCGGAGTTGATCATAATGAGCCTTTATACATCACTGTCGAGGTAAATGGCAAGAAAATTCCCCGTGTATTCATTGATAATGGTTCTGCTATTAATATCCTGCCTTCAAGGATGATGGATGTGGTTGGCGTTCATGGTGTTGATTTACGCCCATCTAAGCAAACCATCAAAGCTTATGACTCTACATGCCGCGCCGTGATAGGCGAAGCCACCTTGCCCATTACCATCGGAACAAAAATCCTACCGACCGACTTCCACATCATAGACATCCCCGCAACCTTCTCACTCCTCCTTGGCCGGCCATGGTTACATCAGTCGGGCGCTGTCCCATCTTCCCTGCACCAGTGTGTGAAGTTTCAATCTGGTAATGAAGTGACCATCATCTACAGCGATCTCGTAACGGCCCAAGGGACGGACACCAAGGGCATTCCTGTTTTACAAATACAGCATGGGGAAGAGAGCCGACTCTTCAATGGCTTCGAAATAGTCGCTCAAGCACAGATCTGCACCATCGACCTCACCAAAACGATGGATAAAGTGGCACCTGTTGTCAAGATACTGCGTAATATGGGCTTCATACCGGGGCTGGGGCTAGGTAAGTGCTTGCAAGGTCCCACAAGTCTGGTTAAAGAGATTGATCACCGAGGATTGTTCGGTCTTGGGTATACTCTCACTCCCGAAGACAAAGCAAAACAGAAAAGGATAGAGTTCCTTAAGAAAGTGGGGTTTTCTCATAAAAAGACTGAGATGCGACCATACCGCCTTTCCCTTAATAGTTATTTCGTTAAGGAGGGCGAGGAGTTTTCGTGTTTCGAGTTCGCAGAGCCATGGTTTAACCACACCGGTAAGTTGCAGAAAGGGTTCGAGATTTTCAGAGATGTGGAATTCGATCGGTCCAACACGAAGCTGACTTACATGGAATATGACAAAGCCACGGGCAGAGTTAGAACGATCAGGCATGAGTACTCCGCCAAGGTTGCAGATGACTTGGCAGATCAACTTGAAGCCGTAACCCTTGACAAGCCGACAGCAGAAACTGCAGAAGCGCCAAGAATGACTGAGACGTGGGACGGCTAATATCTGGTTCAGCATCTGGGTAATCTGGGGCTGGACGACGACATGGTAGCCGCTATTGGGGATGAATCAGAGAGGACGTAGATCTGAGGACATTGGTGGTACCCATGGGGGACAAGCTCAAGAATTGGTGCATCATTGGACCTATAGATACTCCGGAATTTATGGTGGGGACATTGGGGCTTACTCCTTCTCCTGTCGCCACTCCTGCAGCATCTCCTGTCACTCACCCAAAATCCCCGTCCCCAGAGTCTAGTGTTTTACATTTTGAATTTGAGTCTTCCTCTAAGTCCGACGACATTACGTCCGAAGACTATGATCTTGTTGCAAACGCTATTTTTCCTTTTGCCATGAATGAAACCCTCGACCTTTCCGAGTATCCCTCCGTAGTCACTCTTTCATATGATAAATTGGCTAAAAATCAACTTAATGATACACACTTAGCTAATAATGATTCATTAGAAGAGACAGACACAGACCAATTAAATAACGAATACACTAAATAAATCTCAGAACAGGTTATCAATCAAAACGCGTCTCAAGCCCAAGCTGCCGATGAGGTGTTAACATGTGTGAATTTGGGAATCGAAGCCGAGCCAAAGGAGACACAGCCCGAAGATATCTTCAACGGAAAAGGTCAGGTCGAGACAACCGAGGAGGACCAAGAAGCGACCCCCTCCACAACCTCGTGGAGGACCATCAGTCGGTGAGTTCGAGCCGTGTTGAGAATGCAGTCTCCTCGGAACAAAACCGAAAAGGAAGAACTCATTAAGTTACTGCAATACCTCAGCCATTTTACAACAGTGGGGGAACTGACACTCAGAGAAATAGAAAGGGCCCGCGACCAAGAATGGAGTTCGAGATGTGAGTTCGCGTTATGCTGCCTAAAGGAGTACCTCACGAATACCCCAATCCTGCACCCGGCACATGGGAATGAACTTTGGACCCCAACACCAACGACAGAATCGTGGCCCTCGCGCCAAGAAAAGAAAATCAGTGAAAAACTGCAAAGATTTTTGGAAAAATACCCCCTCTCAGTCCACCGATACACAAGAATAGGGACCCCTTTCGCAAAATTGTTCGACCAACTGAGACAAATGGGCAAGATGCAGCCTCTAGGAGAACATTCACTCCTCTCCGAATTACCACTCCTTCAACCATTTGAACCTACAAAAAGTTGCTCTTACCACCAAGACGAAGGCCACGACACCAACGACTGTGTCGCTCTACGAAGGAGAATCCAAGGCTTGATGGACGAGAACATGCTCACCGGCGTGAGAGGATTTTGGTTCTATAGGGAAAGCGAAAACTTAGAACTCCCCGGTTGCTACGAAATCGAGCCTTATGTGAGGAACGGCCCAGAGGTACTCTCGCACCTGACTGCAGAAACAATTCAAGACATCTCAAGAGAAATAGAGGATTTGAAGCAACGCGTCGACGCAATGACCAAAGCTCGAGGTGCACCACAAGACTAGACAGAATGGCAGATTTGGATGGCAGCCCGCTCAAGGAACCAGTCAACATCAGCAAGCTCAGACCCTACTACGACTAGTACAACCCCCTCTCTAAAAAAAATAAATGTTTACTACGCAAAAAGAAGCCCGATAGACTGAAAACCCGCAAAGGGCGGTCTATGCAAAATAAGAGTGCGTACAAAGCTCGCTAGATCGAAAACCCGCAAGGGCGGTCTAGGCAAAAGTTAGAGCACTCCCCCTTCTATCTTCCCTTTCTCTGAAATCATTCTAGTCTAACTGGAGTAAACTACGGTGACCTGAGCCCCTTAGTCCTATTTGTAAAAGGGGAACGTAGGCAGCCTTTCAAAAGGTGCGGTCTAAAAAACAAATAAACATCCAAATCCTGTCACAAAGCAATAAAGATAGAAGTTGTATTTTCTGAAAGCAAAAACTTTTATTTCCATAGTCATTGCATGTTAACACTTATTTGATGAGTCTAAGCTCGATACACTTTTTGAATAAATAACCTATTCTGAAATTTAGACTAAAACGTAAAATAAGACATAAATTAAAACTAATGTGTCTACAATGACTATGGAAGAATGCTCGGAACTACCCCTTAGAGCCACTTGTGCCCTCGGTCCCCTTCTTCTTGCTTTGTCCACGGCGAACCTTCTTCTTCTTAGGTTTCTCACAAAATCTCCTCTCAAACTCGCTAACACCCTTAGCTTTGCCATTAGGAGCCTCACCATTCTTTCTCTTCTTGGATGCCCCCACTCCATCTCCATTCCCGTTGGCCACGCTTTTGCTCATCCTCCTCTCATAAGCCACAACCTCTTTCACTCTCAATGAAAAACTTGGAGCACAGGATCCCAAAATAGTGCCCCTTAGGGTCTCTAGAGTCTGCTCCGCATGCCCAAGTCTCCCCATATACCAATCCAAGTACTCTCGTGACAGGTAGGTGTTACTAGAGGGGGTGATGAAGGTCCTACGGCTAAAACCGGCCTCGCCCCATATCTGAGAGAGAAGGACCGAAGTACTGTCATCCAACTGAAGTATCCCAAAAGGAAAATCATCTCTCTCCTTGTCCCAACCCTCCGGGGTAGTCTGCACTAAGCCATACTGACGAAGCACTCTAGCGGGGTAGTAAAAGGTAGTCCTAGAGAGTGTCGGAACTTTGATCATGTGAAGTCCTACTTGCTTCTCCCTCACAGAATGAATGTGCCAATGGGGCACCACCCATTGAATGTCATCAGTCACCATCTCTGCCAAATACTGTTCCCAACCTTTGAGAGTCATGCCCTCAAACCGCTCCGCCATCCCCCTAATACGGTGCATCCATGTGTAGACACCCCAATCTCGCACCCCTAAAACCAACCATTTGATTCGGTCTAACGCGATAATTGGCCTAAAACCCCAGATTTGGCCGTTCGGGATTACCGTACGCCTTATCGGTGCATCGGATGGAAAAACCATGTCCGGATTCATGATCAGGGCTCAAAACCGAGTAAACAGGCGTATTCTTCGAAAATTGAGCGTCGGGACCCTACGGCGGGCTCCGCACCCCTAGAACGCCTTTTACCGACCATTCTTTGCATTTAAAATTAATTTATGTTATTCCTTGCTTATTAAAATATTTCAGATATACCGGCATGAGCAAAAAAATATTCCGAGCAACTTTTGTGTTGAACCCGCGGACAACCGGGACACCGGAACGCGCACGACGGAGCAGTTGCAAGCTGTTGCGGAGCGGGAACACAGAGCCGGAAATAATGACATGTTTACTCCCAAATTTCCTGGGCATATGGCTGCATTAGGGGGGGGGGGGTCACATGGGCCAAAAATCAACCAAAAATGGACAAGTGGCATTTCAAAAAGTGGAAATCACCAAGTCAAAGCAACACCATCATTTTTGGCCAATTTTTCCACCCCTTGGCATGAATTTCGGGCAAGAGACCTTACCCCCCATACTACCCCTACTCTAGGGGCATTTTGGTCCAAGAAATATCACCTCCCTCCTCCATATACTTCCTAGGTTGATCCAAGAAAAGGAGAACTTCAAACACACACATTACACTCACACATTCCATACACTCCCTTCATACACTTTCTTTCAACAAAACAACCTCCATCATCAAACCACCACTCAACCACCACTACCACCACAACACCACAACCCCTCCACCACTAAACCACCACTCCAAACACTTCAAAACAACTACTCAAACTCAAGCAAACCACAACAACAACAACTACAACAACAACAACAACAACCACAACAACTTCAATCAAAACAAACAAAAAGAAGCCTTCCCTTGGAAGCAAAGGAAGCACACCACCCCCCTAATTTAGGTAAGTTTACTTCTTGTAAATCATAGATTTAAAACATGTAAGTTTTATATGAATTTGTGGGAACCTAGTCAACTAATGACTAGGTCTCCCTTGCTACATATATAATCTATGTTTTAACTTTGTAAATAAACATGTTTAATGTATGATAAATGTTCAAATATCTGTCCTAATATGTATATATATGTTTTAAGTTTATTTTGGTGTTGATTTCATGGCTCAAATCTTAAATCCATGCAAGATATGGCTCTCTTACCTAGCTTGTGCATAATCTGCCCCCTTGCTCGTATTTCATGATTATTCTCATTTTTGCTCTTGTTTGTTCATAAATAGATGCATGATAATGTTAATAACAAATAAATAAACGAGTTCCCCAAGTTTAATGGGTTTATTCCAAGTTTATGCCATGTTTTGATACCTATCTTCATGCCATGTCTAATCTGTCCAGTATGTGCTGTTTGCATCAAGCCTTTTGATGTGCTTTTTACTCTATCTTACCTTCGTTTATAGATCTAACTCAAAACATAAAAGTTGTTCCTTGCATATTGAATATGATGCTTGCCAAGTTTCGTGGTTTACATCCATGTCTAGGTCATGTTTTGGTAGGAATTTTCGTAGTACAGAACTGCTGCCATGCTTGCTGCACTCTAGATTAGTCTGAGTTCTTAAGTCCAAAAGCCTACCAAAACTCGATTTTCAAGTCTAAGTCAAAACATGAAATTTGTTCTCAAAAGACTAATAAAGATGTTCATGTTCTTGAAATAATTTTATGACCTAAGGAAAGGCCCCTTTCCATTTTATAAATCAAGTGTCTTCTCTCAGACTAACATTTCCAGATTCTGGCATGAAAATGTCAGAGGTCTTTTGATGCACTTAAACTCGTTTTATTCACGAACTGTTTTGGGTACATCATATTCAATATGTTATCTTCAAGTTTAATGTTTTGATTTTTCTCAGACTCATAGGTTATGATAGTGTAAATTGTCCGTCAAAATCTGATATGCAATGCTTTGCTGTGCCGGGCTGATTTTATGTTAATGTTTTTTGGGCATGAGTTAAGCATGAAATATTTATCCATAAATCCAACCAAAATTCTTACATGTTATCTAACATCTTGGGAGTGAATCCCAAGCTTTAGATCTCTTTTTGGATAGGTGTTTCACAGGTACAATCCATGGCGACCCACAGCAGCCCCGTGAACCTGGAGGATCAATCTTGCGCTCGGATATTCTTTTCATGGGATTTATCCCATTTTTTGTATATATGTATTATTTGTACAATATTCCCCCTTCCCCCTTTAATTGCTCATACTTGTATATATGATTCAAACCTTTTTTCAAAACCAATCGGGAATCCACCCAAACCGATTCCCGGTTGCGAATTAAAACAAACGTGCCTAGACTAGGAGACTCCCCTGTACATAAACATACACATTTTTTATAAGTTAGGACATAAAACACATTTTCAAAAGGCAAACTAAAATCAAGCGTAGGCGGAAGCATGCTAGAGACCGAAAGGGCGAGCGGAGTGCCTAACACCTTCTCCTCTCGTAACATAGCCCCCGAACCCACTTTTCAATCAAAAAGGTTTTATCTCTATTTTCCTAAATAAAATGAGGTGGCGACTCTTATTTTAAAAACCAAAGTAGGGTAACCATTTTGAGAAACCGAGCGGATTCCAGCCGCGTTTCGTACGGATCCCCACGCGGGTACGGGCGCGGGCTCTCACAGTGGCGACTCTGCTGGGGACTGTTTTTTCAAAAGTGGGCTAGACTCAATTTTGTGTGCTTTCGTCATTATTTGCTTTTGCCTTGTATATACTAGTCCTAAATTTGTTTTGCAGGTTTTTCTTTTATATGTGTAAATAAAAAGAAAATAAAAAGCGAAAACAAAAAAAAATACGTGCTTTTCTTTCTTTCCTCAAAAAATCATTTTTCAAAAAAATAGAGACCTCACACACTATCACGGTTTCAAACTTCCGACTTAGCAACCGTACAAACCTTAGGGGGTGTAGCCAGGTGAGTGAAGGGGGGTCACTGATCCTCCGATAGGGCTCCCGGTTGACATTCCCAGCCCAAAGCGCGGCTACTAGTCGTCGCTGCGGGTGTAAGCCACATGCAAGCCATCCATCAAAAGCCTCGATGTCCGAATTTTCAAAATGACACGTCCTCGACTTTAAGCCGGTTTTTGTCTAATAATTTCTCTTCAACCCTATGCATTCCTAAAAGGTTATAAACAACCTAAAGTGTGGATATTTGGGAACGATTGGGTTGACCCGAAATTATCAAGACCTTCACATAGACCGTAACCCGAATGGTGGATCCCAGAAAGAGTATAGGCCCTTCGCTAGGGGCTTCGGACGGCCATTAGTACAGGTGAAAAACGTTGGTCCTATACTTTGGAGACGGTATCCATTATTCCAGGATTTAATCATTGAACGTGTCAAAACAAAGCGCAGTGCTTGTCCGGCTTCTTAGGTTTTTGTGCGTTGCTTGCGTTTCAACCTTTCTCAAAAATGATTTTGTTCCTTATACTTTTCTTCTCTTTGTGCTTTTATTCTTGTACATAAAAGAAAGCCCGTTTCAAAATCTAAAACATTCTTTTTCCAATCCATTCTTGTAGAGGGAGAATCTCGCTTCTTTTTCTAGCGTGACATTCAAGGTCAATTCCAGACATTACTTTGTTCAAGCTCTACTCCGACTTCTCTCGAATCATCATGGCCAAAGAAGGGAATGATCAGGGGTTTGTGCCGCCAGCAGGTCTTCAAGCATGGTTGGATCAATATCTAAGGACTCATTCCGAAGGTTTGATGGAACAAATAAGAACTCAGCAGGAGGAAATGCTTGTTACTTG
Organism: Campanula takesimana; assembly: GCA_026119855.1. Lineage (NCBI taxonomy): Eukaryota > Viridiplantae > Streptophyta > Magnoliopsida > Asterales > Campanulaceae > Campanula > Campanula takesimana. Next base: position 236,006 of record JAOWBW010000402.1, on the reverse strand, counting down.
GGCTCAGATGCACCAAGGTGGTTAGACACAGAACAATCAAAGGCAGAATGTGAATGGTCTCAATCCCGATCTAAACGCCAATCAGAATAATGGTCCAAGCACCCCAATTCCAAAATATCGGTTCCGATCTCAACTCTTCTTCCCCCCGAGATATGAGGTTCATGACATGTAATGATAATGCGCAGCAGATGGCAAATGACAATTCAAGTTTGCATAATGTTGGGGATCAAAAACCAAGTCGCTCACAGAGAAGGTTCAGTCGTCATGATAGGCACTTTGATGAATTGTATGCTCCAATGAGTGTGATACTCCACGACTTAATGGATCGAGGCTTATTGAAACCTATGGAAGGTTATGTGCCGCCAAATCCGTTGCCAAAACGTTGGGATGATTCTGTGCATTGTGAGTTTCATCAGTCAAGAGGGCATAGCACAGACAATTGCTTTCAACTCCATCATATAATCCAAAACCTTATTGATGAGGAAATCATTGAGAAGCCCATACCGCAAATCAACCCGCCTTATGACAATCGTAACGCCCCAAGGCCTGTGACTCCATATTGTGTAAACCCGTATGGAACCCCGAAAGCTTACAATCCTGTCCCATCTGGCAAGGCTAAGGAGAAGAGTTTGGTTCGAAAGGAGGATAGACAATTCGATGAATTTGGAGCCCCGATATCCAGTGTTTTTTACAGTTTGGTTTCTCAGGGAATCATGAAGCCCATGGAAGGGTATAAGTTACCCAACCCGTTGCCTAAATCTTGGGACCCCTCAAAGCTCTGCATGTATCATCAAGTTTGGGGTCACGATACAGACTCGTGTTGGTCTCTCAAGCACGCCCTCCAGGACCTTATTGATAAAGAAGCTATCCCAAAGCCTCCCCCAAAGGCTTCAAGTTTGAAGGTGTCATCTTAGGGGCTCACTGAGCCCCAAGGAAGGAGTTCTCTTTTGTTAGATGATGACCGCAGTTTATCAACTCGAGGAAATGTTTTGCTAATGATGGAATGCTTACTGACCCAAGGGATATTATGTCTTCTTTTGCTGTGAATAGGGCACACCGCCCAAACTCTTACCCCTTTTGCTTTCGGGCCCGTTCTAAAAAAATGCTCACTCTTTCTTTCGTCTTCCAAATCCATGCTTGCGTGTCATCTTTTCCTGTAATATATTTATTTGCTTGCTTGTCTTGTAAATACACGTTTTCAGTTAATGAACTTGCTTTATAATCAAGTGCCTTCATAATCACGTATTTTGTAAATTTGGTCCCACAAATGATTAATCTCACTTAATTAAAAGCAAACGATAATAAATGGACTAATTTTAGACTGCGATTAATTGAGGGGAGAACTAGGGTTGACAGTGCTCAATGGAATTCACAAACGAAGTTCACGAAGGCGATCGAGAAAGTCATCCGACGAACGAAGATTTTAGGGTGCAATCAAGGGCATAATCAAAGAGGCCAATCAAATGGTAAAGGCCGAAGATTATCACACTGATGCAAGAGTGCAAGAGCAAGTGTCGGCGATTTTCCTTTAATGTACGATGCATTGTAAATTCTCGCATATTGTATGTTTATGTTTTTGTAAAAATTGTTGTATTCCGCACGCTATGATGTTTCTTCTTGAGTGCAAAAAAAAAAAAAAAAAAAAAAAAAAAAAAAAAATCGAGAGAGAGCAAAAAAGGGGAGGTAAAAAAAAAAAAAAATCGAAAGAGAGCAAAAAAGGGGAGGTCAAAAAAAAAAAAAAGAGAAAAAAACAGAAGAAGAAGAAGCATTATTCATTTATTTTGGTTCACATTCGATTTGCTTTATTGTTTAATTCAATTGTTTTAGAAAGGATATCGCGACACTACAAATTCATGTGTGTGCCGTCAACGATGGCAATTGGCATTTCATTATGAAGATTTCATCACTTGTTGCACAAAGGCAAGGCATGGACCGAGGGTCCGACAATCTCATGTGACGTCATCAATTTCAAGGAGCACCGCGTATGCGAGGCCAATCTGCACTAAAGAAGATCTCGATCTTTCAACTTTGGGCAAGCACCATCAACGACGTCAACTGGTGACTTTTGTTGGAGACCAACATGCTCTTCCAAACCCTTACACTGAGGGAGCCCAGCGGCCAAAGGTCATACAGCCTCTAATCAATCTCAAAAAGTGCGACAACGACGACAAGGACCTCCCTCCCACAAGGTCAACAGGCGGTGCTAATTACAATTGTTTGGTGGTGTTCTCATCTCGATTTGTCACGGTCTAATTTGAGTCCAAATAAATCTTTTCTAAAAAATAGAAATTAACTTTTTGATTTTGAAGCACTTGACCATTAATGCGAATTCTAATCTTGAGTCATTGATTTCGAATGCGAGCAATGTCCTCGAGTCTAGGGGTTTCCCCCTACTCTCGTCCTTCCGTCAATCTTTTCTGCGCAAACACAATGTCAAAGATCCTACGGGATCTTTCTTTGCTTTCCCAAAACACTGGCCTTGTGCCTTCCCTAGTCAATTCCTGTAATTTGTCACAGCAAGGGAGACAGAGGAATGTGATCCTCTGACTCTTAAAATCCAAAATCAAGGAGTCTGCTCAAATGAATGAATGTGAACTGGGGCTGCGTGCCAGACTTCAAAAATGATAGATGGGTTCCCCGTTAATGCAAAACGTCTCAGGGGTAGGACAACTCTCACAGATAGTTGGTCCTTGAAAGTTTTAACATCAACAATCATCAGAATTTGTGAGACAACCGTCACAGATGATTAGGTCCCTCTCAAAAGAATCATCGGAGGGAAGTTTTTCAAATTAGCAGTTTGGGCCACTGGTCACAAAGCTCAATCACCGGCAATACTGGGGGCTGTATATAATTGGTTAATTCTCGAAGGCAGTTGATTTCCCCATCAAAGCATCGAATGGAAATGTGACTATCACAATGTGTGAGTTACTCCCAGCAGCGAAACATCGATTCAGTGACAACTCTCAACGACAGTTAGGTCCCAAAGCAGTATGAGTATCAAGGCATGGAGCTGCCTCGAACCGATGAACAGTACAAGAATCACCTTGGGATAGCAGTAGGGGCTTCAGAACTTATGACCGCTTTTACAAACAGCGAGGTCCTCAGAAAATGAGTCGTCAAATGTGGGGCTGATCCTTGACAAAGTGGGGGCTTTCATGATTGAAGATCTGGAGGCTGATTGTGAAAAGGCATTGGGCTTCCGCAACCGACATCTGGGGGGCAAGGCAAAGTAATCCACCAGGAGAGACACCGTCGAGTAAACTTGATCAAATGGGTGTAGAGAACTGACCTTTCGAGTACTCGTGCTAGGCCTCCAACCTCGCTTCACCATATATCTCACCATGACTCTCGTTTCTCGCAAAGTTTTCAAAAGAAAAATGCACAGTTCATTCCTTTCCCGATTTTCCCTCTTTGCACATAAACATTTTGCTCATTTTATAAAAAACAAAGGCTGAAATGCAAGCAATGCACACGTGTCAAAAAAAAAAAGAAAAGAAAAAAAAGAGTGTGTTTTCAATTCTGAAAGAAAGATGGCAAGATTTAAATTTCAAAATCATTTGCAAAGGAAATCCTCGTTTGAAGTCCTTCAATCATCAATGACAATGAGAAGTTTTTGAAGTGAAAAATGCGCGCTATGATATTGCATACTTGTGAAAATCTTTTGCAGGTGTCCAAATCTAATCCCATGCAGGTACCCCATCGCAAGAAGGGTCATCTCCAATAAACCGTCTGTTCCAATCAAATTGTGTTTTTCGAGTTTACAAACTCGAACTACGTAAGGTCTGATTCCCGAAAGGGATACGTAGGCAGCTTGCTTCGGCGAGTCCGACCACAAACACATCGAAATGATGGAAAGCGAGCAGTTCTCAACGTGATATGTTCTTTATCTCTCGATCTTTTAATCATGATGATTTGCTTGCGTGTATGACACACTCTCTGCATATGAATGTCACGATATATATGTATGCTTGTGAAAGGTCTTATGCAGGTACTCAAATCCAATCTCCGAGGCCAGGTCACGTCCAAACCCCTCAAGAAAGGTCTTCTTCAAAATCACACCACATCTGTTCCAATCAAATTGTGTTTTTCGAGTTTTTCACAAACTCGAACTACGTAAGGTCTGATTCCCGAAAGGGATACGTAGGCAGCTTGCTTCGGCGAGTCCGACCACAAACACATCGAAATGATGGAAAGCGAGCAGTTCTCAACGTGATATGTTCTTTATCTCTCGATCTTTTAATCATGATGATTTGGTTGCGTGTATGACACACTCTCTGCACATGAATGTCACGATATATATGTATGCTTGTGAAAGGTCTTATGCAGGTACTCAAATCCAATCTCCGAGGCCGGCAAGAAAGGTCTTCTTCAACATCACACCACATCTGTTCCAATCAAATTGTGTTTTTCGAGTTTTTCACAAACTCGAACTACGTAAGGTCTGATTCCCGAAAGGGATACGTAGGCAGCTTGCTTCGGCGAGTCCGACCACAAACACATCGAAATGATGGAAAGCGAGCAGTTCTCAACGTGATATGTTCTTTATCTCTCGATCTTTTAATCATGATGATTTGGTTGCGTGTATGACACACTCTCTGCACATGAATGTCACGATATATATGTATGCTTGTGAAAGGTCTTATGCAGGTACTCAAATCCAATCTCCGAGGCCGGCAAGAAAGGTCTTCTTCAACATCACACCACATCTGTTCCAATCAAATTGTGTTTTTCGAGTTTTTCACAAACTCGAACTACGTAAGGTCTGATTCCCGAAAGGGATACGTAGGCAGCTTGCTTCGGCGAGTCCGACCACAAACACATCGAAATGATGGAAAGCGAGCAGTTCTCAACGTGATATGTTCTTTATCTCTCGATCTTTTAATCATGATGATTTGGTTGCGTGTATGACACACTCTCTGCACATGAATGTCACGATATATATGTATGCTTGTGAAAGGTCTTATGCAGGTACTCAAATCCAATCTCCGAGGCCGGCAAGAAAGGTCTTCTTCAACATCACACCACATCTGTTCCAATCAAATTGTGTTTTTCGAGTTTTTCACAAACTCGAACTACGTAAGGTCTGATTCCCGAAAGGGATACGTAGGCAGCCTGTCACCTCAGGTCCGACCACACACACGCATCAAAACGTTGCAATGGAGATCTTGGCACCGCAAGTCCGGCCACAAAACGCATCAAAATGTTGAGAAGGGGAGCTTGACCACAAACGCCTCAAAATATCCCAAAGCAAGTTTGTTCATGCACTCATCGAAGCAGCTCGCAGAAACCCGAGATGGCCCCCCGATAAATCCAAACAGTTCCAGACATGAAAGCATGGTAATTAGATCGTTCTCCTCAAGCCAAGAATCAAAAATCTCATCACACAGCAACTACAAAGCCAAAGGATCCCCCCATGGCAGCAGCTTGCAGCGTATCCTTGATTTATCAAATATGAATATGTGTTGAATTTTAGATCATCTTGTTCCTATCATGCCATTATCATGTAATGTCATATACAATGTTGCACCCCCCATCCCCAGCATGTCATTTTCACATCCATATACTTACCATGCTAACATCGTAATTGCGGCCACCATCACGTCAAATCTAATCATAATCTTTGGTAAAAATGTGAGTTTTTAAAAGAGAAAAGAAACTTGTGCATCTAGGTCACAATCAAAAATCAAATGCAATTGGCACTAGCATAAGTACTTTTGTGGCTTGCAAATGTTTATGCTTGAACAGGTGCGCTCCCCAAACTTATCAACTCCGTTCCCGCTTAACAGTGGTTCACTGTAAGGCAAAGCTCAGAATCTCATCACGTTGCAATCTCAAAGTTAAGGATTGGAGCAAAACCACAACGTGCAGCGTATCCTTGAATTTTCTTTCATGATATTTCTCTCGAGTGTTTGAAATGTCTTGAATCTCAAAAAATTTGGTTACCCCTGTCTGTTCGGCCGTCCCCCGAATTTGACCCCCCTCGAATGCTTGGTTACTCTGGTCTATTCGGCCGTCCCCCGAATTTGACATTTTCAAAATGCTTGGTTACCCCGGTCTGTTCGGCCGTCCCCCGAATTTGACCCCCCTCGAATATTTGGTTACTCTCTGGTCCACTCGAGCGCTCGGGTTGGACCTCCCTCAGAACTACGCCCCGACTTGATTCCCGAAAGGGATACGTAGGCAGCTCGATAACAAGAGTTTCAGTCGGACGTTCTATCGAATTGATGTTACCTCAACCCCGGCTCAGAGATGTATCTGATCTCACCAACCCATAAGCCGTTCACCCATTCCAATCCCCAGCAAAGAGAATTCGGTTTCTCAACGCATCCCCAGCATCCATCCGAACTACGATTGGTCTGATTCTCGCAAGAGATACGTAGGAAACTTGGGAACCCAGGTTCGACCATACTTGTTGTTTGCTTGCTTGAGTAGAACTACGGAGGCTTGATTCCCGCAAGGGATACGTAGGAAGCCCTACTTTGGGCTCAGCCGTCAAACCCTAGACGAGATCGGTTGTCTATATTGGATCGTCGAATCCCCTTTACATCACAAGTGAATTCGACGAGGGGCTCTGTAGACACCCCAATCTCGCACCCCTAAAACCAACCATTTGATTCGGTCTAAGCGCGATAATTGGCCTAAAACCCCAGATTTGGCCGTTCGGGATTACCGTACGCCTTATCGGTGCATCGGATGGAAAAACCATGTCCGGATTCATGATCAGGGCTCAAAACCGAGTAAACAGGCGTATTCTTCGAAAATTGAGCGTCGGGACCCTACGGCGGGCTCCGCACCCCTAGAACGCCTTTTATCGACCATTCTTTGCATTTAAAATTAATTTATGTTATTCCTTGCTTATTAAAATATTTCAGATATACCGGCATAAGCAGAAAAATATTCCGAGCAACTTTTGTGTTGAACCCGCGGACAACCGGGACACCGGAACGCGCACGACGGAGCAGTTGCAAGCTGTTGCGGAGCGGGAACACAGAGCCGGAAATAATGACATGTTTACTCCCACATTTCCTGGACATATGGCTGCATTAGGTGTAATATCCCGAAAATTTATAAATATTATTTTTACTTTTAATTAATTTTGAGCTATAGTTAGTGTGCATAATTTATTTATGTTGGGCTCTTGGAGAGTAGATTATTAATTGGGCCATTTAGTTAAAGAATAATTTCTATTTATTTATTTATTATTATTTTTTTTGGCACTTACAAAATAGAATAAGATGGGCCAGTCAATAAGTTTCAATCGTTAGTGAGTGGCTATGTTTATGGGCTTGACACGTTTGTATTAGGGTATTAAGATAATCCTAAAAATTTATATAAATAGATCTCTTAACCCTAATGAGAAATCAATATTGAGATTTGGCAGAGGAAAGAACTGTTGCATTGTTTGTGGGACGGCGCGGAGACAAAAGGATTGGTCAGTTTGAGGCCATATGAAGAGGGAAGCATTATAGGTTTAGGGCAAGAAGCTTAGGCGATTTGCACTTTATCTTATTTCGCATTTTAAGGTAAGAGAGACTATGCAGTGTCGATTCCGTGTCAGTTTTATCACGTGATTATTTCTTTGATATTCGTCCTATCGTTGTACTCCGTTTTATTGATACGCATAACTGTAACACCCCAAAATTTCAGAGTATTATAACACCATTAAATAATATAAATCCGTCCCCAAAATAAAAGAGTAACGGTCATAACTACAATTCAAATCTCCACGGCTAGTAAATCTAACCACAATCCAAAATCACTAACGGAAGCGTAACAATTTTCTTTCAATACTAACGGCTAGTAGCCATCAAAACTAGTTCACGGCATTTATTACAATCTCAATAAAAGTCTACTAAAAAAAATATAAAAATCACTACTTTCATTATTCGGGTCAGCCTCAAAGATGTCTCCACTGAAAGTCCTGCTTTCCTACTTATAACCTGAAGAAATAGAATTAGAGAAAGGGTGAGCGAACAATGCTCAGTAAGGTCCTACGCCGCCCCTTCGGTTTCTAAGAAGGGGTGACCTCAAAGAATGTATCAATAAACAATTTTCGATGAAACGGACAAATTAATAAATCCAACAATAATCCTCTTCTTAATACAAGGAAAGAAATCATGGCACAATTCCATATTCGATAATGCGTAAAATCAATTATGATCACTTAATATTCTTCTTATCAAGTCAATATTCAAAAGTAACCCAAAGGGATACAATAGTCGATGTATCAATGTTTCGGTATATCCGGATAACCTATATAACCACAATTTCAGTGGTGTCGATATCGATGGTTAATGCCACATAGGCATGTCACGAACTAACCCTCATGACCGGGTATCAATAGTATATCAATATTAACCCACAAATAATGGGTGTCATTAAGTGATCATTCTTTTATCAATGAAATTCTTTAATTGACCAATAATCCAATATCAATTTAAAGTCAGATTTAAATTAACTGACGGAAACGCTTTAGAGTGAATTCCAATAAAAATTACCGGCCATAACGGTAAAACAATAATTACTCTAGGAACGGAGGGTCAATAAATAACGATATACAATAGGACTAAGAGACGTAAATCCCTTACCTGATTGCAGTAGCTAGCTCTCGAAACGTACGAACGATACACTCAACAACGCCCCGCAAAATCTATTCATGTGCAAGTAGAGCATAATTAATATTAATTTTATACTAATACCAAGTCAGCTTTATAAACTGACCACTACCCATAATTAAGTCAACAGCCCTTTTATTTTTTTTCGGACTGTCTACAACCAAATTGGGCTGATTAAAAAGAATTCACTCCTTTGTCCAGTAGATAAAAATTCTCATTATTCTTTCTCTCCCACCATCCACACACTAATACACGTGCACACATATTTTAATTTCAATATTAGTCCCTCAACCTATACATACACATATTGTTTATATACGTGTTCCTCTGTAGTCCTTTTTTAATTGCAAAAAAGGTCCTTTACACATATACATACACATATTGTATATATACATTTTCCTCTATAGTCCTTTTTTAATTGCAGAAAGGTCCTTAACATTTTCACTTTAACCCTTATTTCTATCACCATCCTACTCCTTTCTTCTCTCTCACACGTCTCTTTCTCTCTCTCTCTCTCTCTCTTCTTTTCTCTTTTATTTTCTTTCTTTCTCTTTTCTCTTTTCTCTTTTCTGATCTCTCTCTCTCTCTCTTTCCCCTTTCATCCGACTTTTCTCCCTCTCTCTCTCATCCTTCCACTTTTCTTCTTTATTGTCTCTTTCCCATATGAACAACACCACATGTACACATTCATATATATCATTATTTTGTGGTAATACCAAGTACACAAAAACTCTTAAAGGAAACAGTAGAAAACATACCTCGGTTTCTTCTCCCTCTCCTTGTTACCCGAAGTTGCCTCCTCTCTCTTTTATTTTCTCCAAATCTTTCGGCTGCTACAACTGATAGGGTTTCTTAGGGTTAAGGTGGAAACTCCTTTTTATACTTAAAAAGGTTGACCTTTCCCATTCCATAATTAATTAGCCTGTTCATAATTAAAATAATTTCCCAATTAATTTTATTAACTAATTTATAATTTCCTAAAACCCGTTCATTACATTCTCACCCCCTTAAAATAAGTTTAGTCCTCTAAACTTGACGTACCTCATTCGATGAACAATTTAGGGTATTTATCCCGCATCTCACTTTCAAGCTCCCATGTAGCTTCTCGAACAGTATGGTTACTCCACTGAACCTTCACGTATGGGATGATGCGCTTTCTTAATACTTGGTCCTTCTTATCCACAATCCGAATCGGTTCTTCATCGTAACTCAGATCCGCTCGAAAACATAACCGTTCAAATTCAATGACATGGCTTGGGTCAGGGACATACTTTCGTAACATGGACAAATGAAAAACATTGTGGACTCCCGACAGAGCCGGCGGCAATGCCAGTCTATAAGCCACCTCTCCCACTCGATCAAGAATCTCAAAGGGTCCGACATACCTTGGACTAAGCTTTCCTCTGATTCCAAATCTCATAACACCCTTCGTAGGAGATATCTTTAAGAATACATGGTCTCCCACATCAAACTTAAGTTCACGACGATGTTTGTCTGCATACGACTTCTGTCTACTTTGTGCTGTCAATAATCTCTTCTTTATCAATTGAATCTTTTCAGTAGTCACTTGAACCAATTCGGGTCCCAATAACTTTCTCTCGCCCACTTCGTCCCAACAAGTCGGCGAACGACATTTCCTACCATACAAGGCTTCATACGGTGCCATGCCAATACTAGAGTGAAAACTGTTATTATACGCGAATTCCACTAAGGTTAGATGTTCGTCCCAAGAGCCTCGCCAATCCAATGAGCACGCCCTAAGCATATCCTCAAGTGTTTGAATAGTCCGCTCTGACTGTCCATCTGTCTGCGGGTGAAATGCAGTACTCATATTCAATCGTTAGTGAGTGGCTATGTTTATGGGCTTGACACGTTTGTATTAGGGTATTAAGATAATCCTAAAAATTTATATAAATAGATCTCTTAACCCTAATGAGAAATCAATATTGAGATTTGGCAGAGGAAAGAACTGTTGCATTGTTTGTGGGACGGCGCGGAGACAAAAGGATTGGTCAGTTTGAGGCCATATGAAGAGGGAAGCATTATAGGTTTGGGGCAAGAAGCTTAGGCGATTTGTACTTTATCTTATTTCGCATTTTAAGGTAAGAGAGACTATGCAGTGTCGATTCCGTGTCAGTTTTATCACGTGATTATTTCTTTGATATTCGTCCTATCGTTGTACTCCGTTTTATTGATACGCATATTGATTGTTCCGTCCAATTTGATAATTGCTTTGACATTGAAATTGATTCGAAAAGTATTATTTTTATCGAAAGCATGCTATATGTGTTTTGGTTCTCAAAGAAATGAGATATGTTATATGGAATGGTTCTGGTGTCGCTAATTATGTGACGGTCGAAGTGGACTTTGTTATTGTGATTGCGTTGGTTCAGCTCCGAGAGTGGGCGCCAACGATTGAGATTGAGTTTGTTTTGATTGTTAGACCACTAGACCCGAACATAATTAGTGCATCAGACTGTGAAGTATGATCGATTGGTATTCGATTTATGAAATTTGAGTCTTTTTGGTACGTCCATATTTATAATTTCATGGACTGAGTTATTTGAATTATTGTGTTCCTTTGGCTTCCGTGATACTGTGTATCCCCTTTCTTACTGGGCCCCCCAGCTCACCCCCCTCCAGTTTCAGTTTTGCAGTTGACCGTTGATCGAGGTTCGAGATAGAAAAAAATTTGGGACAGAGCAGATTATTGAATATTTCGGATTATTAGTGATATTTTGTAATATCTTTTAGAGTTGTAAGTTCTAATATATTGATATTTATGAAAATAAAGATTGTAAAAATCCGGGTCGTTACATTAGGGGGGGGGGGTCACATGGGCCAAAAATCAACCAAAAATGGACAAGTGGCATTTCAAAAAGTGGAAATCACCAAGTCAAAGCAACACCATCATTTTTGGCCAATTTTTCCACCCCTTGGCATGAATTTCGGGCAAGAGACCTTACCCCCCATACTACCCCTACTCTAGGGGCATTTTGGTCCAAGAAATATCACCTCCCTCCTCCATATACTTCCTAGGTTGATCCAAGAAAAGGAGAACTTCAAACACACACATTACACTCACACATTCCATACACTCCCTTCATACACTTTCTTTCAACAAAACAACCTCCATCATCAAACCACCACTCAACCACCACTACCACCACAACACCACAACCCCTCCACCACTAAACCACCACTCCAAACACTTCAAAACAACTACTCAAACTCAAGCAAACCACAACAACAACAACTACAACAACAACAACAACAACCACAACAACTTCAATCAAAACAAACAAAAAGAAGCCTTCCCTTGGAAGCAAAGGAAGCACACCACCCCCCTAATTTAGGTAAGTTTACTTCTTGTAAATCATAGATTTAAAACATGTAAGTTTTATATGAATTTGTGGGAACCTAGTCAACTAATGACTAGGTCTCCCTTGCTACATATATAATCTATGTTTTAACTTTGTAAATAAACATGTTTAATGTATGATAAATGTTCAAATATCTGTCCTAATATGTATATATATGTTTTAAGTTTATTTTGGTGTTGATTTCGTGGCTCAAATCTTAAATCCATGCAAGATATGGCTCTCTTACCTAGCTTGTGCATAATCTGCCCCCTTGCTCGTATTTCATGATTATTCTCATTTTTGCTCTTGTTTGTTCATAAATAGATGCATGATAATGTTAATAACACATAAATAAACGAGTTCCCCAAGTTTAATGGGTTTATTCCAAGTTTATGCCATGTTTTGATACCTATCTTCATGCCATGTCTAATCTGTCCAGTATGTGCTGTTTGCATCAAGCCTTTTGATGTGCTTTTTACTCTATCTTACCTTCGTTTATAGATCTAACTCAAAACATCAAAGTTGTTCCTTGCATATTGAATATGATGCTTGCCAAGTTTTGTGGTTTACATCCATGTTTAGGTCATGTTTTGGTAGGAATTTTCGTAGTACAGAACTGCTGCCATGCTTGCTGCACTCTAGATTAGTCTGAGTTCTTAAGTCCAAAAGCCTACCAAAACTCGATTTTCAAGTCTAAGTCAAAACATGAAATTTGTTCTCAAAAGACTAATAAAGATTTTCATGTTCTTGAAATAATTTTATGACCTAAGGAAAGGCCCCTTTCCATTTTATAAATCAAGTGTCTTCTCTCAGACTAACATTTCCAGATTCTGGCATGAAAATGTCAGAGGTCTTTTGATGCACTTAAACTCGTTTTATTCACGAACTGTTTTGGGTACATCATATTCAATATGTTATATTCAAGTTTCATGTTTTGATTTTTCTCAGACTCATAGGTTATGATAGTGTAAATTGTCCGTCAAAATCTGATATGCAATGCTTTACTGTGCCGGGCTGATTTTATGTTAATGTTTTTTGGGCATGAGTTAAGCATGAAATATTTATCCATAAATCCAACCAAAATTCTTACATGTTATCTAACATCTTGGGAGTGAATCCCAAGCTTTAGATCTCTTTTTGGATAGGTGTTTCACAGGTACAATCCATGGCGACCCACAGCAGCCCCGTGAACCTGGAGGATCAATCTTGCGCTCGGATATTCTTTTCATGGGATTTATCCCATTTTTTGTATATATGTATTATTTGTACAATATTCCCCCTTCCCCCTTTAATTGCTCATACTTGTATATATGATTCAAACCTTTTTTCAAAACCAATCGGGAATCCACCCAAACCGATTCCCGGTTGCGAATTAAAACAAACGTGCCTAGACTAGGAGACTCCCCTGTACATAAACATACACATTTTTTATAAGTTAGGCATAAAACACATTTTCAAAAGGCAAACTAAAATCAAGCGTAGGCGGAAGCATGCTAGAGACCGAAAGGGCGAGCGGAGTGCCTAACACCTTCTCCTCTCGTAACATAGCCCCCGAACCCACTTTTCAATCAAAAAGGTTTTATCTCTATTTTCCTAAATAAAATGAGGTGGCGACTCTTCTTTTCAAAACCAAAGTAGGGTAACCATTTTGAGAAACCGAGCGGATTCCAGCCGCGTTTCGCACGGATCCCTACGCGGGTACGGGCGCGGGCTCTCACACCATGGAGCCACCTTCAAAAAAGCCGCCGGTTTGTTGACGCGAAGCCTCTCTTGCAACCACATAGTCAAGAGCCTATCACTACCACAGGGCATTCCACCATAAGCCGCGAGATGGGGAATCTCACAGAGCATCTCTCCAAGGATAGCCGGCACGATGTCATAGCCTAGACGAGCGGAATTTACCATGCCCAAGCACCCTTCACTGGCAAACCCAACCTCAGAGGGGAAGAGGATAGAGGCAAACAAGCATAGTGTAAGATGGTCCAAAGAACGGTCAGAAGCCACGTCCATGTGCATAAAGTGTTGTGGCATCCAAGAAAGGTCAACATAGCCGCCCCTAGCATACCTATCAAAGTCATCCGCGGGCACGCCAAATGTCATCAACATATCCCTCAAAGAAATAAAATCAAAAGGCAAGGCAACTTTACCCTTCCCTTCGTAGCCACATAGTGCCGCGATATCCTCATAAGTGGGTGTCATCTCGTTGAATGAAAAGTTGAAGACATGGAGGGTATCATTCCAAAATTTCCCACAGGCTTGCAAAAGGTTGGTATTGGAGTTCATGTGCAAAAGTGACCAAAGACACTTTATCCCATACCGTTCATCAAGTTTCCTACGACTAGAACCAGAAAGTTTGGCAACCCACTTCTCCCAAGAGGTTATAAAGATTTTTTTATCAAGACTTGTGATCCTAGCCTCATGATCCATGGCAAAGAGCAAGGAAATTGGTGATTGGAACTCTAAATTTCTCAAAAGAAGTGGCTGGTACGAAGTCTAAGGCAACACAAACTCCCCTTAAATGGTACACAAACTCCAATTCTTGCCAAGAAAAGGAAAACCAGAGTCGGCGGCAGACTTGGCCACGCGGCCACAATTGTCCTCGGCCACGCGGCCACTATTGCTCTTGGCCAGGCGGCCGACTTTGCCTTGGCCACGCGGCTTCTCTTGCCCCCATGCAGAAATCACAGATCGTCACTCCCACTTCGTAACGGATCCATGCAAACAACGTACATGTCCCTCCCCGAGGCTCCTGCATTGTATAAAAATTAGGAGCATTGTAAAATAATTAGTTTGTACAGATAGGTTGTCACAAAATCATTCTCATTTTAGTTAATAAATATATTTACATGCATGTTAAATGTTTGTCCAGTACATATTTGTCTCTACTAGCTAACAGTGTAGGAAATAAAGATGGAAAGAGGGGCCCCACCTAATCAGAATCCTCTTCCGTGGTGTCTCCACGCCGCGCTAAAGCTCGAGAGCTACCGGCACCCGAACTCCGTCCCCGGACCGCTCGACCACCAGTGTGAGAAGAGCCCGCACCATTCGGAGACTATTCCCGACGCTAGGGAGCCACGACATCATCCCGCTGGCAAGTGCATGAATGATATGCCTCTCTCAATAGGCGCATCAGTACGTTCTCCCGCTGAACAGAACGAACGTGCGCCTCCCGAGTCACCTGAAAGGGAAACCAAGGCAAAGATTACAATGCAAAAATAACAAGTGTGTGTGTGCATGACTGAGATAAATCATAAGGTCATACCCCAGCGTCAGGCGGAGGAACAAAAGTCTCCTCGACAACATCTGCGACCGTCGGCTCCAAGCTAATCTCCACCTCTCGGCCACCTCTCATCACCCTCACGCTACTCGAACGGGGAGGCATGTCCACCAAAGGCCGACTTCGACCAACATACCGGGCCGAGCTCGATCCCTCTCCCGATAACATCCTAGCCCGAACCTGAGGGCTGATCAACCGAGTCCGCACATAGCCGGCGTAGTCGTCACTCCCCCTGTAATGCTCTGCCGGAGTGGGAACCAAGAAAGTTGCCAACCTCGCAGGACGGAGCATATCCCGAGGAGGGTCATAAGGAGCCCACGGTAACGCACCAGCCCTATGCTGACGAACCACCCTTTCTCCGAGATACATGGCCTCCCCGGTGAGACCCACAAGCAGAACCCTAGAAGCGGTCAACTCCACTATATAGGGACCCACCAGAGCTTCATTAGCCGGACTCCATGGGTAAAACCTGACCCCGACAGGCTCAGACATCGCAAAAACCCTCCTCAGATCGGCGGCATCCACCGTCTTCCTATCCCGGTTTCTGCGGGGAGGCGCCCTGTTGCTCTTGCACCAGTACGACATGATGGGAACAACCTTGTTGGCACTCATCACCAACTGAAAAGGGGCTACACCGAAGATCTCGTACACCCATGCCTGTGCATATAATGAGAGAAATATTTCAGACCAAAAGATAGAGCAGAAATCCCAACGAGTGAAAAGAAGAGCAGTCAAGAGCATACCTCAAATGCGAACTGAAACCCGTCAAAGGCCAACGAGCTAGCCCTCGAGCAATGGTCCAATGCCCGGTAAATCTCAGCCAAACCAGCTCCGCCCCAAGAAATCCCACCGACTTGGTCCAAGTCCACAAAAGCCCCTAGCAGTGAGTACCTGCAGACAGTAGCCCCACTGGGAAACAAGATCTCTGAAAAGCTGTACCATAAGAACAGCCGGACCAAGCAATCCAAATCATACTCCCCCCTACCAAAGGCCTCAATAGCCATCTCCACCAAACGGTTCACCTTCCCGGCCTCCACTCCATGACCCTTAACACCTCCTCCCTGGTCAGTGTCAACCCCCAACAGAGCCTGCCTATAGTCCCGCCGCTCCGCCAAGCTCTCATCAAAAGGCAAAGGGGTAGCAGTGAACCTCAACCCCGTGATAGCCGCAAAATCCGTCGGCGTGATGGTAATCTCTCCCCAACTGAAGTGAAAAGTATGGGTGGTGTCCCACCAGAACTCCCTGCACACCTCTATCACCGCCGCCACCTTCAGAGTGCCCCCAACCATGCGGACACTATCAAAGAATGGGCCAAACCCCATAGCCTCGATCCGAGCACGCAAACCGCCCGGTCCCTCCGGCAGAGACGCCCACAGTTTTCCCACAGTCACTGTGGACCCACGAGCCTTGATCCTCTGCAGGTAAACACAGCACAGGTATGTTACACTCCTAGCAATTTACATTTCTAGCAATCTACATTTCTAGCAAATTACGATTCTAGCAATATATATTTTGTACAAAAGTGCGAAAAATGTGAAAAATGAGAGGAGCGAAAATTTGAAATTTACCTCTCGTGTCTCCGGAAGGCCCATCGACCAGTGACGCTCCGAGTCGATGTAGAAATCATAGTCTTGATCAAATGTTGACCGAAGAAGGCCGTCGCGAAAGTTCCGAGTCGCCGCTCGTGGTCTCAAACCGCCCCGTGGTATCAAGGGCGCCGCTTCAAAACCCGCTCCTAGGTCAGCCCCTACATTTCCCTCACCTTGAGGATCGCCATGCCACTGTTCTTGTTCTTGTTGTGGAGGCACATATCCACCTTGGCCCGGAAAACCCCCAAACAAGGCCTCATTGATCCAGTCCGCCATTTTATCCGAAGTATTCGAAACAAAATCCTCAAAAAAAATATCAAATCCTAGCTTTTTCTCTCTAAAACTCAATTTTCTCTCTCTAACTCGGCAATAATAGAGGAGGGAGAAGAAGGAAGAAGAAGGAAGAAGGAGAAGAGGGAGGGTTTCTGGTGATGCGACCAAGGAGTCAGCCCGCACGCGATCTTGGCCACGCGGCCACTTCTGTTCTAGCGATCCCAGCCGTTAGATCAGCGATCCGCGTGAAGGAGATCCGACCACGCAGCGTCCTTGGCCACGCGGCCACTATTGCAATTCAGTGACCTTGGCCACGCGGCCAACCTTGTCCTTTCAGACAAAATCTCATTTCTACCCCTAATCTTTTTCTCTTTGTTCATTTTAGGCGTCCCTAGCCTATTTTGACCTTGAAATTTTGACCTTAAAATTTCCATTTTCTTTCAAATCTTCACCACGATGGTCGGAACCCGTCTGTTTCTACCTCGTGTGTGCCCCAAATATTTGCTTAGGATTCGTATTATTGCAGAGACCCGTCCGCCTCTATGTCATGCTCATCCTAGATCGATCGTGAGTGGCAGAGACCCGTTCGTCTCTAATTACGAGAGATCCAGCATCTATTATTTTAGCGCGATCGGCAGGAACCCGTCCGTTTCTGATTGCATTTACCCCGGAAGTTACCACTTCCACCTTGAGGCCATTTAGACTCCGTAGTCTTTATTGTCTCATTATCCCCCAATATTTGCTTAGGGTTCATATGATGGTAGAAACCCGTCAGCCTCTACGTCATGTGCATCCTAGAACGATCGCGGCCGTTGCGAAAGTTCCAGCATTTATTATTTCCATCTTGGGATTATTTAGACGCCGTAGTCTTTATTGTCCCATTATCCCTCTTACCTCCTTTTCCCAAATGACTTCATTGCTTACGAATGTTCGTTCTTCATACAAGATAGTATCCGTAGGATTGTTATCCCCAGCAGGAGTCTGATGTCTCGTTTCCCTAACGAATGTTCAAGTCTTCATACAGGATAGGGTCCGTAGGTTTGTTATCCGCAGCAGAAGTTCGATGTCTCATTTTATCCCCAAAACTCTGAACTACGACCGGCTTGATTCCTCCAACGATACGTAGGAAACCTGAAAAGGTTCAGCCACCCGACCGACATGGTCATCTCTCATCCCCTGCAGTTGCATTTTCCCCGGCAGATGCATTTTCCCACAGATCAGACTTCTCCCCAGCAGAAGATGTTGCTCCCCACCAGTGGACAATCATTCCCAATTTCCCATCAGATCTGAATTACGTTTGGGTTGATTCCCCTGTAGATACATAGGTCGCCTCCAAGGTTCAGCCGTTCCATTGATCCTTTCATCTGTTTTGAAACTCATGTTCCAGAACGGATCCTTCTTTTATCGTCGACCCTCCATTGCCTTGCAAGAAGCGTCGCCGAGGGGCTACTGTTAGTACCCGATCTGAAAATGAGTTTATTAGGGCTTTCCCAAATATACAAGGACTTTATAGGAATTAGAAACCTTGCAAAGACTTGTCCCGGATTCCCAAAATATGTCTCATTATTCTAGAACACCCTAAAAATGGTCAAAATATGGTTTCCTTAAACCAGCAGAAACCCTAGCTTAGGAATCACATCAGCCCGCAACCTTGGCCACGCGCCCAACCTTGCTGCGCCTCCGACCTTGGCCACGCGGCCAACATTGTCACCGTCTTCAATCATGGTCAGGCGGCCAACCTTGCTCCGGATGATCCTGACCGTCAGATCTTCCCCTCAGTTTACTATATAAATCCATTCCATCCCATTGGTTAAGGATCCCGAGTTTGAGAGCTTTAAGTCCGATTTTGAGAGTTCTTAAACACAATTTTCTCCCTACTTAAGCATTCAAACACTCAAGGAGATCAAGGTTTATTTCTTGCCAACATAGGTAAGTTTTCTAACTTTTTCTTCATGTTCTTGCATCATTTTTAATGTAGATCTTTAATATTCATGTTCTTTCATGTTTATTCATAGTTTCTTCATATTCCTTGCATGTTCATTCATATGTGCATAACATGTTCTTCGCATGTTCTTCGTGTTCATAGATTAAAACCTTATTTATGCCATATTTAGGGATGCGATCTTCATAATTACATGTTATTTCATAGCCGATGATGATCTAGGGTTCATCAACCCAAGGATGATCTAGGAACTACTTCTAAACCCTAATCTTTAGGTAATCCCCCCTCATTATGCATGATCCCGATTCTCCTGCCTATTCTAAATTCTTCTCGAACTACGCTGACCTGAGCTTCTCACATTGAGAGGAACGTAGGCAATCTTCGGATCCGGTCTAAATCACTAACACACTACTAACACATTCATCATGATAGAAAGACCGATCAATTCGGGCAATAGGAGTGATAACGTTCAATATTCTTCTCTTGTTGTAATTTGACCCCCGAACCCACTAAAAATGCTTTTTTCAATGTTTTGGCTATAATTAAAACGGCGTGGCGACTCTCATAAATTTTATGTCGTTATGAATATTCCCTTTAATAATAAACATAATCACAAGATACTTCCCATGCGTCGCTTCATCGGAAAGGGGTATTCACACGGCCATAGTTACAGGTGCAAAACATTGGTCCTATACTAGCGAGAAGGAGTCCACTGTTCCAGGAATTAATCAAAGACAAGGTGTCAAAACTAAGCAATGTGCTTTTCCGACTTTCTAGGATTTTTGTGCTGTGCTTGCTTTTCAATCTTTCCAAATAAAATCATTTTTGCATTCTTTTATTCTTTAAACAATCATTCTTTTGTACATAAAAAAAATTCCGTCCCCATAAAAAAACTAAAACTTTCTTTCCTTCAACCAATTTTGTAGAGGGAGAATCCCATTCATTCTCTAGCGTAGTATTCAGGGTCTGTTCCGAGCATCCCTTTGATCAAGGTCTACTCCGAGTCCTCCGATCAGTAATGGCAAATAGAGGACAGACATCAGAAAATGTGACTAGGGGCTCGCCCAACTTTGAGCTGGAATATGCAATGGGGCAATGGTTAGAGAGGCAGTTAAAAGCCCAAACGGAGTACGTGATCAGTATCTTCCAAGAACACCTAGAGGAGATAATGGGCCATGTACCGACACTCATACAGAATCAAAGCCAACTGGGGCTTGAAGGTCTCCAATCGCCATATATATCAAACACCCATACCGTGTTGTCCCCGGTTCAGTCACAAGAAATGACCCCAGTGTCCACAGGTGCATTTTTTTCACCAAGAACCAAATGCCTACCCAGATTCAATCCAAAACACTGTTCCAACTTTCGCTTCCTTCACCGAAATAATCCAAAACTTAGGGGTTGACGCGCACTTCTCACATCATGATTTGAGGAAAGGAAAAGATTCATTCGAGAATGATATTTATGCAACCGAAGGTGAACGTGAAATGAGGCCTTTGTTCTTCAAATTTTAAGATCATAATCTGTCTCCAAGAAATACTTCTCAAGACCAAGTGCTTGTTCCATGGAAGATTAAAAGCGGTCTGAGAAAGCCCATTCGCCCTTATAGGCACTTTGACAAGCTTGACACTCCAATGACTGTGATCTTTAACAACTTTGTGAACCAAAGCTTGTTGGAACCGATGAAAGGATATAGGCCGCCAGTCAAACTATGGGATCCTACTGCCTATTGCCTATATCACCAATCGAACGGCCATGACACTGATAATTGCTTCTTGCTTCGACAAGCTATCCAGAGTCTTATCGATGAGGAGGTCATTGAGAGACCCACATCTACAGCGGACAGGTTCTTTTATGATATATGCGTACCAATGTCTCAAATCCTACGCGTTCTGGTTTTTCATGGACTTTTGAAACCCTTGGAGAAGTACCGATCTCCCCAGCCATTACCCAAAGGGTGGAACCCTCTTGAGTTCTGCCAATACCACCGATGGCCGGGACATGCTACTGACTCGTACTGGTCTCTTAAGAATGTCATACAGAATCTCATTGACAGCGGGGTTATTAAGAAATCCCATATTTGACTTTAACCGAAGATGGTATCCTAGGGGCTCCTTGACCCCTGAGGAAAATGTTCCTTTTTTTTGCTACAACGACCGCAACCCGCCAACAAGGATTTTTGATGCTTTATGCTAATGAGAATTCAACGACCCGATAGGATAGATTTCTTTTGCTGTGAATAAGGCACACCGCCCAACTCTAATTCCTTTTGCTTTCGGGCACGTCTTAAAGTGTGCTCACACTTCTTTTGTCTTCCAAATCAAACTTGCGTGTCATCCTTTTGTACTACTTTAAATTTCTTGTTTGTCTTATTAATAAAAGTTTTTAGTCAATGAATTCGCCTTATAATTAAGTGCTTCTTAATCGCGCATCTTTTTAAAATCACTTTATTAAGAGCTAAATATGAATATGGACTAATCTTAGACTGCGATTAATCGAGTTGAGAACTAAGTCCGCGAAGGCGATTAAAGAAGTCAACAAAGGCGATCGACGAAGTCAACAGCAATGCTCAATCAACCGAGACTTCAAAGAAAATTTGACGCAGATTTGAGGCGGCTAGTCAAAGGCCAAAGACCAAATTTTTTTGTTTCTGCAATCGTACACCTTTCTCTAAATTTCCATATGTCCTAAATGAGTACATTGAAAATATTTTATTTTCCCTTCTTCTTCTCCTCTTTCTGCCAAAAACAAAAGAGAGCAAAAAAGGAGAGGGTGTGCTAAAAAAAAAAAACTATTCTATTCTATTCCTTTACATTACTTCATTCTTTGTACATATCACTTACATCTAACATAATTATTTTCGACCCCTTTGAGCGAGCACCATCAACGACAACAATTGGTGACTCATGCTCTTAACCGGCCTCTTACACTGAGAGGTTAGAGACCTAAAAGGTGAACGGGTTTCAAAGACTCCATCAG
Organism: Campanula takesimana; assembly: GCA_026119855.1. NCBI lineage: Eukaryota > Viridiplantae > Streptophyta > Magnoliopsida > Asterales > Campanulaceae > Campanula > Campanula takesimana. The sequence continues at coordinate 213,969 of JAOWBW010000402.1, read as the reverse complement.
GATCGAAAAGCACAACAATGGAGATGACATGGAGAGCACTGCGCGAATGAGGCTGATCTACACCGAAGGAGATCTTGACCTTTTGACCCTGGGAAGATACCATCAACGATGACAACTGGTGTCTTGGTTGGAATACCACATGCTATGCTAACCCCTTACACTGAAGGAGCCAGCAGTTAAAGGTCGAACAGCTTCTAATCAATCTCGAAAGGCGCAACAACGATGACAAGGACCTCCCACTCATGAGGTCAACATGCGGTGATGTTTGCGCGCGGGCTTTTGGAAGCAGTTTCGTCCTTCGCCTTACCTTTCGATTTGAGAGTCGCCACCATGTTTAACGGAACACGGACCGTGAGATCTTGGATTCGGGGGTTAAGTTATGAATTGGGAAGGTCAAGGAGAACCCAATTCACCCAATCTAGGATTGGTCTTGCTAAGAAATCATCATCGTTGTCTTAAAATCATGCAAGCGTGTACAAAAGAGGCCAAATAAATAATTTCTTATTTATTTAGAATGTCGGATCATGTGCTTTGAGACCATCTCCATGAATTGGAGAGACTCTAGGCTGATCCTTTAATGAAATCACACTACCTCAAAGCAAAGAAGGAGATGAGAAGATAGAAAGCAAAGATTTTACCTAAGCGTTTCTTCAAGAATCCTATGGATGGCCTTGACAAAAGGCCTTGATCTTCCAAATTTCGTGGGTATGAGAGAGGGACTGATTATGAGAGCTTTATTGTGATTTAACGGCCTTGGGGCTATCAAGAAATTATCGTCCTCTTTTTTAGAGTGAAAGAACCCCTTTATTTATAGGCTTTTGGTGACCTAGGGTTTGAGTTGGAGAGTTGTTATGGTTGGGAATCAAAGACTTAATTCTCAAGAGGTTATTTTAGGACTCTAGGATTGGCCATAGGATTTTCCCCGGATTGAATAAGTGTTTGCCAAAAAACGAGGTTGAGATCAACAAGGAAACTGTTGAAAAACTCGACTGTCAAGGAAGATGTCTCGTACGAGACATCAATGTCTCGTACGAGGCATCTAAGTGTTGGAATCACTTTTATGCCCTCTGCAATAGTTTTTGATGTTCATTTTGGCCCCTGACTAACGGAGTCAGTCAGAAACTTAACAGAACATGTCCAACTTAATGAGTTTTGACCCAAATCAAAAGCGAGACACAGAAGTAGTGTGATTATAAATGAATGTCCAAAATGGGGTGTCTACAGAGCCCCTCAGCGACGATACTTATGAATGAAGTAATGTCGTCGATAGAAAAGATGCCATTTTGAACTAAGGGCATGGTCGTGCTAGAAAGCTGCCTACGTATTCCTCGGAAGGAAATCAGACAAAACGTAGTTTGACTTTGAAAATACGCAAAAACGGGGGTTTAAGGTATTTTGAAAATCATTGTAAAACAAAACTTGCGATAAGTAAAGTTTAGAGTTTAGAGACTAACTCATACTGAGGAATCAATGGCCTTGAACCAATTCTGAATATACCCTTTTGTTGATGACGAACCGTCTCCAGTTGCAATCCATACTGAGGAATCAATCTCTTTGACCCAATTCTGAATATGCCCTGTTGTTGATGACGACCTGTCTTCGGTTTGGAAACACCAGTTACCCGGAGCTTGCTTCTCCTTCCAACGATTTTGCCTTTACGTTGGAAAATATGAATCCTATGTTATTAAAATACGTCTTGATAACAATTATCGGACTCTGGGCTTGGAGACGCCAATTACTCGGACCTTGCTTCTCCTTCTGACGAGACTGCCTTTCCGCAAGAAAAGTGAATCCTATGCCATTAACTTACGTCTTGATGACAATTATGGGACTCTAAATGGTGGGATCCTGTGTTGTTAACTTACGTCTTGACAACAGTTGTGGGATACCCGGATGTGGAGACGCCAATTACTCGGACCATGCTTCTCCACCTGATGAGACTGCTTTTCCGCCAGAAAAGTGAATCCTATGCCATTAACTTACGTCTTGATGAAAATTATGGGACTCTGAGTTTTGTGAACCTCTTACCATTAACTTACGCCTTGATGAAAATCATCAGTCTCACGGTAAAATCCTGTGCCATTAACTTACGTCTTGATGACAGTTATCGGATTTAAAGTTTGCTGATGCAGATTTCGTTGCTCATCCATGATCTTGGATGTGCGGTGAGAATAAATTCGTACTGAGAGACAACTTTTCTTGTCCCAATTCTGAAAATATCCATTTGTTGACGACTCAATGTTCCTCTTGAACCGGGCTCAGATTCGACCTCTTGGTCTAAAGCAGGGCTTTTTCTGACCTTTCTGTTAAAAGCGGGGCTTTTCTGAAATTTCCTGAGAAAACATGGTTTTCTGTGGATTTTCTGGGGATGCCTCGTACGAGGGAGGGATACCTCGTACGAGCTATCTCTCTTTTTGCGCAGAACAGACGCATATTAGCTGTTTTGGTGATTTTCAAATCACTTTTCTTATTTCATTTTCGGGAGTTTTCAACCCTAGGTGATTTTCTCTCTCAAAAATCTTCCTTTTCACCGAGTTTTAGTGATTCCCAACCCTTTCCAATGGCCGGTGCTAATCGTTAGTATAAGGAACACCTCTTTGGTAGGCATATGAAGTGGAAAAGATGGAATGCGGATGAGTTGTGTCCGTTTCCCGAGGATCATGTTTCTCACGCCATTCGAACCAGGAGGGTAAGGATCTCTTCCTTTTACTGAGTTCTTATGTCAATTTCGTTGTTGCATGTCTCAATTTGGCGCCTTCGCAGTTTGACTTTCGTCAATTTTTGCCCAGAATTGTCGCTGTTAGGGTTTACCATGCATGGCTGATTTTTTTGATGAAATTTCACCCTTGCTGATGCTGAAAATCATTGTAGTATAGCAATACATGATTTGGACTATCGTTTTGGGCAGTTCTGCGACTTTCTCGGGTAAAAATGCTTAAGTGAGGATTTTACCGATTTTCTGACGTTGTCTTTTTTGACTTTGTTGCCTGCAGTCATTCAGAGTGATTAACAACTGTAGGGGAAGTGTGCAGACAGTTTCCGAGAAGTGGGCGATTCTCAATGGCGATATGAAGGAAGAGATCAAGAATATGGGACTTAAGCCTTTCTTTGACGGCTTAGTCAGTGAGAGGAGGAACGTTCACTTGCTTCAGGATATTCGGGAACGCTGGTGGGATAGTACTCACACCATGTACATGCGGTGGGGGGAGGTTACCATGACCCCTACTGATTTCCATGCCATCACGGGGCTTGTTATTGCCGGCGAGCCACTTGAGGTAGATGCGGATTTTCGTCCTAACGAGGATGATATGGCACGCCTTCTAGGCTTCTCTGTGCGTACCCAAGGCAAGGGTGTCCCTCTCACAGCTTTGAGGGGTAAGGTCGATGCCTATGTTGCTATTAATGCAGGCCAGATGCATCTTACTGGCACCCGTATTGTGGCTGTCCGCGGCTTTCTTTGGTGGGCCTTTTCTGAGACGCTGTTTGCCAATCATGCGTCGACAGCCTTGTTTACTCTTCTGAGTCTATTGAGGGATGTGCAGCATGTCACTGATGCTAGTTGGGTTTTAGCTGGCTTGGCCCACTGTTACGTGGCCGTGGATGAGAGTTCGCGGGATCGGGCGAACGCTGGCTTAGGTGGCTACAGTCATGCCTGGGAGGTAAAATACTCATCTTCTTCTGTATTCCTCCTTGATTTTAGCCCCTAGTTTATTCTGATAGCGTTTTTACCCTTAGCTATTTATGTATTGACATCTTTCTATGTTTGTCCCATTTTGTAGGCTTGGGGTTATGCCATGTTTGGTCTCTTCTCTTTCAATCTTTGGGACAACGCTGTTATGTTCCCGGATACTCTGAGATGGCGCCGGGATAATAGGGATACCCGTGACGAGCAAGCCGAGGGGGATGATATGCCGGTGGAGTGCATGCGGCAGTATTTTGACAGGTGGGATGTTGCCCCTGAGTCTGTTGTTGCTTTCTTCCCTTGGCGGAGTTTGGGCATCGATCACGCGCATGGGTTTGTTGGCATGAGGTTACTGATGGTTGGCCTCTATGGGGGATGCTTTTATTTGGGAGAGAGGGTTTCTCACCAGCAAGGTGGTGGCAGACTTGATATCGTTATCCCTTTCAAACCACCGGCTCATATGCTGAATTCTTATGCCATCGGGAATGACGAGAGGGATGACCTCATTATCGGTCAGGACGATTTTGAGCATATGCATCTGGAGGCTGACTATCAGGACTTTCTTGCTCGTCTGATGCCTCGATTGATTCTGGAGGGTGATCAGGCCCAGGGTCAGGGAGTTGTCCACGTCCCTTTCCGTCCGCAGCTCGGACCAGCATCGTTTTCCTACAGCATGGCTGAGGGAATAGAGAGCATCGAGGACCTTCCTGCCCAGTACGATATGCCTGAGGGACTCGTACCTCCTGCTGACGTGACCATGGTATGATCTATGACCTTTCTTCTGTCATTTCTGTCGCTTATCATTTATCTGAAGATTTTAATAATTTCATTTGTTTCCTCCCAACAGGTGCCCATCGCCGAGTATAGGGAGGTTGCAGGACGGCTCGCCCAGTTTATGGCCTATGCCAAGAGGATGAAGAGAGAGACAGCAGGGCTGCTTGGACGGTTGGCTCAGCAGACGGCGGAGCTAGCTTCTTGTGGGAAGAGGCCTCGGACTGACAGATGACAGTGTGGCAGTGGCGACACTTCTTAGATAGGATCCCCCCATTCTCCCCTTTTTGTCGATGATGTACTGATTGTCTCGGCGTAGGCGAAGACAATTTTTCCTTCTTTCTTCTTCTTTCGGGATTGGATTGTATCTATGCAACAGTTATTTCCTAACTCTAGCACGTAAATTTGTAAATTTTAGTTTTTTTTAATTTTTGACTGTATATGAATTGGTCAAACAAGTTTGTTTTATGAGATGGGTTCGCGATGGGCCCTTTACAGGTGATGATAGACTATTTGATGCAAATTTCTGGGGTGTTTGAGACATGTTTTGACTTATTGGGCAGCTTGAATTTGAGCATAGTCGTTGCTTGTTCTGACCAGGGAGATACCTCGTACGAGACTCCCAGATGTCTCGTACGAGACACTGTTGTTTTTCACGGCAGTCTCCTGTTTCCTCGAGGATTCTGTATTCAAACTTGTATATAATGACCTCTAGTCCATCCCAGAATACCATGCGGCGTCAGATTAGTTCTGGGAACAATCCTTTGGAGTAAAATTCTCATCCTTTTGCTCCCAATGGCTTCAAGCAAGTCCGTCCCTTCATCAATAATTGTTGATGAGTTCTCTCTAGACCCAAAATTGGTGGAACGTTACAAGAAGGACTTAGCAACGTTCTTTCACTCGTTTGACAAGGCTCGTCAAGGAAGATTCATAGAGATGTTCGGTTTTAAGATTCTTTTCACCTTGAAGAACCTAAAATCGGATTGGGATCTTTTGAAGGGAGTTGCACGCTTCTGGGATCCTTCGACTCATCTTTTCAACTTTTCACTTAGTGAGATGGTCCCTACTGTAGAGGAGATGGCGGCTATCTTGGATATGCCATTGACCGGTGTGATTGCGGTGCCCAAGTATGACAAGGTACCGGCGGAGTTTCTCAGGGATCTATTGAGCATTGGCCTTCCCGAGGCGCAGGGTTATATTCATAATCGCCATGTTGATCTCCACGCTTTGCCTAGGAGATTTAAGGGTCGGGTGACTCATGGTCATGGTGTGGATTCTCAATGTTGCCTTTTAGCATTATGTTTATTCCGAAACGTGCTTTTCATGAGCAAGTGTGGCATGGCGAACACGGAGCTCATAGATATCGTTCTGCAAGCTAGAGGACGGCCCTTCAACATTGTTCCTCTTATCTTAGGAGAGACCCTTTATGGTCTTGATGAGCTACACCTTACCGGCTCCATGACTTGGGGAAGTCCGTTATTGTTGACTATTTGGCTCAGAGAACATTTTAAACTATTGGACTCTCCGATCGAGTATTCTCCTTATACTTTCCACATGCAGAAATTATTAGTGAAGGGTCTCAGTGCCGAGGAATGGGCCCTTCTTTTTGCCAACGTGGAGACTGATGATATTTCTTAGTGCCCATCCTTTTGGAAGGTGAAACGGTTTGTGGCTAATACCCTAGGATATGACAAGGTCGTCCTTCCGAATTTGAGGGATTCCTTTTTCTATTTTGCTCGGAGGGTGATGCGACACTTCGGGAAACAGCAGGACACATTCGTGCTAGGGGACGGCCTCAAGACATTTATTTCATGGACTCAGAGTTCTCTACGAGCTTGGCTCGTGATTGGGGGTAAGGCACCACTATGGACCATTGGACCAATCTTCGTTATGATGGAGGGAGCATCTATTTGTCAGATAGATATTTGGATTGGTTTCTCACGGAACTCCGCCCTAGCGTCGAGGGTATTGATGAGATTCGTCGTTCTCTGTTGGGAGACCAATTCGAGCCTAGCTTGATTTTGAGGAAGAAGGAAGCTAAGGAGGATCCTTCTAATATCAGTGTAGATGCTACCCAAGACTTTCTGGATAGTGACTTTTACGAGAAGAGAGCAAGTGGGATTCCCGGTAAATTTCAATCTCTAGATAGGCCTCACGTGTTTGCGAGATTGACTCCCTCGGTGTTCAGCAGACTTGATGTTATTCCCGGTTTAGAGATACCTTTTTATAAGAGGAAAAGGAATGACAAGGCGGTCTGTGGTCAAGCCCCTACTAAGTCAAGGAGGAAATAGATCCTTAGGAGTATCGAGAGATTGCCATAGATAGACCAATGCTTAGATTTTTAGTATTTTATTTATTCTTTTGCAAGTTGGTTATTCATGTTAGAAATTTTCCTATTGCTTTCTTGAAATGCATTCAATTAATAAAAGAACAAGATTTTGATTTTATTTATTGAATAGACCGGACCAAAAGGCTGCCTACGTTCTCCTTTTACATCAATTAAATAAGGAGCTCAGGTCATCGTAGTTCTTATTCAAGAAAGAGAAAATATATTTGCTGACTGACATGTCTCGTACGAGACATAGGTTTCTCGCACGAGACTGTCCCCTATTTTTTTATGCACACCCTGATTTTTGCCTAGACCGCCCTTGCAGGTTTTCAATCTAGCGGGCTTCTTTTCTCGTGCCTTTCTGCTCTAATTTTTGCCTAGGCCACCCTTGCGAGTTTTCGACCTAGCGAGCTTTCTTTTTTTTTTTGAAATAGGGGACAGAGCTACGAGTAGTACTTATTCAGCTTGTCCATGTTGATGGGCTTTAGCAGTTGATCCCCATTAGCTCTACGAGTTGTGCTGCTCCTCCGGAGAAGATCTTCTTGACTATGTAAGGACCTATCCACCTTGGTCCCCATTTTCCCATAGGATTTAATGGTCCAGGACGATGTTCACGTAGGACGAGGTCTCCTTCTCTAATGTTTCTGGATTTGACTTTCTTATTGAATGCTCAAGCCATTCTTCGTTGATATGCTTAGATATGCTCGGCGGCTCGAAGTCGACGTTTATCTAGCAGGGCTAGTTGTTCATAACGGCTGTCTAACCATGCGACTTCGTTCACTTGGTTTTCTAGGAGAACCCTTAGCGATGGTATCTCTAACTCGATTGGTAATACTGCTTCCATCCCATAGGCTTGGGCGTATGGAGTTTCACCGGTGGTGGTACGGATCGAAGTACGGTAGCCCCAGAGTGCAACAGGTAGCTTATCGGGCCAGTCTCTGCCGGTCTTAGCCATTTTTCTGATGATGGTCTCTATGGTCTTGTTAGCAGCTTCTACTGCTCCATTGGTCTGAGGTCGGTACGGTGACGACTTATGCCTCTCTATCTTGTACTCCGCAAGTAGTTGGTCGCATTCCTTCTCAAAGTGCGTGCCATTATCGGATATCATCTCATGAGGTACCCCATATCGGCATATGATGTTGGTCTTAATGAATTCAGCCACCTTCTTGGCATTTAAGACTTTGTAGGATTGGGCCTCGATCCATTTAGTGAAGTAATCGACGGCGACCAATACGAATGAGTTCCCGTTGTGACCTGTCGGTGAGACTTTGCGAATGACGTCTATTCCCCATGTAGAAAACGGCCAAGGGAATGTCATGGGGTATAACACGGATGGTGGTGCGTGTTGCAAGTTGGCATGTATCTGACACTTGTGGCATTTCTTAACCATCTCGGTGCAGTCGGCTTCCATTGTAGCCCAATAGTATCCTAGTCGGATAATTTTCTTTGTTAACATGTTGCCATTCATGTGGGTTCCATAGACTCCTTGATGGACTTGGTCCATGATTTCTACGGCTTCATGCTCATTAGCACAGAGTAGACACTGCTCGTGATGTTTCTTGTAGATGCGATCACCTATGATAATGAATTGGGCGGCAAACCATTTGAGGGCTATCTTTGCTTTAGGTGATGCGTCCGATGGGGACGTTCCGTCTAGGAGGAAACGCCATACATCATAATACCAAGGCTTATCGTCTAAGGCATTCACGGAGATGACATCACACGATTCTTTACTGTCGTGCAGGTCTATGATTGAGTGATAGGCAGGAGTCGTTCGTCTCGTGACTTTGAAGGTTTTCACCTCAGTCCATTTGGGAAATTCAACGAGTGATGCTAGCATGGCTAGCGAGTTTGCTAAGCGGTTCTTATCTCTGGGAAGATAATAGAAAGTGACCTCTCTAAACTGTTTGACCATGTCTTGGAGATGGTCGTTGTATTTCTGGAGTGTAGGATCTTGTAGCTTCCACTTCTTGAGTGACTGATAGATTATAAGTTGTGAGTCTCCATACACTTCTAGTTCGATCACATTTCTTTCTAAGGCTGCTTCGAGCCCCGCTATGCAAGCTTCATACTCGACAATATTGTTAGTGGCCTCGAAGTCAAGGCGGATTGCGAGTAGAGTATAGAAATCTGAGGGATCTACTAGTAGCATGCCAATGCCATATCCCCGTTTGTTGGCTGCGCCGTCAAAAAATAATTGCCACTTATTTTATGCTATTGTCATGATGTCCTCATCAGGGAATCGTGGGTCTTTCCCCTTTGCTTCATCACATGGAAATTCGGCTAAATGATCAGCGAAGACTCTTCCTCTCACGGATTTCTGTGTGATGTAAGTGATATCATACCCCGCGAGCATAAAGTACCACTTGGCTATTCTAGAGGAGACATGCGACTTCTAGAATATGTACTTCATTGGGTCCATTCGGGCAATCAGTTGTACAGGAAATGCTTCCATGTACAGCTTTAGTCTCTCAGCCACCCATACCAGTGCAGCACACGACTTTTCTAATGCAGAGTAGTTCAATTCAGCCACTTGGAAGCGACGGATGACAAAGTATACAACATTCTCTTTCTTTGAATCGGGTTGCTCTTGTGCTAGCATAGCCCCTAGTGCAGTGTCATTGACTGTAAGGTACAAGGTTAATGGTTTCTCTTTATGCGGTGGAACCAACACTAGTGGGTTCACTAAACACTCCTTGACCTTTTCGAAGGCTTCTTGGCACTCTTCAATCCATTCTAGGGATGCATTCTTTTTGAGAAGCTTAAAAATGGGCTCGCACATCGTCGTGAGTTGATTAATAAAACGACTAATGTACTGGAGGCGACCCATGAATCCCTTTACTTCTTTCTGCGTCTTAGGCGGAGGCATGTCAATGATGGCTTTGATCTTCATGGGATCTGCTTCTATACCACGCTCTGTGACCATGTACCCAAGGACCTTTCCTTTTACTACCCCAAATGTGCACTTGGCGGGATTAAGTCTCATCTTGTGGTGTCTCAACCTTTCAAAGAATTTTCTGAGGTCGACAAAGTGCTGCCCATCGGGGCCTTTAGAGTGTATGATCATATCATTGATGTATACCTCTATCTATTTATGTATCATGTTATGGAACAGTGCGGTTACGGCTCTCTAGTATGTGGCTCTGGCATTTTTGAGTCCAAATGGCATCATCGTATAACAAAACGTCCCCCAAGGTGTGGTAAACGCCGTTTCATGTTGGTCCTCCTCTGCCATGAGGATCTGGTTGTAACTGGCGAATCCGTCTACAAATGAACGGACTTCGTACTTTGCGGTATTATCAACGAGCATATCTATGTTTGGAAGAGGAAAATCATCTTTCGGAGATGCTCTGTTGAGATCACGGAAATCAACACAGACACGGACCTTTCCATTTGCTTTGGAAACTTGTACAATATTAGCCAACCAGGTTGGATACTCTATCACTTTGATGAACCCAACACTCAGGAGTTTCTCTATTTCTTGTTTGACTTGTACCGACCACTCTGGCTTAATTCTGCGGAGTTTCTGCTTGACTGGACTTGAATCAGGAAGCAATGGTATCTTATGCTCAACAATCGAATTGGCTAGCCCCGGCATATCCTTGTAGGACCAAGCGAATACATCTACGAATTCTTGGAGAAGAGATATGAGGGCTTGTCTGTCTTCCCCCTTGAAGAAACTGCCAATCTTGGTCTCTTTCGGATCATCCTCCGTCCCCAGATTAACTGTTTGCATTTCTTCGGCATCAATAGGACCATTTCCGCCATGATAACCTACTTGCTTGTTAATTTCTTTTAAGATTTGTTCATTTTCTTGATCTATCTCATCATATGACTCATTATTATCTAATTCGTTAGAGTTATTAGTTAATTCATCATTTATGACGCTAGCAATCTCGGGATACTCGGAATGATCTATTTTTTCATTGAGAAAGTAGGGGAATACATGTTCCGCGATGGAATCCAAGTCCTCTTGGGTGAGCTCATCGGTAGCGGTGTCTGATTCTAAGGTAAGAGTTACAAATTTTCTTGCCCTATGGGGATGGGGAGTACATCCTAACTCTTGGATCAGGAAGTCTTCACTTGCTATGGGTCCCCCAGTTGTATACCAATTCTGGATAGGTTTGTCGCACTTCTTGATGAGCTTGGTGTAGTCTTGGTTAGGAGCGTCCCCCTTGTCTATGGCATTTATCTGAGTGTCCTCTAGCTTGCAAAGGTTGAGAAATTGGCGCAGTAGGTCTTCTCCTAACACAAAGTCCCATTCACTGAATGCCTCGGCCTTGGTACCTCCTAATTCTCGAGGTGGCCACGAGAATTGCATCGGTTCTATTTCAAGAGAGTATGGGTCGCAATCACTAAAGATTTCAAAGCCCAGTTGGCGCTTCCCCCTATGGTCGATCCATGGTTCTGGGAATATGAAGTATGGTGAGTCTTCCCCCTCGCGTACAAAGTTATTTCCCATATTTAATATTTGGTCACAAGACAACATCTAACAGAAAGAAATTTCATTATTAAACTTTGGAGTGCTCCCGCCCACATTTGGGATTAGGCGAGTAGTCTCCTCTTCCTCACTAGCTATTTCTATTACATTGATCCCTCCTCCCGCAGTTGGGAGGGGGTTTGTCACTACATTAGGAAGCCCTAACTGTTTAGAGTCTATAAGGTCTTGGATCACATCTTTGAGGTGGTTGCAAGTATTAGTGTCGTGACCACTGAACTGATGAAACTTGCAGTAGAGATGATGAGCATGATTGGCAGGGAGTTCCCTTGGAGTAGCGGAGGGCTTCCTTGGTGTGACTTTGCCGGCTTCTACGAGTATGTCAAAGAGCTCTCCTTGAGTGATGCCCTCTAGTTTGTTGTAGACTCTTTCTTTCTTCTTTTCCTTATTGGGTGGGGGGACGGAGGAATAGTTGCTCCTTCCTTGGTTGTTGAAAGCGATAGCATTGACTGATGTGTCCTTGCTAGTGGAGCCTTTATTAGTGTTGTTGGTGTAACAGTAGCCACTATCTTTCTTATCCTCTCTCCTACTTTTGAAGATGTCATCTAGTCGAAGACCGGCCTTATGGAGTTCGGAGAATCTTGGGAAGAAAGTACCGGAGAGGCGGTCCTCATACTCATTACGGAGTGATTTCAGGAAGATGTGCATTTGGTCCTCCGTAGTTGGCCTATCAACAATCTCGGTGAGCTTGGCTCTCCATCTTTTGACAAAATCACCAAATGTTTCACTAACGCCTTGTTGGATTTGTTCGAGGTCTCTCTTGGTGGGACGGGAAGTAGTGTTGTCCTTGAAACGCCTTTGGAAAACCTCACATGCGGTAGCCCAATCGGTCCTTGTGGATAAGGGGAGAGACATGTACCAATCCCTTCCCACCCCCTATAGAGTTTGGGGAAAGCTTTGGGCTAGGACGGTGTCATCTACCTTCATCGGAAGCATGGCCCAAGTGTAAGTCTCGACATGCATACAGGGGCAAGTAGTGCCATTGAACTTGGCAATGTCAGGAGTGCGGAACTTTCATGGGAGCTTAGTGAATGACTTGCGGAGTGCACTGGGGTCAAATGGAACAATGGAGCCCTTTGCTAGACCAAGATGTGCAAACCTTTTCTCAAGAAACTCGGCTGTGGCAGAGTTGATGGTGTTGGTGTCATAACTAGCTTTCTTTTTCTTATCATTAGCCCTAGTATCCTCGTCGTCGGAGGAGGAGGAAGAGTCGGAGGTGTTTGAATCAGAGTCGGAGTCATCATTCCTCTTATTCTTTTTCTTAGCATAGGATTCCCCGTCTTTGGAGGGGGGATTTTGACTTCTTATTATTCTTCTTGAGTTCTTGGAGCTCTTGTAGGACAGAGTTGATGTCTTGGGCATGACGATCACTCTCACGGGCGGCCATTTCAGCTTGCTGTTTCATTTGTTGCTCAAACCGGGCGATGACAGCCTTAGCGGTTTCCAAGTCAGTGATAGGGGTACCGGCCATTACTGCAACCCTTTCTAGTCTCTTGGTCTTGGGATCACGGATGTAAATTTCTGAAGCGATTGTGTTGGGAGTATGGAGCTACTTTGCTGATCGGACGGACCTAGAGTGCAGAAACTGTGTCAAATCCAGGCTGGGGTCCCAAAGAGTCGGCTTTTATGAGATAAGGCTGACCAAACACGGGTTGAAGCACAGAAAAGGGAGGATGTCTCGTACGAGACAATGGATGTCTCGTACGAGGCATCCAACCTGACAGTCAGATTGCATATTTTAATCCTATTGGTAGGACGGAATTTAATCCATTTTGATTGGTTACTATCTAGTTCATCTTGGAATAGTGGATTCTGTTACCCTAGAATATGAGCCCCTTGTATTTCACCTGTATTGCACTCTCCCAAACGGACAATTCGGGCAAAGGTCCCATATTCTCATCGGAATCCACCATTCAATTAGCCAAACCTAAGTGATTCCGTAGTTGTTTCGCACTTTGTTAAATAACGCATTAATGCAATCAAACCTTGTGTATTTTTAAGGGACAACCGAAAGGGACATGTTGAACGGTGCGGTCGAAACTAAGCCAAATGGCATCCACAATCCCGCACAGAATAGTGAAAGTAGGAAAACACAAACTCAGATTTCCGTAGAGAGGTTCTCCATTCTTTCAAAATCCTTTGTTCAACATTTTACCGAAGGGACATTCGTCATATTCACAAGGGAGGATTATAAATTGTAAAGATGCGTTATCTTGGGCAAAGATTAAAACAACCCTAAGAATCGAACCGACCGATCTCGAGGAGTGTCTTATTAACTAGTATGTATGCATGAGGTTGATGCAAGGCTTATGGCTAAGGCTCCCCGTGAACACAGTCTAGGAGAGTGTCACGTAGTAGGTACACCATCTTTGGAGAGACCGGCGAGTGCCCCTCGTTAGAGTGGGTGTGCTGACCGACATCCGTCCTCCGATTGGGACCCGGGTTTATAGGGTATGTAGTGCAGTTAATCTACATGTGTGCACATGTGTGAGAGTCAAGATCTAGGTGTCAAGGAGAAAAAAGAGAGTTTTTTTTTTAAAGATAAAATTGTTGGATATTATGCCCTAGGCCCTTGAGAAAGGCCTATGCGTTATATCATAGCTTCATTGTTATAGAGATAACAAACCCGATTATTATATCTTTTGCATGTTTATTATAGTGATCATTGTCCCTAGCACTTATGAAGGGCTAGCATGAGTTTAATGGATAATCATATGATGGTTATAGCGCATAGGATTTGGATTAAACTTGTGGGTACATGTTGGAGAACAAGTACTATATAGACCCGTTATGAGATTTATGTCATGGTTAAATGTCATAATTAAATCTCATAATAGTTATATCATTTATCCTTAAACTTGTGGGTACATGTAGGGAAGAATGATAAGTCAAGATGGAATTTGTCCCTCTCTCAAGAGAGATATCTGCTTGGCCACTCGATGAGTGAGATTGCTAATAGTGTACGTCCGTACCCAAATAAATTGATGTGTTCGATGTCATTTGCTCATATCAATCTACTCAAGATCGAGAAAGCATTGGACAACATAAGTTGACATGGGCCATGACTTATGTCCAATATGATATCGCGTGACAAAGGAATTGTGATATGTTCTATAAGGTTACTTTGGGCTTTCAAAGTTATACTAATTGGGTAGTCATAATGGCTTGCTAGAGTCCGCTTATGACTTACGGGTTCTGACTCGTTCGGACTCGTTGCCAACATAGTATAATCCTATTGGGTCACACACAATAGAGCGGATTTGAAAAAGGCTAAAATCGGGGATTTCTGGACTGGCCACCTTACAGCCGCCATCCCCGTAACAGTCCAGTTTGTTCAGTTTTCTGGACAGAAAAGGAATCCCGATCCCAAACGGAATTAGGTCAAACCCTTATATAAGATATACAGCCGGGTTTGACAGCCTCTAATGGTGATTTTAAAAATCACAAACAATTGTTTTAGAAACAATAAATTATAGAGAGGTAGGATTATTTATTTGATGATCCATGATCATCAATATACAATAATCAAAGAGCAAAATAATTCCGACGAAAAAATCATTTCTTCATCAAGCCTTGGGTCTAGCAATCCAGATCAAGAAGGTGTTCTTGATATCCGTTCGACGTGTGGATACTGATAGAGGGTGTTTCCTTTAACACCTCAAAGTCCGTGTTTATGGATTCGATCTTCAAGGGTATGTTTCTTTCATCTTGTATTTAATTTATTCAACATGAAGGGATCCGGGCTCTTGGGTATTTGATTTTATCTGTTTATTCCGCTGCGCATGATGCATCAAAACCCAATAAAAATAAAAACATGCAATGGCCGGGCCAAGTGGCTGCCTACGTTTCCCTCTTGTGGAGGAACTCAGGCCGTCGTAGTTCACACATAAAGCAAACGCAAGTAAAACAGGGGATAAAACATTTAGCAAATACTCCTGCAAAGCAGAGGTTAGCCTTATGATATATGGGAAGTTCCTTCGTCGCTAGGAGGGTCCTAGGACTCAGAAACAGGGGGAGAGCAGATCTGAAACCCTGTGCGTGTTTGAACCGAACAAAAAAGTCCCTCTTCAAACCAGAGAATCAAATCAGCCGGGCAGAACTGAGATGTCTCAACGAGACAAGCGATACCTCGTACGAGGCATCCCAGTCTGGGAAGAGATTATCGTACAGAATGCAGAATTTTGAAACAACGATGATTTCTTTCGATGCAAGTCTAACCCACTTACTGTGATGTCCCCAGAAGAGTCGCTGCGCGCGGGCTTTTGGGAGCGGTTTCGTCCTTTGCCTTACCTTTTGATTTGAGAGTCGCCACCATGTTTAACGGAACACGGACCGTGAGATCTTGGATTCGGGGGTTAAGTTATGAATTGGGAAGGTCAAGGAGCACCCAATTCACCCAATCTAGGATTGGTCTTGCTAAGAAATCATCATCGTTGTCTTAAAATCATGCAAACGTGTACAAAAGAGGCCAAATAAATAATTTCTTATTTATTTGGAATGTCGGATCATGTGCTTTGAGACCATCTCCATGAATTGGATAGGCTCTAGGCTGATCCTTTAATGAAATCACACTACCTCAAAGCAAAGAAGGAGATGAGAAGATATAAAGCAAATATTTTACCTAAGCATTTCTTCAAGAATCCTATGGATGGCCTTGACTAAAGGCCTTGATCTTCCAGTGGTTATGAGAGAGGGACTAATTATGAGAGCTTTATTGTGATTTAGCGGCCTTGGGGCTGTCAAGAAATTATCATCCTCTTTTTGAGAGTGAAAGAACCCCTTTATTTATAGGCTTTTAGTGACCTAAGGTTTGAGTTGGAGAGTTGTTTATGGTTGGGAATCAAAGACTTGATTCTCAAGAGGTTGTTTTAGGACTCTAGGATCGGCCATAGGATTTTCCCCGGATTGCATGAGTGTTTGCCAAGAAACGAGGTTGAGATCAACAAGGAAACTGTTGAAAAACTCGACTGTCAAGGGAGATGTCTCGTATGAGACATCAATGTCTCGTATGAGGCATCTAAGTGTTGGAATCACTTTTATGCCCTCTGCAATAGTTTTTGATGTTCATTTTGGCCCCTGACTAACAGAGTCAGTCAGAAACTTAACGGAACATGTCCAACTTAACGAGTTTCGACCCAAATCAAAAGCGAGACACAGAAGTAGTGTGATTATAAATGAATGTCCAAAATGGGGTGTCTACAGGTGCTAATTACAATTATCAAATGGTGTTCTCATCTCGAGCCGTTGCGGTCTAATTTGAGTCCAAATGAATTACCTGCTTTTCTAAAGCTGAAATTAATTTCATTGCGAAAGTCCATTTGATTTCGAAGTACTTGACCATTAACACGAATTCTAATCTTGAGTCCTTGACTTCAAAAAGCGTGAGCAAATTCCTCGAGTCTAGGGGCTTTCCTCTACTCTCGTCCTTCCGTCAATTCATTCTGCGCAAACACAATGTCGAAGATCTTACGAGATTTTCTTTTGCCTTCCCAAAATACTGGCCTCGTGCCTTCCCCTGCTAATTCCTAAATCTGTCGCAGCAAGAGAGACAAATGAATGAAAGTCTCTAAAGTGCACAATCTCAAGCAAACAGATACTCTCAAACGAAAAGACCTAATCTGGGGCTGCACATCATCAGTCTGGGGCTTGCTTCGAAGGAAAAAATCGAACTCACAATTGTTAGGCATGGTTTGTTCGGGTTAACACGTGTGTCCATCCAAAAGAATGCCAGATTTGGGATAACTCCTCAAAGCAGTTTGGTCCCCATCAAAAGAACATTGATCGCGAAGCTTACTTTCGAGTAACACTGGGGCTTCTTTGAATCCCGATAGTGAAAGGTCAAACTCTGTGAAGATTCTCGAGAACAGTTAAGTCCTCCACAAGTAGGACATTAGAACAATTTGCTAATCAAAAGCCCGAATCACTACACTCGAGATCTGCTCCGAAAATCACATGGATATGCGTCAAGTGACATGGAAAACTCCTCAAAGAAGTTATGTCCCTCGCGAGCGAGACTTTAGAACAAAGATCAAGTTAAACAACCACGAGCGATGTCAAAGGTTCCTGCCCCTGAGTCACATAAATGATTATTGAATGAATAGGACCGCTCTTCTAAACAGTTGAGTCCTTGGGAGCAACGCATTGAAATACTGGGGCTTCGACGGCCGACGTCTAAAGATCTTCCATTAAGACACACTGGGGGTTCCGCGGTAAAAAACTGGGGCTTCCGCTGTTGACATCTGAAGCCTTATCACCTGAAGCACACTGGGGCTATTCCAAGTGATACATCCCGAGAGACGTCGTTGAGAAGACTTGACCAAAAGGGTGTCGGGAATTGATTTTTTGAGTACTCACGCTAGGCCTGTGTTGGGTTTCGTAGAAACAAAGCAGCGGAATTAAGCATTTAAAATTTTAAGAAAACCAAAGCCCATAGATCCATTCATATGATTAAGTCAAATACAACATAATGAATACTAGAATACTAACCCTTGATGCCTTTGAATTTGGTCTTTGATCTTGGTGGAGAAATCGAAGCTTGATCACGAACAAGTAAGAACACAAACTTCGAAGATGATAAGCTTCACCCTCTAGCGGTATCCACACCACGAACGAATATCAAGGAGCTTCTTGATCTTGGTTGCTAGACCAAAATTGTGAAACACGTTTTCACAATTATTATGAACTATATGGAATATAAATTGTGTATAATTTTGTTCTTCAATCTAAGGATGTCTTAGAACAAAATAATTCTCTCCAAAAACTCTTTGGAAAACTTGCACAAACTTAGGTTCTTATTTTTGCCGAATTAGGGCTGTTTATATACAAGCTAGACCTATTCCAAATAGGTAACTTAAGTCTAAACCCGCAAGAAAATGGATTCGGGTCACCAACCTGGTCCGACCGGGTCATTGATAGGGTCATGCCGGGTCCTATAAAAGGTCCGACCGGACCTAACCAATTTGCCCAATTCTCTTTATTGCTCCCCTAATTTCCAAAATCCTTAAAAGGTCCTTCGACCCAATATTCCAATATAGTCCTATTAGGATTCGTTCTATTGTGTGTGACCCTCTAGGATTATACTAAGTTGGAAATGGGTTCAAACATAAATACATAAGACATGATTAGGTTCTAGCAAACCGTCATACCTACCCAAATAGTATAACTAGATACGAGTTCGCAATCCTTTAGAATATGTCACAATCCTTTTGTCCACGATGTCATTGAACACAAGTCATGGTCAACAAGTCAACTTGTTTTAGTTCAATGCTTTCTCGATTCTGAATATGTTGATAATTCAAATGCTATTAATCCAATCAATTCATTTGTGTCTGGCCGAACATTCATCAACATCATTCCTTCGAGGGGCCCAAGGTTAACATCTCTCCGAAGAGGGACATATCCATTTAGTTTATTATTCTTCCCTACGTGAATCCGATTATGCCAATCATACCCTTTATAACTACCCTGTTAAAGGTAGCGTTTGAATATGTAAAACATAATGTTCATCAAGTGGAAGACTATAATAACTTCATGTCTAAGGATTCTAATGACATTACTAATATGAGATTTATACATGATCTTGACCATGACATAAATCTTATACCGCGGGTCATGTCCAGTACCTTGTTCCAAACAAGTACCCATAAATCTAACATGATCATCCCATGATCATTTAGAATTTATACTAGTGCTTATCAAGTACTAGGGACAAAGATTATTATAAGTAAACATGAACAACAATAATAATCAAAACATCTATTTATTGATATGAATAAAAGATAACAATTACAACGTTTATCAAACGTGCCTAGGGCACCAACACTAACAATCTCCCACTTGCCCTAGGCCCAATCTCCCATGTATCTAATACCCATGGACCTAACATGACCATCATGTTTAGCTTGTGAAAGTCCCTTTGTTAGCGGGTCCGCGACATTGTCATCAGTTGGTACTCTGCATATATTAACGTCTCTTCTATCAATGATTTCTCGAATGATATGAAAACGCCTAAGTATGTGTTTGGATTTCTGATGTGCTCTTGGTTCCTTTGCTTGAGCAATAGCACGATTATTATCGCAATAAAGGTCTATTGGATTAGCAATGCTAAGAACCACTTCAAGTTCACTAATGAACTTCTTAATCCAAACAGCTTCCTTTGCAGCATCCGATGCAGCAATATACTCAGCTTCCGTTGTAGAATCAGCGGTTGTACTCTGCTTGGAACTCTTCCAGCTTACACCTCCACCATTTAACATGAAAACAAAACCTGATTGCGATCGACTGTCATCTCTGTCGGTTTGGAAGCTTGCATCCGTGTATCCATTTACAACGAGATCATCTTCCATTCCTCCATAGACCAAAAATGAATCCTTAGTCCTTCTCAATTACTTAAGAATCGCTTTTACAGTCACCTAGTTATTTTCATCGGGGTCGGATTGGTATCTACTTGTCATGCTCAAAGCATAAGATACATCCGGCCTAGTACATATCATGGCATACATGATGGACCCAATTGCCGAAGAATATGGAACATCATTCATTTTCTCACGCTCATCTTTTGTCTTAGGACATTGAGTCTTGCTTAGAGAAACTCCATGTAACACCGGCAAGGTGCCTCTCTTAGAATTTTTCATGCGGAATCTTCTAATGACCTTGTCAATGTATGTACTTTGGCTTAAACCAATTAGCTTCCTAGATCTATCTCTGTAGATCTTAATGCCAAGTATATATGCGGCTTCACCCATATCTTTCATTGCGAAACACTTTCCTAACCAAGTCTTTACAGATTGAAGTGTAGAAATGTCGTTTCCAATGAGTAATATGTCATCCACATATAAAATAAGGAATAGCACTATGCTCCCACTAATCTTCTTGTATACACAAGGTTCATCTTCTTTTTTGATAAAGCCAAACTCTTTGACCGATTCATCAAAACGGAGATTCCAACTCCTAGAAGCTTGCTCAATCCATAGATGGATTTCTGCAATTTGCATACTTTAGAATTCTGTGCAAAACCCTCAGGTTGTGTCATATAGACATCCTCTTGTAAATTCCCATTAAGGAAAGCGGTTTTGACATCCATTTGCCATATTTCATAGTCATGATATGCGGCAATGGCAAGGAAAATTCTTATAGACTTGATCATTGCTACGGGTGAAAAGGTTTCATCATAGTCAATACCATGAACTTGCCTATAACCTTTCGCTACAAGTCTAGCTTTATAAGTATGCACCTTCCCATCCATGTCAGTCTTCCTTTTGAAGACCCATTTGCATCCTATGGTTTTTACACCTTCGGGTGCATCAATCAAGTTCCAAACTTGATTATCTTGCATGGATTGTAATTCGGATTCCATGGCTCCAAGCCACTTGTCCGAATCAGGAGAAGACATCACCTCTTGGTAGGTGGTCGGTTCATCCTCATGAAAGACAAACTAGGTTTCTTTCCGCTCCACATCTCATATGGAGTCTTTGGAACCGATTTAGTTGGAACTTGGTTTAGTGTGAAAGCAGCTGTTTCTAGAGTATAACCCCAAAAGGATAAAGGAAGATTAACTTGACTCAACATTGATCAAACCATGTCCAACAAAGTCTGATTCCTCCTCTCAGATACACCATTCCATTATGGTGTTCCGGGTGGAGTCAATTGTGTAACTATTCCACAATTCTTTAGATGATCATCAAATTCTTGGCGTAAGTATTCTCCACCTCGATCCGATCGAAGTGTTTTAATACTTTTGCCAAGTTGTTTTTCTACTTCATTTTGAAATATTCTAAATATCTCAAATGCTTCACTTTTATGTTTCATTAGGTAAACATACCCAAATCTACTATAATCATCAGTGAAGGTTATAAAGTATCGAAATCCTCCCCTAGCATTGCTACTTAATGGTCCGCATACATCGGAATGTATCAACCCCAATAAGTCGCTTGCCCTTTCACCTAGCTTGGTAAAAGGTGTCTTAGTCATTTTTCAAAGAAAACACGACTCACAAGTATCATATGACTCAAGGTCACATGAGCCCAAAAGGCCGTCCCCATGGAGTTTTGAGATATGCCTCTCATTAATATGACCAAGACGGGAATGCCACAAATAAGTATGATTTACATCATTAGGTTTAGATTTCTTGTTTACATGATAGACATTGTCATTATTTTCATTCTTGACATCCAAGATATAAAGGCCATTAAATGAATTTGCAATACCATAAAGTATATCATTTAAATAAAGAGAAAATCTATTATTTTCAATAAGACATTTAAAACCTTCATTATCCAAACAAGAAATTGAAATAATATTCCTACTTAAATCCGGTACATAATAGCAATTGTTCAAAACAAGTATTAAACCGGAAGGTAAAGTGACTTCGTAAGTCCCTACGGCTAATGCAGCAACTCTTGCTCCATTCCCCACGCGTAGGTCTACTTCACCTTCTTTAAGTAGTCTCCTATTCTTTAGTCTCTGCACATTTAAACAAATGTGAGAACCACATCCGGTATCCAATACCCAAGAACTAGTGGTAGAAAGGAGAATATCTATCATATAGATACCTGAAGTCGACGCAGTCCCACTGCTCTTCTTCTTCTTTTTCTCTTCCTTAAAAGCCTTGCAATTACGTTTCCAATGACCAATTTCTTGACAATGGAAACAGATTGCATCCTTTTGTGAATCGGGTTTTGCCTTAGAAGCCTTGGCAACCTTTGCCTTGCTTATCTTGTGTTTGACAACTTTCTTACCCTTTCCTTTGGCACTAGCCTTTTTCCCATCATGAACCATGAGCACAGGAGAACCTTTCTCCATAATCTTCAACTCCGCAGTTTTAGGCATATTATGCATCTCGGAGATATTCTTATCCATTCCATGCATATTATAATTCATCACAAACTGATTATAACACTTTGGCAATGAATTAAGAATGAGATCCGTGGCTAGCTCCAATGGGATTGGATAGCCAAGTTTCTCAAGATTCTCTACATAGCCTTTCATTTTAAGCATGTGAGGACTCACTTGTTGCCCTTCACTCATTTTGCAAGAAGTGAATGCAACAATGGTCTTATACCTCTCTTGCCTAGCTTGCTCTTGAAACATGTCTCTTAACTCCACGCCTATTTCATAGGCTTCCAAATGTTCCAAACTTTGTTGGAGTTTTGAGCATATAGTAGCAAGCATGAGACAACTTACATCTCTAGAATCATTACGATGTTTTTTGTAATTGTCTCTTTCTGCCCTAGGGGCAGTAGCTTCTGGTTCAACAGGAAGTGGTCCATTGAGAATGTACAACTTATCTTCTTGCCTAAGAACAATTCTTAGGCTACGGATCCAATCCATAAAGTTTGTACCATTCTCTTGAAGCTTATCCTTCTCAAGGATTGATCGCAACGAAATTGATTGAGTGTTGGTAGTCATTATCTATAATTATGCAAAAATTTTAAATTTAATAAGTACCAATTTCATTAAAGAAATTAACAATGTAATTTTCCAAAAAATACTCCCACTAAATTACATAACCTTCTTATACATCCAATGTATAATATAATTTAATTGGGCTAAGATCCAACTTTAATTTAATTTTAAGTCCGCTAAGACGGATTACACAAAATCAAATTAATTAGGTAGACAATCATGTCAATCATATCCCATATGATTCTTAGTTCTTTTATGAGATTCTTTAA
Source organism: Campanula takesimana (assembly GCA_026119855.1). Taxonomy (NCBI): domain Eukaryota; kingdom Viridiplantae; phylum Streptophyta; class Magnoliopsida; order Asterales; family Campanulaceae; genus Campanula; species Campanula takesimana. The sequence continues at coordinate 191,017 of JAOWBW010000402.1, read as the reverse complement.
GAAATCCAATTTCAAAAAGCATGTTAAATCTCATCTTTGCCTAGGCCCAAAACTGTTTTGACGCCTAATTAAGTCCAACCATTTTCAAACGTATAGGAAACTCTTATTCAAACATGAATAAAGTTAATGTACCCCGCTAGGGCCAGCGCACATTACCTATCTTGCTCATACATAAATAAAGTTAATGCACCTCGCTAGGGCGAATCTACATCAAAATCACTCATGTACTAACAAGTGTTTTAATCATGGCGTGGCAATAAAGGACTTAAAACTTTTAAAGAAGGTTCAAACACATATAGCATACAACATATTTATGAGCACATAATATAAATATGTTGAGCATCAAGTTTAGCCACTAAATTAATAGTCATTAATTTAAGCATGATATTTATGTGTCATTAGTTTCTCTATAATTATGAGGATGAAACTATTTCAACTTTGGTCATTATCTCCAAATCAAGACAACAAGAAGTGCGGCCGAAACTAAGCCATAAGGCATCCACATTTCCGCACTAATTCAAGAAACCAAGAAAGTAGTCCATGTGGCCGAAACTAAGCAATAGATGGTCTCGATGAACGTAGGCCAATTGCATCCACAATTCCACATGGATCTCCAATCTTTGAATCAAGAACTTTGTTTCTCAATTTTAGCAATTATGAACTCTTCATAATTCTAACTTCGTTTTATCTTTGAAACTTTGATTACGATCAAGTTTGAGAAACACAATCTCGATGAACGTAGATTAGCCATCCAAACATTGATCCAATCTCAGAGTCACAAGATCAAAACAAATAGGAAATTCAAACCCCGTGATCCGCATCCCAACCAACTGCCCAGTCCCCGCTCCAGACCAGATGGTCCGGCCGGGTACTGTTATTGGTCCGGTCGGACCCCTCGAAAAAGCCCAGATTTCTGAGTCGAACCAAAACCAAAAGCCAGACCCCTGCTACAGACTAAATGGTCCGGCCGGGTCCTTGATTTGGTCCAGTCGGACCTACGCCAGAATTCCAAAAAAATTTAAAGTTCGAAAATTTGTCTCAAAATTGTTTTTCCCAGTTCAATTAGGATTTGGTGTTTTTGATGATCCAATCATCATGAACATCAAAACCTTGAATAAACAATTCATGAATCCATTGATTATCAAAACTTTGATCTAATCAAAAATTGATAATCTAAACAATTTTAAATCCAACATAATTTTTATTGCGATTGAATAGTGCGATTAAAGTTTATGAAACAATAAACCACATAAAACGCATATAACACATAAACATCATAATCCAATATTCAAATCATGCTAGGCACATAAACAATTTATATACACACAACATGATTATGTATTGAAATAATCAACATGAACGGGGCTCTGATACCACTGTTGGGTTTCGTAGTAACATGCGCAGCGGAATTAAGCATTTAAAATTTTATGAAACCCAAAGCCCATAGATCCATTCATATGATTAAGTCAAATACAACATAATGAATACTAGAATACTAACCCTTGATGCCTTTGAATTTGGTCTTTGATCTTGGTGGAGAAATCGAAGCTTGATCACGAACAAGTAAGAACACAAACTTCGAAGATGATAAGCTTCACCCTCTAGCGGTATCCACACCACGAACGAATATCAAGGAGCTTCTTGATCTTGGTTGCTAGACCAAAATTGTGAAACACGTTTTCACAATTATTATGAACTATATGGAATATAAATTGTGTATAATTTTGTTCTTCAATCTAAGGATGTCATAGAACAAAATAATTCTCTCAAAAAATCTTTGGAAAACTTGCTCAAACTTAGGTTCTTATTTTGGCCGAATTAGGGCTGTTTATATACAAGTTAGACCTATTCCAAATAGGTAACTTACGTCTAAACCCGCAAGAAAATGGATTCGGGTCACCAACTTGGTCCGACCAGGTCATTGATAGGGTCCGGCCGGGTCCTATACAAGGTCCGACCGGACCTAACCAATTTGCCCAATTCTCTTTATTGCTCCCCTAATTTCCAAAATCCTTAAAAGGTCCTTCGACCCAATATTCCAATATAGTCCTTTTAGGATTCTTTCTATTGTGTGTGACCCTCTAGGATTATACTAAGTTGGCAATGGGTTCAAACATAAATCCATAAGTTATGATTAGGTTCTAGCAAACCGTCATACCTACCCAAATAGTATAACTAGATACGAGTTCGCATTCCTTTAGAATATGTCACAATCCTTTTGTCCACGATGTCATTAAACACAAGTAATGGACAACAAGTCAACTTGTTTTTGTTCAATGCTCTCTCGATTCCGAATATGTTGATAATTCAATTGCTATTGATCCAATCAATTCATTTGAGTCCGGCCGAACATTTCATCAACATCATTCCTTCGAGGGTCCCAAGCTTGACATCTCTCCGAAGAGGGACAAATGTTGGTGTTGGTGCCCTAGGCACGTTTGTTGAACGTTGTAAGTTATCATGATAATAAAGAGATAATAGGATTATTATTATGGCTCATGTTTGCTTATAATAATCTCCGTCCCTAGAGCTTGTTAAGCACTAGTATAAAGGCTAAATGATCATGGGATGATCATGTTAGATTTATGGGTACTTGTTTGGAACAAGGTACTGGACATGACCCGCGGTATGAGATTTATGTCATGGTCGATGTCATATATAAATCTCATATTAGTTATGTCATTGGAATCCTTAGACATGAAGTTATTATAGTCTTCCACTTGATGAAGATTATGTTTGACATATTCAAACGCTGCCTTAACACGGTAGTTATAAAGTGTATGATTGGCATGATTGGATTCACGTAGGGAAGAATAATAAGCCAAATGGATTTGTCCCTCTTCGGAGAGATGTCAAGCTTGGGCCCCTCGAAGGAATGATGTTGGTGAAATGTTTGGCCAAACTCAAATGGATTGATTGGATCAATGTCATTTGGATTATCAACATATTCGGGATCGAGAAAAGTATTGAACAATACAAGTTGACTTGTTGACCATGACTTGTGTTCAATGACATCGTGGACAAAGGGATTATGACATGTTCTAAAAGGAATGCGAACTTGTATATAGTTACACTATTTGGGTAGGTATGACGGTTTGCTAGAACCTAATCATATCTTATGGGTTCATGTTTGGGCTCATTGCCAACTTAGTGTAATCCTAGAGGGTCACACACAAATAGAACGAATCGTAAAGGACTAAATGGGAATTATGGAAAAATATCAGTGTTTGGCTCTGGCACGGTCGTGCGCCTTAAAATGGCACGGTCGTGCCATAAATCCAAAGCAAGGCAAACCTGTCGACATGATTGGCACGACCGTGCCAAATTACCAAGCACGACCGTGCCGAAAATGGGCGGCTGGGGAATTCGCGCGGACTAGATGGCACGACCGTGCCAGATTGTAGGGCACGACCGTGCCAGTCAAGTCGGCCAGAATTCCTTGTTGCCTAATTTGGTGACGGGATTTAGGTTTCCTAAGTCCTTAAGGGTTAAGGACTAGGACCTATTTAAGGATCCTTTCAGTAGTCATTAAGCACATGATTATGAGTGCCTCCATAAGGTTTTGAGAGGTTATTTTCTTGTTCTAAGATCCAAAAAGTGAAGAACAAGAATATTCATAATTTCATATAGTTCTTACAATTGTGAAAGCGTGTTTCATAATTTGGTCTAGCAACCAAGATCAAGTGTTCTTGATATTCGTTCGTGGTGTGGATACCGCTAGAGGGTGAAACTTATCATCTTCATAGTTCGTGATTCTTGCTTTGTTCGTGATCAAGATTTCAAGCCTCCATCGAATTCAAGGTTGCAAAATCAAAGGCATCAAGGGTTAGTATTCTAGTATTCATTATGTTGTATTTGACTTAATCATATGAATGGATCTATGGGCTTTGGGTTTCATAAATTTTAAATGCTTAATTCCGCTGCGCATGTTACTACGAAACCCAACAGTGGTATCAGAGCCCCGTTCATGTTGATTATTTCAATACTAAGATCATGTTGTGTGTATATAAATTATTTATGTGCCTAACATGATTTGAATATTGGGATTATGATGTTTATGTGGTCTATGTGTTTTATGTGGTTTATTGTTTTATAAACTTTAATCGCACTGCTCAATCGCAATTAAAATTATGGTGGATTTAAAATTGTTTGGATTATCAATTTTTTGATTGGATCAAAGTTTTGATATTCTAGGGATTCAAGAATAAATCGTTTATTCAAGGTTTTGATGATCATGGTGATTGGATCACCAAGAACACCAAATCCTAATTGAATCGGGAAAAACAATTTTGAGATAAATTTTGGAACTTTAAAATTTGGATTTTTCGCAAGGGGTCCGACCGGACCCAAGCCTTGACCCGGCCGGACCTAGGGTTTGGCGCGGGGGTAGGGTTTGGGTTTTGGGTGTGGATCTTGGGTTTAAATCTCCTATTTGTTTTAGTCTTGTGATTCTAAGATTTGTTCAAGGTTTGGATGGCTAATCTACGTTCATCGAGATTGTGTTTCCCAAACTTGATCGCAATCAAGGTTTCAAAGATAAAACGAAATTAGAATTATGAAGAGTTCATAATTGCTAAAATTGAGAAACAAAGATCTTGATTCAATGATTGAAGATCCATGTGGAATTGTGAATGCAATTGGCCTACGTTCATCGAGACCATCTATTGCTTAGTTTCGGCCACATGGACTACTTCCTTGGTTTCTTGAATTAGTGCGGAATTGTGGTTGCCAATGGCTTAGTTCGGCCGCACTTCTTGTTGTCTTGATTTGGAGATGATGACCAAAGTTCAAATAATCTCATCCTCATAATAATAGAGAAACTAATGACACATAAATATTATGCTTAAATTAATGGAGATTAATTTAGTGGCTAAACTTGATGCGTAACATGTTTATCTTGTGTGCTCATAAATATGTTGTATGCTATATGGTTATGAACCTTCAAAGAAAGTTTTAAGTCCTTTTGCCATGCCATGATTAAAACACTTGTAAGTACACGGGTACTTTCATGTGGGCTCGCCAAAGCGAGGTGCATTGATTTTATCTTTGTATGAGCAAGATGAGTGAATAAGAGTTTCCTATGCGTTTAAAATGGTTGGACTTAATAAGGCGTCAAAACAGTTTTGGGCCTAGGCAAAAGATGAGATTAAACATGCTTTTGAAATTGGATCACTAAGAATCATATTGGATGTGATTGACAAGAAATTGTCTACCTAATTAATTTTATTTTGAGCGGTCCGCCTCCGTGGACTCAAGATTAAATTAAAGTTGGATCTTAGCCCAATTTAAAAGAGTCTCATGAAAGGATCTGAGAGTCATATGAGGTATGATTGACAAGAGTTGTCTACCTAATTGATTTAATTTTGAGCGGTGCGCCAAAGCGTACTCAAAATTAGATTAAAGCGGGATCTCAACCCAATTAAATTATATTATACATTGGATGTATAAGAAGGTTATATAATTTAGTGGGAGTATTTTTGGAAAATACATTATTTATCTCTTTAATGAGATTGGTACTTGTAAAATTTTGGAAATTCTGCATAAGTTGTAGATGACAACTAAAATCATTGCGATTAATCCTTGATAAGGATATGCTTCAAAAGAATGGTACAAACTTCATGGATTGGATCCTGAGCCTAAGAATCGTTCTAAGGCAAGAAGATGGGTTGTACATTCTTGATGGGCCTATTCCTAAAAGAACCAATGCCGGAGTAGACAATCACAAGAATCATGAGTATGATTCTAGGAATGTGAGTTGTCTTATGCTCACGATTATGTGCTCTTAAACTCCAACAAAGTTTGGAACTTGTAGAAGCCTATTAGATAGGTGTGGAGTTGAGTTACATGTATCAAAGAGCAATCTAAGCAAGAGAGGTATAAAACCATTGTTGCATTAACTCATTGCAAAATGAGTAAAGGGCAATAAATGAAACTTCACATGCTTAAGATAAAGGCTACGTAGAGCATCTTGAGAAACTTGGTTGTCAAATTGGATTGGAGCAAGCCATGGATCTCATTCTTGATTCATTGTTTAAATGTTATGATCACTTAGTGATGGAATATAACATGCTTAAAATGAATAAGAATTTCTTCGAATTGCATTAACATGCTGAAAAACTGCGAAGATGAAGATATTGGAGAATGGTTCTCCAATGCTCATAGTTCATGATGGAAAGAGGCCAAATGCCAAAAGAAAAGTAAGACAAGAGTTGTCAAACCTAAAGGAAATAATTTTGGTTATAATAATAACTCTAATAGATGCAATTTGGTAAAATGGCAATTGGATTGACCATTTAGAATTTTGTAGTCAAAATTTTGGGTGACCAATAAAACGAATGGTAGTGGGACTACCACCCGGAATATTTATGTTATAAATTATTCTTTCTAAATTTAATTATTGGGTATTGGATACCAGAATAATTAGTAAGATGAAAGACTACTTATAGTAAATTTTTATCTACAAACAGTAATGATGCAATGGTTGCAACATTGTTCGTAGAACACTTGTAAAGTGACTTTACTGATGAAGTAGAAAACATTATTTTGTTATAAGATAATGAAGGATATTAATTTCTTATTTGGAATAAGAAAAGCGCTTTATTTATTATGATTTACTTCATTGTGTTATCATATAAATAAATCTTATATCCTAAATCTTGAAGAACAAAGTAATAAAGACTATAACATAAATAATTAAAATTCTTTATGCATTATTGTTTTGATCAAATAAATGGGAAAAGCATATCTAAAATTCCATGGGACGGAGTTTTAAGTCATATGATTTGGAATCACATGATTTATGCAAATCTTATTTACTTGGACCAAGACATCTTTTACTATGATTGGTAAAAGGCTAATATCTTAGTCGACCTGATACATTTTGATGTATATGGTGCATTAAGAAGCAATGCTAAAAGATAATTTTGGTTATACTTGGTAAAACTATTCAAAGATTCTGATTGGATCATGATGATGAATAATTTAACCAAGAATTTGAAAGTCATCATTAAAGTTGTGAAATGGTTTCACAAATTAACTTCACTAAGAACACCATTCTAAATGATGTGTCTACGTGGAAGTACAAGAACCTTATTGGATATGGTTCATTAGATGATAAAGTCAAATTGATCTTTCATTATTAATTTTGGGGTTATGTATTACAAACCGCTATAACTACACTAATTTGAGTTCCATCAAAAGAGGTTAAATGGTGAAAGAAAACTCGGTTTGTCTTTCATAAAGATTTAAGATGATGAGACCTTTTGGAAATGAGCTGTCTGGGACACACTCACATTTAAATCTAATAAATATATTTTCATGGGATATCCTAAGGAAACTTGAGGATAAAATTTTACTCATAAGAAACAAATGGTTTGTTGATTATGATGATGCTTTTCTAGATAAATGGTTTATCTCTAAAAGAATCAGTGGGAGTAAAATATATCTCGAATGGTTCGAGACCTAGAAAATAGTATTTAACCTATGATGGAAGTTGAACAAGTTTTCACAAGGGGTTGTGAAATTCCGTTCAAGATAGACAAGTACTTGCACACATGATAAAATACAATCTATTAGAAGAAATATTGGATATTTCGAGACAGAAAGTATTGAGGTAAAGTTCATTTAGAATGAAGTATTTACCACCTATCAAAGATGCAATATCAACTCCACATTTAGATTAATGGCTTGGAGTCATAAAATCTAAAAGGCAATTCATGTATAATAATCAAGTTTGAAACTTGATCATTCTAACCTAAGGTGTAAAAACCAAAGGAGATGAATGACTTTTCCTGGAGAAAAAACTTACATGGGTAGCAAGAAACTTATTAGAATTTTCATAGTCACATGTTCATATTTGGAATATGAAATTTGGCAAAATGATGTCAAAACAAGCGTTCCTTAACGGGAACTCACTTAAGGATGTATTGGATACAACGTAAAGGTTTTGATAGTCAAGAAAATTCTAAAAGGTATGAAAGTTGCGAAGATTCATTGGATGGATTGAAGCAAGCTTTTGGGAGTTGGAATCTCCGTTTTGATAAGTCATAGAGTTTGGCTTGATCAAGAACGAAGATGAATCTTGTATATACAAGAAGATTAGTGGGAGCATGGTGCTATTCCTTATCTAATTTGTGGATGACATATTGCTCATTGGAAACGACATTCCTATACTTTAATCTGTAAAGACTTGGTTAAGAAAGTGTTTCGCAATGAAGAATATGGATGAAGCCGCATAAGTTATTGGCATTAAGATCTATTAGAGATAGATCAAGGAAGCTAAATGGTTTAAAGCCAATGTACATACATTGACAAAGTCATAAGAAGATTCCGCAAGGAAAATTCTAAGAGAGGACATTTGTCAATGTTACATGGATTTCCTCTAAGCAAGACTCAATGTCCTAAAGACAAAAGATGAGCATGAGAAAATGAATGAGATGTCATTTGCTTCGGCAATTGGATCCATGATGCCATGATAAGTACTAAGCCGGATATATCTAATGCTTGGAGCATGACGAGTAGATATCAATCCGACACCGGTGAGATTCACTGGATGGCTATGAAACAATTCTTAAATGTACTTTAGATGGACTAAAGAATTGTTATGATCTATGGAGGGATGGAAGATGATCTCGGCGTATATGGGTACACAGATGCATAATTCCAAACTGACAAAGATAATAAAAATCGCAATTGAGTTTTATTAACAATAGTGAAGCTGTAAGTTGGAATGGTTCCAAGCAGAGTACAGTCACTAATTCTACATACTAAAATCTAAGTATATTGCTGCATTGGATGCCGCAAAGGAAATTGTTTAGATTAAGAAGTTCATGGGTGAACTTAAGATGGTTCCTAGCATTGCTAATCAAATAGACTTTATTAGCAATAATAGTCGTGCTATTGATCAAGCAAAAGGAACCAAGGGCACATCCTAAATCCAAACACATACTTAGGCATTTTCTTATCGTTCGAGAAATCGTTGATAAGAGAGACGTACATATATGCAAAGTACCTACTAATGATAACGTTACAGACACGCTAAACAATGGGACTTCCATAAAGCTAAACATGATGGTCATGTTAGGTCCATGGGTATTGGATACCTAGGGAATTGGGCCTAGGGCAAGTGGGAGATTGTTGGTGTTGGTGCCCTAGGCACGTTTGTTGAACGTTGTAAGTTATCATGATAATAAAGAGATAATAGGATTATTATTATGGCTCATGTTTGCTTATAATAATCTCCGTCCCTAGAGATTTTTAAGCACTAGTATAAAGGCTAAATGATCATGGGATGATCATGTTAGATTTATGGGTACTTGTTTGGAACAAGGTACTGGACATGACCCGCGGTATGAGATTTATGTCATGGTCGATGTCATATATAAATCTCATATTAGTTATGTCATTGGAATCCTTAGACATGAAGTTATTATAGTCTTCCACTTGATGAAGATTATGTTTGACATATTCAAACGCTGCCTTAACACGGTAGTTATAAAGTGTATGATTGGCATGATTGGATTCACGTAGGGAAGAATAATAAGCCAAATGGATTTGTCCCTCTTCGGAGAGATGTCAAGCTTGGGCCCCTCGAAGGAATGATGTTGGTGAAATGTTTGGCCAAACTTAAATGGATTGATTAGATCAATGTCATTTGGATTATCAACATATTCGGGATCGAGAAAAGTATTGAACAATACAAGTTGACTTGTTGACCATGACTTGTGTTCAATGACATCGTGGACAAAGGGATTATGACATGTTCTAAAAGGAATGCGAACTTGTATATAGTTACACTATTTGGGTAGGTATGACGGTTTGCTAGAACCTAATCATATCTTATGGGTTCATATTTGGGCTCATTGCCAACTTAGTGTAATCCTAGAGGGTCACACACAAATAGAACGAATCGTAAAGGACTAAATGGGAATTATGGAAAAATATCAGTGTTTGGCTCTGGCACGGTCGTGCGCCTTAAAATGGCACGGTCGTGCCATAAATCCAAACCAAGGCAAACCTGTCGACATGATTGGCACGACCGTGCCAAATTACCAAGCACGACCGTGCCGAAAATGGGCGGCTGGGGAATTCCCGCGGACTAGATGGCACGACCGTGCCAGATTGTAGGGCAAGACCGTGCCAGTCAAGTCGGCCAGAATTCCTTGTTGCCTAATTTGGTGACGGGATTTAGGTTTCCTAAGTCCTTAAGGGTTAAGGATTAGGACCTATTTAAGGATCCTTTCAGCAGTCATTAAGCACATGATTATGAGTGCCTCCATAAGGTTTTGAGAGGTTATTTTCTTGTTCTAAGATCCAAAAAGTGAAGAACAAGAATATTCATAATTCCATATAGTTCTTACAATTGTGAAAGCGTGTTTCATAATTTGGTCTAGCAACCAAGATCAAGTGTTCTTGATATTCGTTCGTGGTGTGGATACAACTAGAGGGTGAAACTTATCATCATCATAGTTCGTGATTCTTGCTTTGTTCGTGATCAAGATTTCAAGCCTCCATCGAATTCAAGGTTGCAAAATCAAAGGCATCAAGGGTTAGTATTCTAGTATTCATTATGTTGTATTTGACTTAATCATATGAATGGATCTATGGGCTTTGGGTTTCATAAATTTTAAATGCTTAATTCCGCTGCGCATGTTACTACGAAACCCAACAACAAATCCATTTAGCTTATTATTCTTCCCTACGTGAATCCGATTATGCCAATCATACCCTTTATAACTACCCTATTAAAGGTAGCGTTTGAATATGTCAAACATAATGTTCATCAAGTGGAAGACTATAATAACTTCATGTCTAAGGATTCTAATGACATTACTAATATGAGATTTATATATGACCTTGACCATGACATAAATCTCATACCGCGGGTCATGTCCAGTACCTTGTTCCAAACAAGTACCCATAAATCTAATATGATCATCCTATGATCATTTAGCCTTTATACTAGTGCTTATCAAGTACTAGGGACGGAGATTATTATAAGTAAACATTAACAACAATAATAATCAAAACATCTCTTTATTGATATGAATAAAAGATAACAATTACAACGTTTATCAAACGTGCCTAGGGCACCAACACTAACAGTGGTATTCATCAATTGATCTCTGAGTTACTTGGAACTCATTTTCCATACTCTCAATGACGCTCTGGAGTGTGTACTCTTAGACTGTTGGGCACTCTGAATCCTAGAAGTGATCTGGTTCAGGCGCGCATCAGTATGGGAATGTTCAACTCCATAGTGAGTAACAATGATTTCTTTTATAACATCAACTTTGGAGAAAATAGGAGTAAGATCAATCTGAGGAGGCGCGCTAGCACTGGAACCAATAGGCGCAACATGAGGCTCATATTTGGGGATTTCAGCCAATAATTTCTCAGCCATGTTAGAGACTTCATTTTTCAATTCATCAATTTTCACAAGTGAGGCATTATCATTTGCCATCTCAACCCCTTTGCTCAAAATTGCATTAAATTCTCCACACAAACTGTCTTTGAAAGACTTGAGTCTTTCATCAACTTCAGCCTTTGTTAAGATTCTCTCCCCCTTAAATGCATCAAGCGAGGATTCTAACTCTGAAAGTTTCAAGGCTTGATTCTTGACATCATTTTGAAGCACAGATTGGGAATCAAGAATTTGACTAAGAGATTGTTGAATGGATTGGAGAATGGGCGCTTAGTCAGGAGACGCGCGAAGGGAGGAAGGCGCGCTAGGGTCAGACAAGTTTTGGAGTTGGTGAGAAAGTGGTGAGAGTCTGGTAGTGTAGACACCCGCCTTGGACCTCTCACCCCGATTGCATACATAGTATTTTTATTTAACTTGTTTTTGTTAATTTCTGTTACTCCATTAAGTTCCTAACTGATTCCGTTAGTTTTGGACTAAACTGCATAACATAATTAATTTTAGAGTCATTTCTGTCTTTCTGTCATTTTTACCCGCGGGCGCCTCCGACACAGTCAACGGGACGCGCGCGCCTCTCGCCCCAAAAGCGGGACTCGCACAATTCCCATTATGGCAGTTACGGATTGTAGCCTTTTCCCTCCCTTTTCTTGATCACAAACACTCCCTTTTTCTTCCACATTCATCCCCCCTTATTTCATAACTCCCAATCCCACATTCTAAGCCTTTTCTTTAAAACAAAATATTTCCTTTTTATTTTATTTGATTTTCTTTTATTTCTTTCATTTATTATTTTATTTATCTTATTTTTGATTGGTCAATTCCATTTCACATGGATGATCATCTTTTCCCTCCAACCTTTCCCTCTCCTTTTTACCTATAAAAACCACTTTCTTCTACCTTAGAAAGGGTCTTCTCTTTGGACTTGAAATCTCTACACAAATAATACACTATACACAATTCTCCCAAAAATTCTCTTTACAAGAGTTCTCCCAACAAGAGTTTAACACAACAAAACTCTACACAACAACAATTGCCTTACAACAACACCAATTTCAAGTCCAAGTTTGAAGCCCACTTTCTTAAGGTATTTTATTCTTCTTCTCTTATTTTCATATGTCTTGGTTATGTATGCAATTCCCATCAATGGGACATGACCAAATGACCACTTTACTACATTAAAGTTGGTTAAGGTTATCTCCCTACATTTTAATCTCTACTTTAATATCCCCATTTCATTATTAATGAAATTGTTAGGATAATTCAACATGTAATCTTTAGCATAAATTAAATCAATAAAATCATTTATCTTTTTATTTCCCCTTTCTTTTCATTTTAATCGTTAGCACTTTTTATTGAAGGACATTTAGCATTAGAACACCAAAAGTAGCAAGACCCGCGTAAGCGGGGCGGAGTGGGTGTTTAAGTACTTCCCACTCCGTCACCTAACCCCCGAACCCTTCTCTTCCCGAATCTCTGGTTTTCGTACATAAAAAAATTGCTTTTCTTAGGTTTTCTCGCGTTCCTCTAAACTTGCGTTTTCGTTTTTGGGTGTTCTTATTTCTATTTTCTGGGCATTCTGGTAAAAAGGGTGGGAAGCGCGCGAAGCGCGCGCGTCCGACCCCAATTACCAGAATCGCCCGCCTTCCGTCTTGTCCTTCAATTCTATGTTTCTGTGCTAACAATATCTGCAGGGGAAAGAATTTTTTATTTAGGGTCAAGGCAGTCCCTTGAACCCACTGATTTGCAGGTACTGCCCGGAAGCGGACGCCTCCACCTCTCTCAGTCTAACGCGCACGCCTCCCCAGTAGGCACTAAAACGTGCGCGCTTTTGGGCCATTTTTCAGAACAGAAACAGTGAACAGAATGGACAGTTTTGACAGTGTGTGGGCACCGGGCCCGCACATAGACTGATTTTACTTTCTGTTTATTTTTATCGGTCACACGGGTGATTCGAAAATTGTAAATTATGTGCTTATTTGCTTTTATTTCTTTTTTCTTTTGAAAAAAAAATAAAAAAATTTTGTCACTTGTTAGACCTCACACTACGCGCACAATTCTTATCAACTGCTCACAATCGAGTCGCACAAGTCCAACCCCAAACCCGTCGAGGCCCGTCCTAGAGAGTTTCAAGCTCCACCCGACCTTGACTCTCTCGAATGCGGTAAACCTCAACCCGTGGCGTAGTTCATGACTACATGCCGGGGGTGACCTTAAGCCTCTCTTTAGCCGAGCACAAGTCACACAATTCTAGTCTAGGGTCTAACACTCCGTGACTAAGTCGGTTTTCGTGTGCCGAGATTTCCCTAAACTAATGTCTTCAAATCATACATGCCAATTTGTTGCAATGGACGAAATAAAACTCCGTCCCCAAGTGGTTATTATGGACGAAAATAAAAATCCATCCCCGCATGTATGCTTTACTACATTGATTTAGTTTAATCCCGATACATGTAGGATTCACAAACGTGATGGAATCCGATGAGTATATGGGACCGCGAGATGGTCTATATACTAGTGTGACGATTACATTATCTTCTTAGAAACCCCAAAAAGGACTACGTCCTTCTGACTTTTGTAAATTAAAAAAAAAAAAAAAGAGAGTCATTTTTCTTATATGGTCGAGTCTTTTTCGTTTGTTTGTGGGTGAATTTATCTTACTCAAAAGGTATTTGTGGGGCCAACCTAAGATCAACTGTGTTCTCTCAATAGGTCCAATGGCTTCCAACGGCAACAACAACAAGGGTGAGAACATTTCCGTGTCCAACGAAGGGTTACTCAACATGGTGAAAGTATTGAAAGGGCAAATTGATACACTAGCCGAGGATGTTCGCCGCAAGGATGATTTATGGCGAGCCCGTTACGAGCATGTGGAAATGGCCCATAAAAGAGAAGTATCCAAACTCGAGGACCAATTGAAAGGGATCACGAATGAAAGAAAGGTCCAAGGCATCAATACCGGTTTGGTCAACACTCTCATGTCCTACATTGACCAAAAGCTTAGTGGGCTAAATTTGCACAAAGGCCCAAGCTCCGATCTTCATCATGCTTCTTTTCTCGTGAACACTATGGTGGCTCTTCCTGAAAAATTCAAGATGCCCGATATTGGCAAGTTCAAAGGCACCTCTTGTCCCGATGCTCATGTCGACTCCTACATTTGGGCCATGCTACAAAAGAAAGTGTCTCCTCAAATGATGGCACAATGCTTCCCACTTACTCTCGAGGGGGTCGCAAAAGATTGGTATATGGGTCTTCTAGTTTCCACCGGCCTCAATTGGGATGCTGCAATGCTTGCCTTCAAGTCACAATATCAAGGCAACTCCATGTTCCATCCCACCAAGAAAGAGTTGGAGAGCACCGTGCAAGGGGGTAATGAATCATTTGGGGACTTCTACCGCCGTTGGAATGACCCCCCGATTGCACACTTGATTTTGTGTTTCTCCCTCTTTTAAGTGTTTTCTGTTAGTTTCTGTTACTTTGGTTAAGTTCCAGACGGTCTCCGTTAAGTCCCGGGACTAAACTGAATAACAGTTCTAACTTTCTAGTCCATTCTGTCAGAAATCGCCTCTCAGAGTCGCGCGCCTCCGCCCATTGAGGCCAGACGCGCGCGCCTTCCGCCGCCTAGGTGGGATGCGTGCGCTTCTGGGGCGTGTCAGTTACAGATTCTGCCCAAGAATCTCTCCCTTGCTCATTATACATGATTTTGCGCGGGAAAGAATTTTTGGAGACTCCGTTTGGCTCCAAAAACAGTCACTTTTCAACTATAAAAACCCCTCCAATCCATCATTGGCGGAGGACTTGGAAAATTATTACTTTCAAACCTTTTTACTCACTTCTTTCATAAACTTTTCTTGGGACTTCCTCAACAAAGCATTCTCTTCTTCAAGGCTTCACAAGAGATTCTTTTTGTAGGATACTATAGGTAAAGGTCTTAAACGTTTCTCCTCTCCTTCTTCTTCTTCTTCTTCTTCTTCTTCTTCTTCTTCTTCTTCTTCTTCAATCAAATGTGCAATCACCCAAAACTATTTGGGACATGACACCAATGGTCCTTTCATTACATTGAATTGGCCTAGGAGTCATCTCCCTACATTTTAACTCTAAAACCCCTTTTTATCATCATTTTAATAGGAAGAACACATTTATCTTAAAAAGTGAATTATGAACAAACAAGACCGACTTTGCTCGGGCCAAATGGGTGTTTAAGTACTTCCTATTTCGTAACCTAACCCCCGAACCCCTCATCCCAAAGAATCTCTGTTTTCGTAAATCAAACTTAGGCTCATAAACATTAGGTTTTCTCGCGTTCCTCTAAAACGTGGGTGGCGACTCTTAAAATCAAGTAGACATCCTAGGATAATTCACGCGCTCTAGCCAAGCCGTGGTTTCCCCCGGGGTATCTACAGTGGCGACTCCGCTGGGGAAGCTTGAGGGTTAAACTTGTGTTTCTGTTCATAATTCACTTTTTTGGGCATTCTGGAAATTGACATGGGAAGCGCGCGCCTCGGGCCTTCATGGTCCAAAGCGCGCGCGTCCCGAGTCAAATTCCAGAATCGCCCGCCTTCCATATGTTCTTCCTATTCTTCCTATTATTTCGTGCTGACAAACATTGCAGGGGTTCCATCACACAATCAGGACCAGGGCAATCCCCTGAGTCCATAAGTTTCTGATAATCTGATAGGTGAGCCCAGAAGCGGGCGCCTCCCAGTTTCTATGCGCCAGGCGCGCGCTTCCCACAACACTAGCCCGAGGCGCGCGCTTCTGGGCCAATATCCAGGGCAAGAACAGGTTTCAGTGACTGAACAGAACAGTGGGGTGTGGGCACAGTTGCCTGCATCAGAACAGAATTGAACCCTTGGACTGTTTAATTTTATGTTTTATTTACCGGTCACACGGGTGATTCGGGAGTTGTAATTTACGTGCTTATGTGTTTTTTAATCTTTCTTTTCAAAAAAAAAAAAAATTGTCACGTGATAGACCTCACACTACGTGCACATTACTCCTATAAACTGCTCACTATCTAGTCGCACAAGTCCAACCCCAAACCCGTCGAGGCCCGTCCTAGAAAGTTTCAAGCTCCACTCGACCTTGGCTCTTTCGAAGCGGTAAACCTCAGCCCGTGGCGTAGTTCATGACTACATGCCGGGGGTGACCTTTGAGCCTCATATTCAAGCCGAGCACAAACCACACAATTCTAGTTAGGTTCTAACACTCCGTGACTCAAGTCGGTTTCCATGTACCGAGATTTCCCTAAACTAATGTCTTCAAATCATACATGCCAACTTGTTGAAACGGACGCAATAAAAATCCGTCCCCAAAAGTGGTTATTTCGGACGAAAATAAAAATCCGTCCCCGCATGTATGCTTTACTACATTAATTTAGTTTAATCCTGATACATGTAGGATTCACAAACGCGATGGAATCCGATGAGTGTATGGGACCGCGAGATGGTCTATATACTAGTGTGACGATTCCATTATCTTCTTAGAAACCCCAAAAGGGACCCCGTCCCTCCGACTTATAAAAAAAAAAAAAAGTCTTTTTCTTATGTGGTTCGAGTCGTGTGCCCAACTGTGTGTTCTCAACCTCTTCATGGACCGAAAGTGTGAACCGAGACTAACAAGGGCTACTTCTCCAATTATAGGTCCGATTGGTACTCTCCGCATCTACAGAGATTCATCCAACAGGCTTGTCCGTGAACCGATCACTCCAACAGCTTCTACATCATCAATGGCCGGCGACTCCAACACCAACAACACCATGACTCTCGAACAGCTTTCTGCCATGGTTCAAACACTCCAACAACAAATCACCACTCTCAACAACGAGGCTCAAACCAAAGAAGCCTTGTGGCAAGCTCATGTCGACAGTCAAAGGGAGGCCCACGAGGCCGAGGTTGACCAATTGAAAGCCAAGCTCCTCAAACTCTCCAAGAACAAGGGGGTTAATGACAATGAGGAATCCGAGTGGACCAAGGGTTTGTTTGAAAGCCCATATGTCAGCGCCCGCACCAAAAAAGTGGGGGGACCAAGCACCGACAACAACGACCCCAAAATGGTCGATTCCATCATGGCCTACATTGATCAGAAATTTGACGGCCTCAACATGGGAAAAGGCTCCAACACAAGCCTTTATCAGTCATCCATCCTCATGAGCACGATGGCCGCTCTTCCCAACAAATTCAAGATGCCCGACATTAGCAAGTTTAAAGGCAACTCATGCCCGATGGCCCACATCGAGACTTACATTTGGGCTATGGTTCCGAAAAAGGTCTCCCCAAAAGTTATGGCTCAATGCTTTCCTCTCACTCTCGAGGGGGCGGCAAAGGATTGGTATGCAACTCTCCCGCTCACTGTCCGTCTTGATTGGGATGCCGCTATGCTTGCCTTTAAGAATCAATATCAAGGCAACACCACTCACCGGCCCACAAGGAAAGAACTCGAGAATACCACTCAAAGAGACAACGAGTCCTTCATTGACTTCACAAGGAGATGGAATGACAAGCTCTCTGAAATTGTTGAGAGGCCGAACACAAAAGAGCAAATGAACATCTTTCTCAAATGTCTCAAGATTGATCTCCGCACCCACCTAAGTGGGGCTTGCTACTCCGACTTCTCCCAAATGTATGAGGCGGGGGTACGCATGGATGACTTGCTCATGGAGATTAAAAGGGCCACTCCTACTTACCGATACAAGGCCGCCTCTAGTTCAAACAAAGAGGCCTCTGTCAATGCCGTTACTACTGACAAGGGGAATTACAAGAAGGTTCCCCTACCACAAGGCAAGCGGTTCCAAAACAACCGCGTCTACACTCCTCTCAACGGCATGACCATCACCGAGGCCTATGAAGCTCTAAAGGCCAAGGGACAAATCACCCCTCTTCAAGGGTACAAGCAACCTCAACCGCTCCGTGCCAATCATGCTCACCACAAATGGTGTGACTACCATCAATGCACCGGCCACATCACCGAGGATTGCTTCTCAATCCGCAACACCATCTAAGACCTCATAGACAAGAAGGAATTCATAATCCCTAATGAGGGTGGTGTCAATGTAATAGAGGTAGGAGAGTTTGAAGGAACCACTCATTCGATCCCAATTGTGAATGAGGGCTCCGATGATATGAATAAACTTGATAATTCTTGTTATGTTGTGACTTATGATGAGATTATGAGGGAAGTCTTAGAGAATAGGAAGAAGAAGCTACAAGGGACCGTGAACGTGCTCACTCGCAGCGGCCGAGTAACAACGAGCACAATCCCTCCCAATACTGCAGCAACCAGCACCTCTTCTCAAAGATCGCAAGCACGCGACATACCCGAAGATCCTTTGTTAACACAGCTCAAGAAGACGCAAGCCAACATATCCATCTGGGACCTTATTGCATCATCAAAGAAACACCGAGAACTCGTCATCAAGAACTTGGATGACACATCAGTCTCTCCCGACACGACTCCCGAGGACCTCACGGCAATGATAGATCACATTCACTTCGGCAATGTCATCACTTTTGCCGACATGGACCTCCCGCCATTTGGGTCCGAACACAATGAAGCCATCTACCTCAAAATAAGGGCAAGGGGGAGACCCATCTCAAGGGTTATAGTAGACGGTGGCTCTGCACTCAACTTAATGCCTAGCCGAGTCATGGGCATACTGGGGCTCAAAAGCTCCGATTTACAACCCTCCGCACAAGTCATTAGAGGGTACGACAGCACTGCCCGTACAGTCATGGGAATGATAGAAGTTGATATCGAATTTGGAAGCATGATCATGTCCGTCCCATTCCAAGTACTTGACGTCCCTGCTTCATTCAACTTACTTCTGGGCCGACCTTGGATCCACAGTTCCATTGCGGTACCGTCCACTCTCCATCAGTGTGTCAAGATCAGAAATGGGGAAGTAGTCACTATCATGGCCGAGAATGTCACCGTCCACAGAAATGGGGGACAACCCGTTCACCAAGTCCAATACGGGATAGAAGATGCCACTCTCTCCGGCGTCAACACCATTGACAAAGAAGGGGGAAACAGACAGTGGGTCCCCAGCAATCCTAAAGTCCTCCGCATGATGAGGAACATGAATCACTTTCCCGGTCTTAGCCTAGGGAAACATCAACAAGGGATATTACACCCCGTGGAAGTTCCTTTTGTCAAGAACAAGTTTGGTCTGGGATACGAGCCTACCAAGGATGACTTGAAGTACGAGCAAGCAGTCAAGAATCAAAGGACCCGAGCTCGCAAAGAAGGTCGACGATATGAAATCCCCAACTTGAGGCCTTATCGAAACACACTAAACGGTTATTTTGTTCGCCAAGGGGAAGATGTCCCGTACATGATCTTTCCCGAACCGTGGGTTAACGACAAGGGCGTCAGAAAGCCCGGTCTCGAGATCTTCACCGATTGTGAAATACCGGCATAAGAAAAGGAACCTACTCCAATGTCACCCCGAGAGTGGTGGGGCAAGAAAGTGACCATAGAGTCCGAGGTAAAGGTTACCGTGGGGGAAGAACTATCCGATCTAGCCTCCATGTTCGAAGAATTTTCCATCATGGACGATTGTCGTCAACGCCATCTCCGACAACACAAAAATGGAGAGTCCATCTATTAGCGAGATTCAACCAAGCTCCGAGCCAATCAACAACTGGTATTCAACGAAGGGGCCCATAGTATCCGAGGATTTCTTGGTCCGAGAAATGGGTTGCATACCCCGTACAGCAACAAAGGAAGAGCGGCTCACACTTACTTTCGAGTCCGAGTGTGTTTCTAATGCCCTCACCCAAGAGGATATGGAGGCCATAGCCGAGCGTGTGTTTCCTTTCTTTGCTAATGAAAAATTTGATATTTCTGAGTACCCCGAGATTGCAAACATCATAAATGATGAATTAACTAATAACGAACTTAGTGAACAAGTTAAATAACGATTCAAATTATGATGAAATAGACCACGAAAACATAACATACCTAAATGAACTAGCTCAACAGGTTCGTTGTCGTGGTGAAAATGGTCCAGGGGCTGATGAGGAATTGCATGTTGTTAATCTGGGTACCGACGAAGAGCCGAAAGAAACGAAGATTGGCAGCTTCTTCAAGGGGGAAGACAAAGACAGATTGACTGCACTGCTCAGAGAATTTGTTGATGTATTCGCATGGTCATACAAAGACATGCCGGGTTTGGACAGAAAGGTCGCAGAGCACAGAATTCCGATCAGAGAAGACGCCAAGCCAGTAAAGCAGAAGCTCAGAAAGATCAAGCCAGAATGGTCTCTACAAGTCAAAGAAGAGATTGGAAAGCTCCTCAGTGTGGGTTTCATCAAAGTCATTGAGTATCCAACTTAGCTAGCCAACATTGTGACAGTCAGAAAGGCAAACGGCAAGGTTCGAGTTTGTGTGGACTTCCGGGATTTGAACAAAGCTTCCCCGAAAGATGATTTTCCACTACCAAACATCGACATGCTCGTCGATTCAACTGCCAACTATGAAGTCCGCTCATTTGTGGACGGTTTTACCGGTTACAATCAGATTCTCATGTCTGAAGAGGATCAACACAAGACAGCTTTCACAACTCCATGGGGGACCTTCTGCTACACAGTCATGCCGTTCGGACTAAGGAACGCTGGGGCTACCTACCAGAGGGCTGTTACGGATCTATTCCACGACATGATTCATAAAGAGATTGAGGTCTATGTAGACGACATGATCATCCATTCAAAGGGAACCAACGGTCAACATTTGATCGACCTCCGCAAATTCTTTGAAAGGCTTCGACAACACAAGATGAGACTCAATCCCGCAAAGTGCACTTTTGGGGTCATCAGAGGGAAGGTTCTTGGTTACATGGTCACTGAAAGAGGAATTGAAGCCGATCCCTCCAAGATCAAGGCAATCATTGACATGCCTCCCCCAAGGACGCAGAAAGAAATCAAAGGTTTCATGGGCAGACTTCAATACATCAGTCGGTTTGTGCACCAACTCACTTCCATGTGTGAGCCAATCTTCAAGCTACTCAAAAAGAACGTGGCTCTAGAATGGACCAATGCGTGCCAAGAAGCTTTCGACCAAGTGAAGCATTACTTGACACGCCCTCCAGTTTTGGTTCCACCTCATTGTCAATGATGAAGCCCTAGGGGCTATGTTAGCACAAGAACAGCGAGACTTCACAAAGGAGAATGCCATCTACTTTGTCAGCCGACGGTTTCAAGGGGCTGAAAAGAACTACTCTGTCTTAGAGAAGTCTTGTGCTGCATTGGTTTGGGTTACTCAAAAGCTCAAGCATTACATGGAGGCCTTCCCAATCAAGTTGGTAGCAAAAGTGGACCCACTCCGCTACATCTTCGAGAAGCCTTTCATGTCAACAAGAATAGCCAAATGGTATTTCATGCTCGCCGGCTACGATATCACTTACGTCACACTCAAATCCATCAGGGGAAGGTGTTCAGTGATCAGCTTGCTGAATTTCCGTGTGACGAAGTGAAGGGGGAAGATGTACAGTTCCCCGACGAGCATTTAATTTGCGCTACAACAGAGGAAAATAAGTGGCAATTTTTTTTCGATGGCGCATCCAATAAGCATGGATATGGCATAGGGATGTTACTTGTTGATCCAAAGGACATGTATACTCCAATTGCCATCCGCCTTGAATTTGAAGCCACTAACAACACCGCTGAGTACGAAGCTTGCATAGCGGGGCTCGAAGCAGCCCTCGAAAGAAATGTCACAAGTTTAGAAGTATTCGGTGATTCCTTGCTCATCATCAATCAGACATCTGGAAAATGGAAGATTCAAGACTCGACTCTGCAACGGTATGGTCAACATCTCGAGGAGTTGGTTGAACAGTTTCAAGAAATCACCTTCAATTACCTGCCTAGGGACAACAACCGTTTTGCTGATGCACTAGCCACCATCGCTTCGCTGGTCGAAATGCCTGAGGGTAAAATGGTGAAGCCCTTCAAAATTTCCCGACGAAACAGTCCGGCATACTGCATGAGTATTGAGGTCACCGAGGTCCAAGCAAACTCCCTATGGTGTACAGATATCATGAATTTACTCAAGGATGGTACTTATCCCGAGAACAGCAATAAGAAGTCTCAAATGGCACTGCAAAGACTAGCCTCCCGATATGTACTGATTGGGGACAGAGTCTACAAAATACACCACGAGGGGGTCAATCTCCTATGTGCAAATGAGACCGAAGCTCAAGAAATAATGCATGAGATCCACGAAGGTGAATGTGGGCCTCACATGAACGGGTTTATGTTGACCAAGAAGATACTCCGCATGGGTTATTATTGGAGTACCATGGAAAAGGACTGCATCGAGAAAGTCAAGAGGTACGCCAAATGCCAATTCCATGCCAATCTATAGCACGCTCCACCCTCACAGCTTTACAATATGACTACGCCTTGGCCTTTCTCTTGTTGGGGCATAGACATCATCGGCAAAGTTCACCCTACTGGCAGCAATGGACAATCTTTCGTCCTAGTAGCCGTGGACTATTTTACAAAATGGGTCGAAGCACAGGCTTACCGAGTTCTCAACGCCAAGAAAGTGGCCGAATTCGTGAAAACCCACATCATGTGCCGGTACGGCGTTCCTCATGAGATCATCTCAGACAACGGTTCTCACTTTGAGAAAGAGATGGACGCACTCCTGGTAAAATACAAGATCACTAAGCACAAGTCATCTCCATACCGCCCTCAAGCAAACGGCGCGGTCGAGGTAGCTAATAAGACAATCGAGACCATTGTGAAGAAAATGGCCTCCACTGGAAGGGATTGGCCTAAAAAGCTACCTCTAGCATTGTGGGGCTACCGCACATCGATACGGACAGCGACTGGAGAAACTCCTTACGCACTGGTATATGGTTCCGAAGCTGTGCTACCAATAGAGCTCGAAGTTCCATCCCTACGGGTCCTCCTTGAGAACCAAGTCAATGAAGTCGATTTGATGCAAAGTCGATATGAACAGCTAGCCCTACTCGACGAGAAAAGGCTAAGGGCAATCGAACGTACGAGGGCCTATCAACAAAGAATGTCTAGGGCTTTCAACAAAAAGGTGAAGCCCCGAAACATCAGTGTGGGAGATTTGGTCCTAAGACAACACCCTACTAATGCCATGAACCCCCTTGGAAAATAGGGACCCCGATGGATTGGTCCGTACGTAATCAAGAAGATACTAAGCGGCAGTGCAGTCCGACTCGTGGACTTAGACGGAGATCAACTGCCAAAGGAAGTCAACCTCGACAAATTGAAGAGGTTTTACGTCTAATAAACGAAGACCATAAAAAAAATAAAAAAATAAAAAAAAAAAAAAAAAAGCTCGCTAGGTTGAAAACCTGCAAGGGCGGCCTAGGCAAAAATTAGAGCACGTGCAAAAAAGAAGCCCGCTAGATTGAAAACCCGCAAGGGCGGTCTAGGCAAAAAACAGGGTGCACACAAAAAAAAAATGGTCTTCGTTTGTTTGAACTACGGAGACCTGAGCCTCTACACTAGAGGAACGTAGGCAACCTTCTGGTGCGGTCTAAAACATAAACAAATACTCAAATCATTTCAAATTAACGAGATGCAATTTTTATTCATTCAATAAATCATCTTTATCATTACAACGAAAATGTTGAGCTATTAAAAGACATTAAAACATTAAATCTTAAAACAAGTGGTCTATTCTAAATTGCAATCTCATGGGGTACAAAGAAATATTTAATCTTTCTTCGGTTTGGGGACCCATCGCTTTTGGGGACGGCCTTTAGTCTTCTTGGAGGAAGGCGGAGCATTCTCGAGACCACCAAGATGAGAAAAGACACTCGGACGAGACGGAGCTTCATCAACAACCTTCTCCTTACCCTTGATAGAAGGAGCTTTGACCGGAACAACCACGGGACGCTTCCACACATGAGAAGAATTCCCCTTGCCTTTCTTCTTCTTAGGCAAATAACGAGGCCTATAATCCCTCACATGAACTACCGGCTTCACAGAATCCACGGCAACAACATCCTCATTTGGTCTTCCCAAACGATCAAAAATGCTAGGACGCGACTTCACAATTGGAGCAATGGGGACGGACTTATCACCTTCGGGGACGGAAACCTTGACTTCAAAAGTAAAGGTCATCAGGGCCATCGCTACAAGAATTTTGAGGTATAGAGTAAGGGAAAAGATGCAGAATATTGCTGTGTGATCATTCTGATCAAAAATGGTTTGAATTTATAGCTGTTGGAGTGCCCTGGGGGGCTGGAATTCAGCAAGCCAGAAGCGCGCGCCTCCGACAAGCGATTCCAGATGCGCGCGCCCCCCGCGACCAAAGCCAGACGCGCGCGCGTTTGACAGCAGACGGAAACAGAACATGCCCTTGTCAGTTCAAGAAAGAAGTCCAGGCACGTTCAAACGCCTTCAACCTGCAAGAAATCAGATCCCAGCACAGAAAAGGAGCTCAAGCAACCATGATGAACACATTTGGGCACACATTTGTTTGTAAAGAGTCGACACTTAGGAACGAGTCTAGACAGATAACTAAAAAGCGTAGTAAATAGCTAGGATTGTAAATACATGCTAAATGTTTATTACAGGTAAATAAAAATGTTTTCAATCTCTCATCCTCCCCAGAAAACTACTCAGAATCATCATCATCGGCAGCACCGTGTCCACCCCCACTACCGCTCTCAGTCTCCTCCTCATCATCATCATCATCATCATCAACGGATTCTTCCTCCTCAGATGTCTCCACCACAACATCATGCCGGGTCCTCTTGGAAGCTCTCCCTGATGAACTAGCACCACCCCGGATCTGGCTACATCCTCGGCTCAGACTCCTACTATGGCTACCTCCTCGGCTCAGACTCCGGCTCAGTGACTGCCTCGCCGAAGAGACAGCCTCATCAATGTCCAGTACAGCATCCCTGCAGCCTCGTCCCATGCCCCGAGCACCTCGGGCAGTTCCTCTCGCAGCACCAGAGACAGCACCAGCTGTTGGGTTTCGAAGTAACATGCGCAGCGGAATATAGCAATTAAAATTTTATGAAACCCAAAGCCATGGATCCGTTCATATGATTAAATCAAATACAACATAATGAATAGAGGAAAAACTAACCCTTGATGACTATGAATTCTAGCTTTAATTTTGGTGAAGAACTTGAAGCTTTATCACGGACAAAATTCACGAACTTTGAAGATGATAAAATTCACCCTCTAGCGGTATCCACACCACGAACGAATATCAAGAAACTTCTTGATCTTGGTTGCTAGACCAACAATTATGAAACACACTTTCACAATTTAATAAAGAACTATATGGAATTATTTTGTGAATTATTTTGTTCTTCAATCCAAGATGTCTTGGAACAAAATAATAACTCTCTCAAACTCTTTGGAGGCACACAAAACACTAGGGATAATGGTCTGGCCGAACTTGGCTTTTTATACACAATTAAGACCTATTCCAAATAGGAACATTGTGCCAAAAACCTTACCAAATCGAATTAGGAAATTTTCTGCCGCCAGACCAAGCGCCCGCCTGGTCCAGACCGAGCGCCCGCTCGCTGTCCAGAAAACCCAGAATTTTCCAAAAATTCCTTTGAGGTCCTTCGACCCTAAATTCCAATACAGTCCTTTTATTTAAGATTCGTTCTATTGTGTGTGACCCTCTAGGATTATACTAAGTTGGCAATGGGCTCAAACATGAAACCATAAGATATGATTAGGTTCTAGCAAACCTTCATACCTACCCAAATAGTATAACTAGATACAAGTTCGCATTCCTTTAGAATATGTCACAATCCTTTTGTCCACGATGTCATCGAACATAAGTCATGGTCAAACAGTCAACTTGTCTTGTTCAATACTTTCTCGATTTCGAATATGTTGATAATTCAAATGCTATTGATCCAATCAATCCATTTGAGTCCGGCCGAACATTTCATCAACATCATTCCTTCGAGGGGCCCAAGCTTGACATCTCTCCGTGGAGGGACAAATCCATTTAGCTTATTATTCTTCCCAACGGGAATCCGATTATGCCAATCATACCCTTTATAACTACCGTGTTAAGGTAGCGTTTGAATATGTCAAACACAATGTTCATCAAGTGGAAAACTATAATAACTACATGTCTAAGGATTCAATTGACATAACTAATATGAGATATATGTTCGACATAGACCATGACATAAATCTCATATAGCGGGTCATGTCCAGTACCTTGTTCCAAACAAGTACCCATAAATCTAACACGATCATCCCATGATCATTTAGCCTTTATACTAGTGCTTAACAAGTACTAGGGACGGAGATTATTATAAGTAAACATGAACAACAATAATAATCAAAATATCTCTTTATTGATATGAAATAAATGATAACAATTACAACGTTTATTAAACGTGCCTAGGGCACCACTACCAACAATCTCCCACTTGCCTTAGGCCCAATCTCCCATGTATCTAATACCCATGGACCTAACATGACCATCATGCTTAGCTTGTGGAAGTCCCTTTGTTAGCGGGTCCGCAACATTGTCATCAGTAGGTACTCTGCATATATTTACATCTCCCCTATCAACGATCTCTCGAATGATATGAAAACGCCTAAGTATGTGTTTGGATTTCTGATGTGCTCTTGGTTCCTTTGCTTAAGAAATAGCACCATTATTATCGCAATAAAGGTCTATTGGATTAGCAATACTAGGAACCACTTCAAGTTCAGTGATGAACTTCTTAATCCAAACAGCTTCCTTTGCAGCATCCGATGCAGCAATATACTCAGCTTCTGTTGTAGAATCAGCGGTTGTACTTTGCTTGGAACTCTTCCAGCTTACAGCTCCACCATTTAACATAAACACAAAACCCGATTGCGATCGGCTATCATCTTTGTCGGTTTGGAAGCTTGCATCCGTGTAAGCATTTACAACGAGATCATCTTCCATTCCTCCATAGACAAAAAACGAGTCTTTAGTTCTTCACAAGTACTTAAGAATCGCTTTTACAGCTATCCAGTGATTTTCGCCAGGGTCAGATTGGTATCTACTTGTCATGCTCAAAGCATAAGATACATCTGGCCTTGTACAAATCATGGCATACATGATGGACCTAATTGCCGAAGCATATGGAACATCATTCATTTTCTCACGCTCATTGTTTGTCTTAGGACATTGAGTCTTGCTTAGAGAAACTCCATGTAACACGGGCAAGGTGCCTCTCTTAGAATTTTTCATATGGAATCTTCTAATGACCTTGTCAACGTATGTACTTTGGCTCAAACCAAGTAGCCTCCTTGATCTATCTCTATAGATCTTAATGCCAAGTATATATGCAGCTTCACCCATATCTTTCATTGCAAAACACTTTCCTAACCAAGTCTTCACAGACTGAAGTGTAGGAATGTCGTTTCCAATGAGCAATATGTCATCCACGTATAAAACAAGGAATAGCACTATGCTCCCACTAATCTTCTTGTATACACAAGGCTCATCTTCGTTCTTGATGAAACCAAACTCTTTGACCGATTCATCAAAACAGAGATTCCAACTCCTAGAAGCTTGCTTCAATCCATAGATGGATCTTTGCAATTTGCATACTTTAGAATCTTGTTCAAAACCTTCTGGTTGTGTCATATACATATCCTCTTGGAGTTTTCCATTTAGGAAAGTGGTTTTGACGTCCATTTGCCATATTTCATAGTCATGATATGCGGCAATAGCAAGCAAAATTCTTATAGACTTGATCATTGTTACGGGTGAAAAGGTCTCATCATAGTCAATAGTCAATACCATGAACTTGCCTATAACCTTTCGCTACAAGCCTAGCTTTGTAAGTATGCACCTTCCCATCCATGTCAGTCTTTTTCTTGAAGACCCATTTGCATCCTATGGTTTTTACACCTTCGGGCCCATCAATCAAATTCCCAACTTGATTGTCTTGCATGGATTGCAATTCGGATTCCATGGCTCCAAGGCACTTGTCCGAATCAGGAGAAGACATCGCCTCTTGGTAGGTTGACGGTTCATCATTCTCAATGATTTCTACCTCATTACTATCCGTTACGAGAAATCCATATCTCTCGGGCTTGGATCGTAACCTACTAGATCTGCGAGTTGCTTGTGTATTTTGAACAGGTTCCATAACTCCTTGTGGTTCTTGTTCTTGTTCCACTATTGGTTCAATGTTATTTTCTGGGTCTCGAATTTCTTCAAGATTTATTTTACTCCCACTGATTTCTTTGGAGAGAAACTATTTCTCTAAAAAGACACCAGTTCGGGCAACAAACACTTTGTTGTCCTCATGGTTGTAAAAGTAATATCCTCTTGTTTCTTTTGGATATCCCACGAAAATACATTTGTCAGATTTGTGTGCAAGTTTGTCAGAGACAAGTCTTTTGACAAAAGCTTCGCAACCCCAAATCTTCATGAAAGACAGACAATGCTTCTTTCCGCTCCACATCTCATATGGAGTCTTTTGAACCGATTTAGTTGGAACACGATTTAGTGTGAAAGCAGCGGTTTCTAGAGCGTAACCCCAAAAGGATATTGGAAGATCAACTTGACTCATCATTGATCGAACCATGTCTAACAAAGTCCGATTTCTCCTTTCGGACACACCATTCCATTGTGGTGTTCCGGGTGGAGTCAATTGTGAAACTATTCCACAATTCTTTAGATGATCATCAAATTCTTGACTCAAGTATTCTCCACCTCGATCTGATCGAAGTGCCTTAATACTTTTGCCAAGTTGTTTTTCTACTTCATTTTGAAATATTCTAAATATCTCAAATGCTTCACTTTTATGTTTCATTAGGTAAACATACCCAAATCTACTATAATCATCAGTGAAGGTTATGAAGTATTGAAATCCTCCCCTAGAATTGCTACTTAATGGTCCGCATACATCGGAATGTATCAACCCCAATAAGTCGCTTGCCCTTTCACCTAACTTGGTAAAAGGTGTCTTAGTCATTTTTCCAAGAAGACACGACTCGCAAGTATCATATGACTCGAGGTCACATGAACCCAAAAGTCCGTCCCCATGGAGTTTTGAGATACGCTTCTCATTAATATGACCAAGACGGCAATACCATAAATAGGTATGATTTACATCATTAGGTTTAGATTTCTTATTTACATGATAGACATTGTCATTATTTTCATTCTTGACATCCAAGATATAAAGGCCATTAAATGAATTAGCAATACCATAAAGCACACCATTTAAATAAATAGAAAATTTCTTATTCTCAATAAGAAACTTAAAACCTTCATTATCCAAACAAGAAATTGAAATAATATTTCTACTTAAATCCGGAACATAATAACAATTGTTCAAAACAAGAATTAATCTGGAAGGTAAAGTGACTTCATAAGTCCCTACGGCTAATGCAGCAACTCTTGCTCCATTCCCCACGCGTAGGTCTACTTCACCCTCTTTAATTAGTCTCCTATTCTTTAGACCCTGCACATTTAAACAAATGTGAGAACCACATCCGGTATCCAATACCCAAGAATCAGTGGTAGAAAGGAGAATATCTATCATATAGATACCTGAAGTCGACGCAGCCTTGCTGCCCTTCTTCTTCTTTTGCTCTTCCAAGAAAGCCTTGCAATTACGTTTCCAATGACCAGTTTCTTGACAATGGAAATAGATTGCATCCTTTTGTGAATCGGGTTTTGCCTCAGAAGCCTTGGCAACACTTGCCTTGCTTATTTTGGGTTTGAAAACTTTCTTACCCTTTCCTTTGGCACCAGCCTTTTTCCCATCATGAATTAAGAGCACGGGAGAACCTTTCTCCGCAATCTTCATCTCCGCAGTTTTAAGCATCCCATGCAACTCGGAGAGATTCTTATCCATTCCATGCATGTTATAATTCATCACAAACTGATTATAACTTTTAGGCAATGAATTAAGAATGAGATCCGTGGCTAGCTCCAATGGGATTGGATAGCCAAGTTTCTCAAGGTGCTCTACATAACCTTTCATTTTCAGCATATGAGGACTCACTTGTTGCCCTTCATTCATTTTGCAAGTAGTGAATGCAACAATGGTCTTGTACCTCTCTTGCCTAGCTTGCTCTTGAAACATGGCTCTTAACTCCACGCCTATCTCATAGGCTTCCTAATGTTCCAAACTTTGTTGGAGTTTTGAGCACATAGTAGCAAGCATGAGACAGCTTACATCTCTAGAATCATTACGATGTTTCTTATAACTGTCTCTTTCTTCCCTAGGGGCAGTAGGTTCTGGTTCAGCAGGAAGAGGCCCATCGAGAATGTACAACTTATCTTCTTGCCTTAGAACAATTCTAAGGCTACGGATCCAATCCATAAAGTTCGTACCATTCTCTTGGAGCTTATCCTTCTCAAGGATCGATCGCAACGAAATTGATTGAGTGTAAGCAGTCATTATCTACAATTATGCAAAATTTCCAAAATTTAATAAGTACCCGGTTTTCATTAAAGAAATAAATAATGTATTTTTCAAAAAAAATACTCCCACTAAATTATATAACCTTCATATACATCCAATGTATAATATAATTTAATTGGGCTAAGATCCAACTTTAATTTAACTTTTGAGTCCACGGAGGCGGACCGCTCAAAACTAAATTAATTTGGTAGACAATCATGTCAATTATATCCCATATGATTCTTAGATCCTTTTATGAGATTCTTTGAGAAATCCAATTTCCAAAGCATGTTTAATCTCATCTTTTGCCTAGGCCCAAAACCGTTTTGACGCCTAATTAAGTCCAACCATTTTAAACGCATATGAACCATTCAATTTAATGTACCTTGCGGAGGCAAGCCCACATTAAATTAATGAACCTCATCTTGCTCATACATGAATAAAATTAATGCACCTCGCGGAGGCGAACCCACATCAAGATCACCCATGTATAAACAAGTGTTTTAATCATGGCATGGCAATTAAGGACTTAAAACTTTCTTTGAAGGTTCATCACATATAGCATATAACACATTTATGAGCACATAATATAAACATGTTACACATCAAGTTTAGTCACTAAATTAATCTCTATTAATTTAAGCATAATATTTATGTGTCATTAGTTTCTCTATAATTATGAGGATTGAGACTATTTCAACTCCGGTTATCATCTCCAAATCAAGACAACAAGAAGTGCGGCCGAAACTAAGCCATATGGCATCCACAATTCCGCACTAATTCAAGAAACCAAGAAAGTAGTCCATGTGGCCAAAACTAAGCAATAGATGGTCTCGATGAACGTAGGCCAATTGCATCCACAATTCCACATGGATCTCCAAACTTTGAATCAAGAACTTTGTTTCTCAATTTTAGCAATTATGAACTCTTCATAATTCTAACTTCGTTTTATCTTTGAAACTTTGATTGCGATCAATTTTGGGAATCACAATCTCGATGAACGCAGATTAGCCATCCAAAACTTGAACCAATCTAGGAATCACAAAACTAAAACAAATAGGAAAATCAAACCCCAAAATCCACACACACACAAACTAACTACCCAAAACCCATTCCAGATCAGCAAGTCTGGACTGGTTCTGTTACTGGTTTTGTTGAATTTATCGAAAATTCCATATTCAGATTTTAACCAAAATCAGAACAGATTCTGACGAGCGAGCGCCCGCCTGGTCTTGACCGAGCGCGCGCCTGAAGCAAGCGGCCGCCTGGTCCCCAGCGAGCGGGCGCCTGGTAGGTCAGAATGGTACAGAATTTTAAAGTTTGAAAACTTTGTCTCAAAATTATTTTTTACCGATTATCAAAACTTTGATCTGATAAAAAATTAATAATCGAAATAATTCAGAATCCACCATAATTTTTATTTCGATTGAATCGTGCGATTAAAGTTGTAAAACAATAAGCCACATAAAATCACATAACACATAAACATCATATAATCAAATATTCATATCATGCTAGGCACATAAATAATTTATATACACATAACATGATCCAAGTATTGAATTAATCAATATGAACGGGGCTCTGATACCACTGTTGGGTTTCGAAGTAACATGCGCAGCGGAATATAGCAATTAAAATTTTATGAAACCCAAAGCCATGGATCCGTTCATATGATTAAATCAAATACAACATAATGAATAGAGGAAAAACTAACCCTTGATGACTATGAATTCTAGCTTTAATTTTGGTGAAGAACTTGAAGCTTTATCACGGACAAAATTCACGAACTTTGAAGATGATAAAATTCACCCTCTAGCGGTATCCACACCACGAACGAATATCAAGAAACTTCTTGATCTTGGTTGCTAGACCAACAATTATGAAACACACTTTCACAATTTAATAAAGAACTATATGGAATTATTTTGTTCTTCAATCCAAGATGCCTTGGAACAAAATAATAACTCTCTCAAACTCTTTGGAGGCACACAAAACACTAGGGATAATGGTCTGGCCGAACTTGGCTTTTTATACACAATTAAGACCTATTCCAAATAGGAACCTTGTGCCAAAAACCTTACCAAATCGAATTAGGAAATTTTCTGCCGCCAGACCAAACGCCCGCCTGGTCCAGACCGAGCGCCCGCTCGCTGTCCAGAAACCCAGAATTTTCCAAAAATTCCTTTGAGGTCCTTCGACCCTAAATTCCAATACAGTCCTTTTATTTAAGATTCGTTCTATTGTGTGTGACCCTCTAGGATTATACTAAGTTGGCAATGGGCTCAAACATGAAACCATAAGATATGATTAGGTTCTAGCAAACCGTCATACCTACCCAAATAGTATAACTAGATACAAGTTCGCATTCCTTTAGAATATGTCACAATCCTTTTGTCCACGATGTCATCGAACATAAGTCATGGTCAAACAGTCAACTTGTCTTGTTCAATACTTTCTCGATTTCGAATATGTTGATAATTCAAATGCTATTGATCCAATCAATCCATTTGAGTCCGGCCGAACATTTCATCAACATCATTCCTTCGAGGGGCCCAAGCTTGACATCTCTCCGTGGAGGGACAAATCCATTTAGCTTATTATTTCCCAACGGGAATCCGATTATACCAATCATACCCTTTATAACTACCGTGTTAAGGTAGCGTTTGAATATGTCAAACACAATGTTCATCAAGTGGAAAACTATAATAACTACATGTCTAAGGATTCAATTGACATAACTAATATGAGATATATGTTCGACATAGACCATGACATAAATCTCATATAGTGGGTCATGTCCAGTACCTTGTTCCAAACAAGTACCCATAAATCTAACACGATCATCCCATGATCATATTAGCCTTTATACTAGTGCTTAACAAGTACTAGGGACGGAGATTATTATAAGTAAACATGAACAACAATAATAATCAAAATATCTCTTTATTGATATGAAATAAATGATAACAATTACAACGTTTATTAAACGTGCCTAGGGCACCACTACCAACACCAGCAGCATCTCTAGTCATGGCAGCAATATCCTGCACAGCCCTAGCACCCTCTCCTCCAGCTGACAGAGTCTCCTCCTCATCCCTTTGTTCTGTCTGCCCAAGTGCCTATAAGAGCTACAGGTACCTGTTGCAACAGGGAACAGAAAAAAAAAAAAAGGATTTGCATCAATACATAGCACAAGAGAAACGAGACTGGAAATGAGAAGTGCAAAGACAGTCAGGAAAATATACCACAGCAGCCTGAACAGGAGGCTCTATCTCCGGCGACATGTCCTCGGGAATAATCTCCCTCTGCTCCTCATACACCCCAAAGTTCGAGTAAGTATAATATGAAGGAGGCAAAGGGGGATCAAAGCAATATCCAGCACCGATGGGATAAAATCGAGCCGAAGTCTGTGGCGCAGCATGTGTCTCCTCGGATCAGTGAACATGAAACCCTGCTGGAGGTTATGCTCCCGGAATAAAACCATAATCCTGCTCCAGATGAATGAAAGGGACAGCATCAACCCCCGTAAGGTAGACTGCCCGGTCTGCCTCTGAAAAAGCCCTCCAATTACGAGGACAGAAAGGAGGAACATCAGGAACTGCTGGCCTAGGAGGGTGGTGGAAGTCCGTCACCTGACCACCATGCTGCCAAACACTCTCTCTCCAAGATACATCGCCATACACTCCACTGAGCTCATCAGAATCCTCGAGCGGGTGGGAATCAGGGTATGCTCATATAAGGCATAAATAGCTCTCCACGGAAACAAAGAAGAGGCGACAGCCTCTGGCCTCAAAGAATCCAAGTGGCGCCGAGCTGAAAGCAGGCTGATGGGAACAGTGCCAGTCCTCACATTCCTCTCCCTATATGACCACCTCACACAGTCTGGATACTGGGGCTGACCCTCTCTGTTAATCTTGAAGTCCCTCAGCTCCAAGACAGCAAAGGCCCATAGCTGCAAAATAGAGGCCAGAGCAGAATTAAATGACAGTTCAGAGATACAGTATAGCAATGACAAAAAGGCTGAAAAGAGGAGGAAAGCAGTATACTCCCACAACAGGCTGAAACCCGTGACCGAGCTAGTGGTCGAGCCTGGTCAGATCCATACCATGATAACAAGCAGCCAAGCCCGCTGCACCCCAGTTATAATGACCGGCCTGGTCCAAGTCTACCAACAAGTCAAGAAAAGCTAAGGAAGCCGATGACCCTCCACTGGCAAACAGAGTATGGGACAACAAGTACCATATAAAACAACGGGCCACAGCATCGACCCGCTCAGCAGTGACACCCAAAGGCTCGACTGCAAGAATACTAAAATACCGACGGATGCTCCCCCAAGTGACTTGGTAGTTCTTCACAGGGAAGCCGCAGTCAACCAGGGCCAACAGCTCGTCAGCAGTCCGAAGGGTCCCTCTCAAAACACAAGGGACAGGCTCCCCCGCAAACGGCAGACCAGTCAATGCCGTGAAATCAGTGGGCGTCATCGTGACCTCACCCATAGGCAGGTGGAAAGTATGGGTGGTGTCCCACCATCTCTCTCTCAGAGCCTGAATAACATCCGGATCATTCTTCAACACCGGTAGACTGGTAATAAAGAGGCCAAAATGGGTGGCCTGAACCCGAGCCCTGACATTCTCGGGCAGCTTACTCCAGATGGTGACCGGGCCATGAGCTCCGTCTCGAATCTCCGACAGGCGGCTCCACTCCTGAAAAGAAACAAGAAACAACGAAAATTTCGTCAGCATAACGGCTAGGAAACGGACAAACCCGAAACAGAAACTTCAACATGCATACGAGTGTGTGGGTATGAAAAGGGTATCCGAACATGTTTCTTGCAGCAAGTCAACAGCGACAATCAACGAAAGAAGTTGCAGCGAAAAAATACGGGTGAAACAGAGCAGCCCCAAAAATGCAAAAATCACAAAGAGAATAAAAAATCTACCAATCCGCTGTAACAAAGTGGGAGATATAGGTATGCGGTGATACGTGAGCAAAACTCGGGTCCATCACCTCAATTCCAACCTCGGGCTCCTCGCCCTGTGGCATCTCAAATGGAGGAGATGGTTGACAATCCGACATCGTTTCTATGATAGAATCGCACCTAGAACAACAAGAAAGTGTTTTGGGGTGATTTCTCCGCGAAAATTGGGTTCAGAATTTGGAGGGCTCTTCGAAATTTTGAAAAAACTCGCCGAAAAGTGAACTGTCTGTCTATGTATGCTGAACTGGGACGGAATGCGCGCGCCCCCCCGCTATGTCACTAAGACGCGCGCGCTTCCCACAGCGAAGACCAAACTCACGCGCCTTTGCTCCCTGAGGAATTCAAACACACTCCCCACACGGGAAATCAAGGTGTCACATCCATGTTCATCTGAGTTTTCAGCTCCCCCACTACAAGCTGAATGAGATTCGTAACAGACGCCGTTAATTCTTCCAAAAGATTAGTTTTTACAATTCATCCCCAGCACAAAAGCATTCCGCAGTCAACTGTGCCCGCACCCCATCAAAAGTCAAAGTCAAACAGTCAACATCAAAGTACGACTCACGATAACAACTTGGTCCGGGATGATCCACGGAATCACTGCTTCTTCATCAAACAAGATCTACATCCATTCAAAGCAAACGGTCCTCCGGGTCCCGCACTTCAGCAAACGGTCCTTCGGGTCCCGCGCTTCAGCAAACGGTCCTCCGGGTCCCGCGCTTCAGCAAACGGTCCCCGGGTCCCGCGCCTCAGCAAACGGTCCCCCGGGTCCCGCGCCTCACTAAACGGTCCCCGGGTCCCGCGCCTCAGCAAACGGTCCTCCGGGTCCCCCGCCTCAGCAAACGGTCCTCCGGGTCCCGCACCTCAGTAACAGGTCCTCCGGGTCCCGCACCTCAGCAAACGGTCCTCCGGGTCCCGCACTCAGCAAATGGTCCTCCGGGTCCCGCATTCCAGCAAACAGATCCCACTTCCAGCAAACAGATCCCGCTTCCAGCAAACGGATCCAGCTATGGGCAAAGCCGCTCACACAGGGAGCGCACCCTTATCTCTCAAAGGCTCTCACACAGGGAGCGCACCTCTATCCTCCGCAATTTCAAATTCCTGTTTTTATCGAGTCTTTTCCTTTTCTTGGTGATGTCCTAAGCGGATGTCTGTCTTTCATTGGCGCGTTGCCTCGCAATCCACGTCGCCGAGGGGCTCTGTAGACACCCCGCCTTGGACCGCTCACCCCGATTGCACACTTGATTTTGTGTTTCTCCCTCTTTTAAGTGTTTTCTGTTAGTTTCTGTTACTTTCGTTAAGTTCCAGACGGGCTCCGTTAAGTCCCGGGACTAAACTGAATAACAGTTCTAACTTTCTAGTCCATTCTGTCAGAAATCGCTTCTCAGAGTCGCGTGCCTCCGCCCCTAGAGGCCAGACGCGAGGCCTTCCGCCGCCTAGGTGGGATGCGCGCGCTTCTGGGCGTGTCAGTTACAGATTCTGCCCAAGAATCTCTCCCTTGCTCATTATACATGATTTTGCCACGGGAAAGATTTCTTGGAGACTCCGTTTGGCTCCAAAAACAGTATCTTTTCAACTATAAAAAACCCCTCCAATCCATCATTGGAGGAGGACTTGGAAAATCATTACTTTCAAACCTTTTTACTCACCTTCTTTCATAGACTTTTCTTGGGACTTCCTCAACAAAGCATTCTCTTCTTCAAGGCTTCACAAGAGATTCTTTTTGAAGGAATACTATATAGGTAAAGGTCTTAAACGTTTCTCCTCTCCTTCTTCTTCTTCTTCTTCTTCAATCAAATGTGCAATCACCCAAAACCATTTGGGACATGACACCAATGGCCTTTCATTACATTGAATTGGCCTAGGAGTCATCTCCCTACATTTTAACTCTAAAACCCCTTTTATCATCATTTTAATAGGAAGAACACATTTATCTTAAAAAATGAATTATGAACAAACAAGACCAACTTTGCTCGGGCGAAATGGGTGTTTAAGTACTTCCCATTTCGTAACCTAAGCCCCAAACCACTCATCCCAAAGAATCTCTGTTTTCGTAAATCAAGCTTAGGCTCATAAACATAGGTTTTTCTCGCGTTCCTCTAAAACGTGGGTGGCGACTCTTAAAATCAAGTAGACATCCTAGGATAATTCACGCGCTCTAGCCCAGCCGTGGTTCCCCCGGGGTATCTACACTACCGCACTCATCTTAGTGGGGCTTTTCATCCCGATTTTTCAAGCATGTATGATGCGGGAATGAGAGAGTTGACAAATTTGCTCCGAGAAGTGGCCGAATCCTCCTATGACACATGCTTCACGACAAAGGGTTCCCGAGCAATCCGAGCAACGACATGGACGAATGTAGTGACATGGAAGACTAAGACTACAATGACAATGAAGACTACAACGACAATGAGGACGACGACAACAATCTCCCGTTTCTCTTTCCCTACCTAGAAATAGGATAAAAAAAAAAAAAAAAAGAGTCAAAAGTCCTCTAATGTGTGCATTAATGTTTCCTCTCGTCCAATGTTAAAATTTTGAGTCAATCATTAAATAAAAAAGTCGTTCTTGTCCTCATACACTCTTCCAAGTTTTTCAATCTAATTCTTGGCAAAATGATGAAAAGATGTCTAAACAATTTTGGAATGAAGGCCATCGCTTGAAACGCTTAGGGGC
Source organism: Campanula takesimana (assembly GCA_026119855.1). Taxonomy (NCBI): domain Eukaryota; kingdom Viridiplantae; phylum Streptophyta; class Magnoliopsida; order Asterales; family Campanulaceae; genus Campanula; species Campanula takesimana. The sequence goes on along the minus strand of JAOWBW010000402.1, from coordinate 152,566 downwards.
TAAAATACCAACGACGGCATCAACAACGAAGACATCATCCACAGCGAAATCCAGCCAACGCAAGGTGAAGCAACGACCATGGAACAATCAAGCAATGTTTCAAAGGGGGATATATATATATAAAAAAAAAAAGGCTCGCTAGATTGAAATCCTCAAAATCAACCTAGGCAAAAGTTAGAGCACAAAAAAAAAAAAAAAAAAAAAAAAAAAAAAAATCCCCCTCAATCAAAGAAGTACAAGATCAACATCATTCCACCGATGAAGGACGAACAGCAACAACCATCTCGATGAATGGAGCATCCCTAAGAACTACGGTGACCTGAGCCTCTTCACTGGAGGAATGTAGGCAACCTTCGGGTCCGGCCTCATGCAAGAAAGAAGAGATGTATTTAGCCCTAGCGCGTTATGGTGATCGGCCTTCTCTCGAACTTGTCATGACATCTTTGTACGATTCATTTGCCAATGAATTAATCACCAAAAGATTGAACAACTTTCTTAGATTGGAATCGATATTTCCGTTCCTTGTCGAGTCTAGGGCTTCATTCTTCTGCATACTCCACAATTTCTTGCTATCAAATGGGAGCTTTCCTTCTCTTCTCTCTTAATGACTTACTTGCCTTTGTGAGTCATTCAACAAATATATACAAAGTCAATACTAGGGGCTACTTCCTAACAAGTCAATGTCACTCATCATTAGTGACAAAAGGTCCTCACCGCAAAATCACATGTCTCTCATCCTTATCTAGAGTCAATGCACACTTCCTAATCAATTGAGTCAAAAAAAAAATGAAGGCGCAAAGAGATGCCCGCTAGATTGAAAACCCGAAAAGGGCGGTCTTAGGCAAAAAACAGGGTACGTCATAAAAAAAAAATGAAATGAGAGAGTGAGAGAGAGAGAGAAGGGAACGAAAAATGGAGATCTCCGCCTCTAAGGAAGACAACTACACAAGTTCTACATGGGTCTCCTCAGCAAGTCAATCCCCAGCAAGCCAATTGGTTTGGATCACAAATGGCTACAACATGTGACTCAATTTCGAGACTTCTAATGTATGTATGCCGAGAAATGGCGTAACTCTTGCCTGTCCTATATGTTTGTTCCCCCACACGAAGACGAGTCTCTTGATTTGCTCGACAAATGATGACACCCTGGGGGCTATGTGACTCAAGAACGAGAGCTTCTTTGCTTCATTTCACAGTTAATGAGCCCTAGGGCTACGATCAAGAAAGATGTGTGAGACTATCCTTAAAGTCTCTCAAAAGGAATGTCGAGAAGCACCTATCTTGTCATGTATGCTCATACTTGTTCCCCAATCAAGGATAGGCCCTTCTCGTTCCACTCCTAACCAATGGTGTCACTCTAGGGGGTATGATCAAGTTTTAAAGGCTC